>CAWUFW010006525.1:0-600000 GCA_963921515.1 Calotriton arnoldi | reverse complement strand
CAAGGGTGCCTCGTGGGAGTTGTAGTGCTGGCTTCCCACCCACAAACACTCCTCCATGTTAAGATGGCTACCTACCTGTAAGTTTGAAGAGAGCAATGCAATGGCTGACACATGGTTGTGGGTGGGGGGAGTACTCCATCCTGCTGAGCTGTGAGACAAGGGTGCCTGGTGGGAGTTGTAGTGCCGGCTTCCCACCCACAAACACCCTTCCCTGTTAAGATGGCTACCTACCTGTTAGGTGAAGGTGAGCAATGCAATGGCTGCCACATGGTTGTGGGTGGGGGGAGTACTCCATCCTGCTCAGGGGTAGGACTAGGATGCCTGGTGGGAGTTGTAGTGCTGGCTTCCCACCCACACACACCACCTCCCTATTCAGATGGCTACCTACCTGTGAAGTGGAGCAGAGGAAGGGAATAGGCTACACATGGCTCTTGGATTGGGGAGTGTTCCATCCTGCTCAGGGGTGGGACAAGAGAGCATAAGATGGCTACCTACCTGTAAGTTTGAAGAGAGCAATGCAATGGCTGACCCATGGTTGTGGGTGTGGGGAGTGTTCCATCCTGCTGAGCTGTGGGACAAGGGTGCCTGGTGGGTGTTGTAGTGCTGGCTTCCCACCCACAAACACCCCTCCCTGTTAAGATGTCTACCTACCTGTAAGTTTGAAGAGAGCAATGCAATAGCTGACACATGGTTGTGGGTGTGGGGGGGAGTATTCCATCCTGCTGAGCTGTGGGACAAGGGTGCCTGCTGGGAGTTGTAGTGCTGGCTTCCCACCCACAAACACCCCTCCCTGTTAAGATGGCTACCTACCTGTTAGGTGAAGGTTAGCAATGCAATGGCTGCCACATGGTTGTGGGTGGGTGGAGTGCTCCATCCTGCTCAGGGGTGGGACTAGGGTGCCTGGTGGGAGTTGTAGTGCTGGCTGCCTGTACACATGCCCCCATGGAAATGTTGCTCCCTACCTTTGGGGTGAATCAGAGGTAGTAAATGTTAGATCTGTGAGAAATGTGTTGGGGAGAGTGTGGTGCACATGAGTGCATTTGGGCCTAGGAGGTGTTGCTTTGTAGTTGTGCAAGACAGTACATAGCAGTGTAATGATAGCCATTTGTTGGTACTTACCAGCCTCCACTCCCCCGGGTATTCCTGTGAGACTCCCTGGATGCAGTATGGCAAGCACCTTCTCCTCCCATACGGTGAATGTTCGTAGTGGTATGGGAGGGCCACCGCCAGTCCTCTGAGCCAGCTTCCGGTTCTTGTTGTTACGCTCTTTCGCCTTGGTCTTGAGGTCATTCCACCTCCTCCTGATCTCCTTCTGGGTGCGCGGGATGGTCCCTACTGCATTGACCTTGTTGACTATCCTTGCCCACATTTGATTTGTGGTGGCTAATGGTGTCTGTTGCACCAGGTTTCCAAACAAATGTAGTTCTACTCTGATTACCTCATCTACCATCACTGACAACTCATTGTCGGTGAATTTGGGCATTTTCTTCTGTGACATGGTGTGTGATGTGCAAATGGGTTAAAGGTGCAGGTGTGAAGGTGGTGGTGGTGATGTGTGTGGTGTGTGTGTGGTTGTGATGGTGTGATGTGTGCAGATGTGCCTCTCCTTTGTGCTGTGGGGTTGGGCCCTTCAGTTGTGGAGTATTGCAAAGGATTCTGGTCAGGGAAGGGGCTGGTTTTATACTCAGCTATGTGGGTGGGTCAAAATGGAGTATTCATGTCAGGTGTGTTGTGTGGGTTGACCTGGGATTTGTATTTTTTACTTGCCATGGGAATGTGTCATTGGGGTATGTTAGGTGTTTTTTTAGGCTGAGCCAGATTACTGGCCATACTTGGTGGCCTTGTTGTGTGGTTGTTTTCGACCGCCATTACTCTGCCGGAGCGACCGCGGCAGTCGGAATGCAACAGCCCTTCCGCCGGCTCTCCCATTCATCAATGGTTGCGATTGCGGCGGTCGGAAACAACTGATTGTTCCCCTGTCACCGCAATCATATCCTAGTTTCACGTGCGGTCAAACCACTGGCCGTGCGGCGGTTTTGGATCTTTCCTCATCAAATCCGACCGCCGCCGACAGATTTTCACCCTCTCTGCACGCTCCCGGCGGACGTTAGTGGAATCCGCCCACCGCAGTTGGATTACTCTGGCGGTTCATCCTAATCTGACCGCCGGTTTTCCCGCGGTACATGCGGATGGTTAATTTCCGCTACCACGGTGGTCGGAAAGCTTTTCCGCCCCTCAGCATGGCAAGATGGGTGCTGGGTCTTGAAAGTTTCGTTTTTAAACTTGAGTATGTTGCAGGTGACCTCAATTCAGCTGCCGAATTCCTTTCAAGAGCACCTTTAGACCTGGTGGAAATTTTTGAAACTCCTGAATATCCCATCTTACAGATTCACTCTTCTACCATAAACAAAAATGAATTGGTCGAGAACCTAACCCAAGATGCTGCGTTAACCCTACTCAAAGAATACACCCTACAAGGATGGCCAGCTACACGCAATGATGTAAGTCAGGAACTTAACAAATTTTGGGAATTCAGACACAAAATCAACTTAAACAATGATTGCATATGGAGAAACAACAAAATCATACCTTCCGAAGGGTTGAGAGATAAAATAATAGACCTTGTGCACGAAGGTCACCTAGGGAGAAGTCTTACAAAAACAAGACTTTGGGAGCATTATTGGTTTCCTAACATGGACTCTATGGTCGAAGCCAAAGTCAAGAACTGCATCATTTGCGCTAATAGTGACAAAACCAAACACACCCAGAAGGCACCTCTATCCCCGGTTTCCATCCCTGACAAACCATGGGAAAAACTGACACTTGACATCATAGGTCCTATCAATAAAAGAGGTGTCATCAAAAGATTTGCATTTGTACTGGCGGACTACCACTCATACTGGGTCGTCATTAAAATGGTGAACCAAATCACAACCGAATCTCTCATCAATTTTCTGCAAGATACTTTTGCAGCAGAAGGCATCCCATCCACCCTGGTCACGGACAATGGAGTTCAGTTCACCTCATCAGCTATGACCAGCTTCATAACCGGTTTAGCCATTACCCACCTTAAAACTGCTCTGTACTGCCCTCGGGCCAATGGCCTGGTCGAAAGAGTTAACAGGATGGTGAAAGAGAACATACAACTAGCTTGCATCAAACATCTACCTGTAGAACGGGCCCTACAAGACATGCTCTGGGCATATCACACGACTCCCAACCTTGTGACTGGTATCTCTCCTTTCTCATCCCTCAGAAGAAGGAAACCCAGTACTAAATTCTTCCCCAACTGGATTGAGGGGGGAGAGGTGACAGTGCACTCATCTGACAATATTAAATCCAGAATTGCCTCCCATCAAGTACAAAGATCAGTACGATTACAAGCATGGGGCCAAACCACAGAGGTGGGCCGTAGGAGACTGGGTGGCCATGAAAAAACCCACGCTCACGGGGATAACGAATCCAAGTTCTATGAACCCAAAAGAATCATTGAAATCAAAAACAACACTGTGATCCTTGAGAATGGTCAGAACTGGAGCATGGACCGTCTAGCAATGAGCCCAAGCCCAGAGGTCATACCTCGCGCTAGCTCCTCGACTTCTGTTGACCCCGGAGACTTAACGACTCCCCAAAGAAGCTGCATCAAAAGATTCATAATTTCACCTAAGTGGCATAAAGACTTCGTGATGCAATAACTTTAACCTTGACTTTTCTTCCTTGCATTTTAGGGGGGAAGATGTGTTATATTCTATTTCCTTTACTTAGGTTTGTTATAGTGGGACTCCTTGGGAAACTTGTTTTGGTCTTTCCCTTGTCCCCCGCCCCCTCCCCTTATTACCCATTTGGTACATTCCTTCTGTTTAGCCAGAGGCTGCCTTGGAATGTTGACAAGAGCAGCCTGACTGGAAGAGTTCGAGGTGCGCTGAGCCCTGTGCTCGGTGTACTTGTGGTGGCAGAGTGGAGGCCGTAATAAAGGAGTTATCTTACCTACCTTGCTCCAGTCTTCGTTGTAACAAAATATTTTGTAATAGAAATTAATTTTAATCAAAAAATTAAAAATTACATAAATGTAATATTTATTTCCCTACCCTATAACACCACACAATTTACAGCACCCATCTAAATTAAACAAAAAAGTGTACCTCCATAATTAACACAATTAATTATCAATTAAACAAATATTAATAATTATAAAACACATTTAAAAATGTAAAAATTAATGTACAAACTAAACGTTACAGCTATTGAACCTAAATCCCCAAACAAAATAAAAACTAAACAATTACCAAAAATATTTATCAATTACAAAATTAATATTAATGATCAATTAATGATTAATTAATTTAAACTAAATTACTTTCCACCCTCTACCCCAATAAACACCAAAACACACACCTAAAAATATTTACACAATTTCCATCACTAATTTTACATTAATAAATTAATATCAATTAACAACAAATCATTAATTAATAAAAAAAACAATTTCTTCCCACCATTTACCACAATAAACCCCACAACTCACACATCACAATTATTACACAATTGGCATATTACAATTTTAATTAATAATTTGCATTAATTAACAAATGATTAATTAATTATAAATAAATTACCTCCCACCATATTCCCCTATAAATTCCACCATCAATTTCGTAAAACATGACACAATTAACATAATTAATTAACAATTAATGAATTAAATAATAACAATTAACAAGCAAAATATAAATAATGATTAAGAAATTAATTCACACAATTAACACTATAAAATAAAATTAATTAAATATTATATTAAAAAAACTAATAAATGTATTAAAATTAAATTACTTTCCACCCTACTCCCCTATCAACCCACAACCCGCTCCTAAAAAATAACACAATTAACATAATTTTTAATTAATTAATAATTAATTAACAACCAATTAATAAATAATTGATAATAAATACATTTCCACATTTAACAATATAAAATATAAAATAAATAAATATTAATTAATAAAAAATATTAAAAAATTAATTATAATTAAATTACTTCCCACCCTACTCCCCTATCAACCCACAACTTGCTCCTAAAAAAAGACGCAATTAACATAATTACCAATTAATTATTAATAATTAACAACCAATCAATAAATAATTAATAATACATTAATTCCCACAATTAACAATATAAAATAAATAAATATTAATTAATAAAAAATATGAATCATTTAATTATAATTAAATTACTTCCCTCCCTATTCCCCTATAAACCCACAACCCACTCCTAAAGAAATGACACAATTAACATATTTACCAATTAATTAATCAATAAAAATTAACAGCCAATTATTAATAAATTAATTATAAATTAATTCCCACAATTAACACTATAAAATCACAAATAAATAAATACTAATAAATAAAAATTAATATTCAATTTATTATAATTAAATTACTTCCCACCCTATTCACCTATAAACCCACAACCCGCTACGGAACTAAAACGCAAAATTTACTTAAAATAAAATTAATAACTTCTAAAAATGTAACACATATATTAAAAAACAAATGCAATACTTAGACTAAAAATAGAGCACATACATTTAAAATACATACTAAAATACATAACACTAACTAAAAAAACGATATTTTTTACAACTATATTTTTGCAAACGATATTAATAACTTCGATATTTTAGAAAACGATATTTCTTACCTTAAACTCGATATTCTTGACCACGATATTCTTGCAGTCGATATTTATGTATCTCGATATTTTGCACTCGATATTAGTGCAAGTCGACATTTCCAACTCGATATTCTGACTCTTTACCGCTGACACCACTGTGCAAACCAGTCACCCCAGCAGAAGTGCACTTTGATGATGCCCATGGTAGGACCAGGCTGATAGTTGAGCGGACGTTTGGACTCCTGAAGACAAGATTCCGCTGTCTGGATAGGATGGGAGCAGCCCTCCACTATGCCCCATTAAAGTTGTTCCAGATCATCGCAGCTTGCTGCATGCTACTCAACGTGGCAATACGTAAGGGCATACCTCTGATAGTGGACGATAGAGACCAACAGGTGCCATAGAGGCAGAATCCAGGACTGGGCCATGATGACAGTGGTGATGATGATGATGGCATGAATTTGAGACAACAGCTTATCCACAACTTTTTCACATGACTGTAAGTATGCAATGAGAGGAGGTGACTAACCCCAATTGTTTGTTGTTGTGTTGCTGGTGGACAATGTGTATGTATGCTTGGGAGTGTCTGATAATTGTTCTGAGGTTTTTTCTAAAAGTGGTCATTGAAATGGTCAGGTCAACATGTAAAGTGTTACTGTGAAGCCTAGCTAGTGTTCACACTGACATTTTTGTGCTGTATATGACATACTTTGCAGAATTGTGCTACCTTATTCCTGATTTCCTGACTCTGTTCTATGTTTTTTCTTACCAGGATAGTTTGCCATGTCATCTACAGAGTGGACTTGCTAGTTGTGACCTCACCAGACACATGATGCTGTGTGACAGATTCCGACATGAAACTGTTGCTGAACTCCCTGGCACATGCTTCCTTCAGACCTGATAGTCAATTGATTTTGTTTTTAGTGCCTTTCAGTACTGTGTGATGTGATTTGACTTTGTGTTCAGACACCAAGTTGTATCTGGAGAATAAACCTGTGTTCCACATTGAGGTGTGCCTTGTCTGTTATCAAACATCCAAAGAGATTTCTAATCAAAGTTTGACCATGATGAACTAGTTTGCTAACAATGATTGTTGATTGTGTTGACAAATAGTGATAGTTTTGTACACAATTGCCTTCCAGTGAATCTGTACCGTGTACTACAGGTTGTGTGATAACCTGGTTGTATATATCTATCATGCTGTGCCAAGGTACATTTACTTACGAGCCCTTAGTGCACTTTTTTTAAGTAATTTGTTACCGATGCTGTTGACACTTTCTTCATTGTGATTTTGCTGGTGATTACAATATGTACATTTGGAATTCAAAGTCACGACATGAGCAAGTTTTTCGGTGTAAACCATTTTATTTTTGTGCATAAAGTGATAAAAATAAGCCACCCAATGGTGGTGTGCTCACAGCAAACCGTGCAGGTAGGAGTTGATAGTGTTTGTAGATGAAATTCTCCAAAGTAAAGCCACAGTTATTTGAGTCCAAAGTCCAACTTTGACCCTTCATCCAATGTGGGACAGTTGTTGATGACAGTCAACAAAGCGAACGCTTGGCACACAATGGATGATATCAAGGGCACATTGTCACTTCCTGGGGGTAGTGCCTTGCCATCCAGCTCACACGGATTTTTCCTCGGGTGCTTCGTACCCATGTTTGGTTGGGGAACCCAGACTGCAGGCCCCTGGGTACTGGGGACTCTTCACCAGACTCCACGTCCCTAACTGTGGCGTGTGCAGATGTTGATGCACCAGATGTTGTGGGCACATAGGGATGTGTGGTCAAGTGAGTTGCAATCTGGCGGAGGCTGGTACCAATATCCTGCAGCACCCCAGTCATGTTGTCAATGTTTTGGTTGATAGTGTCCAGCCATTGGTTTTGGCCTGCCTGCAGCTGTTTGATGTTCCAGAGGATCCCTATTACCTGGCCCGTTTCCCCTTGGTAGCCCTTGTAGGCATTGATCACCCGGGAGAGGTTTGGGTGATCGTCATCGGCAGCACCAGCACCAGCTCCACACGGCCTCTCCCACCTCCCCTACCCACCCAAGCAGGCCCAGTTGTTGGTGGCACAGTCAACATTGAGCCTCCTTCCACATTGATGGGGAGTTATTGTTGGTCAACTCCAGAGTGCTCTGTGTTGCTGTGCTGTTGGCGGTATCCCGGGCTGCTGTGTCCGTCAGGGTAGGGGTCAGCTGGGTGTTGTCAGCTGAGGTGGGAGTGGTCACAGTGGATCCTGCTGTAGCTGCTGGTGCTGTGTGCCGACCCAAACCTGATGGGCCAGGTTGGTCCTGCTCGTCTGAGAATGTGTGAGAGTCTTCCATGCCGGAGAGATTCTGGTCGGCTAGAGTCTGGGACTGGCTGTCCTCATTTTGTCCGGGGGTGTTCCCAGCTCACCCTGTGGGTACAGAAATGACACAGTCATTAATGTGAATGTCCACTGCACCTCAAATCATACCCATTACATAGATGACTGAACCTAAAAATAAGTTAATGAAGATAGGTTGGCCTCCTTCATCCATGATGCTGGCCTATGTTTTTGGAGAACAATGCAATTCTGAAAAGATGTGGATTGGTGATCAGCTCCACCTATGTGCATAAATGGGCATGTTGTGTTTAGTTCTCATAACATGTCCAAAGACATTGACTGGTACCTGACACTCTATGGATGACACTGGTGGGTTGGTGTTCTTCACATCTGTAGGAAAACAGAGACATACGTACTCTTTAGTTCCCAATGTTGGAGTTTGACAGGCCTGTCTACTGGGCTTAGTCCATGTCTCAGCAGTCACATAGGTGTGGCTGCCTACACAGTCACAGTCTGTTGCTTTCACAGGAATTTTGTGGTCATGGTGTGAGTGAGGTGCTTATTGTTCTCAACTCATCAATCAATCACGGTTTGTAAAGCGTGCTACTCACCTGTGAGGGTCTCAAGGTGCTAAGGGGCGGGGGTGTGAGCAGCTCCGTTGGGGGTCATTCGAAGAGCCAGGTCTTGAGGTCCTTTCTGAATTGGTGCAGTGTCGGGCTTCATCGGAGGTGAGGGGGGAGCTCATTCCAGGTCTTGGCTGCAAGGTAGGAGAAGGATCTTCCACCTGTTCTGGTCCTGTAGATGCGAAGGATGGTGGCTAGGGCAATGTCAGCTGAACAGAGGGTTCTTTTGGGGACGTGGAAGGAGAGTCGGTCGTTGAGGTACTGGGGTCTGGTGTTGTGGAGGGCTTTGTAGTCGTGTGTGAGCAGCTTGAAGGTTATTCTTCTTTCGACAGGGAGCCAGTTGAGGTCATGGAGGTGTTGGGTGATGTGGTCGTGTCGTGGGATGTGGAGGATAAGTCTGTATGCGGCGTTCTGGATGGTCTGGAGTTTGCGGACAAGTTTTTTGTTGATTCTGGCATAGAGAGCGTTGCCGTAGTCCAGTCTGCTGGTGATGAGTGTGTGGGTGATGGTTTTCCTGGAGTCACGGGTATCCACTTGAACATCATGTGAAGTATGCAGAGGGTTTTGAAGCATGCAGAGGATACAGCACTGATCTGGCCATTCATGATGAGTGAAGAGTCAAGTATGATGCCGAGCTTGCATGCATGGTCTATTGGGGTGGGTGGGTTTCTGAGGGTGAGGGGCCACGAGGTGTTGTTCCATGTAGAGGGGGGAGCCGAGGATGAAGACTTCTGTCTTCTCCGAGTTGAGCTTCAGGCAGCTGTTGCTCATCCAGGTCGCAAAGGCTTTCATCCCTTCTTGGAAGTTGCACCTGGTTATGTCGGGTTCCTTGGTGAGGATGAGCAGGGTGTCATCGGTGTAGGAGATGATGTTGAGCCCGTGGTTTCTGACGATGGTTTCAAGGGGGGCCATGTAGACGTTGAAGAGTGTGGGGCTGAGGAAGGATCCTTGGGGTACTCTGCATCAGATTTCTGTTGGTTCTGAGAGGAAGGGCGGGAGTCTTATTCTCTATGTTCTGCCTGAGAGAAAAGATTGTATCCAGTCTAAGGGGCTCATTACGATGCCAGACGGAAGCCCATCCATGCTGGTGACGGAAAACATTAATTTTCCCACCCCAGGTGCGGTCATTGCGACCACCAAATTACAATGGTCCTACAGAGGCCGTTCAACGTCCGCCGCGGTCTGTCAGGCTCCGCACGTTTTTTGCGTATGCAAGGGTGGCGGACGGACCCAATAGGGCGGAAGGACCGGCGTGCGGAAACACGTTCCGTCCGCCAAACAGATTACGATGTGGCAAACAGCCCTTCCCACCGCCGCGTAAAAACCACCACGTTGCGGATGGCGAAAACACAACAACGGAGAGGAAGTGCCGATACAGCACCCATCGAAACCACCGTAGCCGCCATGGATTCAGCACTACAGGCCTTCCCTCTGCACTATCTGCTGCACCTCCCTCAGACAAGACGCCGCAGTGCGCAACAGCAGAGGTACGTACCAAACATCTCCACGCATGCAATCCCTGAACAACCACAACTCCCAGCAAGCTTGGCGGCACCACGATGAATGTGGCAACCTGCCAAATGCAAAGTGCGAGGCCCACCCCATCCCCATGTGCGACCCTCCATGCCCCTGAAGGCAATTAGGGACAATGACGAGCCCCGCAGAAGCTGAGCACGCACACCGCAACATCAAAATATGTACGCCGAAGGGCCCCATTGGCCGACCGATCATTCGCATAGTGGTTGGCACACCGCAGCGGCCGGGATGCAGTGACCGCAACCCTGCATCATCCAATTGGGGCCAATGCGTGTCATCGCCGTGGATGCCAGCTACCACGCATGTGAACACATACTGCATTTGCATTGGTGCCATGCGAATTACATCACCCATCACAACTCATTTGCCTAAAGTGATTGGTGCACCCCATGTGTAATGTTGTGGGGCACGAGGCCCCCATGCATATCAAGTAACCACACAGGCACCGTACATGAATAGGAGAACTGGCCAAGGGCACGTGCGTCTGGCCCCGTTTGTTGGCAGGGTCACATGTCCAGTGACGCCTGTGCTGGGTGGCTGTGGGGTGGGGGGTAAGCCAGCCCTCTGGGAGTGGCTGATACATCAGAACAACTAGAACAGTGACCAGCTGCTCACCACACTGAGAAGGTATGAGAGAGTGGGACCCTTGAGTCAAGTCTACACACACATGGCATGTCCAAGAAAAGGAGAGTGAAAGTACATACATAGTCATGCCCCGTGGCCAGCATGGCCCGAAATGAGAGAAGGAGTCTAAAAGGACAAAGGACTCTCGCACTGTACCAATGTTGTGTAATGAAACATCCAACCTGTGAACATCGCTTGTACATCCCTTGACAACTGACTGGCGTCCCCTGGCCAGGGGTCGACTTGTGAAGGGCCAGTGACGTAGGCAGACAATCAGAGGTGTCCACTGTCCGCAAATCAAACATACTTGTAACCCCTAGCACTCCCAACACATGTACTGGTGTGGCGTGCAGTGTGCACAGCTGCCATTGCCTGTCAATGTTCACACACACGTCATAGGAGTGCACATGTGGAACAAACAAACATAGCTCTGACCGACATCATCGCCCATTGGCAGCCATGTGGGCATGTATACACAATCCATGTGCATTTGTGCCTCATTCAGGTGAACATTGCAATGTCTGTTACGCAAATTCCTCACACACTCATGCAGGACTGACCCCATAATGTCCACATGTGTCTGTCCACCGTGCTGAACAACCATGTAGCGTCGTCCAGATGACACTCACTGCCCTCATCCCGTAATGGTGTTGCGTACTGTGGGACTGAAGCTTGCGCTCGTGCAGTGACAGCAGCAACATGCAACTCAACACTGATGCTGGGAAACACTAGTGCCGTGCCATCTGACCACAGGGCAGCTCATCCTTGATGTAGCAGTGTACTACATACCATACACATCGACTTCTTTGGATGTTGTTGTGTCAGTATGTGGAGTGAGTGAAGAAAAACAACGTCTGAATGCAGGTCACTTGTGCATTTCACGTGACCATGAGGCCTGTCAAGGTTGTGGTTGTGCGAGTCTCTGGGTAAGCTTCATCTCGAACTCAGCCTATGCCTGTGTACCCTGACAAACGTAGGAGGAGACCACCCATCTTACACCCTGTCCCAGACCTGACGACGATGGAGGACATCGAAGTCATCCGGGGATTCCGTTTGGCTCGCCGCACACTACGAAACCCATGTGCCCAGTTGGAGCCCCGTTTGAAGTCCCAAAGAAAACTTCCGGCTGCATTGTCTGCTACAGTGAAGGTATGGCTGCACTGCATTTCTCCGGTACTGGGTCTTTCCAGTACACCATGGCCAGCGCCGAGGGGATGTCACAGCCCATGTTCAGCATGGTGTTGCGTGACGTCCTGTCAGCATTGATGCCTTACAAGGACAGACCTGTCCACTTCCCGAGGAGGGATGAATTGGCAGCTGTGAAGGGGGAGTTCTATGACCTGGGAGGCATTCCAAATGTTTTGAGAGCCATTGATGGTACCCACATTGCCCTCGTTCCACCACAGGCAAGTGAACACATCTATAGGAATCACAAACACTACCACTCCATCAACGTACAAGTGGTATGCCAGGCAGATCAGATCATCTCTCACACGTGTGTGCAAGGTATCCTGGGTCGGCACATGACTCCCACATCTTGCGGAACAGCACCATACACCAATTGATGGCCAATCTGCACCCCGAGCGGGCCTGGCTTGTTGGTGAGTGGGCTGTGTCAATGACTATGATGTATGTGTGACATGCTGCTCTCCCCACACATTCAGAGCACACTGTTTGCCTGTCTGTCTCACAACTAGGTGACTCTGGGCATCCCAATCGTCAGTGGTTGCTGTCCCCGCTGCGGAATCCAACAATGCCGGAGGAAGTCCAATACAATGATGCACATGGGAGGACACGTCGTGTGTTGGTGCGCACTTCTGGTCTGCTGAAGTCAAGATTTAGGTGCCTGGACCAGACTGGTGGTGCACCTAATTACTCACCACAGAAGGTATGCCAGATGTCAGTCACCTGCTGCATGCTACACAACCTGGCCATGCGCAGAAGGATCCCCCTGATTCTGGACGACGATGAACAGCAGCAGCCCTCCGCATCCAACCCACACATGCCCAGTGACAATGACAGTGGTGAGGAAGAAAGCCTTGACCAGCGACAACAGCTCATCGTCAACTACTTCCGTTGAGTGTAAGTGAACAATGAGTGACTATGACTGTGTCTGCGTGCCTTGCTGTTGTCTAACAAACTTTGAGATCTGATACTGGCATTTTGTACACATACAGGACTATGCGCGGGATTGGAGAACTTGGGCAGGCAGGGACTGAGCACCCAGAAACACCCATTAGCACAGGACCCAATTGCTATAGTGCCTCACTAGCTCTCCCACACACTCAGAGGTTTGCAAGCGCGTGCACAAAAGTTGATAAGTTGCAGACAAGACACGCTTTGAAATGTGCTTTTTTTACTACAGTTGCAATACAGGCAACATACGTGCAACAAGAAGTTGAGAATGCATGAGTACATATACAGTTTCCATAGTGACACATCTATAACATATGAAGCAAGATGTCATATCAATAATCCCTCTGGACCAAGACCTACGAGCATACCCCCCCACCCCTTGCTGGGAGGAGTTGAATGAGATGTCCTAGGTCTATGGGCTTTGCCAGCGGACCAATTGCAAAGCCAGTACATGGTGAAATGTACATCCCATGTGCTGTGTCGCTCACATCACTGGATGGATCACTCTCAAAGTGTGGGGCAACTAGCCCGCCTCCCCATGACATCTAAAAGGCACCCATGTCCTCTAGCAGCAGTGACACCTTGTTGAGTGGGGGTGCTAGGGCCTTACCAGAACAGAATGACAACGGACAATCCCCTCCAACCACGGACAGAATATACAGGCAGTGCTCCAGGAACACGCAGAGAACAAGCTCTACAGACACTTCTCATGTGACAGACAAATGCTGATGTACTTGCAAAACGACTATGCCATGTGAATTTCATGCACTACAGCTGCATGGTGGGAGCCGGGCTCATGCCAGTCGACAATGTCCATGACGAGCAGATGACAGCCTCATCGTTGCTCAGGTCTGTGGTACCAAGCGAAACAGACCGCAGAGGTCAACAGAGTCAAAGCAAATGCAGATAGGGCAAAAGGCAGGGAGCTGAATGACAATTCCTGTTAGTAGGCGTGAAAAGTTAAAAGGTCATTGAATTAGTCACCAACAGTTCCTGTTGCTGTTAAGTAGTTACGAATCCAAGAAGGCACAGGTAGCCTCAGAGGCAATCAGTTCCAAAAGATGATCCAAATCATCTCCAGCAAAAAGGACCACCATCCAATCCAGCAGTATGAAGGAACAGATGTGCTCCTCACACCAAGAGGATGAAAGGAGCATCCCATGGCACCCGGGGAGAGGTTCGATGTAGGCATTGCACAGGAGCCTTTGCACAAACGCACAGGCGCAGCTGTCAGCCTGTCTGACACATTGGAAGGCATCCCACAAACGTGTATCACCGGAGGAATAGTGATCATGCACCAACAAAGGACTCACCCACAGCTCATGATCCAGGGCAGCAAGGAAAGTGTTGGAAAGACAGACATCCAGGGACCACTGAAAGGGGCATCTTCGGCAGTAGAACACAGGCTGCACGCAGGTGAAATAGGCATAGCGGAAGGTTAGCCTATAACTGATGCGTAGCGCAGCTAATGGGACACATCCAAAGAGGAGCTGCATGCGGTCACGGTACAGTTGCAACTAACTGGGGTTCGACTGGACCACAGGACGGGCAGACATGGCGTGAGAGCACTCTTAGAATCAGCGCTCAGCCGAACAGCCACAAGTAGTGATATCAAACCACTAAATGCAGTCGGGAAATTGGAGGAATGGCACCCGGTAAAACTCCAGAAATTGCAAGAAACAAAGGGACAAGGCCAGAGCCCACATGTTTAAAAAAAGTGTGCAACGGCCTTCAGTATCAGAGGCTTTTGATGTCCCATGGAAAAAAGTGGGAGTGCCGTGTTCAGCAGTGACTGAATCGCGCGGGACGGTCAAGGCACCTGGAATTCGAAGGTCACAGGGCTGATGTGGGAGCGACTACTTGTTGAAACAGAAGCCCATTGTGCCTGCACACTTATTGAAGTCCGCTTTCACTGTGGGAATGTGAGGCCACAAATGGATATCCACAATCACGTTCCACCCATAATGTCTGAAAATGTGGAACGGTAGTTGAGAAAATACTATATGTTTAAGCCCATCACTAAGACTGTCTCTGCACTGTTCCTATTTACAGAACTCATGTATATTTGCTGTTTTGAATACTGTATATGAAGTATAGAATACAGAAAATATGGACAAATATTCTTGAGGTATGATTTACAATATAGGATGCCATTAGAAGAACAATGCACTTTGTTTTGTTCACTTAAAAAATATTGTGTTTATTATATCCAAATGATACATGACTCTGTCATATATTTGTTCTCTGCACTATATGTGGGTGTATAGGCTTTTGATCTTTAAAATGATGTTGGATTGAAAATACCTTTTTTTGCTCGAATTGTGTGTCTAGAACATGTTGTGTCTAGTTCCTCTTTGGCAAAATTGATATTTGTATTAGTGTTTTCACTGTAAAATGTAGATTAGCTTCCCGAATATCTATATAGCTTACATAGGAAATGACATAAAATGAACATTGAAGTATTGGAATTATCACTATGCTAATGAATGGTCCGGTTCTTTAGTAGTAGATGTTTTTATTATGAATGTATTGTAAATAGTTTTTTGTAATTGTTTTTAGCCCTGAAGAAGTCCCATGAGGGACGAAACGCGTTGGCTGTCTTGTCGAATTTGCATCTGTATTTTAAAGAATGAAGTTTATGGATTAAAGGAATAAAGACAACGTTTTTCTACAATCAAAACTTGACTTCTCTTTTTCGATTGGGAAGCATTCTGCTATACTTTGCTCTGCTGTATATTATGGTTTATAATTGTCTTCATAAATATTTCACCTGTATATTTCGAGTGCAGGGTCATTTATGTTAATTTGTCTGTGGTGGTATTAATACCACCTTTCTGGGATGTATGTAGGTCACACCCCAGACCCAGTGCACCGTTTCACTATTAGGATATTAAGGCTACAACACGTTGTAATGTCTGGTGCTGGACCTCTATGCTCTGACCTTCTTTTTTGTGCCCATATGTATTGTGATGCTGGCTCTTGTGGGCACACTGCTAAGGATTGCATTGTTCTGCACTGTGTGATCTGTGGCAACTTCCGTCATGTCCATGATGATGTTATTAGGGGGATGGGAGCACACTGCTACACCTCCCAGCACAGTTCACCCCTTGGCATTCTGGTATATGCAGTTCAGCCATGATGCTTACTTGTCATGTGACTGAGGTGTTTCACCCAAGTCGGGCAGGGAGAGCTACAGAGACCCAAGTAGAATTGGGCAGCTTCCTCAGCAGACACCGATCACGATGTATCTTTGCCCCTACTGATGTGGGAGGATAACGCGACTCACATGTGTCTAGAGATTCACAGCACTGACCTGCACCAACCTAGGTGACACACGACAACAGTGACAGAAGTGAGCTTTTCAACTGGACTGCATTCACCAGGATGCTAAGGGCGAAACTGTGTTGGGAGGTGCAGTCGTGTGCTCCAGTCCCCCTGCTGTCCATGTTGATGGTGTTTGCCGGTGTTGTCTGTAATGCATATTGCTTTAGTCAAGAACAAATCCCCTTTGGGTTAACTAAATTCAGGAAAACCAAGCATTCAACACTATATCACCAGAACATAACACCACCCCCGTCAGAGGCCAAAATGTGTGTAGAGTATAAAAATGTTTTATTAAATAGAATTTTTTCAACAATAATCAAGAGCACTAGATCATTATACAATATTAAAAAAGGAGATAAAAACATACATACAATACAATCTATACACTTAATCAAAAGGGAGACTCTGCAAGAAAAATAATTTCTAATCATTAAAAAGGCAATACATTAGATCTAGATCATTTGTTCAACACATATAATTGTTGTACATTCAATTTTAACAAAAACAGATCACAAATGTCACTATAATCTACAGTACGCCTTTATACAGTGTGCGTCGACGCGTTTCGGTGGGTACCACTGTTCAAAACACCACCTTCCTCAGGACAGGAAAATATAGCTCCCATAAGGATTATTTGGATCTATACATGTTGCAGAAAAAATACATAAAAAGACAAGTTAGCCTTTGTAATCCATAGAAACAGTGTTTATATCCTGGTGATACGTAATGCACTACACATTCTATTCCACTCACGACACCATATACCACACTCATACAGTCTATACTCATGAAAGTTGTAAGCTAGAGTAAATTAGACAAAAGGGGGCAAAAACCTTTTCTCCACCACCCAAACAAAAGGGTGCCTATACATCCCTTAATAGTTTCTATTTGTGATAATTATAAATTCAAGATGATAAAAAACCTCCCCAATTGGGATGGATTTCTCCGATATAATAGAATAAAATGTCTACCTGTCACGATTTCAGTCACTACATCCAAAATTATCCCTCTGCCAATACAGGAGGATTAGCTATTATCTCCGTAGCGCATCTATCTCGGAAATCAGGAATGATCTGTGGAGAACAACAGCCCTTATTATATGTTTCAAGATACTTCCAATTTTGGAGATAAAAAATATATAGATATAGAGGAAAGCCACACCTTGCCACTGCAATAAAAAAAGGATATATATAAATACACTTTAGGATTACATAACTCTATGGGGCCAATTCCGATCTCGGCCGGTAGGGCACCGAATCGGATTCGGCTTAACCAAATCCGATTCGGAGCCCTCTTTCCCAACCGATTCGTACGTGCGTCCGGCCGAGCGAGTACGATGCGAGCGCACGCGAAATCGCCGACCGACTCGTTCCCGGGTCCGAACCGCTCCGACCGACTCGCACGGACACGACTCGCACCGCGCAATGGAGACGTTCCCCGGCCGGGCAAGTACGATGCGCGTCGCGAGCAGTCCGACCGACTCGCGCCCGTCCGGCTCAAAGAGCAGTCGGAGCCGGACTTTGGGGGTCCGTGTCAGACCCCCTGTACGCGTAGCCGCGCGAGTCGCACACAGGGGGTACCAATGGGTCCCCCCTACATGTGCATGTACGCCGCGAGTCGCATCAAGGCGTACCCGCTGTAGGGGGCGCCCTTGTTTGCCTCGCACCCATTGAGTCAATGGGAGCCCGCGTACGCGTTGTACGTCCGGCTCCCATTGACTTCAATGGGAGTCCAACCGACTCGAGTCCGATTGCATGCGTGCGCATCGTACTCGTTCGGTCGGACTGCCAGAGTCCGATTCGGTCGGAAATCTCTCCAGGTCCGGCTCGGTCGGAGTGATTTCCGGCCTGAATCGGAATCGGCCCCTATGTGTCTATATTACATATTCAAAGATACCAGACACATCCAAATTTTGGTATTACCTTAAATTTATGTTGGACTTGTATCCTCTAAAATATTCGTCATTCGAATGATCCGTGATCTAAAATATATTCCCGTAATAAGGGGAAAAAAATTCTGATTTTAAAAATGGAAATCCATATAAAATTTGAAAATGTCACCAATTCTGGCTGATTGTGTAGATTCTGAAAAACACAGAAATTGATTTTTTGATTGGTTTCTAGTATGCGACATGGTGCCATTCACCGTTCGCTATAAACAACTTTATAATACTTCCAAAGAAGATTTTTGTAATTGCTCACCCTTTTCCTGTATACTATTTATATGGTTAACCCTGATAGACTTTTTTAGGAAATTCATTCCTAATGCACGACAGGATACCCTTAGTCCGTCATTTTAACAGCATTATATTATTATCAAGTAATACTCTCGTCATCCCTCGCCCTTCCCTTTATACTCATTTCATAGTTGCTGTCTTGCATTTACGCAAGCATTCCTGATCCCGTAAACCCGGGTATCTAGCCTGTCCCTCACATCATGCTACTAAAATCGGCACAAGACACGGAGACTACACTAACATAAACCAAAATACCATGAAACCCCCTAATAATCCCACCGGTCAAACCTTGGACGATACAGATAAATACCGTACAGTGCATATTGTACAGTGTTGCCTCGTGGTGTGCTTTTGCGGTTATTGCATAATATGGCAATGCACTGTTGTTTCCTTGTGTCTTTCCAGGTACCCCCACTCTCTCAATGGATTTTCGCTTTTACATATTCGGATACATTGCAATGTGAGTCAACATGCCACTTACTGTGATGAGAATGCTCTTGACACAAAGGCATACTGTTGTGAATTGTGTTTATTTTGCAATGTGTGACAGGTGAGGGGTGAAGTAGGAGGTGATGGTACACGGATAGTTAGGGTAGGACACACAATGGTAGAGTTCCAAAGTCCAAGCGAACACTCCCATCCTTGTGGCAATGTGGTTTGGTATTTACAACGACAGTCAATGCTCGGTGTTAGAGCGGTGACATCAGCGGTTGCTACGAGAACTGGTACGGCACAGTGCTGTGCCACTTGATCCTGACGGGGTCTTTTTCGGACGCCCCCTCTGCCGTTTGGCCGGGGGGGAACCTGCTGCATGCTCAGAGGTGTCTGAAGATTCGCTGTGGTGTGACTCACCCCTCCCTGTAGCCGCTGCTTGACCCGGCCCTTGAGGTCACCCCACCGCTTCCTGATGTCACGCACAGTGTGTAGGGTGGTCCCTGCGGCATTGACTTTGCTGTGGATCCTTGCACACATGAGTCTTGCGCGCAAGTAGGGTGTGTTGGACCAGGTGCCCAGACAAATGTGGTTCTATCCTGATTGTCTCATCTACCGTCACTCTCAACTCTGAGTCGGTGGATTTGGGCATTGTCTTGGGGGGCATGGTACCATTGAATGAGGGGTGCAGGGTGCAAGGTAGTGGTGGAGATATGTGAAGTGTGTGAGGTGTGTCCTGTCTCTCTGTCTCGGCTTGTGGTGTGCAAAGGATGCTGGTCCAGGAAGGGGTTGGTTTCATACTGTGGTATGTGGGTGTGTCCACATGAGTGATGACCTCCAGATGTCTCTTCCATGCTGCGCATGGCTTTCCTTACCAGGAGCAAGTTGGGGTGTATCATTGTGGTGTGTGTGTTTTGATTGAGGGCGGCAGGGAGTATAGGCACACTTCGGGCGTTGTTGTGATGTTGGTTCCGTCCGCCATTCATTTGGCCTATGTGCGTGCGCGGCGGTCGGACGCAGTGCTCGGTCCGCCAGCTCCCCATTCTCATCGTAATTAGACGTGCGGTCATGCCGCGGCAGGAGAGGCCTTGTCAAGCTGTTGAACAGCTTTCCCCGTCCGCCGCGGTCGGATTTGCAGCTTTTCCGACAGTGGTGGGCGGTATTTTTTGACATCCGTTTGCCGCGGTGTGATTTTGCGTACATTGCATCGTAATTTGGCCGACGGAAATGCCGCGGGTCATGCGGGAGGTATTTTTACGACACCATGGAGGACGGAAGGCTTTTCCGTCTGGCATCGTAATCGGCCCTAAGTCTTTCCCTCGGATGCCGGCATCATGGGGTTTGGCGGCTAGTGTGCGGTGGGAGACGGTGTCAAAAGCTGCCGATAGGATTAGGAGGATGAGGGCTGCCATGTGGCCTTGGTCAAGAGGGCACATATGTCGTCGGTGGCGGCGAGGAGGGCGGTCTTAGTGCTGTGGTTGCTGCGGAATCCGGATTGAGAGGTGTCTAGGATACTGTTGGTTTCTATGAAGTGGGCTAGCTTGGTGTTGACATCCTTTTCGATGACTTTGGCGGCAAAAGGGAGCAGTGAGATGGGCCTGAAGTTTTTTAGATCTGTGGGTCTGCGGAGGGCTTCTCTAAGAAGGGGTTGACTTCAGCATGCTTCCAGTCATCGGTAAATGTGGCAGTCTCGAGGGAGCAGTTGATAGTTTGGCATAGCTCAGGTGCGATGGTAGTGGTGGCCCTGTGGAAGATGTGTGGCGGACACGGTTCAGTATGTGCTCTGGAGTGGATGCTCTGCATTGTCTTTAAGGTGTCTTCTGTGGTGAGAGGGATCCAGGTGAGAATGTCTATTGGATGGTGTTGTTTGGGGTTGAGGCAGTGCCGTGGTCTTGGTCGTCGAAGTTGTCATAGAGCGTCTTGATCTTGAGGTGAAAGAAGGAGCTGAATTTGTTGCAGAGGTCTTGGGAGGGAGGGACGTCAGTTGTTTCACTGTTGGGGTTGGTAAATTCCTGTATGATGGTGAAGAGTTCCTTAGAGTTGTGGACGTTGGAGAGGATTCTTTTTTGGATTAAGTTTTTCTTTGTTGATTTGATGAGTTGGCGGTGTGCTGTGATGGCAGCTTTGTAGGCGGAGTGTGCGTCCGATGTTTTGCTGTTTCTCCACATCTTCTCTAGTCATCGGCAAGAGCGCTTGTATTCTCAGAGGTTCGTGGTGAACCAGTTGGCTTTCTGGTTTTGTCATTTCATGGTGTTCTGGAGGGGGGCGAGAGTGTTGGCACAGTTGGCGATCCATTGGTGGAGGTTGCTAGCCGCAGTGTTGGCATCTGTTGTAGTTGGGGGAGGAGTGCAGGTGAGGGCGGAGGTTAGGTGTTCTTCTGAGACTTTGTTCCAGCTTCTGCATGGGAGGCGGATCGTGCGCTTGTGTGCGGGTGGTTTTCGTGAAGGAGAAATGGATGCAGTGGTGGTCTGTCCAGAGCAGTTCCGTGGTGTGGCTGAAATGAATGTTGTTTCCTCTGGCGAAGATTGGGTCGAGTGCGTGTCCTGCTGTGTGAGTGGGGGTGGAGACAAGTTGCTTCAGTCCTATGTTGGTGAGGTTCTCCAGGAGAGCAGTGGTGTTGGCATCGCTGTAGTTATCCAGGTGGAAGTTCAGGTCTCTGAGTAGCATGTAATCCGTGGAGGCGAGGGCGTGGGATGCGATGTGGTCTGCGATGATATTGGCAAAGGGGGTGCGGGTCCGGGAGGTCTGAAGGCGAGTGTTCCGCTGATCTTCGTTCTGGGGTTGGGCGGATATGGAAGTGGATGTGTTCCATGCGGGCAAGGTGTCATCCGAGTTGGTGGTTGTCAATCGGAGGGAGCTTTTGTGGACGATGACGAGGCCTCCTCCTGGGCGGTTGGGGCGGTCTTTTCACAGGATCTTGAATCCATCGGCGATGTCCGGTGTGTGAGTGTGGCGTTGGTCCAGGTCTCTGTGAGGAAGGCGACATGTGAGTGTTCAGGAGGACCCAGATTTCTACGGCGTGTCTGTGCAGGGAGCGTACGTTGAGGAGGATGTAGCTCAGTGGCTTTTGTGCAGTGGCGTCCGGTGGGTTGGGGTGGCTGCCTGGGTCCGGAGGTTGGCGAAGGTGCGCTGCAGTGTTGGCAGGAGATTGGGCCTTGGATGTTGCTTGGTGTCAAGAGCTGGCAGTTGTTGTTGCATCTGGGGTTGAGTGCATGGAGAGTGCTGGGGTCATACCAGTGGGGGTCAGGGGGCCAGGGTCCCTTGCGCTGGTCGCAGTCAGGTCGCAGATGGGCACAGACGAGCTTGCCTTTGGTGCACCTTCGGCATGCCAGCGGTGCAGCCGCGCAGCAACCACCATTAAGTAGGGGGGGTGGAGGGTGAACAGCTGGGAGGGGGGAGCGACACACTGGCGGGATGGGCCTTGGGGGCAGCAGTGGCAGGGAGCAAATGGGAAAAGGAGGCAGGGGAAAAGAGAAAGAAACAAGAGGCAATCAAAGCAAAAAGCAGAGGAAAAAAGGCAAGGAAAGAAAGGCAAATAGAAAAAAGATGACACGCACAGAGCAGACTAGCAGAAGAGCAAGCTCTTCCACTAGACCACTAGGGATGAGGCGCAAGCAGGAGCCTGCGGGTGGAGGAGGGCCTTGAACACCTACCTGGCAAGGAGCTCAAGCAGCGCTAAGGGCAGTCCCACAACGGTGGAGCTGCGCAGGGGAAGAGTAGTGACTCAGACCAGGAGGTCAGAGGTCTTGCTTTTCTTGCCGCGCAGCGGGCACCATTATGTAGGTAACGGGAGGAGGGTGAAAAGGTGGTAGACGGGAGGCAAGAGTGACATGCTGGGGGAAGGGGCCACGGAGGCAGCAGCAGCGGGGAGAGTGTGGGAAAAGGAGGCAGGGGAAAAGAGAAAGAAACAAGAGGCAGTGAAAGCAAAAATCAGAGGAAAAAAGGCAAGGAAAGAAAGGCAAACAGAAAAAAGATGACACACACAGAGCGGACTAGCAGAAGAGCAAGCTCTTCCACTAGACCACCAGGGATGAGGCGCAGGCAGGAGCCTGCGGGTGGAGGAGGGCCTCGAACACCTACCTGGAAAGGAGCTCGAGTGGTGCGAAGGACAGTCCCACAATGTTAAAGCTGTGCAGGGGAGAGCAGTAACTCTGACCAGGAGGTCAGAGGTCTTGCTCTACTTGCGACGCAGCGCCCGCCATTAAGTAGGGGTCGGGGAGGGTGAACAGCTGGGAGGTGGGAGGTGGGAGTGGGAGTGACACGCTAGGGGAAAGGGGCAGCAGCAGGGAGCACGTGGGAAAAGGAGGCAGGGGAAAAGAGAAAGAAACAAGAGGCAATGAAAGCAAAAAGCAGAGGTAAAAAAGCAAGGAAAGAAAGGCAAACAGAAAAAAGGCAAACAGAAAAAAGATGACACACACAGAGCGAACTAGCAGAAGAGCAAGCTCTTCCACTAGACCACCACGGATGAGGCGCAGGCAGGAGCCTGCGGGTGGAGGAGGGCCTCAAACACCTACCTGGCGAGGAGGTTGAGTGGCACTAAGGGCAGTCCCACTACGGTGGAGCTGCGTGGGGGAGAGCAGTGACTCTGACCAGGAGGTCAGAGGTCTTGCTCTCATGACACTCAAGTGAATGCATGTAAGGAGCCAAATGTGTGACTGTTTAGCTTTGTGCCTACACAGACCAAGTATTTTGTAAATTGACTCCATAGTCAGATGAGATCACAATCTCTGCTTTCTGCTATTTTGTGGCTAACTAATTTCATGAGCTGGGGTTTGAGTGATGATAGTCTATATGTAAAACTAACACTCCTCCTCCGACCCAGCCCAACCAGGCCACCAGGAAGAGTGTTATCCAGACAATGATGGGAAGTGTACTTGCAAGATGGTTGTCACTGGTGCCTGGTGTTTGGAGCACAAGGGGCATATTTGGTAGTTGTGGTAGGGTCAGACAGCAGTCCCCAGTGTCAGCCATCTTGCTAGTACACCTCCACGCACTGCCAGAGGCCCAGATGAAGTGGTTGTGCTGTGTGTGAGGGGGAGTGTTTGCTGTTACTCCAACTCCCATCAGGCCCAGTCCTACATACACCTTCCCAACCAGCCCAACCAGCACAGCTGTAACTCTGCTTTCCTGACAGTGAGTGGAAATCTTCTTGCAAGGTGGCTGACACTGTTGTCTGGTGTCTGACTTGACCACAACTCCCAGCCAGGCCTTGTGGTACAAACACCAGTCCCCAGTGTCAACCATCTTGGTAGTACATGTCCCCTCACTCTCAGGTAAGTATAGTTTCAGGTGGGCTTGTTGGGCTGTTTGGGATGAGTAATGTTTGCAATGACTACATCTCCCATCAGGCCCTGTCCTACACACACCTTCCCACCCATCTCAACCAGCCCACCAGGAAGAGTGGTGTCCTGACAATGAGGGAAAGTGAACTGGCAAGATGCCTGACACTGGTGCCTGTTCTCTGAGTTGACCACAACTCCCATCATGGCTTTGTGCTCAGAAGACCAGTCCCCCCCATGGAAACCCTGTCAGAAAGCGAGTTTGGGGACCCCTAGCAGGGCCCCCTTTCCATTGCGGCCTCTGGTTGGTGTTAATACCTGCACCTCTACCACGGGGTGCAGGTGCCTACCACGGGGTGCAGGGATTAACACTGCCTCACATTTCCCTATGGGAGCATGTATATGGCCGGTTTATGGCCGTAACACATGCTCCCATAGGGAAATGTCGGAATGCGACCACACCATGTGCAGTCCCATCATAATGAGGCGGTCAGGACTGCCGACCGGAGGTCGGCCAGTCCCGTTTCCGAGAGGGTGTCGGGCAGACGCAAAGCCGCCCGACATCGTTATAGGCCCCATAATGTTAATGATTTGAAAATGTGGCGAGTCAAGATAGGTACTGCAAACCTTATTCTCCAGAGTGGTTGCTATTAAGGTAAACAAACCACCTCTGTGATGACCTCCAATGAATGGCCAGCTGGGGTGTGGATTGATACAAACCCATTTATATAAACTGATTCCCAGGCCCAGGTTTATTGTAAGCAAAAAATATTATAGCCCTTTATAAGTTCATGCCACTCATCATTCATACCTCATTTAAAAGGCAGGCCATTTTCCAAAATAAACAACTAAATACATTATAATCAGTTTTAGGAGCCCGATCAAATATATTTACAGCACTATTATTTCCATAGTCAGCGTCAAGGTCAGAGGCTACATTTACAGGAATGACATTTACCTCCATTTCTTACCCAAGTTCCAGTATTATGTCAGTTTCCACATTAACATGTGCAAAGGATGTAATCGCAATTTCACGGGTGTCCATCACCATGTCTTCCCACAATATCTCCGGAGCAACAAGTGACCTCTTCGATTGCAGTCACTCAATTAAAAGTCGGAACAGCATATGACTGAGGGAGACAGTGATCAACGGGGAGAAACATGGAGGAAGATTGAGCACTTGATAAATAAAAATAGCACAAGGGTACTGCCATAATGTAGTCTCTTGTGGGACTAAGTCCAGAGAGTATATCCAGAATAGAGCCTGCCATAGACATATTTCTAAAATTAACAACATCACAGTCCCCAGGGTTGTCCTTTAGTTGCAAGAGACCCAAGATACTTTGTTTACATTATTTATACACATAAATAGATCCTCACAATTGTGCCAGTTTGTAGCTCTTACTAGTGAGTGTACAACTTTATTTTTTAATTGCTGAATTTCTTCTTCCCTCTCATGAAATAAGGGTGGAACATTCTTCAAGACTATTACCAACGGGGTTACTTCTGGTGGGGGCTCTCACTGCATGGTGCTCACTACTAGTAATCCTATTTTTTTTGGCTGTATTGGATCCAAGTTCGGTCCGGATTTGGCCTTTTCTTTGAGCCGTGCTCAAGTTCCTGGATGATCTAATTTGAGAAGTCAGAGCAGGAAAATTAGTGGTTGTTAGAAATGGGGGTCTCTAGTTGGCAATGGCTGGCGCCAATGTCCAAATAGGGACCCTTCTTCCTAAGTCAGGGCAAGTGGGCTACCCCCTTTGATAACCCCTGCTCAACCCTGTGGTAACGTTGCACGAGCAGTTAGGCCTATCTCAGAGGCAGTGTGTGAAGCATTTATGCCCATGCACAATAAGGCAGTAACGACACCACAAAAGGACACAACTTAAGTAGGTATAGAAAAATAGTATCTTTATCTAAGGTTTAACACAAGACTCTCAAAAGCGTTTTAACCAGTCACAATGCACGTAAATCAGTAGGGACTTAAAAAGGCAATAACGTATTCACCAGAACGTGGCACTGACTGAGTTCAAGGCCTGGGTCTACGTGACCCGTTGCGCACCAGATACCTGTCGTTGGACGGGGACACAGCACGCAGCTTCTCGAAGAAGCGGAGATGGTGACAGGCGGACTCCCAGCGACCACAACTCTTGACTGCAGTGGTCCGCAACGTACACTCACAATGATTTGGGCACTCGGGGACAGGCGGGCTCTCAGCGACAGCAGCACGCGGCTGCGGCGGTCCGGGCTGGTGGTGGCGATGACTCTCGTCGTGCAGCTCTGTGGTGGGCTCACAGCGGCAGCAGCTCTCAGCTTCGGCGGCCCACAGGACGACTCACGATGATGCAAAGTTGGCAAAGGTGCGGGCACTCAGCGGCAGCAGCTCTCTCTTAGCTGCGGCGGCCCACAGGACAAATCACGAGGATGCAAAGTTGGCAAAGGTGCGGGCACTCAGCAGCAGCAGCTCTCTCTTAGCTGCGGCGGCCCACAGGACAAATCAAGATGAGGCAAAGTTGGCAAAGGTGCGGGCACTCAGCGGCAACAGCTCTCTATTAGCTGCAGCGGCCCACAGGACGAATCACGATGATGCACAGCTGACACAAATGCGGGCACTCAGCGGCAGCAGCTCTCTCTTAACTGCGGTGGCCCACAGGACAAAGGATGATCTCGACCAGGCTGGCACAACGGCGGGCACTCAGCGGCTACAGCTCTCTCTTAACTGCGGAGGCCCACACAGATTCAGCAAAGGTTCCGAAGGTTAAAATTAAGGTGGGCTCTCAGCGGCAGCAGCTCTCTCTTAGCTGCGGCGGCCCACACAGAGTTAACAAGGGTTACCAGTCCGCGTTCCTCACAGTAGAACTAGAGGTTCCGGATTACTCAACGGAGGCCTCACCTGCAAGTAGAATCCCTCGCACGGGAATTCAGTTATTGTACGTGGATCATAGATGCAAGTCCTGATCCTCACCGCTGACCGCCAATGTTAGAAATGGGGGTCTCTAGTTGGCAATGGCTGGCGCCAATGTCCAAATAGGGACCCTTCTTCTTAAGTCAGGGCAAGTGGGCTACCCCCTTTGATAACCCCTGCTCAACCCTGTGGTAACGTAGCACGAGCAGTTAGGCCTATCTCAGAGGCAGTGTGTGAAGCATTTATGCCCATGCACAATAAGGCAGTAACGACACCACAAAAGGACACAACTCAATTAGGTATAGAAAAATAGTATCTTTATCTAAGGTTTAACACAAGACTCTCAAAAGCATTTTAACCAGTCACAACAATGCACGTAAATCAGTAGGGACTTAAAAAGGCAATAATGTATTCACCAGAACGTGGCACTGACTGAGTTCAAGGCCTGGGTCTATGCGACCCGTTGCGCACCAGATACCTGCCGTTGGACGGGGACACAACACGCAGCTTCTCAAAGAAGTGGAGACGGTGACAGGCGGACTCCCAGCGACAACAACTCTTGACTGCAGTGGTCCGCAACGTGCACTCACAATTATTCGGGCACTCGGGGACAGGCGGGCTCTCAGCGGCAGCAGCACGCAGCTGTGGCGGCCCGGGCTGGTGGTGGCGATGACTCTCGTCATGCAGCTCCGTGGTGGACCCACAGCGGCAGCAGCTCTCTCTTAGCTGCGGCGGCCCACAGGACAAGTCACGGGGATGCAAAGTTGGCAAAGGTGCGGGCACTCAGCGGCAGCAGCTCTCTCTTAGCTGCGGCGGCCCCCATGACAAATCACGAGGATGCAAAGTTGGCAAAGGTGCGGGCACTCAGCGGCAGCAGCTCTCTCTTAGCTGCGGCTGCCCACAGGATAAATCATGAGGATGCAAAGTTGGCAAAGGTGCGGGCACTCAGCGGCAGCAGCTCTCTCTTAGCTGCGGCGGCCCACAGGACAAATCACGATGAGGCAAAGTTGGCAAAGGTGCGGGCACTCAGCGGCAACAGCTCTCTCTTAGCTGCGGCGACCCACAGGACGAATCACGATGATGCACAGCTGACACAAATGCGGGCACTCAGCGGCAGCAGCTCTCTCTTAACTGCGGCGGCCCGCAGGACAAAGGATGATCTCGACCAGGCTGGCACTACGGCGGGCACTCAGCGTCTACAGCTCTTTCTTAACTGCGGCGGCCCACACAGATTCAGTGAAGGTTCCGAAGGTTCAAATTAAGGTGCGCTCTCAGCGGCAGCAGCTCTCTCTTAGCTGCGGCGGCCCACACAGAGTTAACAAGGGTTACCAGTCCGCGTTCCTCACAGTAGAACTAGAGGTTCCGGATTACTCGACGGAGGCCTCACCTGCAAGTAGAATCCCTCGCACAGGAATTCAGACGGCTGACAGGGTGAAGTCTAATGTCCCTGAGACTTCAGCAGGAGGCGCTCTCAATTCAGGCCCTCGGGTAGTTTCTTCAGCAAGCTTGGTGAAAGTTTCAAAGTCCTTTCCTCTGTTCACTCGGACAGAGTTTTGTCTTGACATCCAGAAGGAACACACCTGGAAAAGGTTTCAGCGCAGCATTTTATACCTAAAAAGTCTTTGTTCTCTAAAGTCACAAATCACTGAATCCAGCCAGAACCAGTTCGGTGGGGTCGGGGAGCACTTGGTTTACGAGGCGACATCCTGCCCTTTGAGAATCAAGGGGTCTGCTATCAGACGCCCAGTGGGAGGTGGAGCCATCATTCACCTTGCCAGGCACAGCCCTGCTCAGATCAAAGAGTCACCCTTCCCCATACTCTAAATGCCGATCTCTCTCTCCAGCCAGGTCTGACCCAGCTGGCCCTGCTGCTCCAAAACCAGACGGCCAATACACACACTAGCAAAGCCTACAGGAAAGCTTAGGCAAGAAAATACCTCGTTTCTAGAAGAGGCATTTTCGAACACGGGCTATGCAAATGATCCTTACTAAAAGATGTATCTCAATGTTCTGAGCTTAAACATATCAAATTCGAATTTCCTATCAGGTTCCTGGGGGCAGGTAGGATTATGGAATGTAATACTCAGCCTGCCCATTCTGGCCTATGAGAACGGATAGCCTCACAATAGTAAACAGTGAAATGGAGGGTAATTCGCTATTAGAACATGCTACACAGACATACTTTAAAAGCTGCTTCAGTGGGTAGCGCAAATCAGCGCTGCAGGCCCACCAGCAGTATTTGGTCTACCAGCCCTGGGCACACACAGTGCACTTATACTAGAGATTGACAGGTAAACCAAACGAGCCAATTATGGTTATCCCAATTCATACAGTTATCTTTACACAGGGAGCATTCGCGCTGTGGCACTGATTGGCAGTGGCACAGCGCCCAGAACATCTAAATCCAGCCAACATAAAAGATAGGAAGCGAAAAGAGGAAGGGATACCCGCGCCAATGATGCCAGGTCTAACACGCGTCCCCTCCAGCTGAAATGTGGGGAGAACTAACCATCCCCTTGGGAGTTCTCATCACTAAGGCGGAAAAATCTGGACAGACCGTCAGCATTGGCGTGTTCTGTACCAGGGCGGTGTTCCACCGTGAAATCCATACCCTGTAGGGAAATGGACCACCTCAACAACTTGGGATTCTCACCCCTCATATGCATCAACCATCTAAGGGGCCTGTGGTCTGTCTGAACCCGGAAGTGAGTCCCAAACAGATATGGTCTCAGCTTCTTCAGCGCCCAGACCACAGCAAATGCCTCACGCTCAATTGCACTCTGTTCCCGGGGGAGTAACCTCCTGCTTAGGAAGGCTACCGGTTGGTCTAGTCCCTCCTCATTGAACTGTGACAGAACAGCCCCTATACCATGCTCTGAGGCGTCTGTCTGGACAACAAATTCCTTTGAAAATTCGGGCGCCTGAAGCACGGGTGCGGTGCACATGGCAGTCTTCAGGGCATCAAAAGCGTTCTGACAGGTGTCAGTCCAGTTTACCTTCTTTGGCTGCTTCTTAGATGTCAGCTCAGTCAAGGGTGCAACAATGTTGCCATATCCCTTGACAAACCTCCTGTAGTACCCCGTGAGTCCTAAGAAGGCTCTCACCTGCGTCTGAGTCTTGGGGGGTTCCCACACCAGGATAGTTTCAATTTTGGGCTGAAGGGGCGCCACCTGGCCGCTCCACACCTGGTGCCCCAAATACACTACAGAACCCTGCCCAATCTGGCACTTACTGGCTTTGATTGTGAGGCCTGCCTTCCGCAGTGTCATCAATACCTCCCAGAGGTGGCGCAGGTGGTCCTCCCAAGAGGAGCTAAACACCGCAATGTCATCCAGGTAGGCAGCACTGAAGTCTTCCAGCCCACCCAACACCCTGTTGACCAGCCTCTGAAAGGTGGCAGGGGCATTCTTCATTCCAAAGGGCATCATCCGGAACTGGTAATGCCCATCGGGTGTGGAGAATGCTGACCTCTCCTTTGCTCCCTCGGTCAAGGCGATCTGCCAATGCCCAGATGTCAAATCAAATGTGCTGAGGTATTTTGCAGCCCCTAACCGATCTACGAGCTCATCAGCTCTGGGGATGGGGTGCGTGTCAGTCCTGGTGACTGAATTGAGGCCCGATAGTCCATGCAGAACCGAAGTTCTGGGGTTGTACCAGGCGCTGTAGCTTTTGGTACCAGGACCACTGGGCTGGACCAAGGGCTGCTAGAGGACTCAATCACCCCAAGGGCAAACATTTTGGTAACCTCATCCTTAATGTAGGCCCTTACCCGGTCAGTCACTCAGTAAGCCTTATGCTTAATGGGAGGACTGTCCCCAGTGTCCACGTCATGGACACACCAATCAGTGACACTAGGCACCAGGGAGAACAGATCACTGAATTGCCCCAACAGTTGGCGACAATCACCCTGCTGCTCAGGAGTCAGTGTGGTGGAGAGGACCACACCCTCCACTGACCCATCTCGCTCCCCTGCACACAGGAGGTCAGGAAGGGGCTCGCTCTCCTCCTCCATCCCAGCATTTGTGGCCAGAAGCATGCCCACTTCAGACCTCTCAAAGTGGGGCTTCAGGCGGTTAACATGCAGGACCCGCAAGGGGTTCCTGGGAGACTGCAAGTCCACCACGTAGGTAACAGGACTCTTGCGCTCCACCACCTCAAAGGGGCCGGTCCACCTATCCTGGAGCGCACAGGGCTCCACCGGGGCCATGACCCAAACCTTTTGTCCAGGCTGAAACTCGATCAGAGTGGCATTCTGATCGTGCCAGCGTTTCATCTCTTCCTGGCTGGCTTCCAGGTTTGCCTCAGCAAGTTTCCTGAAACACCGAGTCTGGTTCCTGAAGGCCAGCATGTAACTAAACACATCCTGGGGAGGTTTCCTGGGAGATTGCTCCCAGCCTTCCTTGACCAGACTCAGAGGCCCTCTTACCGGGTGATCATAGAGCAGCTCAAAGGGACTGAACCCTAAGGACTTCTGTGGCACCTCACGGTAAGCAAACAACAGGCATGGCAAGAGGACATCCCACTTACGCCTCATGGGCTCACCTAGGCCCATAATCATGCCCTTAAGGGTCCAGTTGAATCTCTCAACCAGCCCATTACCCTGGGGGTGGTAAGGAGTGGTGAACTTATACGTTACCCCACATTCCTCCCACAGAGACTTCATGTACTTGGAGATGAAGTTAGTTTCCCTATCGGACACCACCTCTCTGGGGAATCCCACACAGGAGAAAATCCCCATCAGTGCCCGTCCCACCACGGGGGCCGTCACTATCCTGAGCGGGATGGCCTCAGGGTACCTGGTGGCATGATCCACCAAGACCAGGATGAACCTGTTGCCCATGGCTGTCTTGGGATCCAGAGGCCCCACAATATCAATGCCCACTCTCTCGAATGGGGTGCTCACAACGGGAAAGGGCTGTAGTGGGGCCTTAATCTTCCCCCCACTCTTCCCACTTGCCTGGCAAGTCTCACACGTCCTGCAGTGAGCATCTGAGCTCCTGCGCATCTGTGGCCAATAGAAGTGGGTGACCAGCCTCTCAAAGGTCTTGGTCTGCCCCAGATGTCCGGCCAGTGGCACATCATGAGCCAACCCCAGTAGGAAGGTCCTGAAGCGCTGGGGTACCACCAGCACACGGGCTGACCCAGGCTCAGCAACCTTAGGCTCGCTGTAAAGGAGGTTATTCTCCCAATAGATCCAATGTGACCCTGTCTGATCACCTGCTGCCTGGGCGGCGGCCTGTCGCCGCACCCCCTCAAGAGAAGGGCAGGTTCTCTGTTGCTCACAAAATTCCTCCCTAGAGGGCCCTCCTTCCTGCTGCCAATGGGTCAGCTCCGGTAGGTCCCCCAGTTCAGCCACTTGTTCCCCTGTAGGTTCCAGGGCATCCCCCTCAAGGTCTGCTCCCTCCAGGACCGTGGGAACCGCGGGGGCCAGTTTCCCGCACCCCCTACCCCTTCTCTTTAAGGCAGGGGCCTGGGCCAAACTTTCAGGCTCCAGACCCTCCTGCACACCCTTCTGAGCTGTCATGGACCGAGTGGTCGCACACGCCCACTCAGGCAGACCCAACATTTCCAAATTAGACTTTCTCTCCACCGTAGCCCATGGGGAGTTCTCTAGATCATTGCCCAACAGACAGTCTACAGGCATGGCGGGCCTCACAGCCACTTGAAAAGTTCCTGAGACCCCCCCCACTCGAAGGGGACCTGAGCCACTTCTCACTGGCTCTCTGAGTTGTCTGATGACACTACGGGGCAGAATGCATGGGGGACAACCTGCTCTTTGGACGCCAACCGGGAGCTGACAGCAGTCACACTAGATCCGGTGTCCCTGAGAGCCTCCACCCTATGGCCATTGATGGTAACCCACTGCCGGTACTTCTTAGTGTTATTAGGCAGTGTGGGGTTAGGGACCTTCTCAAAGTCTCCTAGCGAGACAAGGGTTAACTCTACGGGATCCCACCCACCTTGGACCTCTACCTCCTCCCTCCCCCAGGGCTACACTGGCAATCTGGTGGGATGGTGCACAGGGTGGTGCACGAGGGGATGCATTGGGGTCCCTCTGGGGACACTGGGGATCATAATACCGGTGGCCCACTTGACCACACCTGAAACAAGTGAGTGGCCCCCTCTGAACAGGCCTACCTGTCGGGGACACTGGCTTCTTCTCAGGGGGAGGCTGGGACACCACTGCTTGGTTCCCTTGGGAATTACTTTGGGGCCATCTCTGGAACTCCCTCGGCTTACCCTTGTCCACCCCACTTCTCTGCTGGGGACCCTGCCCATCTCTGGCGAAGTCTCCCACAAAACCTTTGCGGACAGGGTGCTCACCCAGTGGTCCGCCTCCTCAGCAAGCTTCCTAGGGTTAGTCAGCTTGCTATCAATCAGGTGCTGGCATAGCTCTGGAAAACAGTTACTAGAAAAATGCTCCCACACAAACAAATCATACAATTGCTCAAAAGTTTCCACTTTGCTACCCTTTACCCAGCGATCCATTGCTCTGCAGAAAAAAGACACATATTCAACCCACGTGGTACCCTCTAACTTCTTACAGGTTCTAAACCTCTGCCTGTACATTTCTGGGGTCAAACCATAACGGGTCATCAAAGCTTCTTTCATATGGGCATACACCATCCTGCTCTCCTCAGGCAGGTCCAACAGGGTATCCCTACCATCACTCACAAAGCGCCCCCACAATCCCGCTCCCCAATCCTTCTCAGGGACCCGGTGGCACACCATTGCTATCTCATATGTGGCAAACCATTGCCCAATATCCTCACTCTTGTGAAAATCCTTAATGACATCCTTAGGAATATAAACTCTACTCTCAGGAGTTACTAAAGGTATGCTGCCACCAGAGGGGGAGACCGGGACACTCCTCGCCCTGATCTCTATCTCCCTCAACATTCTCTCATGCTCCATTCTCATTTTCTCAAATTCAATTGACAATCGATCCTTCTCAATGTCCAACTTCTTACTCTCAAGGTCCTTCTGACCTTCCAATTTAGCCATCTTCAAACTATGCCTCCTATCTCTCTCCCTGTCCTCCAGCTCTTCTGGGGTCAGGCTCCTTTGGAATACACTAGTACCTGGGTTGGAGGGTGTTCTATCTCCCCCCCCCTACGGCATCATCCTGCTGCCCTCCAGCATTCTCCTCCTCATCCCCAGCAGACTCTCTCGCTTCCCACCAGGCCTTCAGCACCTTCTGGTACTCCTCCTTCCTAGAGAGACCTATCACGGGGACTGCGAATTGCTTACAAAATGACTTCAGCTGTCTGGCAGTATAGGTATCTAATCTTTCCTCCTCAAAGGTGAGATCCTCCGAAGCATTGAATGTTGGCCTTCCCATATTAGCAGTACTCATGGCTGAGATCAACAATTCAATACTAGAACAACCAACCAAAAAAAAAATTCGAAGAGGGAAAAAAAACCCGTGCGTGGCTGCGCTTTGGTCTGTACTCACTAGTGGCGTCTACCAGTTATTGTACGTGGATCATAAATGCAAGTCCTGATCCTCACCACTGACCGCCAATGTTAGAAATGGGGGTCTCTAGTTGGCAATGGCTGGCGCCAATGTCCAAATAGGGACCCTTCTTCCTAAGTCAGGGCAAGTGGGCTACCCCCTTTGATAACCCCTGCTCAACCCTGTGGTAACGTTGCACGAGCAGTTAGGCCTATCTCAGAGGCAGTGTGTGAAGCATTTATGCCCATGCACAATAAGGCAGTAACGACACCACAAAAGGACACAACTTAAGTAGGTATAGAAAAATAGTATCTTTATCTAAGGTTTAACACAAGACTCTCAAAAGCGTTTTAACCAGTCACAATGCACGTAAATCAGTAGGGACTTAAAAAGGCAATAACGTATTCACCAGAACGTGGCACTGACTGAGTTCAAGGCCTGGGTCTACGCGACCCGTTGCGCACCAGATACCTGCCGTTGGACGGGGACACAGCACGCAGCTTCTCGAAGAAGCGGAGACGGTGACAGGGGGACTCCCAGCGACCACAACTCTTGACTGCAGTGGTCCGCAACGTGCACTCACAATGATTCGGGCACTCGGGGACAGGGGGGCTCTCAGTGGCAGCAGCACGCGGCTGCGGCGGCCCGGGCTGGTGGTGGGGATGACTCTCGTCGTGCAGCTCCGTGGTGGGCTCACAGCGGCAGCAGCTCTCTCTTAGCTGCGGCGGCCCACAGGACAAATCACGATGATGCAAAGTTGGCAAAGGTGCAGGCACTCAGCGGCAGCAGCTCTCTCTTAGCTGCGGCGGCCCACAGGACAAATCACGGGGATGCAAAGTTGGCAAAGGTGCGGGCACTCAGCGGCAGCAGCTCTCTCTTAGCTGCGGCGGCCCACAGGATAAATCACGAGGATGCAAAGTTGGCAAAGGTGCGGGCACTCAGTGGCAGCAGCTCTCTCTTAGCTGCGGCGGCCCACAGGACAAATCACGATGATGCAAAGTTGGCAAAGGTGCAGGCACTCAGCGGCAGCAGCTCTCTCTTAGCTGCGGCGGCCCACAGGACAAATCACGGGGATGCAAAGTTGGCAAAGGTGCGGGCACTCAGCGGCAGCAGCTCTCTCTTAGCTGCGGCGGCCCACAGGATAAATCACGAGGATGCAAAGTTGGCAAAGGTGCGGGCACTCAGTGGCAGCAGCTCTCTCTTAGCTGCGGCGGCCCACAGGACAAATCACGATGAGGCAAAGGTGCGGGCACTCAGCGGCAACAGCTCTCTCTTAGCTGCGGCGGCCCACAGGACGAATCATGATGATGCACAGCTGACACAAGTGCGGGCACTCAGCGGCAGCAGCTCTCTCTTAACTGCGGTGGCCCACAGGACAAAGGATGATCTCGACCAGGCTGGCACAACGGCGGGCACTCAGCGGCTACAGCTCTCTCTTAACTGCGGCGGCCCACACAGATTCAGCGAAGGTTCCGAAGGTTCAAATTAAGGCGGGCTCTCAGCGGCGGCAGCTCTCTCTTAGCTGCGGCGGCCCACACAGAGGTAACAAGGGTTACCAGTCCGCGTTCCTCACAGTAGAACTACAGGTTCCGGATTACTCGACGGAGGCCTCACCTGCAAGTAGAATCCCTCGCACAGGAATTCAGATGGCTGACGGGGTGAAGTCTAATGTCCCTGAGACTTCAGCAGGAGGCGCTCTCAATTCAGGCCCTCGGGTAGTTTCTTCAGCAAGCTTGGTGAAAGTTTCAAAGTCCTTTCCTCTGTTCACTCGGACAGAGTTTCGTCTTGACATCCAGAAGGAACACACCTGGAAAAGGTTTCAGCGCAGCGTTTTATACCTAAAAAGTCTTTGTTCTCTAAAGTCACAAATCACTGAATCCAGCCAGAACCAATTCGGTGGGGTCGGGGAGCACTTGGTTTACGAGGCGACATCCTGCCCTTTGAGAATCAGGGGGTCTGCTATCAGATGCCCAGTGGGAGGTGGAGCCATCATTCACCTTGCCAGGCACGGCCCTGCTCAGATCAAAGAGTCACCCCTCCCCATACTCTAAATGCCAATCTCTCTCTCCAGACAGGTCTGACCCAGCTGGCCCTGCTGCTCCAAAACCAGGCGGCCAATACACACACTAGCAAAGCCTACAGGAAAGCTTAGGCAAGAAAATACCTTGTTTCTAGAAGAGGCATTTTCGAACACGGGCTATGCAAATGATCCTTACTAAAAGATGTATCTCAATGTCCTGACCTTAAACATATCAAATTCGAATTTCCTATCAGGTTCCTGGGGGCAGGTAGGATTATGGAATGTAATACTCAGCCTGCCCATTCTGGCCTATGAGAACGGATAGCCTCACAATAGTAAACAGTGAAATGGAGGGTAACTCGCTATTAGAACATGCTACACAGACATACTTTAAAAGCTGCTTCGTTGGGTAGCGCAAATCAGCGCTGCAGGCCCACCAGCAGTATTTGGTCTACCAGCCCTGGGCACACACAGTGCACTTATACTAGGGATTGACAGGTAAACCAAACGAGCCAATTATGGTTATCCCAATTCATATAGTTATCTTTACACAGGGAGCATTCGCGCTGTGGCACTGATTGGCAGTGGCACAGAGCCCAGAGCATCTAAATCCAGCCAACATAAAAGATAGGAAGCGAAAAGAGGAAGGGAGACCCGCGCCAATGATGCCAGGTCTAACAGTGGTCAAGTTGTTATCCAGATGGTTACTCTCTTGCAAGTGGTGTAGCTTATCATAGGATTGAGCAAAAGGGTGATTTTGGGACCCTAAATAAGGCTCTATTACCTTTTTTGACCGACTAGTTAAACTTGACCCAATTAAATTCTTCAGTTAGGTATCAATACATATATGTTTTCAGAGTTTTTTCAAGAATATCTGCAAACAGAGCATGTGTTAATACCTCTCCCAAGGCCTCATTCGCTGGTTCAGTAATAGGATGCACCAAAATATTCGCCCGAGCAGAGGTAATTTTCTTACTAGTTATAAGCAACTTCCATCAAACAGTAGATTTATTACAGCCTTTAGCCTTTTTGGGGGGTGGTGAACAATCAGTGTCAGTTTGGACGCCTTGTCATCGTTGGAAACAACCTCTAAACCATCCCTAAACACACAGGGATTTGTACCATCCAAAGGGTTCTTATCATTTCCTGCCGTGGAAGATGATTCTAAAACTCTTATTGCCATGTCAGGGGGGCTGGCTTGAAGAGCTTTCTTCGTAGCCCCTAGTCTCCCCTCCACCCACTCAATTTCAATATTCATCGCCCCCATTGCTGTAGTGAGGAAACTACTAATCGTGGTGGTCAAGGGACGCTCTTTTGTAGTAGACATTGCAGACTTCCTCTTGCCCATTATCTTACCTTGAGCAAAGGCTGGAGTTTGATGAATTAATTATCACACAAGAGCAATGTCCATAGTTGAAATGAACCAGCCAAGAGGGGTGGCCCGGCCCAGCCTCGTTCAGCTGCGGACGGATGTAGACGGGCCAGCTCTTGGTCAGACCGGGCGCGTCCAGCGCACGTTCTGCGCTGCTGGATGTGAGGCAGCACTTTCTAGTGCGATGTGGAGCGCCTCCACTAACCAGCAGCTGTGGAAATGATTGAGCGGTGAGCCCTGGGACAGATAGTCCCATCAGGGCAGAGCAAACAAAGCAATTGGCGTTTTTGATGGTTATTTCTTCACCATTTTTAAACAACAAGGGGCATATTATCAAGAAACGGCGTTAAAATTATCGCCGCTTTAGCAGCAGAAAACTGCCGCTAAAGCGGCGATAATGGGCTTGATAATATGCCCTTGAGAATTCCAATAGAAGCCCATGTTCTGGTGTCAACATGGGCTTCTATTGGAATTCTCAAAGGCATATTATCAAGCCCACTATCGCCGCTTTAGCGGCAGTTTTCTGCCGCTAAAGCGGCGATAATTTTAACGCCGTTCTTGATAATATGCCCCCTTGTCTATTATGAAGTCTTTGGTTCCGTTTTTTCTTCAAGCAGACATGAGAACAATAAAAACAAGATCAGGTTTCAGAGATAAGGTAAGCCTATTAGTATTGTATCTTTGAATCTAACATCAAAATTGAGTGGGTATATAGCAGGGCATTATATTGTAATAGTTTAATATTTAGTGTATCAGTTATGATTTGCAATATATGTTTTATTGCGCATGTATTACTTTAAAGTAAGCTGTGTGTACTTATTTAAATGCATATTTTGTTATGACAGGAAAATTGTGTTGCCTTTGCATCGTATTTTTGTTGCATTGTTAGATTTACTGTGGTTTGGGGGTGTAAGTGGGAATGTCTACTTTATCTCTTTACAGTAAACAATTGTCACCAAAGACCACTTTTTTAATTTTGTGTACCTTTTATGTGTGATATTTTTTTGAAAAAAAATTTATTGGAATATTACATGTCATCATATTTTTACATATTTCTTTATTTTGAGGTTTGTTATGAGTGTTAAGTAGGGGTGTGCAAACTGCCCGTAATTTGCTTTTGTGTGATTATGTGAAACAGGTGAAATTACACGTTATTACGTGAAATGTGACTTCATCATTTTGCACAATATTTAAGCAGGAAACGAGTCCTTGCAAGGATACATTCAAACAAAACCACCACAAATAACTTCAGCTCATGTTCGGTTATTGCAATGCATTGATGGTAAATCGTTACAGTAAATGGAGCCATTTGTGGTAAATATTTACCATTAATAGCGGTAATTGCACAAAGTATCATAATAGTGCCGTTTTGGGAAGTTTCCCTTAAGAAGCATAATGCAAAATTTACAAAATTACGCAAACTAATATGTTTAATTGTGTATCTATGAGGTCTTGCTATTGAAATGTTTATATAATGATTGTTTGAAGATTTGTTTAAAATGTTTTTTAGATAATATTATTTATGTTGATGAAAAAGGTCGATGTTGGAGCTTCCTTATTTGTGTTTTCTTTTATTCATGTTATACGTATGTTTGGATTTTGGAGGATAGTTGTTTTCTAATGCAAGAAATATGTGTTTGGTTTTACATTTTGGTAGTACATTTTATAGGGTTTTTTTTTAATTTCTTTCCTGGAATTTACTGTTTTTAAGAGAAAAAACTCTCCCAGAAACAAATTTAAAATTATGCATGGGCATTGGTGAATTTGTAAAACAATAAGTGCTGGGGGTCTCGTCAGGAGGCAGCTTGCACTAGCCCATTTCTCTTGTTAGCACGGCCTAAAACAGAACCAACTACTAACCATGAAAGGGGGGGGGGCGAGGGTGTGGCGTAATGGCCAGAGCTGCCGGCTTCAGAGCTGGGGAACCAGGCTCGAGTTTCGGTGTTGGCTCAACATCCTGTGATTCTGGGCAAATCAAATAAAGTGAATGTGTCCTTAACTGTTGCTCCTGAAAAGCACTGGTGTTGATGATTAAGTGCCGGTGCTGAGCACCGAACTCCACCTGCCCAACTCAAGCACTGTGCATGGAAAACATTTGTAAAACTGGTGTTTCTTAATCTCAGCTTTAGATGTATTAGTTTGGTTTATTTTTGTAGTAGTATCCTAGTAATTGTAGTTTATTTTAAGTAAGGCTGAAAGCAATGGATTCTAAATAATCCAGGCCGTGCATATTTTCAAGCAGTTGAATTTAGTTAGCACTTTGCACAGATGCTTGGTTTGTTTAGGGTGTTGGAGTTTGCACTAGGATAAGTTTCTCTCTTAAGTTTTGAAAACTAAATTATATTTGGATTATTTCTATGAATTGGTAAAGAGTTGGATGGAGTTTTATAAGTTTGCTTTGAATGGAATTATGCCACCCTTTAGTGGGATTGTTGTTTTTTTCTTCTTGGTTAAAGGTGCTTTGAAAGGTAGTTCACAACTGAAGGTGGAACATGGGTTGGCGCCTGTACCCTGACCAGTGTATGCAATCAATTAGGTGTCTTCGAAGTAATCACGGACAGGTAAAATTTGTTCTTCATTGTTTTTAAATTGAGGGGATTCTATTAATAAATCACAGGTCCCCAATTCGCAGAGGTACAATTGCATGTGCAGATTTACTCATGTGCAGATTTACTCTTACACTTTGGTGGAAGTCTCCATTCCTTTGCTATTCACCATCTTGGAGTGAAGATTTACACTTAGGTACAGACTTTAGAGTCTCTGCCTCATCAAATGAATGGGATGAGACTCCTACAACTGAAGGTTCAGCTGTAAAGTTACTATTAGTAAATTCCCACCTGTTTGTGGAGATCTCACTATAGGAAATTGTAGGAAATTAAATAAAGGTTGTCAGTTTTTTAAAACAAACAAATGAAGTAATTTGATATCAAATAAAAAACTGAAATGATTTTGAATAAATTATTCTCATCTAGGACTACTATAAAAAGAATGAACAATGGGCTGTCTCCCAAAATTAACTTTGCATTGAATCGTAAATTAATGTAAACATGTTAATTAATTACTTAAATATTATTTTTGAAAAGTAATTTAAAATTAAAATATCCCACCCTCACTAATGTTCTTATTTTCATTTAATTTGAAACAAACTTTTAGGGCATGATTAGGATGGCGGTCAGACCACATACCGACAGGCCACTGGTGGTGGTCCAACCACTGACAGGCCTTCGGTCCGACCGCCGCATTTCAATGCAGGTGGTTGGACCCTAAGCGGTCGGGGGAAGACCGTCACCTCTGACAAGATTATCTAATCCCAGCAGGGCGGATGTCGGAATTGCAATTCTAAATGGAGACGGTGCCGATGTAGGCACCACCATCAGGATTACGATATCCCTTTCTACCAGCCTTTTCATGTTGGAAAGACCGCCATGAAAAGGCTGTCAGAAACGGACTTTGGGGGCCCCAAACAGGGGCCCCATCTTTCGTGGGCCACTGTAATGTGGCACAGGGGGCACATGTAGTGTCCCCATGCACCTCCATGCATCGTGTGCCATGCACCACATGGTGCATGGCACACTGTGCATGGATCTGTAGGAAGTGCTCCTTTACACAACGGCTTGTGCTGTGGCCCTTTTGCTGGCCCGCAGCACAAGCCGCCATGTAAAGGAGCACTTTGTGTATCGTAATGCGGCGGTTGGACCGCTGACTGCTTGTTGGGCGGTCTCCTGACAGCTGCGATAGCCGTTGGCGGTCTGACCAACCATTATCCTAATCAGGCCCCAAGTCTTTAATTAATTACATTTATGTTTAGACTTTTAAAACTAAGTTAAGAAATTAATTTAATGTGTTTTAAAAACCCCAAGAGGATGCCTATTTTGCATTGTGACATAACTGGAAAAACATTTTGGGATATATATTTCCAAAGTTGTTGCTACTTCTGAATAATGCATTCGTATATAAACCTTGAACATAGGACTGCCTTATTTTGTCAGTAACAATACAAAACAATGTCTGTATATTCTCCAACTTCACTAAGCTGTGATGTGGGCATTGACAAGCTGGCTATATGAATAATGTTAATTTGGCAAATACAAATGGTTAGCCTTAATTCATCAACCAGTACTGGGGAATCATATTAGTTTTGGCAGATAAGAGAGCTCACACAATAAGCAATGAGGTTTGAGCAATACAGTAAGTTTGGTCGAGCAATGATGGTAGGATTTGAATTTAGATCTCTTGTTGCCACAGCCAACAATTAAGACCCTAGTCCACATATCATTCAAATGATATTGCATAACCCATTTCTCCATTGCGCCTGCAAAATCCAGGGGTGACCAAATCAAGGCATACCATTCACAGTTGTTAGAGTGACTTATCTTTAGACTCATGTGGATGCCAATTTCTGGTGCATTATATTAGCTGTCAAGGAAAAATGTTAACAACCTTGTTTCAGCAATGAAGACTGTATATTAGAGATTCAAATAATATTGTATGCACTGTTACCATCGAAAGGCCTTGGGACTGCTGTCCCTGGCGGGAATTGGAGTCCGGTTTCACTTTAGTAGCAGAGCTAAAGAAATTAATGATAAGGATTAAAAGGAGCAAGTACATTTAAAGGACCTGATGAAACCTGCTAAGAAAAACACCACAAAAGAAAAGGTGCACAGGAGGAAGAGTCCGGGTATGCAAACAAGTCAACATAGGAGAAACTCATCAACTGTAGATGTTACCTGACACAGACTTTGTGCCACCCTAAATACTGCCACTGCTTCAACAGACCCGAAACCAGTGAAAACCCCACTCTGAAACTTGAAAAACTGCTGTTTTTGATTGGGAGGTTAGGTATGAAAAACACCAAGCTCAAAAGATTGTGGCAGCCATTGTGAATCAGACAGCAGGTGGATAGCCCAAAGAACAGATCCCAACACCAACCTGGAGTCTAATGACGCCAGCACCCAAACATCAGTAGACAGGGAGCCCCTTTAGGCCTACTAAGAGGTGACCTCCCTGGTCATACCATCTGCTTAACCCCTGAATCCATGACTCCCAAGCAAGCCACAACAGTACCTGTCAACTCTGACAGGTGTTGTCATTCTCGAGGTAAGTTATGGGAGAGGTTGATTGGATAACTGCCTTTTCTCAGCTCCAAATGGTAGGAGGGTATAACTGTATTATCTAGAGGCCAAGGGAAATCTACCAGGTGTGGTCACAATTACTTGGCATTGCAATGAAAGGCCCATGTAATAAGGCCAATGAAATGTAGGAAACAAAGAATTATCTGTTACTATTATTAGTATGATAATCTCAGAAGCATTATGACAGAGACAAGCGTGGTGCATCCAGTCTTGGTAATTTGAGTTTGACAACCATTACCATATAAACATTGAATAGGTTGTGGGACACAAATGATCCATGTAGGACACCATATACGATTATGTTGGACTTCAAGAGGAAGGACGTAAGCTTGACACAAGGAGACATACTGGTCAAAAAGGTGACCACCCACTGGATTTTTGCTAAACAATATTGCTGTTAAATGCAAGTCAACACCGCAGTATTTTGTAGTTGACTGATTTGATCACCACTTACAAGTTTTTAAAGGGAATTTGGAATTTGTTGGTGGCAACAATAGTGGTCAAATATTTTTGCAAAATGGTGCCAGTGCAATCTATGTTCCCTGGAAATGAAAATATAAATTTCCACCAGGAAGGGGATAACTTACGTAATCAATCGGACCCTGTTGTCCTGTGATGTGGGATATGCTTAAAAGCTTGTCGAACATCCAAATGGAACTGTGACAATGCCTTCAGATGTTTGGGCAAAAATTACATGAGGAATATTTTCCCCTGCCAATCTGACACATTGTGACTTGCTATATTCATGTTTGTTTATTGTTGATGTCAAGAGCATGCCATAGTAATTCGTTTTCCATAAGCACATAGAGAGGCCAATCCCTCCACCTGCAGCGCTTTCTTCCTTCGTTTTATTTGATACTCAACAACGACCCAAGTTAATCGTGGTAAATTAACATCATGGCAGTGTTCCATTTTTCACATTAGAAAGCAATCAGCTTGAAATCAATAAGATACAATGTTCGTTAAACCATGCTAAATAATTAATAACATTTGCTCTGCAAAATGGATGAGTAATAATTTAGTAGCCCTAATTGCAAGTGACTCTGTTTAGGATTGGACTACGATCACTAGCCATGGTCGAGCAATCAAGCAGTTTAGAAAGGTCGGAAGAATTATCTGTACATGTAGTAACTATTCTCCACTCGGATTCTGTATTCTCACATATAAGTATTGGAAGAAAACTAGATAACTGTAGCGTGCCAAAGAGCGCCGTTCTTCCTTTAACACTGTGCCTCTTTGTACTCACTTCAGGAGCTAGCATTTAAGGCTGAACGTATTCACCAAGTGAGTGTGCCTCCTTTTTACCGCCTGTGCTCCCAACACTTTCATTTTCTTTTGTGTGGTTGATTGTCAATGGCAATTGTTTTTATGTTAACCTTCCTACGTCTTGTCGAACACTTCTATCCAATTTCGAATCCATGCTGAGTCCTCCCCGCACGGCGCCTTTTTGTTCTAAGCTTTTTATCGAACTACAATGCACTTTTAGATTACATTGCTCTGCGTTAATTAACGTGTAGCACAATCCCTTCTCGCCCATTTGTTTAATATAATACTATACAGTAAATAATAGTCATTAAATATGCGCTGCTTTGCCAAAATAATTAATGTTGCAACAGTCTTGCGGATTGCTCACTACTGCAGTGGAGCAAACGAGATGGGTTATTTTTTTCTTATGGAAAGGTAAAGCCTGTGGTTCAATAACAGGGTAGTAGATCTTTAGGGCCCAGGTTTGATTTACGTCGGGGACAAGTCACATTACATAAGTATGAAATATCAAATAATAAATAGCAGACGGGTGGCTGGGTAGAAGAGAAAACTGATTATATATTTATATATATATGTTTTCACATTTTCCCCAGAGATGAGGCCGCACTCCTCCACAGGTAAGTGACACCACTTTATTGCAAGTAACAGGCTGATTCACACTCCGTAATGATGCCCCCCCTGGCCTGACGCGTTTCAAGGAAACAATCCTCTTCCTCAGAGGCCAGAACACGAGCCGCCACATTTACGTGCGTCTGCACTGTCCCATGCTCACTCATTAAATACTTATAATTAGCCTCCGGTGTGCTGCTCTTACAATGCTTCCTGGGACCTGCAGTTCATTCATGCACATTATACTCCCTCCAGTGGTTTTGGTGCTCGTGTTATTTTAAAGGGGCCACTTCACAGCTCTCCATTAAGCCCCCGAGTGAGACGCAGTCTGTTAAAATTTGAATACCTGCTTCGCTAATCGCAAGGAAAAGTTCTCTAAGTAGACCCAATATATTCCCAGGGTGGTGCGTCGCCTCCACGGCCTGGAAGCGCCGTGATTTCATGTTTTCACATTTTCCCCAGAGATGAGGCCGCACTCCTCCACAGGTAAGTGACACCACTTTATTGCAAGTAACAGGCTGATTCACACTCCGTAATGATGCCCCCCTGGCCTGACGCGTTTCAAGGAAACAATCCTCTTCCTCAGAGGCCAGAACACGAGCCGCCACACTTACTTGCGTCTGCACTGTCCCATGCTCACTCATTAAATACTTATAATTAGCCTCCGGTGTGCTGCTCTTACAATGCTTCCTGGGACCTGCAGTTCATTCATGCACATTATACTCCCTCCAGTGGGTTTGGTGCTCATGTTATTTTAAAGGGGCCACTTCACAGCTCTCCATTAAGCCCCCGAGTGAGACGCAGTCTGTTAAAATTTGAATACCTGCTTCGCTAATCGCAAGGAAAAGTTCTCTGCGTAGACCCAATATATTCCCAGGGTGGTGCGTCGCCTCCACGGCCTGGAAGCGCCGTGATTTCATGTTTTCACATTTTCCCCAGAGATGAGACCGCACTCCTCCACAGGTAAGTGACACCACTTTATTGCAAGTAACAGGCTGATTCACACTCCGTAATGATGCCCCCCTGGCCTGACGCGTTTCAAGGAAACAATCCTCTTCCTCAGAGGCCAGAACACGAGCCGCCACATTTACGTGCGTCTGCACTGTCCCATGCTCACTCATTAAATACTTATAATTAGCCTCCAGTGTGTTGCTCTTACAATGCTTCCTGGGACCTGCAGTTCATTCATGCACATTATACTCCCTCCAGTGGGTTTGGTGCTCGTGTTATTTTAAAGGGGCCACTTCACAGCTCTCCATTAAGCCCCCGAGTGAGACGCAGTCTGTTAAAATTTGAATACCTGCTTCGCTAATCGCAAGGAAAAGTTCTCTGCGTAGACCCAATATATTCCCAGGGTGGTGCGTCGCCTCAACGGCCTGGAAGCGCCGTGATTTCATGTTTTCACATTTTCCCCAGAGATGAGGCCGCACTCTTCCACAGGTAAGTGACACCACTTTATTGCAAGTAACAGGCTGATTCACACTCCGTAATGATGCCCCCCTGGCCTGACGCGTTTCAAGGAAACAATCCTCTTCCTCAGAGGCCAGAACACGAGCCGCCACATTTACGTGCGTCTGCACTGTCCCATGCTCACTCATTAAATACTTATAATTAGCCTCCGGTGTGCTGCTCAGCGATCAGCGAAGCAGGTATTCAAATTTTAACAGACTGCGTCTCACTCGGGGGCTTAATGGAGAGCTGTGAAGTGGCCCCTTTAAAATAACACGAGCACCAAACCCACTGGAGGGAGTATAATGTGCATGAATGAACTGCAGGTCCCAGGAAGCATTGTAAGAGCAGCACACCGGAGGCTAATTATAAGTATTTAATGAGTGAGCATGGGACAGTGCAGACGCACGTAAATGTGGCGGCTCGTGTTTTGGCCTCTGAGGAAGAGGATTGTTTCCTTGAAACGCGTCAGGCCAGGGGGGCATCATTACGGAGTGTGAATCAGCCTGTTACTTGCAATAAAGTGGTGTCACTTACCTGTGGAGGAGTGCGGCCTCATCTCTGGGGAAAATGTGAAAACATGAAATCACGGCGCTTCCAGGCCGTGGAGGCGACGCACCACCCTGGGAATATATTGGGTCTACGCAGAGAACTTTTCCTTGCGATCAGCGAAGCAGGTATTCAAATTTTAACAGACTGCGTCTCACTCGGGGGCTTAATGGAGAGCTGTGAAGTGGCCCCTTTAAAATAACACGAGCACCAAACCCACTGGAGGGAGTATAATGTGCATGAATGAACTGCAGGTCCCAGGAAGCATTGTAAGAGCAGCACACCGGAGGCTAATTAGAAGTATTTAATGAGTGAGTTTGGGACAGTGCAGACGCACGTAAATGTGGCGGCTCGTGTTCTGGCCTCTGAGGAAGAGGATTGTTTCCTTGAAACGCGTCAGGCCAGGGGGGCATCATTACGGAGTGTGAATCAGCCTGTTACTTGCAATAAAGTGGTGTCACTTACCTGTGGAGGAGTGCGGCCTCATCTCTGGGGAAAATATTTATATGTATATATATATATTTTCCAAACAACTCCTCATGAAGAAGCAAAATGGGCACTCCCGGTAGGCAAAGTTTCTTTATTTAGTTCACAGTGTGCTGCCTGTTCTGACGCGTTTCGGCTGATCCCAGCCTTTCTCAAAGACATGTTGCCATGCATTTTTTTTACATTTAAAGGTGCAGTGCATGTAGACATAGAAGAAACAACATCTGTTGTACCCATATCCCCATCTCTATGCATACTGCATATTGAACTGGTTAAGTTACTCATATTATTTTTATATTTTTCATAAGTAATATTTTTGCACTTTTTTTCTTCTCTTTATTTCAAAAATACAGTATTTTAATTTTTTACCCAAAATTTTTTTTTATAAAAACAAACCGGCTCAACATTATGTCAACCCATAATTCTTGATCCAGTTCGGGAAATCCTTAAGGAGGGAACCTCATGGGCCAGTGCCCTAATCCAATTAGGAGCATCATAGTTCATTCTCACACTCTTTGGCCAATGCCCCAACATACTTGATAAAGACACTTCCAAGCATTCCTTATTCCAAAATATCATAATCAGAATATCACACCCCTCTTAAATTCATTGCACCAAATAGTCAATTGATAAAATATCAAACATTAACTTAATTATTCATATAGGTACAATAGCTTAACTCTACATATACAAAACGTCTTGTTTGTGTATAAGGTGCAAAAAGTGCAAATTTACAGTAGCAGTGTGCCATATGCAACAACCTCTAGATATTCAATTTATTTTAGAAACATATATATATATATATATGTTGGTGTTTGAAGGCCATATGAACTCATCAAAATGAACTGACAGTTATCTGAGTAGATAATAATACACATATTTGCCGTTGTTTCATTAAAATGCTGTGTATAGAATAACAAACAATATTACAGATTTGTAAAAAAAAAAAATGGAAAGTGAAAAATATTGAGCAATGGGTAAAAAGTTACTAATGATTTTGGTTGCTATTAGAATAATAGATAGGAAAGCAATATAATTTATAGCAAGATTTTCCTTGTACTTTTTTAGATCTAGTTGACGGCATAGCCTCCTGCTTTTATGGCCGATCTATAATGCTGGGAGGGGTCAGGCAAGTTCCAGCGGCCCTAGACCCCTTTTCAGCATGTACTATCTGGTAAAAAGACACCCAATTCATGTAGAGCAGTTGTGAAGGACAGATATTTATTGAGTGTAAGCAGACATATTTCAGAACAAGATGGTAAGAGATCAAGAGTGTGTTGTCCTGGAACATCTATAGAGTGACTCCCAAGATGATGCTTGTGCAGATATCTCTTGCCAATTTAACTGAACTATCAGTAACATAATAACTTCTCAGGTAAGCATTGGAGTGGTGAAAAACAAATATATCGAATCAAAAATATTGTATGACATGAATATTGTGTCAATAACATTGAGACTACAAAAATACTGAGTAACAAAAATGGAAGGTAAGGGAACTGTTTATTTATGTGCTTTTAAAAATAGCACTGCATACAATATTATTTACTTTAATAAAGTTGTATTAAATATCGTTTTCATTTATTTAATATGCTTTAATTATTATGTAAATTGTAGGTGTTAATAATATAACTGTAATTGTTTGAAATATGTATCAGTACAGACTGTAAATTTTAATGTGTAATTATTTTGTTTTACATTTAATTAGAAATTTATAATTTAGTAGTGGGTTGTTGGGTTTGTAGAGGAATAGGGTGGACAGTTATTTAAATGATAAATTATTGTTTTTTAATATTTAATTATGTTTATGTTACTTACATATTTAATTTCTGATTAATTATGTAAATTGATTAATTGTTATTTAAAAAATGTAGTGCATTTTGTGATTTACAATGTATACTAAGTTTTCCATCGTTAAATTTCTAATTTATATATTTTTGTACAGTTGTTGGTATTGTAGGAGAATAGGGTGGAAAGTTATTTAAATTATGGGCCTGATTTAGATATTGCAGGATGGGATACTCCATCACAATGGTGACAGATATCACGTCCGCCGAAATCTAAATCCCATAGGATATTATGGAATTGATATTTTGGCAGATGCAATATCCATCACCGTTGTGACAGAGTAACCTGTCCACTGATATCTAAACCAGGTCCTAAATCTTTTTTCCATTATTTTTTATTCTAATTAAATATTTAATGGGTAATGCCTTTTTAACTGATTTGTATTTTTTTTTTTTTAAATTAATTGATGCTTGAATAATTAGTGGATTTAATAATACAATTTGTCAAATGCTTTTAGGCTTATTGTTTGTTTTATGTTTATTTCTTTTATGTAATAAATATTTTAATATCAAGATTGTTTTATTTATAATTTATTATAATTGTTTTGGGGAGGGGGTTGCATTTTTTGGGTAGTGGGGAGAGAGGTGCATTTAATTTTATTTTTTATTTGCAACATTATTGTTGAATTTTTTTTTACATTTTAATAAAAAATGGCATTTGTTATATATTTTTTATTTTGAATAGGTTTTAATATATTTATGTTGTTAGGTATTTAAATATTTCTTTAGAAATGATAAGTGTTGGAAGCCGGAGTCCCCATCCTGCACCACTGTCACTAAATGCGAGACCCGGGACTCCTCCCTCAAAGTTAGGCCAAGTAAGGACACCGTTTGAGATAGCCCCGCTCACCCCCTTAGTAGCTTGGCACGAGCAGCCAGGCCTATCTCCAAGGCACGAGTGTACAGTATGTGCAACCACGCTCACAGCAACCCACTGGTGACACCACAAATGGACTCCACACGAGTTTGATATAACGAGTATAAACTTTATGTAAAAAGATATACGATCAGACCACACGATACATAAGCCAACATATAATAAAGGGTAATATTCGTTCCAGCTGGTTGGTAGGTTCAAATCCCAACCACCGCTTTCAAAATGCTATGCTGGTCGTAATGCTAGAATCACACACGTTGCAATGGACAAACAATAGTGCGTTGCGTAACGATACAATCCTGTGCTGGGCACAGGAGAAATAATACAATGCGTAATGATACACCCCGGTACCTGCAATGGGAGAAATAATGCAATGCGTACCGCTACAATCATGTACTGCGCAATGAAGGAATAATGCAATGCGTCACCCCCGAATCACGTACTTTGCAATGAAGAAATAATGCAATGCGCACCGCTACAATCATGTACTTTGCAATGAGGGAATAATGCAATGCATAGCTACAATCATGTATTTTGCAATGAAGAAATAATGCAATGCGGGCTGCTACAATCCTGTACTTTGCAAGGGAGAAATAATGCAATGCGTAGCGCTACAATCGTGTATTTCGTTATGCAGAAATATTGTCAGGCGCCCTAGGACAGTCCGGCAGTTCGTTAGCAGCAATATTGGCAATGTGTATTATGACAGTCAGCCTCTTCAATAACAGTTGCCCCCCCACACGTATCAACGATGACACAAAGTACAGCTTCACACTCTGGCCCCAGTACTGCCACTCCTGAACGCAGTACGGGCCCCGCTCTGAGCCGAAGCAAAGGCTCACGCCGCCAGAAGGTCTGAGAGGCTGAGAGAGTGTCCCTATGAGCCCGTGCCCTGCCCAGGCAGTGATCCACATTACCTGGGAGCGCGACCCCACTCTCCTCTCCTCCTTCAGCGAACTGGGCCTTCCGTGTAGAACTTTCTCAATGGGCCTCAGCGGCTCGGCCTGGCAGCTCAGCTCCTCCGGGCTGCCGGTCCAGTCCGCGACTGTTAGGAAGGTCTCAGGCGGTCGCAGGGCACACGTACCCCACGCTCCTGAGATCACGTTACTCCGGGCCCACTTCACCACAGCACCCTCCGGGTCTCCTCTGGCACGAAGCCACACACAAAACACGGATGGGACTTCACGTCGACTCCGAGTGCACGCTCACCAGGCACTCCTTCCTGCGGTCTCAGTTGGCACCAAGACCCGCACACCACGTTGCAGAGACTCACTTTCTTCTGGTGCACACGATGATCAGCCGATCACCTCCACAGTCCCAGGTTGCACCAAAGCACACACACTGCTTCACTGAGACTTACTCCAACTCCGGTGCCCCGATATCCAGGCGCTCTTCACCAAAGCCTTCGGCCGCACCATGACATGCTCACCGTGTCCGAGCCTCACTTCTCCTCCGGTGCACTCGATGACCAGGCACTCTTCACCAGCGCCTCCGGTGCACCACAACACGCACCCTGTGCGTCCGAGACTCACTCCACTTCCGATGCACACGTTGACCAGGCGCTCCTCACCAACGCCTCCTGTGCACCACGACACGCACCCTGCGCGTTCGAGACTCACTTCACCTCCGATGCACCCGCCGACCAGGTGCTCTTCACCAGCGCCTGCGGTGCACCACGACATGCACCCTGCGCGTCTGAGTCTCACGTCACCTCCGATGCACACGCTGACCAGGCGCTCTTCACCAACGCCTGCTGTGCACCACGACATGCACCCTGCGCGTCCGAGACTCACTTCACCTCCGATGCACCCGCCGACCAGGCGCTCTTCACCAGTGCCTACGGTGCACCATGACACGCACCCTGCGTGTCCGAGTCTCACATCACCTCCGATGCACACGCTGACCAGGCGCTCTTCACCAACGCTTGCTGTGCACCACGACATGCACCCAGCGCGTCCGAGACTCACTTCACCTTCGGTGCACACGTTGACCAGGCGCTCTTCACCAATGTCTCCTGTGCACCACAACACGCACCCTGCACGTCCGAGACTCACTCCACTTCCGATGCACATGTTGACCAGGCGCTCCTCACCAATGCCTCCTGTGCACCACGACACGCACCCTGCGTGTCCGAGACTCACTTCACCTTCGTTGCACACGTTGACCAGGCGCTCTTCACCAACGTCTCCTGTGCACCACGACACGCACCCAGCGCGTCTGAGTCTCACTTCTCCTCCGTGTGTCCAAGATCACAGGGCACACCTTCCGAGGGTCTCAAGCTGCCACAACACGCGCCCACCCCATCGCTTGAAACTTCTCCGGAAACGTTTATGTTCCTGTGTTTCCAAACAGGGAGCCAGCTCACATCGGGCCCTTGGGGGGTAACAAGACACAGCACAAAGCACAGTCTTCTTCAAGCAGGGGGACCCAGCGCACCAAGCACAGTCCCAACAGCCTCTTCCTTGGTTAGATCAGCAAACTGCAGACCAGCCCCAGATCAAGAAGCAAGGGTTGGTCCTTCCCCAGCAGTCTCTTCACTTGTTCCTTCCTTAGCAGAGGTTCCTCTTGACCACGAAATGGGTCCAAGCCTTTTCAGTCTCAATCCATTTCTATTCCATTCCCCCCGTTCAGGGGTCTCAGCTCTCCTAGTTATACCCCTAAACGTCTTTGAAGTTCGTTGTGCTCAGGGGTCCCTGACCCTGCCTAAATCAGTTCTGGGTGTCTCCCTCCCAGTGTCACCTTTCTCCCTTTGACACTGGGGGTCTGGATCCTTAATCACTGAGCAGGAGATGGGTCAATTGTTTTATAGCCGCAACCCAGGCCTCTTCACCTCCCGGTGCTTTTCCTCGCCTGCTCTCCAGCTGCAGGTCAGCCTGGTGCCATCTCAACCCCTCCCTGGGTCAAGACCTCCCCGGCTCCTCTCCCCTCTCAGATCCAGACAGACAATCCACATTCAGCAGAGACACACAGAAATGCTTAAAGCACAAAAACTCAGCCACATTCTAAAAGTGTGGCTTCTGAACACACAGTGATAAAACCACTTTCATAGAAAGATGTGTTATGCCGCTGTGAGTTCATACATACTAAACTTCACCTCTCCATTTTAAACTTATGTGAAACTAGGCTAACAAACACAATACCCAGCCTCCCCCATTCTGTCCTATGGGCAGAATGGCCTTTCACCAGTGAAAAACGAAATGGAGCATCTTCCACTGTCAGGACATAACACACACCTCAGTATATGTTCTGCCTTTTACTTACACTGCACCCCGCCCAGGGGCTACCCGGGACCTACCACAGGGGTGCCCACTGTGTACGCAAAAGGGAAAGTAAGGCCTGACAAGTGGTTACACTTGTCAGGACAACATGCTAACTTAGCAAACTGCGCGCAGGCCATCCCTCCCGGCCAGGGGGACCCCTCCAGGGGTGCTGGACCCATGCCAACCCCACCCTGGAGTGGTACCCTGGGAAGGCCCATCGGTCAGGATACTTCCTTCAGTCATCCTGCCCTCCAGGATAAAAATGGATTTACCCTGGTCACTTCTAGGGGACCCAGCCCCACTGGCTGGACAGTGTCCCATGGGTGTTCCCACTGGGAAACACAAGCCTCTTCTATCCTTCCGTTTATTTTTCTGGGCCAGCCACTTAGGAATGGCACCCACAAACTGCAGGACGGCAGGAGCTCTGGCTACAGACTCCCCACACCCTCCTGATGCTGGGTGTCCTTCCTCACACCTCTGGCAAGTAGGCACTAGGCCTCCACCCGGGGGCTCTCCTACGGCCCCCCCCAGTTTCCTGGGTGGTGCTGCTGATCCCTGGGGGTGCTGCTTACTCTTCCTCCCCCTCTTTTGAGACAAGGGGCTAGCCAACAACCCCCCCTCACTACTCTGGTATCTCCTTGCGCCACTTGGCCCTTCTTCCCTCTCTGGGGCCTTTTCAGGCCCCTGGACCCATGAGCAGGGGTCCGGTTCTCGTGCAGGCTCCCAGGAATCAAGGAGCCCACACCTTAACCCGGGGTGGCGCAATCCTGGAAAATAATTTCTGAGCCAAATTGGACAACCCCTGCAAATCATTTACCATGCTAACCACTACCCAATCTTCCAGTGCACACTTGTACTCATCCACACTTGGCACTGGCTGTGCGCTGCCACCATTCGAACTGGACTCTACTTGTTTACCCTTAATGTCCAGTTCCCTCATGAGCGAAGAGAACCCGTTTCTCTTCCAACGCGAGAGCGTTCCTGCTCTCCTTCGCGTGAGTTTTAAGTCTTAACACCTCCAACTCATGCAATATGACCCTTTGGTTTTCCTCCAACTCCTCTGGTGAAAAACTCCTCCCTGAATGGCTAATACCAGCCCCTCCGGCTGGTCCCTCCACTGGCAAATCCTGTGGACCAAATCCATTCCCTGGGTCATCCTCATCCACCTCAACATCACCCGTCTCCTGAGCCTCTTTGGCTTCCCACCAGGCCCTCAAGGCCACTTGCAGCTCCTCCTTCTTGGTGCTACCCTTCATGGGACATCCCAAAGCTCTGCAGAATTTCCTCAACTGATCAACCTTGTAGGTCAACAATGCCTCAATGTCTAATTCTGCAGGACCAGCCTCACCGGCTATCTGGCTCCCCTCCTGAGAAATGATGTGTGGTTTAAAGGTTACTCAACAATAGAACCTACAATTTAAAACAATATGTTGTTGCGTCGTGGTCTGTGATCAATTTATGATGTACACCAATTACTGGGGGTGGTTTTGCACACACGCGTTTCAATTACATTAGGATTGTATCCCACCGCTCTGCCGCCAAATGTTGGAAGCCAGAGTCCCCGTCCCGCACCACTGTCACTAAATGCGAGACCCGGGGCTCCTCCCTCAACGTTAGGCCAAGTAAGGACACTGTTTGAGATAGCCGCGCTCACCCCCTTAGTAGCTTGGCATGAGCAGCCAGGCCTATCTCCAAGGCACGAGTGTACAGTATGTGCAACCACGCTCACAGCAACCCACTGGTGACACCACAAATGGACTCCACACAAGTTTGATAAAACAAGTATAAACTGTATGTAAAAAGATATACGATCAGACCACACGATACATAAGCCAACATATAATAAAGGGTAATATTCGTTCCGGCTGGTTGGTAGGTTCAAATCCCAACCACTGCTTTCAAAATGCTATGCTGGTCGCAATGCTAGAATCACACACGTTGCAATGGACAAACAATAGTGCGTTGCGTAACGATACAATCCTGTGCTGGGCACAGGAGAAATAATACAATGCGTAACGATACACCCCGGTACCTGCAATGGGAGAAAAAATGCAATGCGTACCGCTACAATCATGTACTGCACAATGAAGGAATAATGCAATGCGTCACACCCCAATCACATACTTTGCAATGAAGAAATAATGCAATGCGCACCGCTACAATCATGTACTTTGCAATGAAGGAATAATGCAATGCGTAGCTACAATCATGCACTTTGCAATGAAGAATTAATGCAATGCGGGCCGCTACAATCCTGTACTTTGCAAGGGAGAAATAATGCAATGCGTAGCACTACAATCGTGTACTTCGTTATGCAGAAATAATGTCAGGCGTCCTAAGACAGTCCGACAGTTCGTTAGCAGCAATATTGGCAATGTGTATTACGACAGTCAGCCTCTTCGATAACAGTTGTCACCCCACACGTATCAACGATGACACAAAGTACAGCTTCTCACTCTGACCCCAGTACTGCCACTCCTGGACGCAGTACGGGCCCCACTCTGAGCCGAAGCAAAGGCTCACGCCGCCAGAAGGTCTGAGAGGCCGAGAGAGTGTCCCTCCGAGTCCGCGCCCTGCCCAGGCAGTGATCCACGTTACCTGGGGGCGCGACCCCACTCTCCTCTCCTCCTTCAGCGAACTGGGCCTTCCGTGTAGAACTTTCTCAATGGGCCTCAGTGGCTCGGCCTGGCAGCTCAGCTCCTCCGGGCTGCCGGTCCGGTCCGCGACTGTTAGGAAGGTCTCAGGCGGCCGCAGGGCACACGTACCCCATGCTCCTGAGATTACGTTACTCCGGGTGCACTTCACCACAGCACCCTCTGGGTCTCCTCTGGCACGAAGCCACACACACAACGCTGATGGGACTTCACGTCGACTCCGAGTGCACGCTCACCAGGCACTGCTTCCTGCGGTCTCAGTTGGCACCAAGACCCGCACACCACGTTGCAGAGACTCACTTTCTTCCTGTGCACACGATGATCAGCCGATCACCTCCACAGTCCCAGGTTGCACCAAAGCACGCCTACACTGCTTCACTGAGACTTACTCCAACTCCGGTGCCCCGATATCCAGGCGCTCTTCACCAACGCCTTCGGCCACACCCTGACACGCTCACAGTGTCTGAGCCTTACTTCTCCTCCGGTGCACTCGACGACCAGGCGCTCTTCATCATCGCCTCCGGTGCAGCACGACAAGCCCCCAGCAGACCAGCAGAGACAGAAGAGGATGGCGCTCGATGAATGAACCAAGGCACCGACCCAGAGAACCAACCAAGGGCAGGCCCAAACCGGGCAAATCAGGAAGGGTGGGAGCAGCGACCACGAGCAAGCCCCCCAACCCAACAGCACTGGCAACAGAGAGCCCAGAGGAACCTGCCACAGAAACTCCCAGAGGCGGCCCAGGCCACGGGGAAGGAATGTCAAGCAGCCAACACCAGCACAGACACTGGACAACAGCAGACAAGCCCCCAAACCTGGAGAAGGACTCGGAACACAGGGACAGGCCAAAAGGCCAGGACCGAGGCAAACACCCCGAAAGCAGGAGACACTAGGACACAAACCCAGGACCTCACCCAACGAAGGCAAGGGTAAGGCCAGAAGTGCAGCCCCCCAGCAAAACCAGGCCAACAGCAGTACCCCGCCCAAGGAAAGCAAGGGACGGACCCCAGCAGACCTGGAACCAGATCAGGGCATAACACCAAGACCAGGGAGAGGCAAAACCCCGAAGGCCACCGAGACCAGGGGCACACAAAGACCAAACAGGGACAACCGGGAAGAAGATGCCACAATCAACCCCCATCAAGGGCGACACCCCCAACCAAAAACCTGGGGGCCAACCACAGGGGAGAAACATGTGACCGGGAAGGATGACGCCACCGGGCACTGAACAAGAACCCGGAACAGGGAAGAGGGGGACCCCCAACCGAACCAACAGCCGACCAATCGGCCAGAACAACAAAGGAGGACACCAAAACCAAAGATGAGACCCAAGAGCATCCGCAGAAGGGAAAAACAGGAGAGAAAAACAGGGAGGCCCACAGCCCAACCCTGCAGACGCCCCCATAAAAACCCAAGAGGCCAGCAGACTGAACAACAGACAGGCCAGCAACATATGATGCCACCAACACGGCGCCCCCATTGGCCCGGAAGGAGCGGCACAGGGACAACCCGCCCAACCCCGAACCCCAAACCACCAGGGGCTTCAGGGAAAGGCACAGGACCCAGCCACAGGCAGGCCACCTAGGGCACACAAAGCAACAGGAAAACAGAGAGGGAGCCAAGCAGTCCACACCTGCATGCCAACGCCAAGGCCCAGCCCGCACCAAGGAGGCACAGAGGAGAGGCCAGAGGAAAAGGACAGAAGGCCGGCCCGGGCCCCAGTAACACCAGTCACCAGACCACCTACCACCAAGGGGCTAAATGACCCACACCCAAACAAAGTGCAAAGCGACCAGAGAAAGAAAAAGTGGACAAGGACACAGGCAGACACCTAAAAGTGACTCCCAAGGGACCAAGACCCCCACGGCCGGAGCCGGAAACAACCCAACAGGAAAGGCACCACCAATCCTCCTGAGGCAAACACGGGGCAAAACAGGGACAGCAAGGCCAAGACTGACAAGGGTAAAGCCAAGGCCCCACCCCAGACCTGAAGACCCAAGGCCACACCACATCGCAAGGAGGGACGCGCCAGGAGAAGCCAAAGGCGCACCACCCACCAAGGGGAGGGGGACCGGAAGAGGCCAAGGACAAAGCTGAACCCCCAGCAGACCCTGCAACCACAGAGCCACCAAAAGAGCAGGGACCAGGGACCAGAGACACCACATCCCAAAACCAGCCCCCACACCAGAGCGCAAAAGGACCAAGCCCAAACGAAAAGCCCCAAGGGGAAAGTGACAGGACCAAACCAACCAGCAGGCACCCCACAAAGCGGGCCAACTGCAACAAGGCACACCAGGGATAACCCAAACAAAAAAACAACCACAAAGCCACAGCCCTAGGGCAGAGGCAAGGCCAGGGTAGAGGAAAGACACAGCCAGGAAACAGAGAATGACAGGGCCACCAAGCAGCAGTGGAATGGAAAGCAGCAACTTCCTTTACTTCCTACCAATGGACTGTAGGAAAACAATAGTCCATGCAGTGATTACATCACAGCTTGACTATGCAAACAGTCTGTATATGGGGCTGCCAGCATATCTGCTCAGGAAACTGCAAACTGTGCAGAACGCGGCAGCCAGGCTTATTAGGAACATCCCACTAAGACATCACATATCCCCTCATTTGCGTAGTCTCCACTGGCTGCCTGTCAAGAGAAGAACTGAATTTAAGGCACTAACTCTTGTATACAGAGCACTCAATGATATTGGCCCTCAATACCTAAAGAAGAGAGTTCACAAATACCATCAGTCTAGGACCCTAAGATCTAATCATCGTGAGTGCCTTGTCATCCCCCGTTTTTCTAAGTCCAGAATAGGAGGACGGTCCTTTTCCGTCAAAACCGCGACCTTGTGGAACTCCATGCCTAATCACATCAGGAAAGCCAAATCGGAACTCATCTTCCGGAAGGCTTTGAAGACTTGGCTCTTCAGCCTCCCTGAGCAAACTAGGGCTCGACAACTCTAACTTACCCTCACCTTCCACTGTATCCGCAAGCGCCGGGACACCCCCATTGGGGGTAGCTGAGCGCTATATAAGCTTAAATACATACATACCTACATACATACAACACAGCACACACCTCAGGCAGGCAAACACCAGACCATACCGGCTACCCACCAACAATCTCAAAAGCAAGGCAGAAGCAATAGGGGAGAAACCAAGGAGCTGCAGAGGCCGAAGCGCAGGAAGATCCACAACACCCAGCCCCCACCAGTGGCAAAGGAACCGGCAGCACAGAGACAGAGGACCCCCAAAAGCAGCCGAAGCTCCCGAAAAGGAACCCAAGAGGGGAGAAGGAAACCGCAACACAGCACCCAACCCCCACCAGCCAGCTCAGGCACAAACCACAATCCAGCGCCAGGCAATTGACAAATACCAACAACAAGGCACACCAGGGGCACCAGCAGAGCAGCCCCGAAGCCAACCATCCGACCACGGATAGCTGCGGGAGATCAGCGAGAGGCAGCAGAAGCACAGCATACCAGCCAACCCCAGCACTAAGGGCCATGTCAGGCCAGAGAGAGGGCACAACAGCCCCCCCCCAGGCGAGACCAAGGACCTGCCTCCGGATGCAAGAAAAGCGACAGAACACCCAGGGAGGAACACAGCACTGGGCAACCGGCAGGAAAAATACACCCCAGCAACCGGGAGGCCGGGCCGGGGACCCCAAAGGACAGGGCCAGAGAGCCGGAACAGGAGACAAACTGCTATGCAGAACTTACCCCCGGGGCAGACAGACAGCACAACACACCGCCTGCCCCCACCAGCCAGCCCAGGAACTGACAACCAGCTCAGCGCTGGGCAGAAGGCCATCCGGGAACAGGCCCCACCAGAGATTAGACCAGAACACAGAAAAAAAAGGGTGATATGGCTACAGGCAGAATCAGGATCGGAAAAGAAACCGCTATGCGGTACTCACCACCGGGGCAGGTAGATAGCACCACATACCGACTGCACCCACCAGCCAGCCCAGGCGCCCTCAACCAAATCAGCGCCGGGGAGAAGGGTAAAGTCTGCAGCATCCGGCACTCCCAGGCAGTCAGACAGCCAAGGAGAGACCAGGCCCGCCCCTGCACCACCACGGAAATCTGCAGGGGCCTCCAGGGAGGAAAAGGATGCAAGCAGGCCCCCATCAGTAATCCAGGAAGCCCAAGGGCACCCCCAAGACCGGCTCTGGGACACTCCACAGCAGCAGCGCATCTTGCAGACCGGCCAAGCCACAGGAAGACCCGCACTCCAACCCGGAACAGACCAGGAGAAACGGTGCCCCAGCCGCAAAGGGCCGGCTGCCAACCAACGCAGCTCTCGGCAAGCCCGGCAGGCCAGGAGACCGCGCAGCAGGATGCCGAGGACAGCCCAGCAGCCCGATGAAAACATCCAAAGAAGACTGCAAATAGGTAAGAACCAGCAAAATCCACTTCCCATTCTGTCGGAAGACAGAAAAAAAGAACAGGTGGAATGCTGGGTTGGTACAGCTTATGTACTCCCAGTGGGAGGGGGTGGGGTTAGGTGTCCCAGCATTCTCCTGTTCTTTTTTTCTGTTGTGGAGATGGTCATCTCCACTTTGTTAGGAATGGGACGAGGACTGGAGGGACCGGGAAGTAATGCAAAAAGAACAAATGATGGACGGAATGCTGAATGAATCAAACATTCACCCCAGTCACAGATCTTGGTTAAATCCATAGTTTTTTGCACGCCATGCTATTTCAGTTTAGACCCAGTCATATGCAAATGAGTCTTGACCCTGCTCCACATGGGAACAGTCCAGCCCGAACTGCCAAGCCAGTTCTTCCCTGCACCAGAAACAGGCATCCTGGGACCGGTTTTGGGGTATCACCCCTCATCAGCCAGGCTAGCACAAATCCAGTGGCGTAGCGAGCACGGGACCCAAGTCTGGGCATGCCCTTTCCACTAAGGGCGACAAATGCAAAAAGAACAAATGATGGACGGAATGCTGAAGGAATCAAGCATTCACCCCCAGTCACAGATCTTGGTTAAATCCATAGTTGTTTTGCCTGCCATGCCATTCCAGTTTAGACCCAGCCATATGCAAATCAGTCTTGCCCCTGCTCCACATGTGAACAAGCCAGCCCGAACTGCCAGTCCAGGTAATCCCTGGACCAGAAACAAGCCTCCAGGGACCAGATTTGGTGTGTGTGCATATATATATATATATATATATATATATATATATATATATATTCACTGAAAAAACCATAGGTTTTAGGGACAGTTATAGTTAGTTGGACATTGCACTCGTACAAAACCCGTGAAATTCCCCCGTTATAGTTAGTTCAGGTAACTATAACTTGCGCCCCCGCAATGCACTGCTGATGACGTCACATATTACATCACTCATGACATGGTCAGTGACATCACTGATGACATCACTGATGACATCTCAAATGACATCACTGATGACATCATCCAGTGACTGTGTGTTTCTGTAAAGTTTAAATATGTTTAATATATATAGGGAAAGGCGTATTGAAGAATGAGTGGGTGTATAAGTGTCTGAATGGATGATTTAGTAGGTGCGTGACTAACTCTATAAGTGAGTGATTAAACGTATCTTACTGAATGCATGGGTTAGTGACTAAACTGGGTGAATGTCTGTATCCGTCTGTCTGTTGCTGTGTAAGTGGCTGCATGGGTTTGTGAATAGCTACATGAGTGTCTATATGAGTTATTGATTGGTTGTCTGAGTATCTGTATGGGTGCCTGAGTGTTTGTGTGGGTGGGGTGTGTGCGACTCTGTGCATAGATGTGTGAGTGGGTGATTCACTGGGTGGATGGTTTCAAGAGTGCATCTGTGATAGACTGTATGGGTGGGTAAGTGTGTGTAAGAGTGTGTTAGTGAGTGAATGTATGTCCCAATGGTACATGTGTGAGTAACTACATATGTGAAAGGCAGTATATATGTGTGTTGGAGTATATAAATAGTTATAAGCGAGAGTGTGTGATTGTGAGAGTGACTGTATGGATGAGTGTGTGCTTGTATCAGAGATTGTATAAGAGCGTAAGAATGTGCTAGTATTTGTATGAGTAAGTGAGCTGGTGTGTGTATAACTGTATAGGTGAGTAAATGGGTGTGTGCTTAATTTTTGCATGACTGACTAGGTGTGTGAGTACCTCTATGGATGAGTGGCGGTGTGTGAGTGTTTATATAGGTGTATGAGTGCATATAATAGTCCTGTACTGAGTGACTATAAGTATGAGTGACTGTACGGGTGAGTGAGTAGATGTGTGTGTGTAGACCTAAGAATCAGTGAGTGTGTATATAGTAATTGGTGTTGGAGTGTCTATGGTTTTGACAATGGCAGTCTGTAATTTACAGTGGGTGTATCAAAAGTTATATTAGGGTGTGAGAAGATGCATCAAATTATCACATGGATGATGTCATCAGTGATGTCATCAGTGATGTCATTTGAGATGTCATCAGTGATGTCATCAGTGATGTCACTGACCATGTCATGAGTGATGTAATATGTGACGTCATCAGCAGTGCATTAGCGGGCGTGAGTTATAGTTACCTGAACTAACTATAACGGGGGAATTTCACGGGTTTTGTATGAGTGCAATGTCCAACTAACTCTAACTGTCCCTAAAACCTATGGTTTTTTCAGTGAATTTGTAAGGTTTTTTAAATGCTAATTTCTAACTATAACGTGCCTGAAACCTATGGTTTTTTCAGTGAATTTCAAAGGTTTTTTAAATGCTAATTCCTAACTATAACATGTCTGAAACCTATGGTTTTTTTCAGTGAATTTCAAAGGTTTTGTAAATGACAATTTTTAAATGTATTAATTGTTATATTTATTTTTTTGATACTGATTTACTACATTTTTTAAACTATTTATTTTTAGATATTTTATTTTTTAAATTACATTATAATTACATTATACATTACATTACAAAATATACTTTCTCAGAATGAATTACTTTAGTTTAAATACTTTGCAAATAGGCAATAGACTTTTAAGTACAGTAGTTACAGTTGTTGCAATGGGCAACACAATTTCAAACACAATGCAACATTGAGCTCAATGTGAATTTCTAGTTAAATGCAATTAGTTACTTTATGGATTACTTTTCTAACCACAGGACTGGATCCTAGATTCAGTCCTGGGACATCTCCTGTAAACAGTTGAGTAAAAGCGTTTTGGTTACAGTAGTGATTTTTAAGGAATATTATTGTATTTTAAAAGTTGACACTTAGAAACTTTTTCACATAGAATCACCAATGTTATCCTATGGGAGGAAATTCACTTAGCAGGTAAGTAGTGTTATCGTTACTTTTTCTTACTCAGTGGTGGATCCTGGATCCAGCACTGGTGCATCTCCTGTAAACAGTTGAAATAATCCGTTTAAGTCATACAGGCGATTTTTAAGGAATATTTGTAGTTTGTGAAAATCGACACAAACTTTTCTGCTGAAAACCAGACATTGGATTCCTATGGAAGGAAATACAAGTTACTGGTAAATACGGTTAGAATTACTTTTCAGGGTCAGTGCTGGGCTAAAAGATGCAGCACTGGGTTCTCTCCTGATAACAGGTGAGTAAATCGGAATTCGTAGTTCGGCTGATTTTAGAGGAATATTATAAAGTTCCAAAACTCCACACTTAGAAGAATTTCCAAGTGAAACCAGTCAATGTTAGCCTATGGAAGGAAATTCAAGTTACTGGTAAGTACGGTTAGAATTACTTTTCAGGATCAGTACTGGGCTCAAAGGTGCAGCACTGAGGTCTCTCCTGATAACAGGTGAGTAAATCGGAATTCGTAGTTCGGCTGATTTTAGAGGAATATTTGTATGTTTCAAAAATCGACACTTAGAAACTTTTTTCAGCAAAAAGCAGGCAATGATATCCTATGGAAGGAAATTCAAGTTACTGGTAAGTACGGTTAAAATTACTTTTCAGGATCAGTACTGGGCTCAAAGATGCAGCACTGAGGTCTCTCCTGATAACAGGTGAGTAAATCGGAATTCGTAGTTCGGCTGATTTTAGAGGAATATTTGCACAGTGGTGAAGGGAGGGGCGGGGCTTCAGGTGACATGTCTGCAAACAGGCCCGTGGCGCGTTTTAAGATGGGGAATTAAATCCTCCTCAATCCCGAGGGTCCCTAGGGGCCAAGTAGCCCACCAGATACCTCCAGTATGCGCCAGAGAGCTGCGTTACAGAGAGGTGTTCAGAGGCCACGCCCTTTTTGCACCTCTCTGCAACGCAGCTCTCTGGCGCTTTCTGGACGTACCTGGTGGGCTAGTTGGCCCTCAGGGACCCTCAGGATTGAAGGGGATTTAATTCCCCATCTTAAAACGCGCAACGGGGCCTGTTTGCACACATGTCACCTGAAGCCCCGCCCTCCCTTCACCACTGTGCAAACGCGCCCGTGGCGCGTTTTAAGTTGGGGAATTAAGTCCCCTTGAATCCTGAGGGTCCCTGGAGTCCAACTAGCCCACCATGTACCTCCAAAAGCGCCACAGAGCTGCGTTGCAGAGAGGTGTAAAAGGGGCGTGGCCTCTGTACACCTTCTCTGCAACGCAGCTCCCTGGCGCATACTGGAGGTTCCTGGTGGGCTAGTTGGCTCCCAGGGACCCCCAGTATTCAAGGGGCGCGCTTGCAGAGTGGTAAAGGAAAGGGGCGGGCCTGCGGCACGATCATTTTTTTTATTTTTTTTTTTTACAAATGCTTTTTCTGCCCAGGGGTCCTTGTGGGACCCCCTGAGCAGACCTAGGGGGTCAGGGTGTTTGTACCCTGCCCCCTTTGTGCGTTTTGCGCACTTGTTTCTGTGCCTCGGTTCTACCGAGGCATAAAATGGCTGTCAACACTTCCTGATTTGGAGTGTTGACAGCCAATTAGCATGCAGCTCGTGATCGGGACGGTGCGCTCAGGGTGCCGAATCCGACGCGGCCATAGATATATATGTGATTTTCCTTTTGATTTTCTCAGGAACTACTGAACGGATTTACACCATTTATCAAAAAGGGTTCTTTCTGAACCAAGAACTACCTCTTTGCCAAATTTGGTGTAATTCCGTTCAGCAGTTCGAGCTGTAGCCGTGGCTAAAGTTTCCTATGGGAAAATGAATGGGAAAACACGTTTGAGACCCCTTTTTCTTGGCCCCGCTGACGAATCACTCCGAGACTTTCAGGATAGGAGCGGACTGGAGCGGGCCACAAAGTTTGAAATTTTCGTGAAGATTCGTCAACCGACGCAAGAGTTATTTCAAATAGAATGTTGCGGATTTCCTATGGAAAATAGGTCCTAACTATAACTATCCACTGGCGACCGCCAGTAGATTATATATATATATATATATATATATATATATATATATATATATATTATCTACTGGCGGTCGCCAGTAGATAGTTATAGTTACAACCTATTATCCATAGGAAATCCGCGACATTCTATTTGAAATAACTCTCTTGCCGGTTGACGTATCTTCGCGAAATTTTCAAACTTTGTGGCCCGCTCCGGTCCGCTCCTACCCTGAAAGTCTCGGGGATTCGTCAAGCGGGGCCGAGAAAAGGGGGTCCCAAAACGCGTTTTCCCCATGCACTTTTCCATAGGAAACTTTAGACACGGCTACAGCCTGAACTGCTGAACGGAATTACACCAAATTTGGCAAAGAGGTAGTTCTTGGTTCAGAAAGAACCCTTTGTTAAATGGTGTAAATCCGTTCAGTAGTTGCTGAGAAAATGAAAAGTAAAAAGTTAGTGATATCTATGGCCGAGTAGGGTCCGCGTACCCTCAGCGCACCCTGCGCGCACCGTCCCGATCACGAGCTGCATGTTAATTGGCTGTCAGCTGGCTGTCAACATTCCGATTCAGGAAATGTTGGCAGCCATTTTGTCCCTCGGTAGAACCGAGGGACAGAAACAAGTGCGCAAAGCGCACAAAGGGGGCAGGGTAGAAACACCCTGACCCCTAGGTTTGCTCAGGGGGTCCCACAAGGACCCCTGGGCAAAAATAAATTTTTTAAATCGGCAGGATGCGCTCAGGGCAAATCCTGCCGAAAAATCGAAGCGCGGTCTCCGCGCTCGATAGCACTGGCCCCGGGTGGCCCAAGTCCCGGGGGCATGGTGGGGGGATAATTTAATGTGTGGGGGCCTCAAGGGCCTCCAAGCCCCGGGGACCGCCACCCCCGGGGCTTTTTAAAATGGTGCGGGAGGGCTCTGAGCTCTCCCGCAGCCCCGGGGACCACCACCTCCCGGGGCTTTTTAAATACATAATAAAATCCTGTGTGGGGGCTCCAGTCCCCCACACGCCCGGGACCGCCACCTCCCGGGGCACTAAACATTTTAATATGGGGGTCCGTTACGGACTCCCAGAGCCCCGGGACCACCACCTCCCCGGGGCTGTGTACTGAATGGGAGGGGGCCGCACGGCCCCTCCTGGAGCCCTTGATGGCCCTGGGGACCACCACCCCCAGGGCCGGCTCCTGCAGTGTCCCGGGGTGCCTACCCCCGGGACACTGTAGTTTGCTATGGCAGGACGGAGCCTCGCGGCTCCCTTCCTGCCATAGCAAACTGCTTTGGATATTGGAAGAGAGAGCAGGGAAACCTGCTCTCTCTTCCAATATCCAAAGCGATTGCTTTTCCACATGGGGAGCAGCATGTCAGCTGCTCCCCATGTGGAATAGCAATGCCGGCTCCCAAGGGACGTGGGAGCCGGCGGGACTGTGGGGGATTGGGGACCCCCACAGTCCCCAACGGAGAGGGCCAGCCCCGGGGGATGGGGTCCCCGGGCAAGTAGTGGCCCGGGAGGGGCCACGCGGCCCCCTCCCCAAAAAAGAGAAAACATTTTTTTTTTAAATGGAAAGGCCGGCCCCGGGAGATGGGGTCCCCGGGCCTTAAAATGGCCAGAGGAGGGGGCCACGCTGCCCCCTCAAAAAATAAATATAGAGGCCATGCCCCGGGGATGGGGTCCCCGGGAAAATACAGGCCCAGGGAAGGGGGCCACGCGGCCCCCTTCCCGTTTTTTTTTTGGGGTAATTTAAAAAGGGGTAAGGCACTGGGGGATGGGGTCCCCAGGGCCCAAAAAAGAGAAAAAGGAAGGGGGCTACACAGCCCCCTTCAGGGGACAAAAAAAACAAAAAACGATCGGGCCCGCAGGCCCCGCCCCTTACTTCACCACTCTGCAAACGCGCCCTGGCGCGTTTGCAGAGGGGAACAAATTCACCTTGAATACTGGGGGTCCCTGAGGGCCAACTAGCCCACCAGGAACCTCCAGTATGCGCCAGGGGCTGCCTTGCAGAGACGTGTAGAGAGGCCACACCCCTTTTACACCTCTCTGCAACGCAGCTCTGTGGCGCTTTTGGAGGTATATGGTGGGCTAGTTGGACTCCGGGGACCCTCAGGATTCAAGGGGACTTAATCCCCCAACTTAAAACGCGCCACGGGCGCGTTTGCACAGTGGTGAAGGGAGGGGCGGGGCTTCAGGTGACATGTGTGCAAACAGGCCCCGTGGCGCATTTTAAGATGGGGAATTAAATCCCTTCAATCCTGAGGGTCTCTGAGGCCAACTAGCCCAACAGGTACATCCAGAATGCGCCACAGAGCTGCGTTACAGAGAGGTGTAAAAGGGGTGTGGCCTCTCTACACGTCTCTGCAACGCAGCCTCCTGGCGCATATTGGAGGTTCCTGGTGGTCTAGTTGGCCCCTAGGGACCCTCAGGATTCAAGGGGACTTAATCCCCAACTTAAAACGCGCCACAGGGCGCGTTTGCAAAGATGTCACCTCAGGCCCCGCCCCTCCCTTCACCATTGTGCAAATATTCCTCTAAAATCAGCCGAAATAGGAATTCCGATTTACTCACCTGTTATAAGGAGAGACCTCAGTGCTGTATCTTTCAGCCCAGTACTGGTCCTGAAAAGTAATTTTAACCGTACTTACCAGTAACTTGAATTTCCTTCCATAGGCTAACATTGACTGGTTTCACTTGGAAATTCTTCTAAGTGTGGAGTTTTGGAACTTTAAAATATTCCTCTAAAATCAGCCGAAATACGAATTCCGATTTACTCACCTGTTATCAGGAGAGACCTCAGTGCTGCATCTTTCAGCCCAGTACTGGTCCTGAAAAGTAATTTTAACCGTACTTACCGGTAACTTGAATTTCCTTCATAGGCTAACATTGACTGGTTTCACTTGGAAATTCTTCTAAGTGTGGAGTTTTGGAACTTTAAAATATTCCTCTAAAATCAGCCGAAATACGAATTCCGATTTACTCACCTGTTATCAGGAGAGACCTCAGTGCTGCATCTTTCAGCCCAGTACTGATCCTGAAAAGTAATTTTAACCGTACTTACCGGTAACTTGAATTTCCTTCATAGGCTAACATTGACTGGTTTCACTTGGAAATTCTTCTAAGTGTGGAGTTTTGGAATTTTAAAATATTCCTCTAAAATCAGCCGAAATACGAATTCCGATTTACTCACCTGTTATCAGGAGAGACCTCAGTGCTGCAACTTTAAGCCCAGTACTGATCCTGAAAAGTAATTTTAACCGTACTTACCGGTAACTTGAATTTCCTTCATAGGCTAACATTGACTGGTTTCACTTGGAAATTCTTCTAAGTGTTGATTTTTGAAACATACAAATATTCCTCTAAAATCAGCCGAAATCCGAATTCTGATTTACTCACCTGTTATCAGGAGAGACCTCAGTGCTGCATCTTTCAGCCCAGTACTGATCCTGAAAAGTAATTTTAACCGTACTTACCGGTAACTTGAATTTCCTTCATAGGCTAACATTGACTGGTTTCACTTGGAAATTCTTCTAAGTGTTGATTTTTGAAACATACAAATATTCCTCTAAAATCAGCCGAAATCCGAATTCTGATTTACTCACCTGTTATCAGGAGAGACCTCAGTGCTGCATCTTTCAGCCCAGTACTGGTCCTGAAAAGTAATTTTAACCGTACTTACCAGTAACTTGAATTTCCTTCATAGGCTAACATTGACTGGTTTTCAGCAAAAAGTTTCAAAGTGTTGATTTTCACAAACTACAAATATTCCTTAAAAATCGCCTGTATGACTTAAACGCATTCTTTCAACTGTTTACAGGAGATGCACCAGTGCTGGATCCAGGATCCAACACTGAGTAAGAAAAAGTAACGATAACTGTTTTTACCTGCTAAGTGAATTTCCTTCCATAGGATAACATTGGTGATTCTATGAGAAAAAGTTTCTAAGTGTCAACTTTTAAAATACAATAATATTCCTTAAAAATCACGACTGTAACCAAAACGCTTTTACTCAACTGTTTACAGGAGATGTACCAGGACTGAATCTAGGATCCAGTCCTGTGGTTAGAAAAGTAATCCATAAAGTAACTAATTGCATTTAACTAGAAATTCACATTGAGCTGAATGTTGCATTGTGTTTGAAAATGTGTTGCCCATTGCAACAACTGTAACTACTGTACTTAAAAGTGTATTGCCTATCTGCAAAGTATTTAAACTAAAGTAATTCATTAAGAGAAAGTATTTTTTGTAATGTAATGTATAATGTAATTACAATGTAATTTAAAAAATAAAATATGTAAAAAAAAATGTTTCTAAAAATGTAGTAAATCAGTATGAAAAAAATTAATATAACAATTAATACATTTAAAAATTGTCATTTACAAAACCTTTGAAATTCACTAAAAAAACGTAGGTTTCAGGCACGTTATAGTTAGAAATTAGCATTTAAAAACCTTTGAAATTCACTGAAAAAACCATAGGTTTCAGACACGTTATAGTTACAAATTAGCATTTAAAAAACCTTTGAAATTCACTGAAAAAACCATAGGTTTCAGACACGTTATAGTTACAAATTAGCATTTAAAAACCTTTGAAATTCACTGAAAAACCATAGGTTTTAGGGACAGTTATAGTTACTTGGACATTGCACTCGTACAAAACCCGTGAAATTCCCCCGTTATAGTTAGTTCAGCTAACTATAACTCGCGCCCGCAATGCACTGCTGATGACGTCACATATTACATCACTCATGACATGGTCAGTGACATCACTGATGACATCACTGATGACATCTCAAATGACATCACTGATGACATCATCCACGTGATAATCTGATGCACCTCCTCACACCCTAATATAACCTTTGATACACCCACTCTAAATTACAGACTGCCATTCGCAAAACCATAGACACTCCAACACCAATAACTACATACCCACTCACTGATTCTTAGGTCTACACACACACATCCACTCACTCACCCGTACAGTCACTCATACTTACGGTCACTCAGTACAGGACTATCATATGCACTCATACTCCTATATAGACACTCAAACACCGCCACTCATCCATAGAGGTACTCACACACCTAGTCAGTCATGCAAATAATTAAACACACTACCATTTACTCACCTATACAGTTATACACACACCACCCCACTTACTCATACAAATACTAGCACATTCTTACGCTCTTATACAATCACTGATACAAGCACACACTCATCCATACAGCCACTATCACAATCAGTCACTCTCAGCTATAGCTATTTATATACTCCAACACACATATATACTGCCTTTCACATATGTAGTTACTCACACATGTACCACTGGGACATACATTCACTCACTAACACACTCTTACACACACTTACCCACCCATAAAGTCTATCACAGATGCACTCTTGAAACCATCCACCCAGTGAATCACCCACTCACACATCTATGCACAGAGTCGCACACACCCCTCCCACACAAACACTCAGGCACCCATACAGATACTCACACAAGCATTCAATAACTCAAATAGACACTCATGTAGCTATTCACAAACACATGCAGCCACTTACACAGCAACAGACAGACGGATACAGACATTCACCCAGTTTAGTCACTAACCCATGCATTCAGTACGATACGTTAAATCACTCACTTATACAGTCAGTCACGCACCTACTAAATCATCCATACAGACACTTACACACCCACTCATTCTTCAATACGTCTTTTCCTATATATATTAAAAATATTTAAACTTTAGAGAAACACACAGTCACTGGATGATGTCATCAGTGATGTCATTTGAGATGTCATCAGTGATGTCATCAGTGATGTCACTGACCATGTCATGAGTGATGTAATATGTGACGTCATCAGCAGTGCATTGCGGGGCGCGAGTTATAGTTAGCTGAACTAACTATAACGGGGAATTTCACGGGTTTTGTACGAGTGAAATGCTAATTTGTAACTATAACGTGTCTGAAACCTATGGTTTTTCAGTGAATATATATATATATATATATATATATATATATGTTATTGTGTATAATAACGCAAAATCAACATTTTTTTAGACAAAAGCTGTGACACTATTGCGGGGTCATGATATTGTTCTTCATGATATTCTTTTATACATCCCATTGAAGGAGAGCATTTTTCTCTTTTCACTCTTCCACAATATTATGCAGGAAGGTTAAAGAGGAAAATCAACTAACAATTTAAATAATTTTTCATCAATTGTGGTCATTCTGAAGTGCAGCAATTGACAAGTAGCATTGACAATAAAAGCGCATAAGACTTTCTCTCCCAAAATGTCTAGTATGTGCTTTTAAGAGTATGGTGAATCAGACTCATCCTGCCACGAGACTTTGGAAAACAAGACATCAGGGTCACGGTACGGTCAGGAGATGTCATCTTCTAGTTGGGGGAGGGTCTCAAATTTCACCACTAACTTACTTTAGCTTGAGTGGGTTGTTGGAAAAAAGTTAATCATGGTAATTCCCTGACCTGGGACTCCTTGCTACTCTCATTGCCCGCACTAACCATGCAGCCTTAGGTGCTACCAGTAGGAAGGAATGATGTTCAACATAGAGTAGAAGTTTAGGCCTGCTATTGCCCCATAAAGCAAAGATGATAAACATCTTCCCCATGGTGTTATGGCAGAATTTCTCGATGACTTAGATGACAAGATTTGCAACTACATCACTAACATCTAGGCACACATTGACCACTCATACAATGTAAAGACAAAAATGTGCCTTTAATACTTTTAATCTTGTTAGAAAGGAGATTGTCTGGATGATAAAACATTTTAAGTGAAAAAACTAAAGTGTGTACCACGCATTAAACCCATAACTTCGTTTATATCCTGCACTTGATTCATTCTGTTTAGCTCCTTCTGCCCTATCCATCTGTCCTGCTTTATGGAGCAGTAGATGTTTTGTTGTGTGATCTTGACATATTATGACATATATTTTTACATAATTTATTGCACCGTTTTGTGATGTTATATATGTGTAAATGTTTCTGTATTTGAGAACCGGACAAAGGTAGGCCATCAGAATGAAAGTGGTTTGTGTTGCAGAGATCTTCAGATTGTAACATCTCGATAAGATGCTTTTTTATGGAGGAAAATACTGAGATATATGACCAAGAAAGCCAGCCAAAGGGAGATGCACATTTTGAAAAGTGCACAGGCAGCCCACCATTCTCCCTGCTGCTACCACGCAACAAGCCCCACCCCGTCCTGACACTCGCTTGGGGACGGGGAGAATGAAAAATAAAATGGTAATAAATTAACTTTATTACCATTTTATTTTTCATCTCTGGGGCTTTTTTGGGCATTTTGGTTAGCGGGGCGACTCTACTCCTCTCAAACGGAGGAGCCGCCCCTGCAGAGATTTTGCAAGGAGTGCGGAGATTCTGTCCAGAGTGCGGATACTCCACACTCGTAACTTTTCGAGATGTAAGCCCCTTTGTGAATCAGGCCCTGTATGTCAGGCCTCCCTGATTGACATAGAGGACTCCACTTTGAAAAGAAAACTACACAGGGTCTGAAGACTGGTTAGCAAGTCTGATTTTAAAACTGTATCAAAATCTAGGGGTCCTAAAAGAACAAGAAATCTGGTGATAAACCAGGGCAGATGATATTTCCTGCACCCATGTTTCTATATTAAATTAGATGAAACACAAAAGGTATACAGACGTACGGGTATATTTACAAGCCCCTTGCACCGCAGGTGCGTCACTTTTTGTGATGCACCGCCGGCGCAGTGTGATGCTCCATATTTACAAGGACATGCAAAGTCACCCTGCGTGACTTTTCGTGTCCTTGTAAATACGGCTCCTTTTCACACAGCACTTTACGTGAAAAGGGCATTTCATGGGTGTTGCTGTAGGTGTTCCCACACAACACCCATGGATTCTGCCGCATTCCCAGATTTACAACATTTCGTAAACCTGGGAATGCGTCAGAATCCTACACCTCCCCAGGGGAGGTGTAAGGAGGCGCAACAAGGAGAAATTATTTTATTTCTCCCCGTTTTTTCCTCTTTCTATGCATGCTGCATTCTGCAGCACACATAGAAAGAGGAAAACACCACTTGTGATTGTTTTTGTGCAGGAAGGTGTCCTTTCCTGCACCAAAAAAATCATCCCAGCAACGCAGGCACCCTTGCACCATGGTGCAAGGGTGCCTGCATAGGTGCATGGCATCCAATTGTGAGCCAGAGCAGGGGAGAGCTCAGGGATAAATCATATTGTTGTAAATATGAAGCATCCCTTTGCTTCAGAAGTAACGTAACATGGCGCAGCCAAATGGCTTGTGGCGCCGCGCTGCATTACTTCCTTGTAAATATGGCCCAAAGTGTTTAAAGTTTGTCAATAAATAAGGCTAACATTCCCAAAAAGTGACTAAAAGCTGATCGGCTGACTAGTACATTAATAGTTAAAGGCTGGGGCTTGGCCCAATGTAATAAATAATGAATAAAACACTAATCAGGCGAAGCTGGATTTGGAAGCAGGGCACTCAATGCTATTTGACACAAATAGTCATACTTACAAGCCCCTAGCACCATTGGAGAGTCACTTTTTTTGATGCTCCGGTGGAGCTGTGTGCTGGCCCATATTTACAAGGCCATTCAAAGCCACTTTGCTTGGCTTTACACAGCCTTGTAAATATGGCCCTTTTTCACGCAGTACTCTCCCACGCAACACCCATGGCTTTTTGACACTGCCCCAGATTTACACAGATTTGTAAATTCTGAGAAAGTGCCAAAAACTAACGTCTTTCCAGGGGAGGCGTTAGAGTGGTGTAACGAGGAGAAATACTTTTATTTCTCATTTTTTGCTCGTTCTATGTGCGCTGCATTTTGCAGCACACATAGAAGGAGCAAAACGCCATCAATGATTGTTTTTGTGCAGGAAGGTGTGTGGCCCTTCCTGGACAACAACAATCATGCCTGCAGCGCAGATACCCTTGCACCATGGTGCAAGGGTGCCTGCGTTGGCGCTGTTTTAGCTCCGGCCCAAGGGAGAGCACAGGAGTTCACCGTATTCTTGTAAATATGGCGCATCCCTGTATTTTTTAAAATGATACAGGTCATCGCAACAAAATTGGTGCTGTGCTGCGCCATTTCATTGTTAATATGCCCCTAAGTTTGCACGATACATTTATGGCTGTAGGTAAAAAGTATTCCTACTCCACAGCCATTTAGCTAGGAACACCGGTGATCAGAGACAAGTGGATCTCTTCACTGTCAACTTATACTAGTTATTAATATTTTATATTTGACACATTGCAGTGTGAACTTGTGGGCTGACGCAGGGCTGGGTCCATCATCTGTAGCCTACACCGGAAGTGACAGTAACATTATCTTGAATTAGGAGATAGTGGCTGAGTCATGGTCCGGAGCCCTCAGGCTATCGTTAAAATCAACATCTTGAGATGCCACATGTAACCATTCTGCAGGTGTTACTTTCGAATCACTTATTTGTTAGAAAATGATTTTGAGCAGTTCAGTAGCTACCATGATTGGTTTGCCAATTATAAACTACAATATCTCTTGAGAGGAGGAAAATGTTCACAAAATGGACCAAAGTGTAGAGTACTTAAATTTCCACCGACAGCAGACAAAATCAAATTTCTAAAATACAGAAGGGAGATAAATGAGAAGTTAAAGATGCAACAGATAAAGTGAAACGTGAATATTTTTGTCAAGACCCTAGGGTGGACTGCAGCTACTAACCTCTTTAAAATGCATTATTGTTGTAATGATTTGGTACAACTGCATCTATGGTCTTTCAAAAATTATTTTGACAATTGTTAAATAAAAAAAATACTGTCATTGTACTGCTCCTCCTCAACTGAAGAGTCTCCGTACACATAAGTGTATGTTTCTGTAGTAAATGCGGGAGGAACAGAGAGGAGTGGCTGGAAAATAGAGAATACTTACAAATGAAGGATGGCGGGTTAAGGTAAGAGTAAGGAAGGGTTCACGAAGGGGAGGCAGGGAAATAGTGTTGGATGTGTACCCACTCAAAAATAGTAAACCCATTGCTATTCCTAAACTGCACTTTTAAAGTTACTAATGCCAAAAAGGACCCAAACAAATAGCAGTAGGACACCAGCTCAGAGATGGAGTAAGTCTAGGCCCATGGCCAAGGACCAGGACTCCAAAAAACTACTATACAAATCAAGAGATTGGACTTAAAATAAAACTCCATAGGAAATAAAGTTTAACTAAATTAAAGATTTAAACCAGCACTTCCCAAACTGTGGATCGCGACCCACTGGTGGGTAAAAAGCTGATTTCTGGTGGGTCACAAAGAAGCAATAAATAAAAATGCCTTTACATTTTATATCTATCTCCTCAAATTTGCTGTGCTTCAAAGACAGCTGTCAAACATCAGACTACATCTTCTGACAAATTGCTGCTCATTCTTTTAAAATAGGGATTGGTGTTTACTTTTCTTTCTCTGACTGCAATGTGAGAGGTGCTTTTGAAGTGAACTTTGTGACAATCTTTCTGAGGTACATGGGTGTGAAAGGAAAGGCTGTAGGTTGTCATTTTGTGACACAAAATGCAATTTAAATGCCTGTAAATTAACTGCACACATCATGTTAGAATAAGTCAGAAATTAGGAAAGCAAAAATAAAGCATTTTTTGGTCATTCTGAGGTGTGATGGAAACAAAGATTTTAATAGGATCAAAACACATCAAGACACTTTTACTTGGTGATGCACAGATGATGAATAGTCACAGAAAGACAATCTCCACACAGTATCATTTGTGTGCTATATAGATCTATCAGTAAATCTGTATGTCCATGCAAATGTAGTGGCCATTTGTTACAAATGGGATTCCTGGTTCAATGAGGTATGCACACAGTCACTGTGTCATCGTCGAGCTTAGCTGAGGTGAAGGCAATGTGTCGTTGTCGAGCTACACAGTGTCGTCATCAGGCCGAAACAAGTTGTAGAACTGCTGTCCTCGAACAGGCTCTGCTTTGGCATCGAAGGGCGATGCATCGGTTCCGATCAGCGCAGTGGTGACAATGTGTTAGTTTTGTAGAAAACAGCTGCAGAACCCACCTTCATGGCCCAGAACTTGGAGAGAACATCTCAGGCAAGGGTAGGACTCACATAAGGCAGAGTTCAGCAGTACCAGCAGAATTGCAGGAAATCGTTTGTGTCCCTGAGACTTCAGAAAAGAGGAGGCAAGCCAGCAAGCCCTTGGACACTTGTAAGGAAGACAGAGTCCAGCTTTCCTTCAGTAGAGTCAGGGATCAGCAGGGCTACAAATAGAGCAGCAGTCCTTCCAGAAAAGCAGTCCAGTTGAGTCCTTTAAGCAGCACAGCAGTCCTTCTGAGTTTCAGTTCAAAATCCAAAAGTGTCTGATTTTAGGGGGTCAGAAACCCAGTACTTATACCCAAAAGTGTATTTGATGTAGGGAGTGACCTCAAAGCAGGTCTCTGAAGTGCACAAGGATCCCTTTCAACCCAGTCCTGTCTGCCAGGCTATCTGTAGGGGGTAAATCAGTGATTTGTGTGTGGACAGGACACTACCTATTGATGTGTAAGTGTCAGCCCCTCCCATTCCTCTCTGCCCAGGAAGACCCATCAAAATGCAGATGAATGCAGATGAGTGCTCATAATACAGGTGAGCCTTACCTTCCTATGTTTGTGGCTGTCTAGAGGGAATGAACATAATGTAGCTGTCACTCAACCCAGATGTGTGTTGGAGACAGGCTGTAAGGCACAAAAGAACTAAGAGCAGAGAAATGTCCACTTTCTAAATGCGCATTTCTAAAATAGTAGTGTTAAATCCAACTTCATGAGTAAGGAGGATTTATCAATATCATTCCAAACATATGAAACATGAAACAGCTACTCCTCTCTGAATTAAAGCTTAAAAGTGTATTAAGGAACTCCCAAAGCTGGTCTATGAGAGGGGTAGGCCTCACAGTAGTGAAAAACGAAATAGGCTGTTTGTCACTACCAGGACATGCAAAACATACAAGTACATGCCCTACCTTTTACTTACATGGCACCATGCCCTTAGGGCCTACCTTAGGGGTGAGATATATGTAATAAAAGGGGAGTTTAAGGCATGGTAAGTAGTTAATGCCAAGTCGAAGTGGCAGTAAACTGCACAGACAGGCACTGCAGTTGCAGGCCTGAGACAGGTTGGAAAGGCTACTTCTGTGGGTGGCACAATCAGTGCTGCAGCCCCCTAGTAGCATTTGAAGCACATGCCCTGGGTATATGGTATGCCACTTTACAGTACAACAAAAATTCCAATCAGGTATACACCAATGTCATCCTGTTTAGGGGAGAAGAACATGCACTTTAGCACTGTTTAGGAATGGTAAAGTGCTCAGAGTCATCCTAAGGCCAACAAAAAGAATCAGCAAAACGAGGAGGCAAAAGGCAAAAAGTCCATGGTAAGACCACCCTAAGGATGCCAGGTCTAACACCATTTCAATGGAAAATGTGCTGTTTTTAAATGACTGTGCAATACTGCACAATGCTTTAGTAATATAATTGCGACAGTGTGCGCCAAAATGCACCACCAGCTACATACTGCACCCTTACCACTCTTCTACTGAATACATTTGCTACAGTTTGTGCGAAGCTAGGATTTTTTACAACCCGTATGAGTTCAGTGATGTAACATTGATGTCAGCACTCCCACTCTGAAAATAGTTCCAGCACCACTTGTTCAATGGAAAGAGGCTTACCATACAGGCATTAAAACATAATGCTTTACCATGTATCCATTACCACCCAATGCCTTTACAATGCATGTTTTTACCACCCATATGCCTTTCCCACACATGACTTTACAATAAAATGATTAAAGGATGGGGAGTATATATATATAAGTTAAGTGTTTGTGTGTATGTGTGAGTGTGTATACATATATACACATTCACTGAAAAGACAGGAGTAACGTTATATGTGAAAGTGAATATGTGAGCCATAACACTAATGTTTTGAACTAAAAAAAACACAGAAATGAATTAGTTATAGTTAGCAAAGCTAAGACATCATTTATGACATCACTGATGACAGCTTAAATGACATCATTTATGACAGCAGAAATTTGCCAATTTGTCTTCAATTTATCCCCTGGAGGGGTCCCTCTAGGTCCCCCCGAGGGGCCCGGGGGGTAGGGTATCCCTGTTCTGCTTTATCATTTTTTAATCTTCAGGACAGGGTACCAAGTCCCTGAGTCCTGTAATGGCTGTCAGCAACATTGTTCTCATGTTGCTGGCAGTCAATCAGAGTACTTGCTCCCACGGGATTCTGACTTCCATTCCAGCGAATTGGCCCAAGGGAAAAAAGCTTCCTGGGCCAATCAGAGTGCTCTATTTTTAAATAAGCGCTCCCATGAGACTCTCAAGAGTCTCTTGCAGACCCAACTGTCCAGATATATTATAATTTTCTAACCTGAATTTCTCAATAACTACTGAACGTATTTACACCAAGTCACAAAAAGAACAATTTGTGGATGACCAAGATTTAGCTTCCTTCCAAATTTGGTGTAAGTCAGTTCATCAGTCTTAACGGTAGTGCTTCTAAGGGTGTTTTGGGTGGGTAGGGTGATTTTAGGGTTTAGGAGTTGGTAAGGGAATAGGGTGGTAAGGTTATGAAAAAGGAGGGCTTAGGAAGCTCCCCCCAAAAATAAAATATGTGTTTTTATAATAATTTTAAAAGAATAGGGACTATAAAACCTATCTATATAAAAATATATATATATGGTTTCACTTACCATATATATACTTGCTATGCGTTGGAAAAGCATGTGTGGTAAAAGTATATGCATGGTAAAGGCTTGCGTGGTAAAGGTAATGTCTGGTAAAGTCATTGTGTTGTAATGGATGCCTGGTAAAGGCATACGTTGTAACTGCATGCATGGTAATGGCATAAAACCCTGGTGCAATACTACTGAACTATGCCCCTAAGTCTAGGTTTATACCAAACATTTGCAAGACACTGGGTGAACCTTCCAGTAAACAGAGAATGTGCTTGCTATATGTAATCATAGAGAGTCATCCGACTTGTGTATGTCTTTCACACATACATTTTCAATATAGGGATGTGGCCTAATGGGCAGAGATGTCAACTTTGCATCAGGTGAGCCAGGTTTAGTACCGGTGCTGTTTGTGGGCAAATAACTTGGGGCCATATTTATGTAAAAGTAACGTAATGCAGCGCAGTGCAGCAAATTACTTTGCTGCACTGCGCTGCATTTTAGGAAAGGGCAGGAATGGCCCATATTTATTGCATTAAGGTGCAATCCTGTCCTTCCCCTAGTGCTTGCACACAATAGGCTGCCTAACACCAACACAGGCAGCCTTACACCATGGTGCAAGGGTGCCTGTGTTGCATGCAGGATTGATTTTGTAATAATCCCCTGAGGCATATTCCTCTATCTATGTGTGCAGAAAGATGCAGCACACATAGAAAGAGGAAGTAACGAGGAGAAATGAAGATATTTTTCCTCATAGCACCTTACCTGGGAAGGAGTAGCAGTTTGGGGTATTCCCAGGTCTACCAGCAATGGTAAATTTGGGACTGCATCAAAATCCATGGGTGTTGCATGGGAACACCCATGCAACACCCATGGAATGCCTTCCCAGGGCAGAGTAACAATGCAGCAATGTGCTGCTTTGCGTTACTCCTGATTTATCAAGCCCCTCAGGCCATGCAAAGTGGCCTTGCATGGCTTGAGAAATCGCATTCAGGGGCTGCGTCATGCATGCACCACATTGCATGGTTCAAATGCAATGCAAACCCCTTCAGAAATATATGGCCCTTAATCTTCTGTACCTAAAATCAAATTAATATGACCTTCTGTAATGTAATCTGGTGCTCATGTTAAGTGCTCCAAATGGGGCCCTTTTTTGGAAAATTTTGTGACGATTCGTCAAACGGTGCCAAGTCAAAAGCGCTTGGTGTTAACTATAACTACCATCAGTAGGTAATATATGTATATATAAATAAACATAGATATATATCTACATATGTATACAAATATACATACATATATACATACATACAAAATTGATCCCTGCAGCAAAAAGCCAGTCTTGTCCACACTAACAGGGCTGGTGCGAGAACACAGCTGCAGCCCCTCATTAATGTTTAGGCAGAAACTGGGGTTAATATATAACACTCCAGAAAACTCGCACTCCACAGTTCTGATTTTCAGGTTGCTTATTTCGGCAACATTTTCACCCTCACTTGGGCTTTGTCACGGCCAGTTACACAGAAAACACAGTACCTAATTCCCTTTAAACACAAGAGGCTGTGCAAAGCAATAGACATAAAGGAAATAAATGAAATACTCACACTAGCATCGTATTCCCGACTTGCCCAATTTAGCTTGATAATTCTCATAGCTGTATTCAATGTCCATTAAGAAAAAAGGAACATTTTTAAAATAAAATAAATAAAGCATTTGTGTGGCATTTTTGTAAAAACTAGATGCTCGTTAGAAGTAATGTACAGGCATATTAAGGAGCATACAAAAAACATGTTTACCAATTTTGAAGCCAAGTGGTTGAAAACTAAAATTAGTGAGATTCTTAAGGTACAACTCTTGCTGGACCCTTCCAGTGGTCAGACATGATTGCTCACATAAATCCCAACCTGTAATAATTATTATTATGGTTCAGCCAAGTGGCTGTCCATCCGCATCCCTGTTATCCTCAATAGACTACTAGATATCCTAGTGGTTTTTTAGAAGCTCGTAGACATGCCTGTTATAGGGCAACGAGTAAAGACCATAGCAAAATCAAACCACAAACAAACAAAAAGATATATGAGCTTCGAGCCTCTGTATCGAGTATGAAGCCTATACCCGCACCATGTGTTCAACAAATAAAACATGCTATCTCATGACTGCGCAAAATATTACATATAAATACCAGCCGGTATCCTGCTTACGAGAAAATGGATGGCTAAACACAAATCCTGTATGTGAGGATTAGATATACATAAAACTCATATATAAGGAGACTCAAAACCCTCAAAGAACTAAAAAAACTCAAAACACTCTCCAAAGACCAGCCATTGGAGGGAGGGAAAACTAAGACTATGCGTTCATCAAAGAGGAGAGTAAAGATGCAGAGTTAGAGTTATCCTATGTCCTATCAGCCGATGTGGACATGAAGTTCTTCATCCTCACTGAGGTCTCCCGAGATTTACTCCTAAGCAGGATGATAAATTCTGATGCCATCAGTCTAAGTTTCTTCTCCCTTCTCCTCCGCGGACATTCTGTGGAATCCTGTCATGCCAAAAATAACACAATAGGTCAGCATTTCGATTATGTATCTTTGCCCAATGCCTTGCTACTGGATAATTTATATCGATGTTCTTAATGGCTCTGTAATGTTCCAGCACCCTCTTCCTTACAGGGCAGATAGTGCTCCCCACATACTGATACCCACATGGACACACAAGGACATATACAACATAATCATTGCCACATGTAATGAATTTGTTATTGCGGCTTGTTTGTCCCGTGGGTAATACATATTCTATCTTATTCGTCCTGCAGCAGCAGGCTTTGTATCGACCACATTTGAAAAAGCCCGTCCGTTCTTGTAACCACCCCCTCCTGTCAGTGGCAGTACTGGTGTCACTGTGAACTAGAAGATCCCTCAAAGATTTTACTTTGCGATAGGTCACATAAGGATGTGGTGGCATAACTTTACCAATGACTGGATATGTTTTATTCAGATGCCAATGTTTAGTGAAAATCTTTCTTAAGGCACCCGATTCACTATTGTAAGTTGTGAAATGCCTGACCATATGGGGATCTTCTTGGTCCTTCTTTTTGTGGGTCAGCAGGTGCTCTCTAGATGTTAGTGCTGCCTTGCCACTAGCCTCTTTCAAAACTTTGCAAGGGTATCACCTAGCTCTAAATCTGGATGTCATCCGACACTCCTCATCCTTAAAACTCTGTGTGGTGCTACATGCTCTTTTTGCCCTCAAAAGATCTCCATAAGGGTTAATCCACTTCAATTTCTCTGGGTGGTGACTTTTGGCATGAAGGATACTGTTGCCAGTGTCTCTTTGTTGTAGAGGCTGCTTTGGATGTTTCCTTCTACTACTCTGACAGATACGTCTAGGAAGTCCATCTCAGTGTTGGTGATTTTGTGTGTGAAGGCCAGGTTTAAATTGTTTTGAGCAATATGTGTCAAGAAATCATTTAATTCATGTTCAGGACCTTCCCATATCCAATCTAATACAAACAAGCTTTATTCGACAATTTAGTCATAAAAGCATAATACAAAAATATTTCATTATATAGAATATTTCATTATATAAAAGTGCAGAGCATGATTATAGAGCCTGTTTGGGGAAATACGATCAAATCTTCATGATATACTAAATTCCATAAAAATTGTTTTAAAAACAACAATGTATACCAATAAAAGCAAACAATTATAAAATTCTCGTCCAAAAGAACACAAGACTTTAGTCCCAGATAATTAAGCCAAGCGCTCCAAACTAAATGGTTGAGATAGTGTATCGCTATAAGTCCCCTAATACAAGTGCAGAATAACACACGTCATACAGATAAGAAATGCGACCTTATGGCCCATGACCAACCTAAAAATGTTGCTACTGCTGTGATGATAGGAGTTGAAGTGTTAGTACGTAGAATTCTTTCAGCTTCTTCACTCCTTCTGGTGCCTAACAATTTACTAATTGGCACCAGCCATGCACGACGGGGAGCAGTATAGGCTGGACAAGCAAACAGCATATGTGCCACCGACTCCACATGGGCCTGGCATATAGGACATTTGTTATCAAATGATTTAGCCCATCTGGCTGTGAAAGCCCTTATGGGCAATGAGCCCACCCTAAAATGGAAATATAACTTTCTATCATGTGGTTTGGTTATTGTATCCCAATACGGTTCTAGGCTCGGGATCAATTTAGCTTCCAAGAAGATTCCTGTAAGTGATGATGACTCATTGGTTCTCAGTGTTTTGTGCATAACCATCTCCCAATATTTTTCTTTCAGAATCTTTTTCGGGGGAATGAAAGCTGTATTTGGATCTTCCCATAATGTTTTCATGCCAATACTTATTAGGAAATCTCTAATTTCTCGTAACCATCTGATTTTGTGAAAGTTATCAACCCTTAATATACCCATAAAGCCCGCGGCATATGGTTTCAGTTCTGGTGTAGTCCATAATCTACGCCAGTATAGTAAAAGGCGTAATTTTGCAACATCAGCCAAAGGCTTTCTTCCAAGATCGTAAAGTAGGGGACACACTGGAGTGCTTTGGGGAAGATTTGTGATATTTCGCAGGAACCTATTTTCTGCTGTGGTAAGTTTAGTCAAGTTCTCGTACCCCCATAGTTCTGCTCCATAGAGGGCTGAACTAACCACTTTCATATTGTATACCTGGAGCACTAGGCTAATTGGTTTACTGAGTGAGGTATTATACTCCAATTGTAATACTCCCGACAATTGCCGATGCTTTAGTGTTGCCTCCCTTCTTATAAACGGGGATGATTTCTGCCCCTTTCCACGAGTCGGGTATTGGGGCGCCTTTAGCAACAGCATTCTCCAGCAACAAAATGTACCTACTCCATCTTATTTTGTCATAAAGGAAGATGTCTGCAGGTACACCATCTGGACCAGGCGCACTGCTACCTATTACAGATCCAAGTGCTACATTAACGTCGGTACTGTTGAATGCCTCTTCTGAATACAGCACGAGGATAGGTTCATCCGAGTTTGACTCGATGGGACTACGAGCATATTGGGGTTTAAAATGTTTGACCCAATCTTCCTGCGTTACATGGTTTTGTGGGTGTTACGGCTGACCTCCTCTATCCCACTTTACTATATTCCAAAATGATTTACTATCTCTCGAGGAACAAGCCTCCTTAAGGTCCTGCCATCTTTTCTCGTCCCAGATTTGTTTGGCCTTTTTCTGGGTGCTCCTATATACCTGTCTAACTGCTCGCCTACTTTAATTGCATTCCCTCGTGATTCTCTAGCCTGTCTACATTCCTTGTTGAACCAGCGGCAGGCTTTCTGATTTGTCATTTTTTTAGGCTTGCATTGCTTAACAAAATATGTGCGCAATTGGGTGAAGAATTTGTTGTGAATCTGGGTAAAAAGCTCAGGTGCTTCAATAGTAGCCATATTAATCTCTAGCTCAGTTAAAGCACAATCAATTTCCTTGGAAATGTTAGCTATAGATTCAGGATTTTCTACTATCCTTATCCATTTTAGGCGCCTCATATCATTAGTGGGGGCAACATCGGGAGAATGCAATTCGCTCCCATTGTGTAAGGATGTCTTTTGCCGCCATAATCCCAAAGTTGCACACAGAGGGTTGTGGTCACTCTCCAGCTGATCCTTTACAACCATATCACCAAGGGTGTGCCATTGTTTCAGGCAAATTAGTATATAATCTATACGACTGGCACTAAATCCATTATTGAAAGTATTTGCCCCTAGTCTGTCTGATGGGGTCCTTCCATTTGATGCCCGCAAACCCTTTTCTAGACAAATAGAGTTAATTTTTATGGCCACGTCCGTCCATTTTTTTATGGGTGCAAGCTCCAACTTTGGGATACCCCACTGCGCATCTTCTTCTTCTGTGAGATACCATTCCTCATTAGCAAGGGGCTCAAAAGTGGAGTTAAAATCGCCCCCAATGATGACATTAGTGTCTGCAGAGTATAGGTCAAGGAGATCGTCGAGAGCCGCTAAGACTTCCGATTTACTCCTCTAGTTCCCCTCACATAGATATTATAAATATCTACGTTCTCCGTCGGGCCCAGTTTCAGTCTTAACGCCTGTATGTCATTGTTCTTGGTCGAGAGCTCCTCAATGATGATGCCTAGTTCTTGTCGCACCCAAATTGTCAGTCCCCCTGTGGGGCGACCTTTTGCTCCTCTCACAGCTGGGATATGATAGTTTAAATAGCCTACACAAAGGTGTGGTGCCATGAGCCATGTTTCTTGAAAGAGGCAAATATCATAACAATCAGTAAAAGAATACCACTCGGGGGATGATAGCTTTGAGCTCATCCTTGCAATGTGCCACGATAATAGTGTTCCCCATTGAGAATTATGACAGGTTAATGATGGCTCTATTGGATTCTCGAGGGGTATGCGACTAGTCACACGGTGGCTCTCTATTGAGGATGTGGGCATATTTATTGTTCTTAAGAGCCCAACAGGCCCACCAGCATCTACGCTAGGGAGATTAATGATAGAAGAACTACCTCTGTTGTTTATTGATTCTCCAGTGTATCCTAGGTATGTTCTGGGCAATTCTCCCAGTCAATCGTTACTTTCTAGCGTGGAACATCCCATCCGCCTTGTAGACATCTGTCCAGTGAGACAACTAGACTGACTACTCGGTGGAGATTGTCTAAACTGGATGGATGACGAATCAGGAGAGCAGGTTCGAAACTCAAGGGCAAAAAGATTTTCAACAAGATCCTCCCTCTTAAAAGTGAGCTCAATGCAATCTGTCTGATAAGTGGGGGAAGTAAGCCTACGCGCCTTGATAATATCCTCCCTAATCACAGAGCGGCATCCCCTAACATGCCGTATCCAATGGATGGCTTTGTTGGTTAATGAATCCACATTTTCTGTGCCTTTACTAATGTCAAACTTGGGGACATTCACCATGTAGATTCTGTGCGTGTTAAAGTCCTATCAACATTCTGTTCCCCCCGCCCAGTGAGAATACTACACTGTGGGTTTTGAGACTGGGTGGAATGAGTGCTTCTGCCGTACAATAAATTACCTCTTGTGGTTTCTGTGCTATGGTAGTCGGGGGCCTTTAAATTAGTATAGGGCACATGCTTGGGAGTGGATAGTAATGGAGCAGGCTTTCAGGGCTTAGCCACCTCAGAAAATAGAAGACTGCCTTTTTACTTACCACCATTCGGAAGGGGAACTGTTGCTCTCTCTAGATTAGTAGATTGGCTAGGTGGTAAGGGATTAATAGCTCTATTGTTAGCACATTCTAAACATGGGGACCCCCTTTGCGATTGGAGTCTAACCATAGTAGATAAATCCTCAATCATTACTTTCATAGCCCCTATTTCAGCCCGTAGCTTATGCACCAGTTGGGTCACCTCCTGGGAGTCTGTAATGTGGGTTGCAACCATCCCTATAGTGCTAGCTGGGGATGACTCGGGTGGCTGGAACCTCTCTTCCTCCGTAATGTTAGACAGTACCGTGTACCTATTTGTGCATATAATTAGGGGGTCAGTGTGTTGGATATTATTACCAGCTGTTCTAGGGGGGCTAGAAAGAGGGTCGCCAGTCCTCCCTAAGCCCTGCTTTCTCTCACCATTTTTGGGAATGGGCCCTTTTTTATGAGTATTAAGGAACATAGCTGGGATAGCAGCATGACGGTTTGAGCTTCCACTATTCATTTGTGTAGATCTGGAGGGAGACTTATCCCTGTCAGATTGCACATTTGGCTCAGCTACTAGTATATCCTCACACTCTTCAATGAGAGTGTCAATCCTATCCAATACACAGTTGTTACCTACATGTTTGGTTACCTTCCTAGCCTTTTTTCCTTTGTTGGCTCTGCCAATGCTACCATCCTCGCCCCCGCCCCCGCTACCTTCCATAATCTTTCTTTTCCCCATACTTCTAGAATGTAAAACCAGCACTAGAGATAACTTCAGACTTTCCCGTGTATACTACAACCAACTTTTAAACTCCAAGTTCCAAATAGTGTATAAATGCTCCTTGAAAATTGAAATAATTTATAATAGTCAAGTTCCTGCTCCTGTCCTTGACCACGAACACCAGATTAAACAAGGAGCGATTGGAAGGAAACAAACACACAGTACCTCAGCATCAAAGGGGTTTCCCCAAGGCAGTCCGAACCCAGTTGGCAGATGAAAAAGGGGTGGCCCTGCCCTGCCTCTTCCTGTCACTGATGGGCAAGGATGGGCCCGCCGTTGGCCCGGGCTTGGCCCGGGCACGGCCCGCATGCGTCCCGTGCCGCGGGTGTTGTGTAGCGCTTTTGAGCGCAAAAACAGTCCCGCCCTCTCAGGTGTGGTGGGAGAGGACCAGCGTTGCACTCTGGGACTTAAAGTCTCACCAGAGTGTGTAGGCGCACTGCGGTGCGTGGGGCAGGAGATTGCAGCATTTTCCCCAACAGCTGCAGCAGGAATATGCGGTCGGGAAAGCCCAGGCAGCCCAGCGCAAAACTTGCGTCCCGCGCCGCGGGTGTTGTGTAGCGCTTTTGAGCGCAAAATCAGTCCCGCCCTCTCAGGTGTGGTGGGAGAGGACCAGCGTTGCACTCTGGGACTTAAAGTCCCACCAGAGTGTGTAGGCGTACTGTGGTGCACGGGGCAGGAGATTGCAGCGTTTCGCCCAACAGCTGCAGCAGGAATATGCGGTCGGGAAAGCCCAGGCAGCCCAGCGCGAAACTCGCGTCCCGCGCCGCGGGTGTTGTGTAGCGCTTTTGAGCGCAAAATCAGTCCCGCCCTCTCAGGTGTGGTGGGAGAGGACCAGTGTTGCACTCTGGGACTTAAAGTCCCACCAGAGTGTGTAGGCTCACTGCGGTGCGCAGGGCAAGAGATTGCAGCGTTTCCCCCAACAGCTGCAGCAGGAATATGCGGTCGGGAAAGCCCAGGCAGCCCAGCGCGAAACACGCGTCCCCATATCAGAAACAAGTCATCTATGTAATGAGTCCAAAACATAATGTGGTTCGTCCATCCTTCATTCTCATCTGTCAAAACATATTGCTCCTCCCACCATCCCATAAACATACAGGCCTAGCTTGGAGCAAAGCAACTTCCCATAGCAGTCCCATCAAGTTGGCGGTACCACACATCATTGAATACAAAAAAGTTGTTTTCTGGGCAAAAACGTAGCATGTCCAATAGCATCAAAGAAAGACTAAATATATGTATAGGCCTGTGCATGAAAAAGTGTTTTAAATCATGGTCAATACATGTGTCTAAGGATACTACATCTAGCGCGACAATGGTAAAGTTGGGCTGCCATGGTATTCCTGAAATTTTGCTGATGAAGTCTCTGCTGTCTCTGCAATATAATGGCAGAGCAAGTACATAGGGGAGAAGGTGGAAGTCAAGGTAAATGGAAGTTTGCTCAAGCAGACTTCCATTGGCTGAGATTATTGGTCTGCCAGGTGGCTCTGTCTTGTTTTTGTGCACTTTGGCCAACATATAAAAATGAGGGCAACCAGTTTTTTTATTAAAAGAAACTGATATTCGTCAGTTTTCAGTAGTTCTTTCGCTTTCCATCCATATGACATATCATGAAATATCCTAATTTCTATGCAGTAGGAATAGTGGGTGCTTACTTCATAGCTGTTGGAGTGTAGCTGTCTGTGTGCTTCCCTCAGGCATTTATTTACATCCCAGAGTACCACATTGCCCCCGCCCTCATCTGAGGGTTTAATAATGATACTCTGGTCCTTGGATAGAGTTGTCAAAGCTTTTCTCAGTCTACTGGTCAGGTTAGTGGAAAAGTTATTCATAGATTTTTTCCACAGATTCTTGAGATCTCGATTGACTATCTTGTGAAATGTGTCTATCGAATCATGCGGAGTGTTGAGGTTACATAAGGATTTAGGTCTGAAAGGATTAGGTCTAGTTCTGTCTATTTCTAAATTTAAAGATGCTAGAAAATCTCTTTCTAAAATCACACCACTTGCACCCTCTTCAACACCTAGATGACCCCCCTAGCAGACACAGCCAAGTAACACGGGCTCAACATCCTCTCATACGCAGACGACACACAACTCATCCTCTTACTGTCCGAAGACCCCACCATCACCAAAACCAACTTCCATAGATGTATGTTAAACGTTGCCGACTGCATGAAGGACAACTATCTCAAGTTCAACTCAGACAAAACAGATGTCCTCATCTTTGGAAACAACCCGTCGCCATGGAACAAAACATGGTGGACAGTGCTCCTCAGACCATCACCCACCCCCATAGGCCACACCCGTAATCTTGCAATCATCCTGCACAACAAGCTATCCATGAAGAAACAGGTAAATACAGTTTCCTCAGACTGCTTCAACACTCTACGTATACTCCGCAAAATCTTCAGGTGGCTCCCCGTCAACATCAGAAAGACCGTCACACAGGCCCTCGTCACAAGCATATTGGACTACGGGAACATGCTTTACATAGGTATAACCGCACGTCTACAGATGAGACTCCAGACAGTATAGAACTTAGCAGCAAGACTCATCTGCGACCTCCCCAGAAGAACTCACATCACACCACACGTCAAAAAACTGCACTGGCTCTGAATCCAGAAGAGGTGCCAGTTCAAAATGCTGACCCACGTACACGAAGCCTTGCACAACATAGGGCCAGCATAAATCATCAAGTGCATCACTTTCCACAAACCAAACAGACTTTTATGCTCCACCTCCCTCTCCTTCGCTGACACCCCCCCCCGGATCTGGTGAAGCAACAGCAGAGGGCGCTCATTCTCCCACCTAGCAGCCAAGGCTTGGAACGATATTCCCATGCACCTAAGGACCACCTCATCACTCCATGAGTTCAGGAAAGGACTCAAAACATGACTGTTTGACTGAGCAGTATACCACCAAGTTGTGGAGCTCACCTGGTGTTTCCACAGAGACGAGGTGGTTGAACACATGATGGATCCCAACTTCCCTCACCCACCAATTCAGCCCAACACAGTAAAAGCCAAAGAGGTGAAAGTGGGGAAGAGGGGAAACAAAACAAGGAAAGGAAAAAGGAGTAGAACATGATGGTACGTCTGGCATGATGTTCTTATGGGTTTGATTGCATATACATCCTAGGTGAAAATGACATGTGGTAAGTAATGTCCATGCATACAAGGGACAGTAATATTAATAATGATGTGATATATAGTGGGAGTGCTGGCCAGGAGAGGCTGTAAAGAGAGAGAGCAGCTGGCAAGGGAACGCCAACACAGCTGCTGCCCCAGAAGAAGGACTGCGACTTGGAAGAGAAAGACTCTACCTGTCGCAGCGAGAACGCGCTGGAGACTTCTCTGCGACCCAATGTGTATCTAATCAAGACTGCAGGTAAGTGTGGGGAAATACTGGAGTGCGGGAAGGCTCAGCAGGAATCTGAGATGGAACGCAAAGTGTGCTCCATTCACAGACCGCCCTCTTTATTGGTCCTAAGAACCGCCCCTGCCCACCGACGTCCGTGGCGAGCGGGCTGCCATGACACAAGTGACCAGCAACCTCAGCGCCTTGAGACCCTCATGGGTGATTTGTCGCACTACATAAATAACCATCATTGATTGATGATTGATTCATTCGAAAGTTACTACAGCTAAAAAAGGATCTAAAACACTTGGAAAAGAACACTAGCTCAGGCCTGGAGTAGGTCTAGCACTACATGGTCAACAGCGGGTACTGCAACCCTCTCCTATAGACAATAATGAAGGCAGGGACTTAAAATAACACCACATAGGAAATAATGTCAAAAAAATGAAATACTTTTTACTTTTAAAAATATACATAAATGTAATTTAATGATAAAAAACATATGTGAATGAAAAGTAATTTGTATATTATAAAATATTTTTATACCCTTTTTTAAATTAATAATAAATGTAACTTAACTTTTCAAAAATCATTAAAATAATTCAAATTAGTCCTATACATAACATTTAGTAATTTTAAATACATTTTAAATACATTTTAACATTTTACTTAATGGGTTTAAAAAAAAAAATAATCTTGATTTGATTGATTTGATTTGATTTGTATATTTGTAAAGCGCATGAATGCCCAAGGGCGTCTTGGCGCTAATCGTTGTAAAAGACTAGGTCTGCCGAAGAATGATACCAACTACAAAGTAAACAGCCATGTTTTCACCTCCTTCCTAAATGAAAGTAGCGATGTGCTGTTTTTAATTGTAACAGGGAGAAGGTTCCAGGTCTTAGCTGCCTGTAGGAGGAAGCTTCTCCCTCCCCACCTAACTTGCTTAAATTTAGGAACCTGAATTAATTTTGCCTGGCTTGATCTCAGTCTCCTGGATGGCTCATATGGTTTCAAATGAGTTTTTAAGAAGTGGGATCCTATTCCATGAAGGGCTTTGTAGGCCAGGCAAACTGACTTAAACTTGATCCTTTTTTCAATAGGTAGCCAATGGAGTATTCCCAATCTGTGGGCAACTGGTTCATATCTGGGAATGTCCATCACCAGCCTTGCTGCAGTGTTCTGTAGGCGCTGTAATTTTCTTAGATGTTGAATTTGTAACCCTGCATACAGTGCATTCCCATAATCCAACCTGGATAAGACCAGTGCAGTTACTAATATTTTACAAGAATCTGGGGGGATAAATGGTGATAGTTTCTTTATTAGTTTGAGGATGTACCACACCGAAGAAGAAAGTTTGTTTATCTGGGCACCCAAAGATAGTTTATTGTCCAGCAGTACTCCCAAGTTTCTAACTTTGTCCACTGGGGATGGGCAGTCGCCTAGGCTATCTGGCCACCATTTTGGGGACCAGAAATTCATATCAGTCCCAAGCAACATAACCTCGGTTTTGTCACCATTCAATTTCAGGCAATTATATTGCATCCAGTGAGTGATCTGACTCATGCAATTACTAAATCTGCCTGCTGTCTCGTCAGTATTGTTTGAGACTGCTACCACAATTTGAGTTTCGTCTGCATAGGAGACTGGTAGGAAACCACAATTCCTTATTATAGCCGCTAACGGGGCAACATATACATTAAAAAGGGTGGGGCTTAACGAAGACCCCTGAGGTACGCCACAAGGAGAATTAAAAGTTTAGAAGCAGCATCTCCTAATTTAACTGAGAAAGTTCTATCAGTTAGATAAGAGGATAGAAGCTTAAGTGCCATCTCTTGGACTCCTACTTCGGCTAGTCGGGTCAGGAGTGTGCCATGGTTTACCGTGTCGAAGGCCGCTGAAAGATCCAAAAGGATCAAGGCAGCCTTCCTCCAGCATCCAGTACACTCCTGAGTTCTTCCGCAGCCATGATCAGGGCAGTTTCGGTTCCATGTTGTTCCCGGAACCCATACTGTGAGTGGTCTAGGGCATTTACGGAGTTTAAATAATTTGACAATTGTTTATTCAATAGTTTTTCCAGTACTTTTGCTGGAAAAGGGATCTTTGAAATGGGTCTGTAATTCCCAGGATCCTGTGGGTCAAGATTTGGCTTCTTAAGTAACGGGAGGACTGCGGTCTTTTTCCAGGCATCAGGGTAGCAGCTCGATGTAATTATCTTAGTGAACACCAGGGATAGTTGGTCACTCAGTAAATCTGGAAATAGGTGCATCACCTTGGGTGGACAAGGATCTGTTAGGCCACCAGACCTCGTTGTCATTACCACCAATTTTAATTTCATTGAATATATTTAAATTATTTAAATATTTATTTCAAAATGAAGTTAACCCTGCTGTAGTATTTCCTATTTTGTTCAACATTTTAACCAAATATGTTATATTAATTTAAATTAATATTTAACATTCAATTATTAGTACTTTTTTTTTTAAAGTTGAATAAACTATTTTACTTTTCCCTGTACATTGTGAGCCCCGATGTGGAAATCTCTGCCTTTGTGTGAAAAGTTACAAGTAGTATTTTTGCACTCGTAATTTGGCTTTATCTCCTGAATGCAGGGGAAGGAGACATTTAAGTCTAGGGTTTGTTTTAAATTTACACTCTTAAATGGTGAATAGTCAAAGTACTACAATTGCTACAAAGTGTATATTTTTACCTGTAGATGTACTCCTGAGCTCAATATTTGTGCATTGATATGATTTTTACTAAATGCGCTCTTTTGGAAAATGCCTATATAGAGGTATGTCCTAAAGTTACATCTGATCATAATCCTGTCTTGCTAACAGTACAGGTTCAGGCAGGAGTTGGAGCTGCTCAACATGCTTTTTCATTCCCCCGCCACCTGCTTAATAATCAGGAATATTGTGGGAATCTTAGATTAGTATTGAGGGAGTATATCGGAAATAACAAAGGCACTGCCTCTCCGCCTGTTGTATGGGGTTTCATGAAGGAGTTCGTTAGGGTGGTGACCCTACAGTTCCTTCTAGGTCAGAATAGGCGTGTACTTAAAGAAGCGGGGCAGTGGCGCCTGGACTATTTAGATCTGGAACGCCAACATGCGCAGGACATCATAGTGAGGGACCCTGCTGAGCAGTCGATTTATTTAAAGCTTTTGGAAGTAAGGTCTTTGTTAAATAGAAGGCTAGCAGAGAAAACAGTTGCCAGCTATCAGAAGCATCGAATGCTGCAGTATGAGTACGGAGAAAAAGTTGGTCGGCTGTTGGCTACTCATATTTCTGATATTAAGGCAAGGTCTAACATCAAGCGCATTAAAGGGGGGTGCTTTTTTTGCAATCATGTGATATTGTTGAGCAGTTTGGTGTATTTTATTCAGGAATATATGGTGAGGTAGTTTCTCCTACTAATTTAAGTTTTCGGGATTACCTACAGGAAAGTCATTTACCTAAGCTTGATGTACACGAAATGGCAGTGTTACAGGGGGACATTGGGGTGGTCCAAGTGGAGGAAGCAGCTAAGGCTCTGTCCTCTGGTAAGGCGGCGGGCGAGGATACTATCCCTCTAGAGTTTTATAAAACCTTTAGGGATATCTTGGTGCCCGAACTGTCAGATTTAATTACGTACCTTTCGTAAGGAGGGGAGGCTCCTGCCTCTTGGTCCATAACTAATATTGTGGTATTCCCCATGAAAGGTAAACCAGTTGAAGAAAATAGCTCATAGCGCCCCATTTCATTAATTTCAAAAATATTGACAAAGCGGTTGGCCTCTTTTATTCATAGGTTAGTCTCTGATCAGCAACACAGGTTTGTTCCCGGTAGGGACACCTCTGCCCACGTTAACAATGCTATTGCAGCCTTCGATGTATCCGGTAAATTAAAAGAACGTATTGGTATGATAATGTTGGATGCCGAGAAGGCTTTTGATAGAGTGGCATGGGATGCACTCTTGTCTATTATGAATATGTTCGGACTTGGAAGTCGGTTTATTTCTTTGGTGCAGAAATTATATCAGAACCCAGTAGCTAAAGTTAAGGTAAATGGCATCTCATCAACATTTTTCCAACTCCGGAGAGGCACATGGCAAGGGTGTCCACTTTCCCCGCTGCTATTTGCTCTCTACATCGAGCCTTTTATAACACATCTGTTGCGGAATCCGGGTATTCTTCCAGTCTGCTTGAATGGAATGGAATTGAAGATCACCGCATAAGCTGATGATATCGCTATCTTCTCTGTTAACTCAAGCTATAGTTTGTATCTCAGAAGAGGCTGAGCTTTTTGGCTCTTTTTATGGATATAAGCTCAACCTGGCTAACACACTGACTTTCTTGAATTATCCACTAGATACCCCGTCACCATCTTTGGGGGTTTCAGGCACTGCTACATATTTAGGTATTCGCCTTAGTAGTCAAATGGAGGACATAATTACACCTAATTATGAGTCGCTGCTTGAATCAGTCGCAGCTAAATTATGATCTTGGCATCTACAACTATAATGCCAGGGATCTAAAAGGTGTGATGGGAAAAAGAAAATGTGGATATATCACACTCACCTTTAGCAATTAATCACTTCTTTTGAACAAGGCAAGCTAACTGAGGATTTTCACTATTAAAAACTTTGAAGAACAGACAGTGCCTAATACTTAACTTCATCTTTAGATCACCAGCAATGGTATCTATCATTCATTAGTGCTGACTGTAAGTTGATGTGTCAAAGGGACACCTGCCTAATGGGAACAGGAGCAAACAGGAATTGGGGAACAACCTCTGCTTCCTAGGACTGACCTTACTATAACATCACAGTGCTCAAGACATATGTGGACAGTTTATTGGAGTACATCTATATTAGGGCTCCATAGGAGTCCACTAACAGCAATTTTCCCTTTTAAAAACTGTGACACTTCACAACATTGCTGGAGGTTGCTGATACCAAATCCTCCTTCCACTTTGCTGCTTTGTAGAGTTCAAGTTTCTATTATTTTCTTGCAAAATAAGACCCATATAAATACCTTTATTGATTTGTTGGTGCCTGCTTGTTCATGATTAGCTTTAGGTGAAATTGGGATTTTTATGTGAAAAGAAAGTTACTTGAAACTATATGAAATGTGCTAGTGGATAAGTCAGATGTTTGAGGTGAGTGCAGACATGAGTAACGGGGCCCCTACCTTGGTGGTTGAGATTGTTTGTCATTGGTGTTCTATGGTCTGTACTCATGACTATGCAAACTGGGCCAAGTATAACCCTTTCCACCCTTGACTCAAAGGGTAGGGAGGGTGAGCAGTCAAAGGATTCTCAGAAAGGTAGAACTTAGAACTTAAAAGTCAATCGTCAAATATGGTAATGTATTGTATTGCATTGTAAGCCCAGCACTTATCTTGTAGTTAAAAGAAAGTACTTTAATCTCACAGCAAAATGAAATACCCCACAGATCAATGGGGATTGCAATTGCAGGGTTGTAATCCTGGTTCCTATCTTCAGTATGGAGCTAAACCCCACTTCTGGTACACTTTCCCTGCTGTAAGTGAATTCTAATAGCTATATTCTCGATATATTGCGAGCACAGGCATTAATTAAGCACAGATGCAGATTTCTTTAGGGTACCCTACTGATTAGATGTGCAACTCAGTTCAACGTCTTTACCCCTTGCGTTAAATTTGTGCAAAAAATTCTTAAGAGTACACTGCAGATTCTTCTCCATGCTCTAGTCTCTCATTTCAATCATAGGCCAAGCTCTGATTTTTCCTGATGGACAGTATTTCAGTTCTAGCAATGAGACCGGCACAAATCACATAACCACCCTCATAGCAGTGGCTTTATCCTCATGGTAGTGACCTTGAGATATAATGGACAAATTCATCATGGCAGGCCAGTGCACTGGCAAACATGTTTGGCAGTTCCTTACTCCCCAATCATGTGCAGACAGGAACCCCAGCTGTGGCCTCCGAGTCAAGTAGTCCATGATGAATTGTGTATAGCAGTTGTGGATTCAAGGCCAATAAGCGCTTCTGCAATGGCCACGACTTTTTAAATTTTCGTTTTATTAATTTCAGGTTAGAGTAGCCATGAATATATTCATCGCGGTACATATATTATGTAAAGAAGAAGAGTATAGAAGCAAAGGCGTAGAAACACCATAGATAGAACACATACTTTGAGAGATTTTACAATATCAAGAAACTAGGGAGATAAGCTAGTGCATACTCAATCGGAGTTAGCACTAAGAGAATCCCAGGGGAGATTATTCCAAGTCCTTTCAAACTTTTTCAGAGAGGAGGGACCTCTGACTTTAGCCAAAGCCAGTTCCACCTCATAGATCTGATGGATAAGGACAATCCATTTGGCAGCATTAAGGGCAATCACAGAGATCCATGACCTAGCAATACAGAGCCGGGCACACACCAGCAAGATCTTTACCAGGTGTTGAGTACCTCCGTCATAATCATATTTAACCCCCATCGTTTTCTCTTTAGTGGATATCGAGACTTGGTGACCCAGACTGGAGGACATAAACGTACTCACCGCTGTCCAGAATTCTTGTAGGGCGAGACATAGCACAAACATATGAACTATGTCAGCAGGCAGAAGCTTGCACTTAGGACATTTGGTCTTATCAGTGAAAACATTTATTCCCAAATTAGATACTTTATCTGGGGTATAATACAGCAGGCACATAGTACACAGCTGTTGTAGCTTTAAGCTAACGGAGTGTACAGAGTGATCCAGTATCTCTAAAGCCCTCTGATTCTCTGAGACGGAGATCTCTGATGAGAGCAATCGGCTCCACTTAGCTGCCAATAGCACTGCATCATCTGTGTTATAATGAGAAAGCACTTGATAAGTCATACAGATCAAGGGTTTTATTCCTGGTTTATAGTAGTACGGCGAGAGTTCGGAACCTTCGATATCAAGTGTATATTCAAATCTTGACTGTATATAGTCCCTCACTTGTAAGTACTTAATGATGAAGTGCTGCGGGAGCCCGTATGAAGCGTGCAGTCCTGAGAAAGATCGAAAACCATTCAGATCGTAAAGCTGGCCCATAGTTGCAATACCGCATCTTGCCCAGGCCCTGCCGGTTGGGTCCTGAAAAACCGAAGGAAAGGCAGGATTGTCTCATAATGGTGTATCTCCATTTATAAAAGCTATTGAGCATTTGGAGAAAATCTCCTTCCATATATGGATCATATCCTCAATGCCTTAAAGCGTACCCTTTTGCAGTAGTTTGGATCCCCCAGTCAATAAAGAAAAAGCCTGAGCTCACCCTTCAGCTAATTGGTAGCAGAGAAATGAGGGACCAGGACTGTTTGGGTTGAGCAAGCTACGCAGGCTGCCGGTAAAGGCAGCCCAGAAGTATAACTTAAAATCTGGGAGTGAGAGCCCCCCCTTCTTATAGGGAAGTTTCATGAAACACGTGGCTCTTCTTGCGCATCTATAGCCCCATAAAAAGCTTCCGATGCGCCCTCCAAGCACCTAAAAGAGGAATCTGGGACCCTCAATGGAATGGCCCTGAAAGGATAAAGAAATTTGGGAAGGATATTCATCTTAATGATTTTAGCTCGACCGATAATAGTAAGTGGTAGCTTATTCCAAGATTTTAGTTTGAAAATTATCGCAGATAGCTGAGGTTAGTAATTCAGTTTGATAATATTAAAAACCTCTGAGCATAGCTCGATATCCAGATAGACTGCCATAGTAGTTACCCCTGTAGTAGGTGAATCTTGCTTAAAATCCAGAAGAACTTGAGTTTTGGCTATATTAATCTTGTATCCAGAAACCTTGGCAAATCTGGCTGTTTCATTGACAACCTGTTTGATGGCCCTTATCGGATTAGAGGAGAAGACTGCCACATTGTCTGCATATGCCGTCAGTTTCAGTTGTTGCCCTCCAACAATCAAAGGTTGGATACCTGCATCCTTTAGGAGTGACTGTAAATAAGGCTCTATGTACAGGGCGAACAACAGGGGAGAAAGCGGGCACCCCTGTTAGGTGCCTCAACATATCTGAAATTGATTTGAACAGTTCCCTGCGAGGGCTACCCTCACCCTGGGTGTCTTATAAAGAGCTTGAGTCAATTTAATAAATCTTTTATTTATACCGAAAGCGCGCAGTGTAGCCCACATGCAGTCCCATGCCACATGGTTTAAGGCTTTCTCTGCATCTAGTAGGATCATATCCATGTTAATATTAAGTATCCCCACAACATCGAAAGCCGTGATTGCCGAATTGGTATGACTGGTAGTATCTCTTCCTGGAATAAATCCATGTTATTGTGAAGAGACTAAGGATGATATTACGGGGGCCAGATTCATGGCCAAGATTTTAGTGTACCATTTTGCATCTGCATTAATCAGAGAGATGGGGCGGTATTACCCCATGTCCTCCGAGGGCTTCTACTTTTTTAGGAATATAACGATGTTAGTAGTGTTCCATGTGTCCAGAGCAGCCCCTCCTGTATAGATGTGTTGAATCTCCCTAAGGAATTCCACGGCTATTATATCTTTGAATACCTTATAGAACTCCAGAGGTATGGCGTCCTCACCTGCCGCCTTGCCTTTTGGAAAATCCATCAATGCAGCATCAATCTCCAAAGTAGAAAACTCTGGCTGCATGTCACATGCCTGATCTTCACCCAGATGGGGTAGACTACACTGCTGGATGTAATCTGAGCAATCAGTCTGATCTACAACCTGTGGTTGGCTGTATAGCTCCTTATAAAACTGGGAAAACTGTTCCAGGATAGACATTGGGGTGGTGTGAAACTTGCCATCCTTACCCTTAATCACCTGGATTGCACACTTGTAGTGTTAGCCTTATATCTGGTGAGCTAGAACTCGGCCCACCCTTTCCCCCTATTCGTATTGTAGCTTTCTGTATTTAGCATATCTGGTGGCTACCTGATCTTTCAACCTACACCCTAAGAGAAACCTTTTTTCTGATAGTTGGAAAAAAACACCTGTTTGTCTGCCAGTCCTTCGGTACTTTTTAAAAGCGTGAAGTACTTCAAGTTGGGGAATATTTTGCTTGCCAACATACTGTAAGGTAATGCCCCGGATATATGCTTTCATTGTGTCCCATATTATTTGGGGTGAAGCCATATCATTGTTGAGCTGCGGGAACTCCCTAAGTGGCCCTGATACATATATCATATAGTTGTCATTCGCCAGCAGATGATGAGGAAATGAGAGCTTGGCGTGGTTGGGCCTAACTCCAGTCGAGCAAAATGAAAACAGAATCGGATTATGATCTGAAACGATCCTAGGGCATACCTTCATCTCCATGCTATCCACTAGGGATTGCCTGGTAAAATGTAGATCCTGGAATAGTGCTTATGTGGACATGAGGAGAAGGTATAGCCAGGATCAATCAGATAAAGAGTCTGCCAAGAGTCACATAACCCATGCAACTGGATCAGATCCTTAAGTGATGCCCTAGTTCTGGGCTTACGCCAGGTGGCAGTACGGTTAGTAGTGTCCATGCTGTAATTAAGTATGCAGTTGAAATCGCCCATTACGATCAATTCACCTTCCCAATCCAATAGTTCCAGTGACAACACATCTAATACTTCTGGGTCATCGACATTAGGTCCACAGACCAGGCACAGAACACATTTTAAAGAATTTTATAATAACTGAACAAGGACCCATCTCCCACTGGAGTTAGCAGCCGTTCTTAGAACTTGGCCACGAAACTTCTTAGCAGAAAGCACTGCATCCCCACGTATCCAAGTGGATTGTGATGTACATACAACTATGTTATAACCCAACTGTTTAAGTAAAGGCCGATCTTTGTATGCTAAGTGAGTCTCTCTCAGTGCTACCAGTTGGGGTTTGTATAGTTCAATCTCCTCCCGAACCAATTGTTTCTTACTCCGCATGTTAATTCCGGATACATTCCAGCATATACATTTAATGTAGGCCATGGGGTATAGAAAATGTAACACCGCTTCTGTACCTTAGTGATTCTAGGTTATTATTCCACCACCTTAAAAAAACCAAAATGTAAGCCCTGAGTGAGCTGACCATACTCTGACCAGTTTTACAGCCCACCAACCTATAACTATTTAGCTACCAGGTATTGACACCCCGGATCATAAACCCTACTGAGAGAGAAGCAGTGAGCAACGAACAGACTCCATAGTACAGAGAGAGACGTATAAGAAATATCGGTGCATAAAATCACAAAAGAGCTAACATGTCCAGGTGAGCCAGAGCCTGCTTAGTATTCTCCATGGAATAGCACATCTGCGTACGCCCATCTGTTATGATTTTGAGATGGGCTGGTTCCTGCAGGAAGACTGGGGCCCCCGCAGCCTTAAGGGGATCTATAAGTTGACGCATCTTCCATCTTTGGTTCATTGTGGATCTGCAGAAATCAGACCGAGAAACTACTGACATAGTATCAATTCAAACCGGGGTTGTCGGACGTGCCTTGAGGGAGATCGCCTGCCTCAGAAGAAAATTCTCAACAAAGTTTAAGATTGGATGGGGCTGTGCTGTATTAGTATTGAGAGAGTTACCGCTAAGAGGGAGATGATGGGAATGCTGGATTGGAGAGTCCCAGTCCATCAAGTCAGGAAAGGCTCTCCCAGAGAGTTGTTCAATATATTGTCGAGGGTCAGAGCATTCCTTCCCCTGCGAGATTCCGAATATCCTAAGATTGTTTATCCTCTGACGGTTTTCCATATATTCGATTTTAGTTTGGAGATATTCAAGCTGAGTATCATGGTTCCCAATTGCCTTGACTGTTGCTGTTGCATCCTTCTCAGTATGATCAACTCTCTCCTGTAGCTCAGTAAATTCCGTGAGAGTAGTGATCTGCTCCGAGACCTCATCCAGAGATTGCTGTATTTTCAAGTTGTCTGCTCCAGCCTGAGCATAGTGTAGCTGAGCCTCTGAGCACTTGGCCTGGAGGGCTTGAAAAATTGCTTGTAATGAAGGTTCCTGTAGATTATCCTCCAAACAAGCCTCTTTGGTGCTAGATGGAGGGGAGTGCTCGGGAGGGGTATCAGAGGAAATATCAGGAGTGTGTCCAGGGTTTAGCATTCTTGGGGTGAGCGATGTATAAAAGGCTGCTTGTCAGCCCCTGGCCCTGGAAATGTTGCAGATAGATGGTAAATGAGTGTGTTTACCTCCCCCTTTGAGGTGACCTACTTCCTGAGCGGAATACTCCTAGCCCCCTGGTCACCAACCTTGCTGGACTGCCTCTGTCTTGCAGGTTTGAGTAATTGATGCAGCTGAGCCTGGTCCATAGGTTTCATCTTCTTTTTCAAATAGTCCTGTCCCTGCTGAGCAGGATGCCACCCCCGAGAGGTTGTAGGTTCTATAAGAGGGCCATTGTCTGCATGGGAGAATGAGGCATCAATTGTGACAGTGGTAGATGTATATCCTTTTCTGCTGATTGCCTTTGGAGGGGTATAGAGTATCGACATTTTTATAGCGCTGAGCCGCTACCCTTTCATCATATTGTATTTAATTGTTTGCCTCGCAGCCTGCGCACTCAGGAGCCTCAATGACAGCAATGGTTCCTGCGCCCTGGGTCCCTGAGGTATCTAAAACAGTACTCACAGTTTGTGCCACTGGAAATCCAACTTGAGGGGGCCCAGGGGTAAGTCAGGAAGGCAGCTAAGCCAGTTGCTCCTGTATTGCTTGTGACGTCTCCTGAGTCTGAGGGAGACTTGTCTCCACCTCCGTCTTTCACCTGATCCTCGGCGTAGGGAGTAACCGGGGCTCCAGCTACAACTGCCACCATTTTTGTGTCCACCAGTGATGACTCTTCTCCGGAGATCGATGGTTCTCAGACCGCTGTTTGCATGAGTCCCCTCATCATGTCTGACTGCAGTAGTTTTAGAATGGGGCGTTCATCTTGCGTAGTATTCAAATCTAGAGGTATAGTTGCAGTGCTGTGCTCCCCCTCCTCCTGCAACTGCGCTTCAAGCGCTCCGTTGGCTCCATTAGCACGTGTCTTGGCCGCCCCTCAGGCTCCACAGTCCCGGGAATCCTGTGGGGCCATTGATGCTTTAAAGTGATAGCCGTGGCTTTGGAATAGCAGAAATATTGCTAGACGCAGAGAACAGTGAGGTCGAATGCAGCCGTAAATCCGGCAGCAGCACAGCTGCAGCATCCGTACATGAGGAGAGGGCTGTCAGTGAGCTGCCAAGTAGTCCGAGAGCAGCACGACCGAGGGATCCTATGCTCGGCACTCATTGTCTATCTTGGGACAAAAGATGAACCATGATATTATCACTGATCAAGTCTGTGATGTCATATTCGCTACCTCTGGCATATTTCTCATAAATCGCCATATATAACTGACACCGCACTCTCATCCAGCTGTACCACTCTATGCTGCCCTGCCCGCCTGATGAGCCAAGCACTGTGGAGAATCCAATCAGCGCTACCCTTATGGGGGTGATCCCCTTACTGGATCACGTGACACATTGGTCCCTTATTACTCACGCCCCTTTCAGGGCGGAGCGTAGCAAGGCAAGCCCCCGGTTGTTCAGGCCCACAACCGCCCGAAGGACTAACGAGGCTCCTGGGATTTGGCTCTGGCACCCCTATTGTGCCCACGCAGAGGTACCCTTCTGTACCCATCTGCTTCCAGATCGCCCTGTAACTCCGCCTGCAACGACAAAAGAAAAACATTACAACGTTCTATGTACTTCACCTGCCAACCCCACGCCGGGTAAGCGGTAGGGTGGGAGACGGCGTGTCCGGCGCAAAGAGGACGCCAAGATGGCTAGGGGAGGCATAAATACCTCCCCACCTCCTCTGCGACCCGGAAGTGACGCGTCTGGAAGGGGGCTCCTCCTTGAGCCCCGCGTTCTTAGTGGGGGTGGGGAAGTGCCCAAATGGCACTAAAGGGGCCGCCCGTTTAGGGGCCCCCTGCGGGGCCGCGGGCAGCCGCATAGTCCCATTATTGGCAACACACCCCACCCACACCACAACAGAGTATGCATGCATAAATAAATACACAACACAACTTTTGTTTGGGAAAATATTGCTGCAGGTTTATTCCATACAAAAGTATGCAAATATGGTGGGTTATCTTACGGGCGATCCAAGGGCAGGCAGCTGTACCACTCTATGCTGCCCTGCCCGCCTGATGAGCCAAGCACTGTGGAGAATCCAATCAGCGCTACCCTTATGGGGGTGATCCCCTTACTGGATCACGTGACACATTGGTCCCTTATTACTCACGCCCCTTTCAGGGCGGAGCGTAGCAAGGCAAGCCCCCGGTTGTTCAGGCCCACAACCGCCCGAAGGACTAACGGGGCGCAGACGTAATTGTTCCAGGACCCTCCCATGAGGCTCCTGGGATTTGGCTCTGGCACCCCTATTGTGCCCACGCAGAGGTACCCTTCTGTACCCATCTGCTTCCAGATCGCCCTGTAACTCCGCCACAGCTCTGGAGGCGGCCACCGTCGCCTAAAGAGCCCCCACCAAAACAGTTCCTTTCTCACTGCAACCTGCAATTTCCCGGGCCTCCTTCATGTCCAGTAGGGACAGATCCAAGCCCACCTGTGCCAGGTGCACCCCAACTTTGTCAAAATAACCTTTGGTGTTCGCCCGGCATAGCTCATGCCTGATGAAGCCAAAGCCCCTTGCTCTGCAAACTTGCACAAGGAGCGGTTTATCCTTTTCTGGGAATGTACCAGTGCCTCGCATTACCTGCAAGAATGTGATGGCCTCCCAGGATGGGGCTCTACTTTTAAACATCGCTATATTACCCTTCAAGCTGATGTGGCTCCCACCTCCTGCAACCTGTAGTTGCAGTCCTAGCATTTCGTGCTCCCTAACACCTGTTTCGCCAATTTATGGAACAGCAGCACACTTGCTTAGCAGACCGCTTCCACAACCAGCCTAATATACTCTGGCTATGCGGACGGGGCATTTCATGCATCACTGAAGCAACCCGTAACCTGCCCCGGGAGCAGCGTGCACCTACTTTGTTGAAGTTGGCCAGACATGTGCCCAGACCTTTGCGATTAATAAACCCTGGCGAACAAGACTGTTCGCATAGCACACACCATTGCGGTCACAGCAACCATCTGGAGTGACAACTTACGCCACCTACCAGGCTTGCTTAACTAAAGCTCGATCACAGATACACACATACCTGCTAACCAGCTGTGACCCTTAATGCTCAACCCAGCTAAAGACCTAGTACTTTGCTTTTCCAGGGAATATTGGCCTCCACAGGATCAAGCCGCACATGAGCATATGGCCTTCACCTACTGGGCCGAGGCGCAGTGTGTGGTCTGGAATTGACAGCAATGGTGCTCCAAACACATTTCAAGCCGCTATTGGAGCAACGGCACACCTTCTGGCCTAACCAACTGACGCATGCCCACTGGCTAACTTTCCGCTGCGAGATTTTGATCTTAACACCACGCTCTTGCGGTTACTGGTGCACATCCTCTATAGGTCTTACCCCCCACTCTATTAAAGCAGTTTCCCGCAATGTCCCTTCTGCCCCTGTACGGGCGGGAAAATACCTGTAACATTGCAAATCCCACTGCACTCACATACTCGGGCAGTACGGTGGGGGAGAGGGGTCCTTAGAATTGGTTCTGCTACATTGCCTGGCCTCCTAGCCCGCAACACCCTCGTCTGACAGCAGACTATCTGCCGTGTCGCCCATGCAATGTCCGCACCCTGGCGCAAGACGTCCCGTTCTATACCTCAACTAACAGGCTACCTTCAGTGAGGCTGGAGTGAACCGATGTATGTTGTGCCTCTGACCATCAGAACCTAGGTTTACTTTGGCAATGGGGAAAAATTGTTGCATCGGTCACCCTTAAAATAGTGTCATGTGCAGTTCTTTTGCATTATACCTGCCGAGTGTGCCTGGTACACTCCTAGACCCCCTTAAGTGCCAACCCGCTTTGACCCAAGATGCCAAGCACAGACCCGGTACACTTGGTTACCCCGGACAGACTTACTTGCCCTCCACCGAAATCCATGTGTAAGGTAGCTGGTCCCTGATTTAAATTCCTAGTAGTCTATGTGTTATGCCATACACCGTTTATGCCTTTTATAAAGCAGTTAAAACCGTTCACACACAAGACCCTCTGCTAGCAAGACCAGTATAACCTGTACATGGAATTTAAATTTTCCTACCAACTGCACTGAGGGCAAGCCACACTCACTGCTACTGGTGTCTGCCTAATCGGCCCATGGAGGGTGTAGCAATACTGCCCGGTTAGCAAGTATGCCCACTGTACAGTTGTAATTTAGTAACTCCTGGCGCTGACAACCGCAGGTGCCTAATACCGGGCTGTGTGTATGCGGCCCAGGCACCTAGGCAATAGGCTTGGTGTGGATGGGTTGTTAACAATGCCTGGCAATAAGTGTAATACTTTTGACAAACCTCTCCTGACCAGCATCTATATCATTCTTTAACATATTTACTGTTTTCTTTTTGCCACATGGCACTCTTCTGGTTGGTGACAGTCCCGCGTTGCCGTCACACCACCTGTGTCCCTTGAATCACCCTACATCCTCCTGTGTCACCTAACCTCGGTTCTAGAGTGCACTTACTTCGCACTGTTGACCAGACCATTCCGCAGACCTCTTTGCTTGCTAGACCCTGGTGAACACATTAATGGTGTCAAATATGGTTTGAAACAATATATGTCTGGTGCCCACTATTGGAGACAACTCACCCCTTTGTGGAGTGGCAACTACACAGGTGCCTACTCAAGTCACCCCACAGACAAGTTGGCCCTGACTACCTTGTGTTCTGGTGCCAGCTTTGGAAAGAGCCTTGCCTTCACTTGCTGATGCCTGGGAAGCACACAATGCCCGTGCTCTGGCCGCAATGCGGCGATGCCCCCGTGCAGCACCGAATCCCTGGTCAAATAAGAGTGCCAACTCCAACTACTTAAACCTACACCTTGACCATGGGTGGAGTCTGGCTCTCCCCAAACATCTGCTGGTGGTACCCACGGTCACGCCTCCTGTTCACTTCAATTTAGTAATTCAAGGCACTGACAACCACAAGGGGCCTAATACTGGGCTGTGTAAATGCGGCCCTGGGTGACCTTAAGCAATCGGCTTGGTGAGGATGGGTGCGAACAATACCTGGCTGAAGTGCAAACTCTGACACTCACTCCTGACAAGATGAGCCCATGCAGGTAGAAGAAAGTTATCCAGTTTATCCAAATTAAATGGGTAACATCCCGGTTTGTGCCCACCTTAATGTGCTATGCTGGGAGCAGCTAGGCACCCCACATACCTTGTTTCCCCAATTGTTGGGACAGCAGCACCCTGTTGGCTTCCAGCGTACCCAACCCGCCTGGCTGGTCCCGCTCTCCAGGCGGGGCCTTAGAGCTTAACGGAGCAACATGGAGCCTACCCTTGGTTCTAGGATGCACTTCGCCCAGTAGACCAGTTTGCACCAACCTTCTTGATTGCTAAACCCTAGTGAACCTCCTAATTGTGTCACATCTGGTTTGAAAGGGTATGTATTGTGCCCACTATTAGCACCACCGCACCCTTTCGTGGAGTGACAACTGACAGTCCACCCTGCAGCTGACCCCGTTGCTTAATACGGCCCATTAATGCCCTTGCCTGTCCTTCAACGACCCTGGCAACATAATGCCCAGCAGCTTGGTGAAGGGGGTTTTTGGTCCCAGCGTACGACCCAGCTCATACTAGTTTGCACAGTCCCGGTTAGCCTAGGTGAATGGTCCCTCTGAGCTCTGTGTAGGGCCTATTTCACACTTAAACAAATGCCTATTCTCCTGAATTTAGAGTGATGCAAGATTGAACTGGCGGCTACCATTCTCACTCACGCCTGCATATACTAGGCTCAGAACACGGAACACTTGCTCTATGATCCCTTGGATTCCAGCCTGGCATTCCTATGTCCAGCTACGCCAATCGATAATTGGCTCTACTTGATCATACTGACCGAAGACACATCAACCCTGCGGAAACCAGGTGGGGATGCTAACCTGCCCCCAAACTGCGGAAACCGCAGCAAGTGCAAGCTTGCGACAAACATGAAAAGCTGCCAACTAGCAAGCCATCCCCAGCACCCGGGGGACATGCCACCATTCCTAGGCTTGTACCCTGACGAGCTTAAGAATAATAAAGGTATCGAAGGACCCATCTCTGAGCGCATGCTGGGAATGCCAACTGTTCCTTAATACATTGTAGCCTGTTTGTGCTTTGGCTTTAACTTTACTGCTCCAACCCAGTTTGACCCCAAAACTTTGAAACATCCTTCGCAGTAACCTGCCCTTTCGTAGAACATGCCCTTAATGGTACATGACGTTCTACAAGCACTGCACAGAAATCCCCCTCTGAACAGCGGCCATTCTGCTGAAAGCCCTGTGTGCCTGGGGGAGGGGAGTGCTACAAACCCGCAAGTCCTCAGGAAGCTCCCTCACTGCTGCAAGTGCCCCAAAGCATTTATTATAAAACATTTAATGGGTAACAACCCGGTTTGCGCCCACCTTAATGTGCCATGCTGTGAGCAATTAGATACCCCACATATCTCTTCCTTATGAAAAGATTAAACAAACCGGTCAAAGCACAATGCACGGCCAGTGAGTGTGCCCACTGAGACACCCCCAGCTCTGTGTGGTACAAACCCTAACGCACCGCGTGCCAGTTTGTACATATTCTGGGGTGACTAAGCCCTAATGTGCCCCTTTCCCTGGATCCCCAGTACAAGGGTACAGACTGATGACCAAGTGCTGCGCCAGCCAATAAACAGGTAGACGTGTGTAAAATCCAGCCACAGCCAAACGAAACCACTAGAAGCAGTTTATCAGGGGAATGCAGAGACCACCGGAGTCCCTCCGCGCCCTCCGTACTTCCGCAACAGCCAGACAGGTTACCTGCACGTATGCCAGGTGCCGAACCAGAAAGCGGCAGCCCTTTTGAAAACGGGATGGCGGCGCACAATCCCCGCGTTGGAGACAAAATTGACCTCGTTATAATGCGAAAGAGGCACGTGCGGAGACAAAATAACTATTCTTTGCAAAACAGAGCCCGTCCGTAACTATTGTCTATCTTGGGACAAAAGATGAACCATGATATTATCACTGATCAAGTCTGTGATGTCATATTCGCTACCTCTGGCATATTTCTCATAAATCGCCATATATAACTGACACCGCACTCTCATCCTATGCTTTGTGTGATCTTCGCCCACTTTGGTGAGAGCAGAGCCCCGTGAAGTATACTTGGCTTCATGGTCGATAATGCACAAGTAAACTACCCCCATCCCATCAAGTTGGGTTGCACAGTACATAGTAAGGGTGCAGTGGACTAGTTACTCTCCTGAGGCCCCCATGCCCCTGCACTTGCGGCACTAATGAAAACTTTGTCGTTTTGGCTGTGTCAACGTTGTTGCCTGCGCCACCCTACAGCCCCATGAAAATAGTGCTGAGCTCTCGCTTACTACACTGCGCGGAGTGAGCCCACTGTATTCACCAAATTCCTTCACAATTTCCGCTTCTGACTGTAATTGGGAACACGTTCACCCCATGGTATCTTGGTGCTGCATAACATACTTATTGTTACTCAACTCCATGGTACTCGTATTATTGACCTCAGAAGGATGCAATGCTGAGTGGACCTACCGGGATCTGAACCTGTGGCCAAGAGGTTGAAACAAGCCACTTTCTGTTCTGCCGCTCCACAGGCCTGTAAAATTGTATCCCAGGGCCGACATCTGTCACCTGAACCCTTACTTGGACAGGACCAAGCTAGGATCCCAGATCTAGACGCCTGCCCACCGGTTGACAAAACAAACAGTTGAACAGTGCCACCCGGTGGCTAAAACACCCCCTGAGGATAGATCGTTAGCATATGCTTGTGTTTCTTACTGCCAGTATATTGCCGCCAGAAAAGGAACTTAACACTTCCTGCAAACTGTGTACACTGGCCCGTGACACCAACTGCCGAGCCGCCATGTCTGGAGCCCAAAACCACCAAATAAGGACAAGCCGATGCCAAGGCCACTCAGCCTCAGTTGCCAATGGAACAAAACATTGCAACTAAGGCCCCAAAACCGGCTCCAGTCCCCCGCTGCGGCACGAAATGCAATCAATCGACCTCACCCAATGAGGCCCGGCAACACCATGAGTCGGGCTGCAGATGCACTAGTCCCGGGGACCCATCTTGGCATCAAACACAGGAAGGCGCCACCCCAGGAGCAAGAGCAATGCCCCCCCGAAGGGGCCCCGAACTCCCCCAAAACACTGCCTCCGCAAACGACACGCTGCCACATGACGCAGCTTCCCACGGTGACTGTGATGGCCACACACTCGCAGCGACCCACTTACACCCATGGGCCTGCCCCCCACTAGGTGGAAGCAGGGGGGGGGGCTCCAGACTCCCCGCAGAACACAAGAGGTGATCAATGCTGCAACACATCCGACACTACACGATGGAGGATGCACGTGGATGCAACCACCATGCCACCACCATACCAGACTCTGGACAGCGTGTCCCCTGTATGCATTTGCAGCCGTTAAGTTGGCCTGTCTTTCATGTGCGCCTCCTGCCATAGTTTCTTTTAAAGGTGATAACTGACATAAAAAACCCTGAATGAAACCCAAGACGGGGAAATAACGTGGCGAGCCACCTCCCAACGAAACAAATTCCAAGCGAGATTCTCCCAGTTTGTAATTTTAGAGCCTCCAAACAATTTTAACATTTCTTGCCTGGTCGGGATTCGAACCCCGACCATCCCCTTCATAGCTATCACATTTAGTGCTTATTGCTATAGTTATCTGGTGCCCTTCAATGCAGACATGCAGCGCCTGAAAACACCACCAAACAAAACAAACAGAATAGGTCTATACCTCCTCAGACATAGTTCCATAGCTATAAAAGTCGCAGCTTCGTACAATATTGTACTACCTACAACCGAAACCTTTATGCGCGGCAATCTACCCTTGATGAATCGGGTGACTCAAAAACTCCATGGGTGGCCTCCGAATGTGTCCTGTCTGACCATGAATGGTCTGCGCTGCGCCTATCTCGACCCTGTGTTGGAGAGTCGCCAATAAGGATGAAGAGTCTGCCGACCCAGCACATCCGGGGAAACAAGGCGCCTCAGAGAAACTTTGTCTCCGCAGACTCAGTATCTCCAGCGTAGAGTGCACTTTGAGCATTTTTTTTTTTTTTTTTAATGTACCTAGAATTAACACACCTGTTGCGCTATATCTTCAATTACAGAAACCCATGACACAACAGTGCCACCACTCCAGCACCAATCATCAGCGCCGGTGCCCGTTGCCAAGCGCTAGAATCCAACAGCACAACTTAAGCGCTGCGAAATTACTGGTGAGGCAAACGTGGCCCTTTGTCTACCCTCACTACAAACGCGAATTCATGTGAAGACAAACCACTGCTGGGCCCATGTCACACGTTAACGTTGTGAGGATGATTAGCAGGTAAGGTCAACTGACAGAGTCCGCAACAGGGACGGCTACAAATGGTTGAGTGCACAATTTGGAAACACTTCAGGCCCAAACCTCCCGGGAGACGATCGGCCCCTCGGCTCTAATTACCCTGCCTGTCTCCAACCTCCCGGACCCCACACAGTGGTGCCATTTTTGTTTGCTCTAGCAACAACAACACAATTGTGGTGGACAATGCATAGTGCTTATGCCACTAATCTATGCGGTGTCATTATTTCCTGTACGAGGCACCTTTAGCCGCACCGGTTGGAAGCGCCTGGCATGCCACTGCTCTAAATTCATATGGAAATCCTCGATCCCGCATAGGCTCCCGAATTGCCCATTTGTCCCCACCACAATGCATACAATTGCTTTTAAATGTTGCTTATAAATGTTGGTCACGTGAAAACGCGAGCCTCACATCAAGGTCCGTTCCGGCGGCGTGTCCAGCGGCCAAATCTCAACCAGCAAACGAGCTGAGCCCGAGGCTCCGGTTGTGTTTGCATGACAACCCCTTGCAATGCCCACGCAAATGCCCCTGTGATGCCAAATCTCCAAAAGAAAACTTCCGCCACTGTGCCACTGAGCAGTCCCACCACCCTACGACGTGGCGGCGGCCTTAAATACACGTATCTCAGCCGTCGTAAAACCACATCCTTTGCAATTGCCTGCCCATGCTGTGCATGCAATGGTCATAATTTGCTTTCCGTTTCATTACGGTGAACACCAATTCCACCAACAGCCATACACTATTTCAGCCGCCGAGCGTTCGAAAAGGGACACAGGCCCGCCCCTGCACCCGAGGCAGCGGCGTTCATTACCACCCTCCCGGCTGCCCAGGACAGCAGCTCATATTTCAGGCCATCGGCCTCGGTCAAACCCGTGACCTCTTCTGCCCTGAACCCGAAAGCATGAGGATTGATTACTTAGGGATACCGGGGGTTGGGGCCCGGGACCACCCACACGCCATGTGCCCCATACAGGCTTACCCACCAAAAGTTAACCAATGCCGCATAATTCGATGCGGGCGGGGAAATCACTTTCGCGGCCTCAATCCCGCGGCCCCTCCCCCGTCGCCAGGAGGGCCGGAAACAATTTGCAGGCTGCACGAGGTGAGTGGGGAGGTCGGACCCCTGGTGCTGCAGTTTGTAACCGTGTGGGAGAAGCCCCCATGCTGCAGCGGACTCGGAGCACCACTGAAGCACCACCGGGTCCACAGCAGGGGCGGTGCATTCCAAAACAGCAACACCCCTACCAAGACGAGCAAAGCGGGTTGTACAAACTCCTCTGCTGATGCCGTGATTGGGCAAGGAGCAAGACCGGGACGACCACAGCGCGACTAAACGGCGTGCCCTCGGCGGTGTACCCGCGATCTCACACAGACGGCAGGGCGTTTAGAGGTGCAAACTTCTGCTGGAATGCCTCTCCATCCCCCCTCTGCGCCGGTGAACAAGTCACGCACACCGCCCGACTGGTTCCCGGACCCACCAATACCATCGGGTCACCACCGGGGTCTTTCGCGCCACACCACCCGGCCAATAAGTACAGCCTAACGCCACAACAGCCGGAGATAGACCGAGAGAGGCAGGGGCGACACACAAACCCTGACTCACCTTAATACCCCGACGGCACGACGATGACCCCGGCGAGCCTGGACAACGTGTCCAGACGGCGTGTCCGGCGCAAAGAGGACGCCAAGATGGCTAGGGGAGGCATAAATACCTCCCCACCTCCTCTGCGACCCGGAAGTGACGCGTCTGGAAGGGGGCTCCTCCTCGAGCCCCGCGTTCTTAGTGGGGGTGGGGAAGTGCCCAAATGGCACTAAAGGGGCCGCCCGTTTAGGGGGCCCCCTGCGGGGGCCGCGGGCAGCCGCAATCTACTTACCAGACAGGGGATGCGGATACTATCTAAGGCTTTAGAACAGGTTTTGGTTGGTCTCTTTCTAAGGTCATTTTCTGGCTGTTGCTCAGACATAGCCATTGTGCAAGGTGATGACTCTTGCAGCAGGTAGCAATTGGTTGGCACCAAGAGAGAGTGTCCAAAACAAGGGCAAAATAAAGTATGACAACTCTGCACCTGGCTGTTATCAGCCTTAGTAATGCACAAATCTGGAACAGACAAAAGGACAGGCCCTAGGATTGAAAGTTCTTCCCCGTGAAGAGCACACACTGCGTTTCTACCACTCACCCCTGCTGTCTACCAAATGGCAATGCTCTGGAAGAATTACTGTCTCCATCCTCCGTATCTTCAGTGTCTGGGTCTCCACCCTCCAGCCACAGAGATGCAGACAATGCTGTCAGGATAAGCAGTACTCATCCTTCATTTTATGCCATGCTAATTCCAGGGCATTCTAAATTGATCATACTAGCCCGGTACTCAGACTCATACCACAGACAGAGTCCTAATACTGTACATGTGCAACACTTTCACTACACACACCCAGTTTGCATGCATACAGGAGATGAGTGTAAGGTTTTGGGGGCTCACATAACAGCACAACTTAAACAAGAGGTGTCCGTAGACTGCATTCTCTCTGACACAGAGAAAAAGGTCTGGTCACACTAAAGATTTACAAAAGACGGTACACTGCCAACACTGTTTTTATGACTCATGAAGGGCATCATCAGTAGTCCTATGCCCCCTATGAGTGCAACCTTAGTGTGCCCATCCAGGTCACAGGGCAGATGCCTGACCTCACATTTCCAAAGACAGACACAGGCCTCTGTGCAAATGTTAAATTAGCATGATGCCAGGGCCAAACAAAAAATCAGGATACCTGTTTAACATTTAATTGGACACTCTGGGCAGAGATGTAGGGAACATTCTCACCCCCCAGGGTATCTCATCTGAAAATTTAAAGTGAGGACCTACCTCACAAATAAAAGTCATCTGTGGTACCGCAGAAAAATGGGTTGATAAGAAAATATCTTCTGCGAGATCTTTTTTGTCAATCCTTTCCGCTGGGTCAAAAAATAACAACATTTTGCATATAAAACATCTTGTGAAATTTTGCACAAATCAACTAATGTGAGAAGTTGGCCTGGTATATGCTGTTCACTAATTAAAGTGGACACCTTGCACCAGAACAATTCGACTCTTATGGTAGATAGGTTTAAGACAACCTTTATAGAAAGCTATCCTAGTGGTAGCTGTGGAGATCAGCCTTCAGGCTAAGTCTTGAAGGAATGTAAAGCAGCTTGTTTTACCACACAATCTCTTGAATCACCAAATGAAAAGACACCATACAGGTATATATATCAAATATATATGTATTTATTAATAAACACTCTCTACTAATCTCTTTATGAGATTAGAAGTCAGGAACATATGTACAAGTCAAATGTTATCAAAATAAGTTTAGCACAATCGAATATCACAATCTTAGTTTGGCTAGACCTAGGTCTAGGGCATCTAGAATCGAGGGACCCCCAAGAACCACCCCAGGTAGTTGTAGGAGTCCCACAGGGGACGGACACGGTGTCCTGGCACAGTTGCGAGTCCTGTGCGAGTCTATGCACTCAGACGCGATTGAGATTTCAATGTTAAAGGTCCCTTGCATGTTCGAGGCGAACACACCGATCGGTCCTTGTACGAGTCGAAGGACGCGGTTACAGATAGAGTTGCAAGGGAGATGGACGCGCTGTGTCTAACACAGACGCAAATCTTGTGCGAGTCAGTGCAATGGAGGTCTCGATGTTACAGGCCCCTTGTGTGTTCGAGGCGAACACCGATCGGACTCAGTACGAGTCGAAGGACACAGTTCTAGATAGTGTTACAAAGGAGATGGACGCGGTGTGTCTAAAACAGACGCGAACCCTGTACGAGTCAGCGCAATTGTCGCACTTAGAAAATAAGAGTTTTAGGGCACTTCTAGGGAAGCTACAAGCAAGTCACTTACAGGGTAAGTAGTTCTAGGGCCCACGCCCACAGGAGCGCCGTAGTGCTGAAGTTACCTCACCCAGGGGAGCCGGGTGCATAGGTGTCCTTTGGTGTCGGGTCGCGGCGTCGTTTTCAATGGGAGCCAGTGAAGACTTGCTGCTTGCGGCGACAGGAGAAGTGTCCGGGGGAATCCAAGCCTGGATTCGGAAGATGGAAGACCTGAAAGCAGAGGGGACAGTGTTCAAAGTCACTTGGCAGTGACTCGGGGCAAGGAAGATGGATGCCCACCGTCGTCGCAAGATTCAGGTCGTTCGCTGGTGCCTTGACTCTTCAGCCACGAGGTCCAGGAGGCGTCGACGACGACCAGGAGCTGGATTCAGCGTGAGCCACGATGTCTGCGGCTTACTGCGGTGTCGGCGACTCGATTGGAGCCAACCAGCCTTGGTAACAGCAAGTCTTGGGGAAAGTGTGAAGAGGCAATGGCGCAGACCAGGAAGGTCTGAGGGACTCACCCAGCGAGGGTAAGTCAGGGCAGGCCTGGAGCAACCAGGGGATCCCTTTGGTGTCTTTAGAAAGTCTTCTGGGGACCCACAAGCCGGCTGGCAAGGGATCGCAAAGACGCCTCGGGAGGATTCGCTCAACAGGGGCCCACGGTCACTCGGGACATGGTAGGCCTCTGATCTTCAGAGGGATTCCTGCTGGAGGCTAGGACCACACGTGGTCCAAAGCACAAGTTCGTGGAACGTTGTGAAGGGGTTGCACTTGACAATAGTGCACAGTACCCAGGGGTCGCGGTTCCTCGTCACTCTTGGGGTCCACTGGCCTCAGCTTCGCTGGGGACTCACGAAGGCCTTTGAGAAGTCAGGAAATCCACTTCTTGGGCTGCAGGGACTTCGGACTCCGGCGGGAGCAGCATAGTTTGCGACCGTCGTTTGTAGTTTTTGGTGCCTGCCAAGCAGGGGAGTCACTCCTTGACTCCAAGGGAGATTCTTCAGTCTTCCAAAGGTAGTGGAATGTCGAAGGTCCGGGATTCTTCTTCAGAGCGTCGTCCAGGGAAATCTAGTTTGCAATGCACAGGTTCCCCCTCTTATACCAAAAGAAAGGGAGGGACTAGCTCTATGACCCTACCTATGGGAGGGTCAGGGGAGTGGGTGGCTACACCCACTTCCCTTTGTCCAGTTTCATGCCAGAGCAGGGGCAGGTAGCCCCTGAGCCGGTTTGAACTGGGGTATGCACAGAGGAGCCTTCTGCTCCCCCAGTGCAGGACTTCAAAGCACTCTAAGAGTGCACCCACCCAGCCCCAATACACTAAACCCTGTCTGGGAGGTGGTCACACCCCCTTGGGACAGGATATCTATTGTTGGGCTTCCTCCACTGCGAGTGTTGGTCATCAGCAGGAGGGCAGCCCAGTGTCTGTGTCTGGTGGCATCCATTTTGTGATGCCAGGGCTCTGCAGGATTCTACCGCGTTTCCACAGTAGGTACATGTCTACCCCTCTAGAAGGGTGGAATGCTACCCCCGCCGCCAGGACTGGCGGGGGGGGTAGTATTCCAAGATGTTTGACACCAAACACGACATGTTTCGATGCAGCCATTCCAAAGTTAGCAGTCTACCGCGAGGATATAATGCACTTAAAAGTATATGGTTTAACCGCAACCACAAACAGCACCAGAGAATGGACTCTGAGAGCTGCAGAGGGGCCCTGCTCAGGCAGAGGCACCCCCTCACATAGAAGCCAAGCACCCTGCCCTCAGGATTGATAGGGCCTGCCTTAGGGGTGACTGATAGGTTTATATGTGTGTGTAAGAGAGATATAGGGAACCTATATCTCAGTGAGGAGTGCTAGCACCACCTCACCCAGGCTGCAGTAGCAGGCCTGTGGTGTCAGATTTAGTCTGCTTCCCAGGGGTGGCATAATACATGCTTCAGCCCCTGGTAGGCCTGTGAAGTACCTATGCCCTTGGTATCTAAGGTACCATATACTAGGGACTCATAAGGTACGACAGTATCCAATCACTAGTGCACCTAGAGTGCACTCCAAATCGTTTAGAGAGAACAGAGAGGCTGGGGCCCTGATTAGCAGGGTCCCAGCCAGACTATAGCCAGAAACCAGTGTAAACATCAGAAAAAAAGTGGGGGCAACATAAGAGGCAGATCCTACTCTCCTACACAACCCCCCAAACGCAGGGACACTAAACTAACCTTGACCAGTTGAGTCTTCGTGTTCAAAGTGGAAATACCTTGAGAGTCCATCTGCATTGGCATGTTGGGTCCCAGGTCTATGTTCCACTGTATAGTCCATCCCCTGTAGGGAAATGGACCACCTCAAAAGTTTTGGGTTTTCACCTTTCATCTGTTTAAGCCATAGGAGGGGCTTGTGGTCAGTCTGAACTATGAAGTGAGTGCCAAACAAGTATGGCCTCAGCTTCTTCAGGGCCCACAACACAGCAAAGGCCTCCCTCTCTATAGCTGACCAACGTTTCTCTCTAGGGGTCAGCCTTCTGCTAATAAAAGCTACTGGCTGGTCTTGACCTTCATCATTCAGTTGAGACAGTACAGCTCCCACACCCAGCTCAGAAGCATCTGTTTGGACAATGAACGTTTTGGTGTAGTCTGGACTCTGTAAGATGGGGGCAGTGCACATGGCCTGCTTTAGGTCTTCAAATGCCTTCTGACAGCTAGCTGTCCACTGAACCTTTTTGGCATTTTCTTTGAGGTCAGATCATTCAAGGGGGTCACTATAGATCCATATCCCTTGACAAACCTCCTATAGTACCCAGTCAGGCCTAAGAAGGCTCTCACCTGTGTCTGGGTGGTTGGAGCAACCCATTCCATTATGGTTTGGATTTTGCTCTGTAAAGGCTGAACCTGGCCTCCACCTACAAGGTGGCCCAGGTATACAACCTGACTCTGCCCTATCTGGCACTTAGTGGCCTTGATAGTGAGGCCTGCTTTCTGCAGGGCCTCCAAAACATTCCTGAGGTGGACCAGGTGATCCTGCCAGGAGGAACTAAAGACAGCAATATCATCTAGATAAGCTGAGCAATAAGTTTCCATCCCTGTCAGAACTTTATTCACCAACCTCTGAAAAGTGGCAGGTGCATTTTTCAATCCAAAGGGCATCACCACAAAGTGGTAGTGCCCACCAGGGGTCGAAAATGCTGTTTTGGCTTTTGCATCATCAGCTAACCTGATCTGCCAGTAGCCAGCTGTCAGGTCAAACGTGCTTAGATACTTGGCTGAGGCCAAAGTATCAATCAGCTCATCTGCCCTTGGTATGGGATAGGCATCAGTCCTAGTGACTGCATTGAGGCCTCTGTAGTCTACACAAAACCTAATTTCTTTCTTACCACCCTGGGTATGAGGCTTGGGTACCAGGACTACTGGGCTAGCCCAAGGGCTATCTGAAGGCTCAATTACACCTAGCTCCAACATTTTCTGGACTTCAGTCCTGATACAGTCCCTGACATGGTCAGGTTGCCTGTAGATTTTATTCTTGACAGGCAGACTGTCTCCAGTGTCCACCTCATGGGTGCACCAGGAAGTCTGACTAGGGGTCAGGCTAAACATATGTCTATACTGTTGCAGAACTTGTCTGCACTCAGTTTGCTGATGGTCAGTGAGGCTGCTTGCCAAAGCAACACCATCTACTGACCCATCATCAGGGTTCTGAGAGAGCAGGTCAGGGAGAGGGTCACTCTCCTCCTCCTGTTCCTCATCAGTTGCCATGAGCAAGCCCATGTCAGCCCTGTCAACATATGGCTTTAATCTGTTGACCAGGAGCACCCTCAGGGGGCTCCTGGGAATTCCAAGATTCACCAGGTAGGTGACTTCTCCCTTCTGTTCAACTATTGTATGGGGGCCACTCCACTTGTCCTGGAGGGCTGCTGGGGCCACAGGCTCCAATACCCACACCTTCTGTCCTGGCTGGTATACAGTCAGTACAACCTTTGGTCATGCCAAGCTTTTTGTAATTCTTGGCTGGCCTCCAGGTTTTTGGTTGCCTTTTTCATGTACTCAGCCATCCGGGAGCGGAGACCAAGTACATAGTCCATCACATCTTGTTTGGGGGCTTGAGAGGTAACTCCCAGCCCTCTTTTACCAAACACAATGGACCTCTCACAGGATGCCCAAACAGAAGCTCAAATGGGCTGTAGCCAACCCCCTTCTGTGGAACCTCTCTGTATGCAAACAACAGGCAAGGAAGATGAAGGTCCCATTTCCGCCTAAGCTTCTCTGGGAGTCCTTTAATCATTCCTTTCAAGGTTTTGTTGAAGCGTTCAACTAAACCGTTGCATTGTGGGTGATAGGGGGTGGTGAACTTATAAGTTACACCACACTCCTTCCACATTGCTTTCAGATATCCTGACATGAAGTTGGTACCTCTGTCAGAAATGACCTCTTTTGGGAAACACACTCTGGAGAAGACTCCAATGAGGGCTCTTGCCACCACAGGGGCTGTGGTGGTCCTCAGGGGAATTGCTTCTGGGTACCTGGTGGCATGATCCACTACCACCAGGATAAACCTGTGCCAAGATGCAGTTTGAGGGTCAAGGGGACCAACAATGTCAATCCCTATCCTTTCACAGGGTACCCCCACCACAGGTAGTGGTATCAGGGGGGCCTTTGTTGTGCCACCTGCCTTACCACTGGCTTGGCATGTGACACAGGAGCGACAAAACTCCTTTGTGTCCTCTGACATATGTGGCCAATGAAAATGTGGAACAAGCCTGTCCCAGGTCTTGTTTTGGCCCAAGTGACCTGCCAAAGGGATATCATGTGCTAGGGTCAAGAGGAACCCCTAAACTTCTGAGGTATTACCATCCTCCTGGTGGCTCCAGGGGCTGGATCTCTTCCTCAGAATATAGGAGTCCCTCATCCCAATAAACTTTATGGGACCCACTAGCACTCCCAGCAGCCTCAGCAGCAGCCTGCTGTCTGAGGGAGTTCAAGAGAGGGGCAGCACTGTTGCTCCTTACTCAGATCTTCCCTAGAAGGGCCCCCTGCCCCCAAGAACTCAACCTGATCAGGCTCAAGTCCCTCTGGGGCAGTTCCTTCTTCAGGATCTGCTTCACCTCCCTCTGGGGGTGAATCTGTGATCTGAGTCAGAGGGGAAGGCACTGCCTTTACCCTACTGCTCCTCGTCTTGGGAAGCATCTGGTCCATTGTTCCAGGATCCAGAGCTGGTTCAGTGTTATGCATTCTTGCTTGTGACCTGGTCACAGCAAATACCTCTGCAGGGATGCCCAACATCTCAGCATGAGTCCATAACTCTACTTCAGACCAGGCTGAAGTCTCTAGGTCATTGCCCAATAGACATTCGACAGGGAGGTCTGCACTGACTACAACCTTCTTGAGGCCAGTTACCCCTCCCCAGGAGAAATTCACAACTGCCAGACTATGGTTGGTCCTGACATTGCTTGCATTGGTCACCTGGTACATTTCGCCCAGGATGATCTGTCCAGGGTCCACAAGATCCTCTGCCACCATGGTGACACTAGCACCTGTGTCCCTAAATGCCAAAGCCTGTTTGCCATTTATTACAGGCTGCTGTTTGTATTTGCCCAGATTACTGGGGCTTACTAGGAAGGACATATTAAGGTCTCCCTCACAAATCAGCATTGCCTGTGTGGGCACTCTGACTAGGTCAGAGTCCACTTCAGAACCCAGGGTCAACCCTACTACACCCTTATTCTGAGTACCACCTCCACCAGTAGCTGAGCTAGGGGGAACAGTTGCCTTAGGGGCAGGAGTGGTGGTGGTTTGGTCTTTGGACTTGTTACAATCAGACGTCCAGTGCCCTTTCTGTTTACAGAATTTGCACCAGGGCTTCTTTTGGCCTTTTCCCTTGTTGGATTGTGACTCCCCACCAGATGCAGATTTTTGGGGCCCTTGTGAAGACTTCTGGTCTTTTGACTTATCCCCACCTTTCTCAGAGCCCTTAGGATCTTGCTTCTTGGTGTCACCCCCTTGGTTCTGGGGTTTCTGCCTTACCCTGGTTCTGACCCATTTGTCTGCCTTCTTTCCCAATTCTTGGGGAGATGTCAGATCTGAGTCCACCAGGTATTGATGCAACAACTGGTTCTGGCAATTACTAAGGATCTGTTCTCTCATCATCAGATTATACAATCCCTTGAAATCAGTAACCCTACTGCCAACCAGCCAACCCTCCAGAGCCTTGGTTGCACAATCAACAAAGTCAGTCCAGTCCTGAGTCTGTGCCTTCTGGGTGTCTCTGAACTTCAACCTGTACTGCTCAGTGGTTAAGCCAAACCCATCTATCATTGCACTCTTCAGGACTTCATAATCATCAGCATCCTCTTCTCTAATAGTGAGGAGCTTGTCTCTACCTTTGTCTAAAAAGGAGAGCCACAAGATTGCTGCCCACTGCTTTTGGGGGACCTGCTGTACTCTACAGGCCCTCTCCATAGCAGTTATCCACTTGTGGATATCATCCCCACTCTGGTAGGAGGAACAACCTTGCTCCGGTTCCTATGGTCTGGAATAGCTTCTCTGCCTCTAGGGACACTGTTGCTGCCACCAAGGGGTTCTAACCCCTCTCTTCTAGAAGCTCTCTGGATCTCCAGGGCTTCTCTATCCAGTGCCAACTGCTTGGTTCTGAGGGCAACTCTTGCTTCCTCATACTGCAGCAGTTTGCACATTCTTTCAGAGGAGGTCTCTCTTATGGGAAAGTATGAGTTCCTCTGGTGGACAAATTCTCTGCCAGAGTGATAAGAGTGGTCAGATTCCCTTGAAGGGGACCTATGCCTCTCCTCCACTCTGCCAGCTCTCTTAGGGAGAATTACTCTGTCCTTTTCAGGCCCCTTGAGGCCTGGCCCTTCAATCACAGAGTCTTGGTCATTCTGATTTTCATCATCTGACCCAGATACTGTAATTGACCCACTCACTGATTCAGACCCATTAGCTCCTAGAGCCAATCTAAGATCATCTGCTGTCAGCAGATCTATCAGGTGTAGGGTGGAGGGACTCTGTCCTAGCTTCAGGTGTCTTTCAACACACATGGCTCTCAAGTCAGAGAAAGCCATGTCCTTATACTGAGGCTGAGTGGATCCACTGGTTCCACCCTTTAAGGACATTCTAGTGTTGTGCAGTGTTGTACTACCTACACTAGTTTGTGGCCTACTGATACTAGCTTGAGCTGTAGAAAGGGTGTGCTATCCCTTGGCACACAGCTCTAAGTTCAGTAGAACTTATTGATACTAAGCTTGACTTTATATGTACCTTAAGTACCTATAGTGGTTTTCAGTTAGTAATTAAAATAGAGATTTTCTGGTAAAACAATAGCAAGCTGGAATCCCACACACTGCCCACCAATATGAGAAGTTGGCCTGGTATATGCTGTTCACTAATTAAAGTGGACACCTTGCACCAGAACAATTCGACTCTTATGGTAGATAGGTTTAAGACAACCTTTATAGAAAGCTATCCTAGTGGTAGCTGTGGAGAGCAGCCTTCAGGCTAAGTCTTGAAGGAATGTAAAGCAGCTTGTTTTACCACACAATCTCTTGAATCACCAAATGAAAAGACACCACACAGGTATATATATCAAATATATATGTATTTATTAATAAACACTCTCTACTAATCTCTTTATGAGATTAGAAGTCAGGAACATATGTACAAGTCAAATGTTATCAAAATAAGTTTAGCACAATCGAATATCACAATCTTAGTTTGGCTACACCTAGGTCTAGGGCATCTAGAATCGAGGGACCCCCAAGAACCACCCCAGGTAGTTGTAGGAGACCCACAGGGTACGGACGCGGTGTCCTGGCACCGGTGCGAGTCCTGTGCGAGTCTATGCGCTCAGACGCGATTGAGATTTCAATGTTAAAGGTCCCTTGCGTGATCGAGGCAAACACACCGATCGGTCCTTGTACGAGTCGAAGGACGCGGTTACAGATAGAGTTGCAAGGGAGATGGACGCGCTGTGTCTAACACAGACGCGAACCTTGTGCGAGTCAGTGCTATGGAGGTCTTGATGTTACAGGCCCCTTGTGTGTTCGAGGCGATCACCGATCGGACTCAGTACGAGTCGAAGGACACAGTTCTAGATAGTGTTACAAAGGAGATGGACGCGGTGTGTCTAACACAGACGCGAACCCTGTACGAGTCAGTGCAATTGTCGCACTTAGAAAATAAGAGTTTTAGGGCACTTCTAGGGAAGCTACAAGCAAGTCACTTACAGGGTAAGTAGTTCTAGGCCCACACCCACAGGAGCACCGTAGTGCTGAAGTTACCTCACCCAGGGGAGCCGGGTGCATAGGTGTCCTTTGGTGTCGGGTCGCGGCGTCGTTTTCAATGGGAGCCAGTGAAGACTTGCTGCTTGCGGCGACAGGAGAAGTGTCCGGGGGAATCCAAGCCTGGATTCGGAAGATGGAAGACCTGAAAGCAGAGGGGACAGTGTTCAAAGTCACTTGGCAGTGACTCGGGGCAAGGAAGATGGATGCCCACCGTCGTTGCAAGATTCAGGTCGTTTGTGGGTGCCTTGACTCTTCAGCCACGAGGTCCAGGAGGAGTCGACGACGACCAGGAGCTGGATTCGGCGTGTCCCATGATTTCTGCGGCTTACTGCGGTGTCGGCGACTCGATTGAAGCCAACCAGCCTTGGTAACAGCAAGTCTCGGGGAAAGTGTGAAGAGGCAATGGCGCAGACCAGCAAGGTCTGGGGGACTCACCCAGCGAGGGTAAGTCAGGGCAGGCCTGGAGCAACTAGGAGAGCCCTTTGGTGTCTTTAGAAAGTCTTCTGGAGACCCACAAGCCGGCTGGCAAGGGATCGCAAAGATGCCTTAGGAGTATTCGCTCAACAGGGGCCCACGGTCACTCGGGACGTGATAGGCCTCTGATCTTCGGAGGGATTCCTGCTGGAGGCTAGGACCACACGTGGTCCAAAGTACAAGTACGTGGAATGTTGTGAAGGGGTTGCACTCAATAATAGTGAACGGTACCCAGGGGTCGCAGTTCCTCGTCACTCTTGGGGTCCACTGGCCTCAGCTTTGCTGGGGACTCACGATCGCCTTTGAAAAGTCAGGAAATCCACTTCTTGGGCTGCAGGGACTTCGGACTCCAGCGGGAGCGGCGTAGTTTGCGACCGTCGTTTGTAGTTTTTGGTGCCTGCCAAGCAGGGGAGTCACTCCTTGACTCCAAGGGAGATTCTTCAGTCTTCCAAAGGTAGTGGAACGTCGAAGGTCCGGGATTCTTCTTCAGAGCGTCGTCCAGGGAAATCTAGTTTGCAATGCACAGGTTCCCCCTCTTATACTAAAAGAAAGGGAGGGACTAGCTCTATGACCCTACCTATGGGAGGGTCAGGGGAGTGGGTGGCTACACCCACTTCCCTTTGTCCAGTTTCACGCCAAAGCAGGGGCAGGTAGCCCCTGAGGCGGTTTGAACTGGGGTATGCACAGAGGAGCCTTCTGCTCCCCCAGTGCAGGACTTCAAAGCACTCTAAGAGTGCACCCACCCAGCCCCAATACACTAAACCCTGTCTGGGAGGTGGTCACACCCCCTTGGGACAGGATATCTATTGTTGGGGCTTCCACCACTGCGAGTGTTGGTCATCAGCAGGAGGGCAGCCCAGTGTCTGTGACTGGTGGCATCCATTTTGTGATGCCAGGGCTCTGCAGGATTCTACCGCGTTTCCACAGTAGGTACATGTCTACCCCTCTAGAAGGGTGGAATGCTACCCCTGCCGCCAGGACTGGCGGGGGGGTAGTATTCCAAGATGTTTGACACCAAACACAACATGTTTCGATGCAGCCATTCCAAAGTTAGCATTCTACCGCGAGGATATAATGCACTTAAAAGTATATGGTTTAACCGCATCCACAAACAGCACCAGAGAATGGACATTGAGAGCTGCATAGGGGCCCTGCTCAGGCAGAGGCACCCCCTCACATAGAAGCCAAGCACCCTGCCCTCAGGATTGATAGGGCCTGCCTTAGGGGTGACTGATAGGTTTATATGTGTGTGTAGGAGAGATATAGGGAACCTATATCTCAGTGAGGAGTGCTAGCACCACCTCACCCAGGCTGCAGTAGCAGGCCTGTGGTGTCAGATTTAGTCTGCTTCCCAGGGGTGGCATAATGCATGCTTCAGCCCCTGGTAGGCCTGTGAAGTACCTATGCCCTTGGTATCTAAGGTACCATATACTAGGGACTCATAAGGTACCACAGTATCCAATCACAAGTGCACCTAGAGTGCACTCCAAATCGTTTAGAGAGAACAGAGAGGCTGGGGCCCTGATTAGCAGGGTCCCAGCCAGACTATAGCCAGAAACCAGTGTAAACATCAGAAAAAAAGTGGGGGCAACATAAGAGGCAGATCCTACTCTCCTACACAACCCCCCAAACGCAGGGACACTAAACTAACCTTGACCAGTTGAGTCTTCGTGTTCAAAGTGGAAATACCTTGAGAGTCCATCTGCATTGGCATGTTGGGTCCCAGGTCTATGTTCCACTGTATAGTCCATCCCCTGTAGGGAAATGGACCACCTCAAAAGTTTTGGATTTTCACCTTTCATCTGTTTAAGCCATAGGAGGGGCTTGTGGTCAGTCTGAACTATGAAGTGAGTGCCAAACAAGTATGGCCTCAGCTTCTTCAGGGCCCACACCACAGCAAAGGCCTCCCTCTCTATAGCTGACCAACGTTTCTCTCTAGGGGTCAGCCTTCTGCTAATAAAAGCTACTGGCTGGTCTTGACTTTCATCATTCAGTTGAGACAGTACAGCTCCCACACCCAGCTCAGAAGCATCTGTTTGGACAATGAACTTTTTGGTGTAGTCTGGACTCTGTAAGATGGGGGCAGTGCACATGGCCTGCTTTAGATCTTCAAATGCCTTCTGACAGCTAGCTGTCCACTGAACCTTTTTGGCATTTTCTTTGAGGTCAGATCATTCAAGGGGGTCACTATAGATCCATATCCCTTGACAAACCTCCTATAGTACCCAGTCAGGCCTAAGAAGGCTCTCACCTGTGTCTGGGTGGTTGGAGCAACCCATTCCATTATGGTTTGGATTTTGCTCTGTAAAGGCTGAACCTGGCCTCCACCTACAAGGTGGCCCAGGTATACAACCTGACTCTGCCCTATCTGGCACTTAGTGGCCTTGATAGTGAGGCCTGCTTTCTGCAGGGCCTCCAAAACATTCCTGAGGTGGACCAGGTGATCCTGCCAGGAGGAACTAAAGACAGCAATATCATCTATGTAAGCTGAGCAATAAATTTCCATCCCTGTCAGAACTTTATTCACCCACCTCTGAAAAGTGGCAGGTGCATTTTTCAATCCAAAGGGCATCACCACAAAGTGGTAGTGCCCACCAGGGGTCGAAAATGCTGTTTTGGCTTTTGCATCATCAGCTAACCTGATCTGCCAGTAGCCAGCTGTCAGGTCAAACGTGCTTAGATACTTGGCTGAGGCCAAAGTATCAATCAGCTCATCTGCCCTTGGTATGGGATAGGCATCAGTCCTAGTGACTGCATTGAGGCCTCTGTAGTCTACACAAAACCTCATTTCTTTCGTATCACCCTGGGTATGAGGCTTGGGTACCAGGACTACTGGGCTAGCCCAAGGGCTATCTGAAGGCTCAATTACACCTAGCTCCAACATTTTCTGGACTTCAGTCCTGATACAGTCCCTGACATGGTCAGGTTGCCTGTAGATTTTATTCTTGACAGGAAGACTGTCTCCAGTGTCCACCTCATGGGTCCACCAGGAAGTCTGACTAGGGGTCAGGCTAAACATATGTCTATACTGTTGCAGAACTTGTCTGCACTCAGTTTGCTGATGGTCAGTGAGGCTGCTTGCCAAAGCAACACCATCTACTGACCCATCATCAGGGTTCTGAGAGAGCAGGTCAGGGAGAGGGTCACTCTCCTCCTCCTGTTCCTCATCAGTTGCCATGAGCAAGCCCATGTCAGCCCTGTCAACATATGGCTTTAATCTGTAAACATGGAGCACCCTCAGGGGGCTCCTGGGAGTTCCAAGATTCACCAGGTAGGTGACTTCTCCCTTCTGTTCAACTATTGTATGGGGGCCACTCCACTTGTCCTAGAGGGCTGCTGGGGCCACAGGCTCCAATACCCACACCTTCTGTCCTGGCTGGTATACAGTCAGTACAACCTTTTGGTCATGCCAAGCTTTTTGTAATTCTTGGCTGGCCTCCAGGTTTTTGGTTTCCTTTTTCATGTACTCAGCCATCCGGGAGCGGAGACCAAGTACATAGTCCATCACATCTTGTTTGGGGGGCTTGAGAGGTAACTCCCAGCCCTCTTTTACCAAACACAATGGACCTCTCACAGGATGCCCAAACAGAAGCTCAAATGGGCTGTAGCCAACCCCCTTCTGTGGAACCTCTCTGTATGCAAACAACAGGCAAGGAAGAAGAAGGTCCCATTTCCGCCTAAGCTTCTCTGGGAGTCCTTTAATCATTCCTTTCAAGGTTTTGTTGAAGCGTTCAACTAAACCGATGCTTTGTGGGTGATAGGGGGTGGTGAACTTATAAGTTACACCACACTCCTTCCACATTGCTTTCAGATATCCTGACATGAAGTTGGTACCTCTGTCAGAAATGACCTCCTTTGGGAAACACACTCTGGAGAAGACTCCAATGAGGGCTCTTGCCACCACAGAGGCTGTGGTGGTCCTCAGGGGAATTGCTTCTGGGTACCTGGTGGCATGATCCACTACCACCAGGATAAACCTGTGCCCAGATGCAGTTTGAGGGTCAAGTCGACCAACAATGTCAATCCCTACCCTTTCAAAGGGTACCCCCACCACAGGTAGTGGTATCAGAGGGGCCTTTGTTGTGCCACCTGCCTTACCACTGGCTTGGCATGTGACACAGGAGCAACAAAACTCCTTTGTGTCCTCTGACATATGTGGCCAATGAAAATGTGGAACAAGCCTGCCCCAGGTCTTGTTTTGGCCCAAGTGACCTGCCAAAGGGATATCATGTGCTAGGGTCAAGAGGAACCCCCTAAACCTCTGAGGTATTACCATCCTCCTGGTGGCTCCAGGGGCTGGATCTCTACCCTCAGAATATAGGAGTCCCTCATCCCAATAAACTTTATGGGACCCACTAGCACTCCCAGCAGCCTCAGCAGCAGCCTGCTGTCTGAGGGGTTCAAGAGAGGGGCAGCACTGTTGCTCCTTACTCAGATCTTCCCTAAAAGGGCCCCCTGGCCCCAAGAACTCAACCTGATCAGGCTCAAGTCCCTCTGGGGCAGTCCTTCTTCAGGATCTGCTTCACCTCCCTCTGGGGGTGAATCTGTGATCTGAGACAGAGGGGAAGGCACTGCCTTTACCCTACTGCTCCTCGTCTTGGGAAGCATCTGGTCCATTGTTCCAGGATCCAGAGCTGCATTCTTGCTTGTGACCTGGTCACAGCAAATACCTCTGCAGGGATGCCCAACATCTCAGCATAAGTCCATAACTCTACTTCAGACCAGGCTGAAGTCTCTAGGTCATTGCCCAATAGACATTCGACAGGGAGGTCTGCACTGACTACAACCTTCTTGAAGCCAGCTACCCCTCCCCAGGAGAAATTCACAACTGCCAGACTATGGTTGGTCCTGACATTGCTTGCATTGGTCACCTGGTACATTTCGCCCAGGATGATCTGTCCAGGGTCCACAAGATCCTCTGCCACCATGGTGACACTAGCACCTGTGTCCCTAAATGCCAAAGCCTGTTTGCCATTTATTACAGGCTGCTGTTTGTATTTGCCCAGATTACTGGGGCTTACTAGGAAGGACATATTAAGGTCTCCCTCACAAATCAGCATTGCCTGTGTGGGCACTCTGACTAGGTCAGAGTCCACTTCAGAACCCAGGGTCAACCCTACTACACCCTTATTCTGAGTACCACCTCCACCAGTAGCTGAGCTAGGGGAACAGTTGCCTTAGGGGCAGGAGTGGTGGTGGTTTGGTCTTTGGACTTGTTACAATCAGAAGTCCAGTGCCCTTTCTGTTTACAGAATTTGCACCAGGGCTTCTTTTGGCCTTTTCCCTTGTTGGATTGTGACTCCCCACCAGATGCAGATTTTTGGGGCCCTTGTGAAGACTTCTGGTCTTTTGACTTATCCCCACCTTTCTCAGAGCCCTTAGGATTTTGCTTCTTGGTGTCACCCCCTTGGTTCTGGGGTTTCTGCCTTACCCTGGTTCTGACCCATTTGTCTGCCTTCTTTCCCAATTCTTGGGGAGATGTCAGATCTGAGTCCACCAGGTATTGATGCAACAACTGGTTCTGGCAATTACTAAGGATCTGTTCTCTCATCATCAGATTATACAATCCCTTGAAATCAGTAACCCTACTGCCAACCAGCCAACCCTCCAGAGCCTTGGTTGCACAATCAACAAAGTCAGTCCAGTCCTGAGTCTGTGCCTTCTGGGTGTCTCTGAACTTCAACCTGTACTGCTCAGTGATTAAGCCAAACCCATCTATCAGTGCACTCTTCAGGACTTCATAATGGTCAGCATCCTCTTCTCTAACAGTGAGGAGCTTGTCTCTACCTTTGTCTGAAACGGAGAGCCACAAGATTGCTGCCCACTGCTTTTGGGGGACCTGCTGTACTCTACAGGCCCTCTCCATAGCAGTTATCCAATTGTGGATATCATCCCCACTCTGGTAGGGAGGAACACCCTTGCTCAGGTTCCTATGGTCTGGAATAGCTTCTCTGCCTCTAGGGACACTGTTGCTGCCTCCAAGGGGTTCTAACCCCTCTCTTCTAGAAGCTCTCTGGATCTCCAGGGCTTCTCTATCCAGTGCCAACTGCTTGGTTCTGAGGGCAACTCTTGCTTCCTCATACTGCAGCAGTTTGCACATTCTTTCAGAGGAGGTCTCTCTTATGGGAAAGTATGAGTTCCTCTGGTGGACAAATTCTCTGCCAGAGTGATAAGAGTGGTCAGATTCCCTTGAAGGGGACCTATGCCTCTCCTCCACTCTGCCAGCTCTCTTAGGGAGAATTCCTCTGTCCTTTTCAGGCCCCCTGAGGCCTGGCCCTTCAATCACAGAGTCTTGGTCATTCTTATTTTCATCATCTGACCCAGATACTGTAATTGACCCACTCACTGATTCAGACCCATTAGCTCCTAGAGCCAAACTAAGATCATCTGCTGTCAGCAGATCTATCAGGTGTAGGGTGGAGGGACTCTGTCCTAGCTTCAGGTGTCTTTCAACACACATGGCTCTCAAGTCAGAGAAAGCCATGTCCTTATACTGAGGCTGAGTGGATCCACTGGTTCCACCCTTTAAGGACATTCTAGTGTTGTGCAGTGTTGTACTACCTACACTAGTTTGTGGCCTACTGATACTAGCTTGAGCTGTAGAAAGGGTGTGCTATCCCTTGGCACACAGCTCTAAGTTCAGTAGAACTTATTGATACTAAGCTGGACTTTATATGTACCTTAAGTACCTATAGTGGTTTTCAGTTAGTAATTCAAATAGAGATTTTCTGGTAAAACAATAGCAAGCTGGAATCCCACACGCTGCCCACCAATGTGAGAAGTTGGCCTGGTATATGCTGTTCACTAATTAAAGTGGACACCTTGCACCAGAACAATTCGACTCTTATGGTAGATAGGTTTAAGACAACCTTTATAGAAAGCTATCCTAGTGGTAGCTGTGGAGAGCAGCCTTCAGGCTAAGTCTTGAAGGAATGTAAAGCAGCTTGTTTTACCACACAATCTCTTGAATCACCAAATGAAAAGACACCACACAGGTATATATATCAAATATATATGTATTTATTAATAAACACTCTCTACTAATCTCTTTATGAGATTAGAAGTCAGGAACATATTTACAAGTCAAATGTTATCAAAATAAGTTTAGCACAATCGAATATCACAATCTTAGTTTGGCTACACCTAGGTCTAGGGCATCTAGAATCGAGGGACCCCCAAGAACCACCCCAGGTAGTTGTAGGAGACCCACAGGGTACGGACGCGGTGTCCTGGCACCGGTGCGAGTCCTGTGCGAGTCTATGCGCTCAGACGCGATTGAGATTTCAATGTTAAAGGTCCCTTGCGTGTTCGAGGTGAACACACCGATCGGTCCTTGTACGAGTCGAAGGACGCGGTTACAGATAGAGTTGCAAGAGAGATGGACGCGCTGTGTCTAACACAGACGCGAACCTTGTGCGAGTCAGTGCAATGGAGGTCTCGATGTTACAGGCCCCTTGTGTGTTCGAGGCGATCACCGATCGGACTCAGTACGAGTCGAAGGACACAGTTCTAGATAGTGTTACAAAGGAGATGGACGCGGTGTGTCTAACACAGACGCGAACCCTGTACGAGTCAGCGCAATTGTCGCACTTAGAAAATAAGAGTTTTAGGGCACTTCTAGGGAAGCTACAAGCAAGTCACTTACAGGGTAAGTAGTTCTAGGGCCCACACCCACAGGAGCGCCGTAGTGCTGAAGTTACCTCACCCAGGGGAGCCAGGTGCATAGGTGTCCTTTGGTGTCGGGTCGCGGCGTCGTTTTCAATGGGAGCCAGTGAAGACTTGCTGCTTGCGGCGACAGGAGAAGTGTCCGGGGGAATCCAAGCCTGGATTCGGAAGATGGAAGACCTGAAAGCAGAGGGGACAGTGTTCAAAGTCACTTGGCAGTGACTCGGGGCAAGGAAGATGGATGCCCACCGTCGTCGCAAGATTCAGGTCGTTTGCCGGTGCCTTGACTCTTCAGCCACGAGGTCCAGGAGGTGTCGACGACAACCAGGAGCTGGATTCGGGGTGTACCACGATGTCTGCGGCTTACTGCGGTGTCAGCGACTCGATTGGAGCCAACCAGCCTTGGTAACAGCAAGTCTTGGGGAAAGTGTGAAGAGGCAATGGCGCAGACCAGCAAGTTCTGGGGGACTCACCCAGTGAGGGTAAGTCAGGGCAGGCCTGGTGCAACCAGGGGAGCCCTTTGGTGTCTTTAGAAAGTCTTCTGGGGACCCACAAGCCGGCTGGCAAGGGATCGCGAAGACGCCTCGGGAGGATTCGCTCAACAGGGGCCCACGGTCACTCGGGATGTGGTAGGCCTCTGATCTTTGGAGGGATTCCTGCTGGAGGCTAGGACCACACGTGGTCCAAAGCACAAGGTCATGGAACGTTGTGAAGGGGTTGCACTTGACAATAGTGCACGGTACCCAGGGGTCGCGGTTCCTCGTCACTCTTGGGGTCCACTGGCCTCAGCTTCGCTGGGGACTCACGATGGCCTTTGAAAAGTCAGGAAATCCACTTCTTGGGCTGCAGGGAATTCGGACTCCGGCGGGAGCGGCATAGTTTACAACTGTCGTTTGTAGTTTTTGGTGCCTGCCAAGCAGGGGAGTCACTCCTTGAATCCAAGGGAGATTCTTCAGTCTTCCAAAGGTAGTGGAACGTCGAAGGTCCAGGATTCTTCTTCAGATCGTCGTCCAGGGAAATCTAGTTTGCAATGCACAGGTTCCCCCTCTTATACTAAAAGAAAGGGAGGGACTAGCTCTATGACCCTACCTATGGGAGGGTCAGGGGAGTGGGTGGCTACACCCACTTCCCTTTGTCCAGTTTCACGCCAGAGCAGGGGCAGGTAGCCCCTGAGCCGGTTTGAACTGGGGTATGCACAGAGGAGCCTTCTGCTCCCCCAGTGCAGGACTTCAAAGCACTCTAAGAGTGCACCCACCCAGCCCCAATACACTAAACCCTGTCTGGGAGGTGGTCACACCCCCTTGGGACAGGATATCTATTGTTGGGCTTCCTCCACTGCGAGTGTTGGTCATCAGCAGGAGGGCAGCCCAGTGTCTGTGACTGGTGGCATCCATTTTGTGATGCCAGGGCTCTGCAGGATTCTACCGTGTTTCCACAGTAGGTACATGTCTACCCCTCTAGAAGGGTGGAATGCTACCCCCGCCGCCAGGACTGGCGGGGGGTAGTATTCCAAGATGTTTGACACCAAACACGACATGTTTCGATGCAGCCATTCCAAAGTTAGCATTCTACCGCGAGGATATAATGCACTTAAAAGTATATGGTTTAACCGCATCCACAAACAGCACCAGAGAATGGACTCTGAGAGCTGCAGAGGGGCCCTGCTCAGGCAGAGGCACCCCCTCACATAGAAGCCAAGCACCCTGCCCTCAGGATTGATAGGGCCTGCCTTAGGGGTGACTGATAGGTTTATATGTGTGTGTAGGAGAGATATAGGGAACCTATATCTCAGTGAGGAGTGCTAGCACCACCTCACCCAGGCTGCAGTAGCAGGCCTGTGGTGTCAGATTTAGTCTGCTTCCCAGGGGTGGCATAATACATGCTTCAGCCCCTGGTAGGCCTGTGAAGTACCTATGCCCTTGGTATCTAAGGTACCATATACTAGGGACTCATAAGGTACCACAGTATCCAATCACTAGTGCACCTAGAGTGCACTCCAAAACGTTTAGAGAGAACAGAGAGGCTGGGGCCCTGATTAGCAGGGTCCCAGCCAGACTATAGCCAGAAACCAGTGTAAACATCAGAAAAAAAGTGGGGGCAACATAAGAGGCAGATCCTACTCTCCTACAACTAACTTTAAATTCACAAATGTATCAAGACTTTGCAGTCATTAAAGACACTCTAATCATGTTGTCTTAAGTGAAGGGGAGGCACAAGAATGGATAGAAGTGACTACGAATTAGATTCATTTTCATGATGTTTATTCCTGCAGATAGATGAGCAACATCATGCATTTCCTCTTATGGTGGGGTTCCCCATAGAAGGTGTAACTTGCTTCATAAGTGCATTTGTGTCCAGGGTTGGTATTAATCCAAATATCAAAATTTAGCTTTGTGTTTGGGCTATTACTCAGGGACTCTCCCGCCCCCTCTTCCTTAACGTTATAGGTCTTCTTTTCTTGTGGGCTCAGATGTATACATTATGGGGGATATTCTCAAGAACGTGTGTTAACTATCGCCAAATTCGCTTAACGCAACTTCTCACATCGCAGTCTATCGCGGGAAAATAACACCGTGTTAACGCAGAATTCTCAACCCGGCGGCACCATGCGATAGTCTCACGATAACGCGACAAATGCCCGCGTTAAAATTAACGCAACGCCGAAAAAATGCGAAACACGAACGCGAAAAAAGTGGTGATGTCCCCAATGGCGATACAAAAATCTGCGAAAACCAGCAACAGGCCTGCGATTCCCACGCGTCATGCGTGAGAATGCACCATAAAAGCAGAGAAAAAAAAAAGACAAAAAAATGTAACTGCGTAGCACAATGGACGCACCCGGACCGAGTGCAGAGGACAACGCGAAACCCACAAGCCCCACAGACGACCAGCCAGGAACCCCAGGGCTGGGGAAGGGCAAGGAGAAGAGGAAGACGTCCGCAGGAAAACCGGATCATCGTCACGGAGGTGATAGAACACTACCAACAACTGTTCGTCACCTCCACTGTGTCATCGGCAACACAAACGGAAATATGGCAGTCCATCGTGAACAACGTGAATGCAGTCGGAGTGTTGAGGTTAATGGAGGAGGTCAAGAGGCGCTGGCATGATGTGAAAAGCCAAACCAAGCAGAAACTCGCTGCCAACCAGAAGGCAGCAACGGCGACTGGAGGTGGGAGTCCTGCGCCACAGGAGGAGCTGGATGAGCTGGAGGAAATGGTGGCCACAGTCATCAGTGCAGAGACGGTGCAAGGAGTTGGGGGTCCGGACACTGCTCGATATGACCTGACCCAACAGCAACAGGGTGAGTAACGACCAGGGACTGGGGGGACGGGGGGAGACGGGCACAATGGCACACATGCACAATTATGTGTAGCACACTGCCCACCCACAATGACTGTGGAACATGTCCCTGATGGCCTTGGCACACTGCAGCACACATAGAAACACCAAGTAGGCCCCCGTCCCCCATGTGCACAAATGGCCCCCCATCACCAATCTCACAACCTACCCATGCACATGTGCTGAACCCAGCAAAGCAGCGGCTCTGTGAGCCACACTGACAATGCAAGTGACACTGCATGACCAATAGCATGGCTGCAGTCAAAATACATGACATGGTGCACGACATGACACTGAGGTGGCCCAGTGTGGATAACATCCTCAAAGGAGCAGGTCACACCCTGACACATCCACGTGCACATACAACCCCTGACGTCAACAACACATCTGCAGACAAACAATGCACAAGAGTCCAAAATCCGTCCAAGAGCACAAATGACCCAAGTCGCCAACATCTCAGCACCGTAAAAGCACACAAGTCAAAGGCACACCGCCTCAAAGGGATGAGGGGCCGCTAAATCAGAGCTGCAGGGGCGACTCTCCCACAATGCAGCACACACACATAGCAATCACAGCACATCAACATTGACGACAATGTGGTACAAAGTGCCACACTTACACCACAGAACAGAGGACACAACTGGTGCCGCATGTGCGTAGAAACTGGCCAACCACATCAGGCATAGCAGGAAACTGTCAGATGATAATGTATGAGTACAACCTCACATCCGTCATGTAGTCGAAATGTCCACTGTCTCCCATCAAATACCCAGCTCCTCCAAAACAGTCACAATGTACATTGTCATGCAGTCTGTATGTAAACATGTGCAATGCGTGCACATACATGGAACACACTGTTAACCTGCATCTCCCCTTCACATTACAGAGGGACAATCAACACCTCCTGCAGAGCAGACCAGACATCTCTTCAGTGATGATGAGGAGGCCCCCCTGGCCATCTGCTCCGACACCCTCCAACGTCTCGTGGACAGCCTCCGCACCCCACCTCCAGGAGCAGGGCAGCCCAGCTGCATCGAGGTGATCCCATCCCCTGCACAGACCACACAGCAGGAAGCACCCACCACCACGGCTGGCTCCCAGCACCTCACCGAAGAACACATGGCATTCCAACGCCGTGTGTCAGAGGGGACTGGCTGAACAGGTGTGGGTGGGTTTCGACCTCATGGCAGCCAAACTAGATGCCATACGTAGGTGTCTTAGTCCCATCAGGGACCACTCACAGTCCCTAACGGACACCCACAGTCCGCTCCATGCACTACAACAATCCTTGGCTGACCTCGCTGGAGCCATTACTCGGATACAAGAACTGTCTAGTCAGAGAGGCTCCTGCGACGACAGCACAGAGTTGGCACAGATGCGGAGGACAATGGAGTACATGGAGCAGATGCAGGCAGGAAGGATGGCTGCCACGGCTGAACACCAGCGAGATGTAGCTGGGATCTTCCATGCCCTGCAGATCCCCATCTTGCCATTGCTGCCACAGAGCCTGTCCCAGATGACTGCTGCAGGAACTTCAACACACACATCTCCGCCCCCTGATGTGTCAGTGGCACACAGTGATGGAGCCATACCACCTCTGCCCCCTGATGTGTCAGTGGCACACAGTGATGCAGCCATAACACCACCACACACACCTGGCACACCTGACACAGAAGACATATCAGAGGACAAAGATGTGGATGGTAATGACTCTGTGTCAAAAAGGAGGTTGTAGCATTCATCCCCCGCCATATGGCCTGTTTCTGCTTGGTACAGCCCTCTGCATCATGCCCTGGAACAACACCTTCCACTGTCCCCCGAAACACTCTGCGACATTCACCTGGACCCCGACATGGACTGCCATATCTGCTCTGGTTACCAATGACACAGCAAACAGGCTGCGGACTCAACCCTTCCTCTACCGATCAACTTGTCATTCCCTAAAGGACTCTGTTTGGCCCTCCACTGGGCAACCATGTAATGTGTGGTGTGCATGGCCATGTACTGCTCCAGCTCCGACACTCCACAGGATGTGAATAGAACATTCCTAATCACACAGATGTGTCAAGGCTATGTTCAATCAAGTATAACAGTATGGATGACTGTAGGGACATTGATTGCACAAAAAGGTACACCCTGGGAAATGACATCAATGCGCATGTTTGACCGTGACACACATGGCCAATTAGATGACTGTGAAGGTGTGAACTAGCTGTGGCCTCATTGATCATGAATAACAATCTCGCAACCCCCCAACATATCCCCACGTCCATGTATTAAATAGGGCTGTGTGTAAAAATGTCAAAGTCGGTAGGAGGCCTAAAGTAGTGTCTCACATCACATGTGACAACAGAACATCTCTTCGCATACCTACATACACTCAACTGTGTGGACACAGCCTGGTTTGATGGAACACATTGATCCACATGGCAAGAAGTTGGACACCATACTCACATTGCTGAAGACACGTAAGCGCACAGGTCTACCAGCAACTCTCCCAACCATAATGTCTGGCTCACAGAGGTGGAGCTGGCAATAGGGACTCACCCCTAAGTGAAATGCATCAGTCAGTCCCTCCCTGTGTACGGACAATGCTCATTGAGGCACACGATTTGGCATGCTAATCAACACTCATCACAGTTGAACACTAGTGAAGTTGCGTACACTTTATTAGCATGTGCGGGTCAGTAAGGGCAAGACAAGGGCCACAACATGCAGACCATGGCATCATACGCTAACAGGCAGCAAAGGAACATGTGGAGGTGCAAGACATGGGGAGGCACAAATGAACACCAATCATTACGGATGCCAACGGTCTCAGCCCCCCTTGCCTTGCTGGACGAGTCATGTGGTGTTTGGCGAATGCTCATTCACCGTGTCAGGGGACACCAGTCACAGCCCATGGGATCTGCATAGTCCTGTACGACCGGACTGTGCTGACTGTCTGCTCTGCTGACAGTGAGCAGGTGAAGGAGTCCAACAAGGTCACATGTAGTACTACATTGCCATTTGTGTGCTCTCCCTCCAGCGGTGTGTCAGGTTGAGGAACGTTGCCGGGCGCCGCTGTCCACTCACCTTGCACAGGTGTGTGTCAACCCGCAGTCTTGCACACACATGCATTCTGAGTCCAGGCGAATGCAGCAATGTCCACTGTTATGGTGGGATATGTGTCCATTTCTCCAAGATTCAAAAGGCTGTTGGGACCTGTGCTATGGGTTACAATCTTTTGTGGCTGCAGGAACGTAGTTACTCGTCCATGAAAGCGAGCGCAGTTTCATGGGCAATCAGTTCCAAGAGTACGTCGTTGTCAACTTCAACGAACACGGGGGCGAGCCAATCCATTAGCTGGTCCAGACAGATGTGCTCTGTCCACGCCGTTTCAAGAATCTGCAACACAGCCCAATAGGGGAGCGCTTCGATGTGGTCACTGCACACGAAGAATTGTGCAATCTCACATGCCCAACTGCCAGCACATACGCCGAATACCAAGGCATCCCATGAACGGGTATCATGGTTACACTCCTGGTCGTGGTCCAACAGGGCGCGCACACACATGTCATAATCCAGTTCAGCTACCGTTGTGTTGGATAGGCAGACATCCATGGGCCACTCGAATATGCATGATCGACAGTGGAACCAGGGATGGACGCAGGTGACGTACGCAAGACGGAAGCTCAGACGGTAACTGATGCGCAATACCGCCAGTGGCAGTGCTCCCAACAAATGCAGCATTCGGTCACGGTACAGTTCCACGTGACAGGGGTTGTGCACGTGCCTGGGATTTTCTGACATTACGTTGTTCGCTCTGGTAGAACTGGCACTCTTCTGACCTGCGGCTGTTATGTGGATGATATGCCACAGCTCGGAGCAATGAGTCGTATGAGTGTGCAAAGTTTGGACGTATGGGTTGTCCTGTACGTAAGTGTCAAGGCCATTCCATGCAGGAGTACCTCGAGCAAGGACTTCTGTGTGTGGGGTGTGGATACGTTGATCTTTCATTAGCGCTGTGTGTAGTGTGGGAGTCGTCATCATCTGCCATGGTATCTCTCTCAGGGGGTGCCTGCACCATGCAATTACAAGGTCGGAGGTGCAGATGTCCTTCCGCCTTCTGTATTGAGACCAAGGGGCTTTCATACCTAATGTTAGTCAGACTACTGCTTGTATCCTGGGAATGTGATGTGGCTTTCGCGCTGCAATTGAGGCTAGGCCTTGGGCTTATGGTGCACCAAAAGCGATGAACACACAACAGTTGCCATGTATGAGCCAAGACCCCGAGCGGCCTTGCGCTCCTTTTACAATCCCTTCGTGTGCGGACGCCCTCCAGCTGCATGCAACATTGCAACATTGTCGATTGCGGGCCGTGTGGCGCAGACACAGCAACAGACACACACGCATCAGTTGGTTTCCTGTGCAGCCCAGATATGAACCATGCCCAGAGGCCAGAGATAATTGTTCACACCCCTACGCTGGCCTGGCGTACGCCGAGCCAGCCCACTCGGCTTACGTATAAAGGGGGGGACGACGACGCTACGTGTCCCAGTTCTTCCCCACTGCCTGAGATGACATGGCTGCGTCCGCCTGGCATATGACGAGACTCAATCATATAGGGTCCATGACTTGTGTTGCACGGAGTCGGTGGCACCGGTTACCCCTCGGCCGGCACGGGCCTACCGCCATGGGACGGTGACTTTCAGTGCACTGAGGTAGGGGCACCTAAAGTGCTGAGCGGTGTGCAGCCTGCGATGATGTCATGTGCACTGATATGGTCTCTGCCATTACAATATCAAGACCCAGAATCAAGTGTGCGACCTGGTGGACCGCAGTGTAGGCCTGAGCCAGCAGGCAGAGCGGGCCTACCGCCACGTGGCATTGCCTCGCGGTTCACAGAGTTAGTGGCACCTATAGAGCTGAGCGGGTGTGCAGCCTGCGAGGATGCCGTGTGCACTGATATGAGCTCTGCCATTGCAAAATCAAGACGCGGGCACCGGGCTTGGAGCTTGCACCGGCACGTGGTGGGCCCTCTTGGAGACACGCCAGTGGCGGAGGGTGAGCAGTGAGGCCTGGGTGCGCAGGGGCGGGCAATCCCCGCTGGGCGGCGGGAGGGGCTGGGGTGCAGCAGCCTGTGTGCGCAGGGGTGGCCAAGCGATGTTGCTGTGTGCAATGATATGTACTCTGCCATCATTAGCTGTGGACTCTGTTTCAGATGAGGGACCTGGTGGACTGCAGTGTATACCGGCATGTGGTTGGAGACACACCGGTGGCAGCAGGTGAGCTGTGAGGCCTGGGTGAGCAGTGTCGGCACTGTCTCTCCCTGTCCCTCTCTTCTTTTCACTGTCTCTCTCTCTCTCTCTCTTTCTCTCTCTCACTCTCCCTCTCTTTCTTTCACTGTCTCTCTCTCTCCCTCTCTTTCTCTATCTTTCTCTCTCTTACTCTCTCTCACTCTCACTCTCTTTCTTTCACTGTCTTTCTCTCCCTCTGTTGCTCTCTCTCTCCTTCTCCCTCTCTCCCCCTTTCTCTCTCTTTCTCTCTCTCCCTCTCTTTCACTCTCTCTCTCTGCATTTCTTTCTCTCTCTCTTTCTCTCTCTCTCTCTCTCTCTCTGTCCTTTGCTGAGCGCATGACACACCTTCTTATCTTCAATTTTGTCTTGCAGGCTGTGACTTACAGATTGTCCAGAGAAGACCCGCCATGACTCTTCCAATTATTAGTGTTGAGTTAAATTTGAATAAATTAATTATTTTTGAAGTTCTGAGATGTATGAATGTTTTTCCTTTTTCTGACCACACATGAATGTTAATTGTTGTACTTGTGCGACATCAGGCGAATTGTTGTGTTCATGAATTTGTAAGGTAGATGTGAAATATCTTTGTCCGGGGGGGGGTGCCCGGGGTAGGGCCCCGGTGGGGGGGGGGTGGGTCCTGGAGGGTGTGGGGGGCCTGGGTGTGGTGGCGGTGGGTGTTGTGGCCCTCTTGGGGCTCCGAGCTGCATGATCAGTAGCTCAATGGCATCTGTTGTTCTTCAGGTGTGGCTCTGGGCTAGGCTCCCTTTCATGGTGCAGGTTGTCGTCCGACTTAACACCAGGTAGGAGCTGGTGTTAAATCCCTGCTGCTAACGCGCCTTATCGCATGTTTTTGATTCTTATCGCCGATCTGGCTGGTCGTTGAGAATGTTGCGAAGTGGTGTTTCCGCGGCTTTTTACACGGGAATGCCTACTCTGCATATCATTAGCGTTACTTGCCGGTGTCATCCGTGGCGATGTTTTTTGCGGCTGCTATCGCAGGAAAACTGGTGATATCGGCTGTTAGCACCAGCTTGTGAATGGTGCGATGAATTTATCACCACTTTGGCTGCGATAAAGTGCCGCTAACTCGGCGATAAGTCCTTTAGAATATGCCCCTATGTTTTATTTACATTATGGTCAGAGACTGAGCTAAAAGGGTGGAATATGTAAAGTATGTTACCTCCAGGTTTGGGTATATCAAGAAGTACACCATCTTCACATATGTAGATATGATTATACACATCTAACACCGTAATGCCCCTAGTTGATCTATAGTTCTGAAAGTCTCCTTCTGCAGTTATATCATGACTGCAAATGGGAAAGAAAACAGTTGCATCCATGTCCCATTTCTCTGACCATTGTTACTACATCTGACTTGATCTCTTTAGTGGAGACTTTGTACTAAGTTTCAGAAAATCAGGGACACCAGCTTCTTTACGACCGCCATGATGAATGGCCACTCTATGTGGTCAAAAGCTTTTCTAAGTTGAGTACCATCATAACTGCTTTGTTGTTGTCCGTCTCACAGACTGCTTAAACTATGTCCTTACATTGTCACTTGCCATTCTAGTTTCAATTAAGCCTGTTTTATTGCCAGCTAATGAATGTAGTATTATCTTGTCTATCATATCTCCATCAGAATTCTGGATTCTGGGTGCTGTTTGCATGATGACTTCAAATATTCTTCAGTTGATATATTTGCAGGTTGATGTCAATAAACATAATTTGCAGAGATGTTTGGAAGATATTTTGAAAGGCTTCCATTGTTCGACCTATCCAAAGTCAGGGACTGTCCTGAAAGGGCATGGCATATTTACTTTTCTTTTCTTTAAACTGATGTCTTGAAAAAATGGGATCTATGCTTCAGAATGATGTTTGCATTATTATTATCACTGTATATGCTTTACTTATATTCTCGTTTAGTGCTTAGTTTCCATCCATCAACCAGAATGTTCTTCTTTGCCTGGTAGTCCTAGACATGGGCGAGTATAGCTCTAGGAGTGCATACTTGTTTCTTCGGAGAAATGGTTATGGTTCTATGTGACCTGCTGACATGGGACCTGCTCTTCTTGGAAAAACCCATTGCAGTTTCTGGAACTTTTTCCACAAAAACATCTGTTGGCTGTCCAGATTCCTTCTTTCTGTTTATGAAGGATGCACTCATTATTGTGTGTCTCAATGTGCTCTCAGTGTCATTTTGACTGTCTTTCATTTGGTTATTTCACTGTTAGAATAAGAACATTGATTTACCCCCCATCCATACCACTCATTATCTCTTCCATCTCTTTCAGTCTGGTTCCCATTGTCTGTAAACAATTTTCCACATCGGAGGGTTTTACTTACAATATGTTGAGCTGATTGTTTCGTTCTTTACAAAAGCCCATTACCTCCTATTTGACTGTTCCCATTTGCCTCATAATGACTGCCAGAGATATATCCTCAGTTGCATCTTGATGAGTCAATTTCGCTTCTTCTGATGTTGCTTGTGAGGCTACAAGGGACAAGTTTCTTTTTGTTTGTAAATCATGCCAAGTTTTGCTGGCCTTTTGAGATCTTGTCCCTGGATTTGTGCGCACCGATGACTGCATGTCAAGGCAGGGTTTTTGTTTGGCGGGGTGGGGAAAATATTTTATCTTATTCCCCAATCCTGTACCTTTGTATGCATGTCAATGATTCTCTATCTGCACCATCTCAGCACTGGTTATTGAATTGTAACTCTGAGAGGGCATAGCTTCCGTATAAAATAACAGCCTAGTGCAAACTTATGCAGTGTTGCTTATTTGAGTCTTTACCACAAGTGGGAATCTGAGCCAGAGTTCCTCCTGCACGGTCAAGTTATCAAGCAGTTAAGGAGAGCAGCACATAGGGTTGGCCATTCCTCTGCCTATTGTACCCTGAGTTCAGCCAAATCCCATCTCTGATTCGTTCTTTCACATCTCTGTTATTCTTTGTTAGATCATGTGTATATGTCATCAGGGTCGAGGGCATAATGGCAATATACACACATGACACTCACCCTCTGTGCCAGGTGCTTCCTCGTAGTAATTGACTATGGTGTAGGGATTGCTTGATCGCTGCAGCTAGTCACCTAGCCCCTGCACCCTTGTTCAGTCCTCCACTTGCTCAATATGTTCTGGACAGATCAGATCTTCGGGGTTGAAGCTCTTGCCTTCTGGCCATTCTTATGGTGCATCTATCTAGAGACCAATATCTTCTGAGGATAGCAGATGGTCCAGCAGCGATTGTGTCTTTTACCAACTCCTCTTCCTTCTAACACAATTTAAAGTAATATATTGTATAATCTAGATTTCTTATGCTCCATTTTACATTTAAGGATTTTTTAAACTTTTTTCAAAACATGAATTTTTGCATGTCCCTCTGGTGGATATCGTACTTGTGGCTTAATGTCATTGCAATTTCGTGGGATTTTTCGAGTCCAGCATGCAGTGTGTGTGAAATTCGCATAATTTGCCATTGCTTTGTTATGGAAATTTCAGGAAAGTACATGAAATTATACGTAAATATGCAAGATGCAAATCTGGCACTTACTGCTATATTATAGAGTTAAATGCGTTCTCTTGTCCATTTTGGACATGAGGACGCGTTTAAAGCTAAAAAAGTAGTTTCAAAATCCAAGTGCTGCGAAAAACAAACCCTCGCGTTCTTGTTATTTGTATTGTTCCAGCACACTATATTTTTGCTGCAATTTTGTGCAATTATGCAATGTGGATTAATGACGGAATTACAGGAATTTCGCTCACCAAGTGTAATGTGAAATTCCCTAAATTATGTAAATTACGCGATCATAACGGACATTTCCCCCAGGCCTCGACATTTTTGGCATGATTTGTATATTTTATGTTTAAAGTACTCACTTAGGGGCATATCATCAAGGGCATTATCGCCGCTTTAGCGGCACTTTTTGCCGCTAAAGCGGCGATATTCCTATCGCCCTATAAACAAGGCGGCGCTAACATGCATTAGCGCATGTTAGCTGACGAATTCCCAACGCCTGGCACCTCAGCGATAAACATTGCTAATGAGATGCTAAGTAGGCGTGGCTGGGAAAACTACATGGGAAATTATCGCTAAGGCAGCTTCGCGATATTAGCAAGGAGCCTTAGCGATAATAATCATTGCGCTAACTCTGCCTTAACGCAGGAATTTAACGTCTGTTAAATTCCTGACTAAGGCATTCACAACATGGGAGGTGGATTATGGTGATACGACCACAGGGTCGTATCACCAAGGCTATCGCCATTTTGAGTGCAACATCGCTGGTTTTCCAGCGATGTTGGCCCATTTCCCTGGTTAGCGCTGGAATATTATCGCCCTGGAGTAACGCGTTGTTGATAACGCGCTAACCGGGCGATAAATTCCAGCGATGGATGGCGATAAATATAAAAGCGCTAAGCGCGCTTTGCGATATTTATCGCCGTCTGTTGCTGATATGCCCCTAAGGACTTTGGGGCATATTAGCAAGAACGGCGTTAAAATGATCGCCCCTTTAGCGGCAGGAAACTGCCGCTAAAGCGGCGATAATGGGCTTGATAATATGCCCTTGAGAATACCAATAGAAGCCCATGTTCTGCTGTGATCCTGGGCTTCTATTGGAATTCTCAAGGGCATATTATCAAGCCCATTATCGCCGCTTTAGCTGCAGTTTCCTGCCGCTAAAGCGGCGATAATTTTAACGCCGTTCTTGCTAATATGCCCCTTTCTTCCTTCCCACCTGATGTGTCCACTGACAAGGCACTTGATTCATTCATATTGAGATATTAATCATCCATCCAGACTGTCTATTTCATTGCACTTTCATGTTCCACCCATTAGTAGGCACTAGAAGACCTTTTCGACATTTCCAAGGCTTGTCTATTCTAGGATTTGTTTTGCAGAAAAATGTAGTATTGAGTCGCAATTTGAATACCTTAATACATTCCAAACTCATAGATGGATAAAAGAAAATGTATTTTCAATACAGAAAACAAAAGTCAATCAACAGCCACGCATTTGTAGTGCAGAGAGGAACAGATTGCAGATTTAACAATGTACGAAAACATCAAACACCGAATGGCAAGACTTTTCCATGACAAGCTTTATTCTCCTCTCCAGCTGTCTAAGAATAATTTTGAAATGCTTCACACTAGGAGCTTTCATGCAAGTCACAGTCGAAAGGTATTATTTCCCCGCAGAGCGTATTTATAAAGCACATTACACAAATCTATGCATATCTCTTGAATTAATCATAGAATGATGGCAGTTGCATGCTTTATTTTTAATATAGTGTTAAGAACTTTAAGAACGGAATAATCAAAAGCTGGGATCGACTCTCTATGAAAGCCCTTACTGTGCACAGCGGGACGTACTTTGCAGTAACGGAATTCTTAATTGCAAAATTCGGTGCACATTTGCAATACCAGTATTGCAAAGAGAAGCAAAGGCAGCATTACTAAGCAAAGCAGGTATTTATTAAACAATATTGAATCACTTCCGGCTGTCCCTTGGTCCTTAACAATATGGACGAAAAGACATCTCCTTAAGAGACAAAAAGAGGGATAATTTTCAAAATGTCGGAAGATTCTTTCGAAGGCATTTCAGCGTATGTAAAGAAGTACTCCTGTGGTACTTTTTTAGGGAAGAGGTGTGGTGCCGCGGCCAGGGCGCCTGACTCCGGAACCTGTGGCTCACGGTTCGATCTCCTGCACCGGCGGCAGATCAGCTCAGCACCATGTGACTCTGGGCAATAGCTCTCTTCCCGACAGCCCCCAGCGCCGGGACACCTCTCATGAGGTAGCTGTGCGCTTTACAAATACTGGACATTTACATTTAAAATACTCCTACATGCTTTTGTGAATTGTCCTCAAAATATCTAAAAGGAAAATAAAATTGGAATATTTACTGAATATTCATATACAATCTCTACAAATAGGAAAAACTTTTTTACTCTCTGCACATTTACTGATAGGGAGTTGGTCGTTTCAGACTGATTCACAAAGATATGTAGCAGTATGCAAAAGAGTACTCCAGTAGTGCTGCTCCAGTAGTACTACATCCTGTGCTCGTAAATGCTTTTTTTGAGTCACCTCCTTGATCGTCATCAGGGCCGGACTGGGAACAGAAACCGGCCCTGGCAAACTGCTCAGCAGGCCCCCCCTGGGGTGAGGGGGAGTGCAGCCGAGCAGTTTGCGAGGGCCGGTTTCGGCCGATTTTGTTACCGGGGGCCGATATTGCCGACCCCCGGTAACAAAAACGGCCCCCCAGGGGTCCAAAACCGGCCCCCACCCTAGCGGCCTACCGGGGAAACGCCCGGTGCCCGCTATGGCCAGTCCGGCCCTGATTGTCATGTGCAACCTGCGAATAACAAACTCACATTATTGCAATGCTAGACAGTGTTTCATCATCTGAGGTAGATAACAAGAATTATTTTCAGTTCATTGATTTCCTTTAATAATAACAGTCTTGTAATATCAAAGAAATATACATGTTATTAATGTTACTAGTATTCATATTATTGTCATCATTATGAATAAAATACTATGCTACTAATATTTTTACTTTTATAGTTTTTTTACTATGATGATAGTAATGACAATGCCATTATTGTTCTTTTAATATTTATGACTTGGGGTCAATGAAATTGAACACATAGGCCACCCAGCTAGGGTGGCAGAATGAATCTCTACTTCACCCCATTTTATAAAACACTCGTGCAGTCGGACTGGAGAAGAAAGTAGACCTGGGCACCAATATAAAAGTGCCCCCCTTAGCGCATCATAGATAAAAAAGTGGCCCCCATTTACAAATCGGGGACACGCCGTAAACATGTTTGCAATGGAAACATCATTTACAGGGAGGTCGGGATCAAGCATGCCATTACCACACAGGCTTAACAACGCATGTGTCTTTACCATGCATGCCTTAACCACGCACTTTTTTACCAGTATGCCTTCACTAAGAACATGTAAGTAGTTCTAATGGAGGTAGTTATCGTTAGCACCATGTTTCAAGAGGAAAAGCGTTTTTTGACATGCCTATATCTTTGGCGCCATTTAACAGATCTTTACAAAATTTTCCCCAAAAAGTGCGCTGTTGATTCTAGGTGTGCATGAAAAGTTTTGGGGTTATCCATCAAGGGGGAGGGGAGGGCTGAGAAAAAGAGGGGGCAAAAAAGTGTGTTTACCATGTTAATCACCACAGAGTCTTTAGACATGCATGCAGCTCGAACCGCTATACAGAATTACACCAAATTTGGCAGAAAAGTAGATGTTTTTTACGGAGTTCACACTTTTTATTTGGTGTAAATTCATTCAGAAGTTTTGGAGATATTAAAGGAAAACCAAATTTGTATTCTGGGTAGCGCCTAAGAACACATCTCATGGGGGGTGTCTGATTGGCTACCAACACTTCAACCAGGAAGTGTTGGCAGCCATCTTGGGATCAATATAGCACCCCATTGGAATGCATTATAGATATGAGTTGGTTCGGTGCCGAGGACGTAATGGTTACTTCCTCGGCTGTGGCGCTGTTGTGCCAAGGGAGTAACCATTATGTCCTCGGCACACCACCACAAAATCTCTCTGCTGTAAACAGCAGAGGGATTTCCTTTTTATTTATTTTTTTGCCTCAGGAGGTGGGGAAGAGCTTCCCCAACCTCCCGACGCATTTTTTTTTCAATGTGTTGACGATTGCGCGCATAGCACGCTGACGTCATTACATTGAAAGCAAAACTGAAACGAGCCATTTGGCTGTTTCAGTTTCACTGCTTCAGTGCTTGTGGGGCTATCTCAGACCCCTGAGCATCAAAACACACGAGAGAGGTATCGTTGAAAAGGGGAGAATCTCGGCTGAGGCAAGATGGCACCTCTGTGAGAGACCACGGCAGGTCACTCTCCCGTTCCCCCGCCGCTCAAGGCTATCGTCGGGGAGCGTAGTGAAGTGTTGAGATGGTGCCCCCCCTCTAAATGGGACTGGCTGGGACATGCTGATTCCTCACGTCGCACTTGGGACCGGCTTCGCTGCCTGCGCTGATACTGGAGCACGGGCGATTCTGACGGCGCTGGGAGGCTCACTGGCAAGGCTCTCTCTTCAAACTGCCGCTGGGTTAAAGGCTGTGTGCGCTTGTCGGCTCAGGCGGCTCTCGGCCGCGACCAAGTCAGAAATGCCACCCAAGATTGGCCGCCCAGCTCGAGATCAGAGCGTGGAAACCGGGCAGGATGGGCTGGCGGTAGTTCCTACTGGAACATGCCCCCCACCAACACATTAAAGGGGCAAAAATGGTCCCTATTGGATGAAAAAAACTGCTCATAAAGGAAAGAAGGACACAGAGGCCAACGTAAGTAAAAACGCTGGAAATGCGAATAAATAAGCGCTGGGACAAAAAACAGACTCACCTCAACAGCAGTCGAATACAGAATATTTTACTAACCCCGGGCGTAAAACTCCGCTCTCCTCGTGGAGTTTGCTGATTTTTGGCAACCCCGTTTTCCACGTAGAACACAGAGTTGCCGGAAAACTCCGCACTCTGCAACGGAGCGGAGTTTTCTTTTGTTCACGTGCCGGAAATGCGTTTTTGCACTCGCTGGAGCGACTTACCGGTGCCTGCGATCGCGGATGAGTTTTCCCGAGCCATTAGCGAGCTCCACAAGATTTGCTAGGTGGCCGCATGGTCCCCCGAGAGTTTGCGAACCATCGGACTTCCGGTGGAGATTTTGTGAAGAGTGCGATCCCGAACATGCAGAATCTGCAATCTGGAGAAGGTTATCTCCCGAGCAGCATCAAAACCTTCTCGAAATGATGATTTGGATTAAAAAAACTCCTCAGATTGACATTTGGCTGTATTTTTTTGTGCAAGAAGTCCTTTTTCTTTTTTTACTTTTTTTTGAAGACGAAGGAAGTGCCCCAGAGTGTCCAACTTCCTGTTCCTGTCCAGCAGGCTGCTCCCAGTGCTTTGTCCATCTCCTGTTCTCTTTTCATTTGGATTTGGAGCTGGAAGGATCACGCTTTGTGGTTGCTGCATCATACATCATTGGAATTGAGGACTTTTGAGTTTGAGATTTCACAAGTAAGTTGGGAAACTGGTGTTTGTTTGATTGGGGCCATGCACCTAGATCAGAGGTATTCAATCTGTAGGGCGCAACTCCCAGAGGGGCCGTGGAGTCTTGGGAAGGGGGTTGCGCATTTCCAGGCCTCATTTCTGCCTCATGTGCTCTTCCTTTTGGAAAATGACATCCGTCTGGGACACTTCATTCTGATCCTTAAAATGCTTCAGCTTAAGTTAATTGAGGCTTCTGTGCTGTGAAATGAAGAGGGCCGACATACAGGTAAAAGAATCCTTCGTGCCAGGGTGCCTGCTTTCCTGAATGAAATGCAAACCTGTGCTATGAGTTAATCTGCAAACGCAAAGGGTGCTGGGGAGCAGTTCTGGCTTTAATTGCTCTATTCACTCCAAGCTTTGTGATAGCAAAGATTTGTTTTTTTAAGTGGTAGCACTAAGAGTTAACAACTGGGCTGTGAAATGCATGCTTTTAATCGTAATTGTATTTACACAGCGCTTAGTACGCCTGAGGAGGTGTTGAAGGGACAGTTATGCAAAATAAAAAAATTTCATTACTAAACTAAATCTACATTTTGGAAGCTCCCTTTTATCCTAAAATAATTTGCGCAGTTTGTAGCAGTCTATCTTATAATGTGTGTAATGCAAGCATAAAATAATGACTTACACATTCACAGTGCTTTCTGTCAGAGGCTGTGATCTCATAGCGCTAAAAATACACAAGTCACTGCACCTCCACTGCACCAAAAAAATGTAATTCTGTGGCTCTTTGGTTACACACAGACCTCTGCAGTGCATTAACTAATAGAGATTTCATAATGTACTACACTGCATTTCCCTCTGAGTAACAACTTTTTAAAATGTATTTTTCATTTAAGCTACCCATTATTTTATATGTAGCTACCTGATGGTGAAAGACCTAAAAAACTAACAAAATATTTTGGGGCTGGTTTATGAGAGGCTTGCGCAGCCAGAGCATTACTTTTTTTGAAGCTACGGCGTCACAAGTGTCTTAATCATATCTATGAGGCAGCACAAAGTCACCCTGCGTGGCTTTGCATGGCCTCATACATATGGAGTAAGATAAAGCAGTGTAAGGCGCTGTGTTGCCTTTCTCTACGTCAAGTAGGCGTTCCATGGGCATTGCGATGGGTGTTCCCACGCAGCACCTATGGATTTTGACGCTGCCCTAGATTTACAAAACCATGTAAACCTAGGGCAGCGGCAAAACCTTACTCCTCCCCATAGCAGGCGAAACGAGGAGAAATGTTTTCATTTCTCCACGTTATTTCCTCTTTCCATGTGTGCTGCATTCTGCAGCACACATAGAAAGAGGACAACCCCTCTGTGCATTGTTTTTGTGCAGGAAGTTGCCCCTTACAGCACAAAAACAATCCTGCCCACATTGGCGTTAGGCAGCAATGTGTGCACCAACGCAGGGGGAAAGGACAGGAAGGCACCATATTTCATAAATAAGGTGCATTCCTGCCCTTTCACATTGGCGTAGGCCAGCGCAGCAAGAAGACTTGCGGCACTACCCTATGCCAATTCCTCATAAATGAGGCCCTTTATTTTTAGCCACACCGTTGACTACGCCCCCACGCTCACTGACCTTTGGTTTGCTAAACACTGCTTAATATTATTTCCCCACTGTAAAAATGATTTGCTGTGGGAATTGGGTGCATTTATGGTTGTCGATAGTTGTCAATGAAGAGGAGTGCCAAGTTCTAGAAATTTTTGTCAGGAGGGGGTCCTTACGCCTAAAAGATTTTGATATGGGGGTCTTGGCATCAAAAAGTTTGAAGACCTCTGACCTACATTTATTTGTACTTTTCATTGTTTTTAAAAAAAAATTATTGTGGTGGGTGGCCTGTAGTTTCAGTAGGGGCCTAGTTGTTTCTTTGTAAGTAATTTTTCTTTTTTCATAAAGGAAACATGTTGCACAATTCACTATATTTTCTCCAACTTTTGAAATCATCAATTTGCAATATTTATTTAATTCACTATGTAGCCCAGTAGTCTGCCAGTAGGCCTTTCAGCCAGTAGGCCCAGAGCTACTCATGGGTGCATGAAACAACTGTTTCTGTGGTGTCTGTTAAATTTAAACATCATTTAGGGCATGGATGGCATTGGATTGAGATGCAAAATGTGTTTGGGTATTTCACTTTTTCTCCATGTGCCTTTGTTGGATGTGTGTGGTTGTAATAACTTGCAAACCATTTTTTAGCCCTGTGGATTTTCGTTTTTGGCATTGTTGCATTAAAGATGTGTTGTTAGCATGCCTCCTTTGTCTGTGAGTGTGTTTGTTTGCAATAGTGGGTCATCATTTGCCTTGGCTGAGCCTCCCCATGTGGCCAGGGGGCATTTTGTAAAGTCTGCTCCATATAGGTCTGCATGAGTTAATTGTTTATTTATTTTCCCAGACCTCCTGCTTGTTGTTATTGTTGTGACTTTGTGATCACACAAAAGTACCCCACCACATGTTGAGATAACAATCGACAGCCCTGGGGAAGTATTTGATGAAGTGACCTAGATTTTACCCACTGGGTTGTGGGAAATGACAAAAATCCTTCTTGTTTTAATTACCCTCACACACCCTAGTGGTGTCATGCTTCATCATCGGGTCACCCTGTCCCCTAAAAGTCAGGGTGGGCTCAACCGTATCTCAGGGAGTGCTTGTAAGATCTGGCCAGTGGGTCTAATAGATTAAAACTCCTCAGGCTGTTCCCAGTATCCCTTTATTCTTGGAACAGCCTGGGATATTAAAATTCAGCCTAATTAGTGGCCTATAAAAGGTCCTAGGCTTTCTTCAGGGCTATATGTGTGTAGATGTTCCCTCCCTGGTATAGGCAGAAGATTTTTTTTTTTCCTACTCTAGTATTATACAAAGGGCAGATAGCTGCTCCTTTTTCATAAAAAAGATACACTTATCTTTAGTAATAAGGATCGTGTTCCTTCTTCTCAATCTGCAAAAAGAAAGAAAACATAGAGAAACAAACCATAACGCAGTAACTCAATACTGTAGTCAACGTTGTTAACCCCAGGTGATGTGCGTGTGAATACACCCATGCTCTTCCATATCTCTGGGTGATTCCAGCCGTCACACCTCCAAGTGTCTATTCATTACACCATCTTGTTATCTCATAATTATTTCACTATTGTGATTTAAAAGTGATATTCATTGTGTAGTGGCGATATTTTCGCATTCTATCCTTATTCAGTAACAGTGTACTTATAAGTGCTTCAACAATCACGACGTTCCTGTAACATCAAATCACGCACATCCTTTATATATGCTATTTAATTTTAATATCCCAGGCTGTTCCAAGAATAAAGGGATACTGGGAACAGCCTGAGGAGTTTTAATCTATTAGACCCCCTGGCCAGATCTTACAAGCTCTCCCTGAGATACGGTTGAGCCCACCCTGACTTTTAGGGGACAGGGTGACCCGATGATGAAGCATGACACCACTAGGGTGTGTGAGGGTAATTAAAACAAGAAGGATTTTTGTCCTTTCCCACAACCTAGTGGGTAAAATCTAGGTCACTTCATCAAATACTTCCCCAGGGCTGTCGATTGTTATCTCAACATGTGGTGGGGTACTTTTGTGTGATTATAAGTTTACTTAGGGAGGACGTACTCTCACTGGAGAATTTCTCTCTGCCCTTTAAACACAGGAGGAGTATCCCTCCTCCAATGGTGTGATGATTTTCATGTTGTGACTTTGTGACCATGTGGCTGTTGGCCATTTTATGGAGGCAGTTACTGTGCTTTTGCCATAGGCCTGCATGTCTTTCCTTTGTTCCTCTTGGCTTATTGCTTCTTGTTGTGGTAGCCTGGCCATGTGGCTGGTGTCCATTTTGTGAAGGCAGCCATTGTGCTTTTGCCATAGGGCTGCGTTGTTTGTCTTCCCTTTCTTGTTGTTGTGGCTTGGCCGTTTGGCTGGTGGCCATTTTGTGAAGGCAGCCAGTGTGATTTTGCCATAGGCCTGCATTGTCTGTCTTCCCTTTCTTATTGTTGTGGCCTGGCCGTGTGGCTGGCGGCCATTTTGTGAAGGCAGCCAGTGTGCTTTTGCCATAGGCCTACAGGCTGTCTTCCCTTTCTAGTTGTTGTGGCCTGGCCATGTGGCTGGTGGCCATTTTGTGAAGGCAGCCAGTGTGCTTTTGCCATAGGCCTGCATTGTTTGTCTTCCCATTCTTGTTGTTGTGACCTGGCCATGTGGCTGGCGGGCATTTTGTGAAGGGGCAGCCAGTGTGCTTCTGCATTAGGCCTGCATGCCTTCTTTGCGGTGGCCATGCCTTCTTGCTGGTTGTTGTTTTGCATGCAATTTTTTCTTCTTTTATGCAGGAACAAATGTAGCACAGTTCACTACATTTTCTAATAAATTTGCAATTTGCAATATTATTGATTTGAATTGATTCACTATGTGGCCGTGTCTGCCAATGGGTTTTTCCAACCAATAGGCCCTGAGCTATTCATGGGTGCATGAAACAACTGTTTCTGTGGTGTCTGTTGAATTTAAACATCATTTAGAGCATGGATGGCATTGGATTGAAATGCAAAATGTTTTTTTTTGGTATTTCACTTTTTTTAATGTGTGTTAAATAAATGCCTTTGTTGGATGTGTGTTGTTGTTGTAAATTGCAAATCTTTGGATTTTCGATTTTGGCATTGTTGCATTAAAAATGTGTTGTTTAGTATGCCTCCTTTGTCTGGCCAGTGTGTGAGAATGTTTGTAATAGTGGGCCAGCATTTGCCTTGGCTGAGCCTCCCCGTGTGGCCAGGGGCCATTTTGTAAAGTCTGTGTCCATATAGGCCTGCTTGAGTTCATTGTTTTCCAGGCCTCCTGCTTGTTGTTGTGGTGAATGACCATGTGGCTGGTGGCCATTTTGATGTTGGCAGTTAGTGTGCTTTTGCAATAGGCCTGCATGACTTTCCTTTGTTCCTCTTGGCTTATTGCTTCCATCCAATGTCATCATTTGTCAGCTGCAGCTCCCTGAATGCTGCATCCCACGTGATACACAATGCCAAACCGTTACATTTGTATTTTTGTTGTTCTTTCTTTTTCTTCTTTCCTATCCTTCCTGAATGTACTGTACATACAGTACACCATGAAAGCCCTTGTTGTTGTCAAAGTCTCACAAATGTCTACACTGTATTGTTGTTAATTGTTGTAATAAATGAGGTAATACATTTAATAGTAATATTATTAACACTAACAAGTGTGACCACACACTAAGTTATATATTATATTTTTTTGTACTAGTAGTAATTGAACCACAACAATGAATGCCATGTTTCACTGATGTTCTTCTTGCTTCTTTGCTTTTAGGTGCACAAAAGAGGAGGAGACAACATCACCCATTGTACTGCCGGACAGAAGTCCTGCTGCGCACAACGTCATGTGACGTGTGACCAAAGACATCTCTTCAACTTGTGCCATTGCGTGCTGCTGACATCTTCAAGATGACCCCCATAAAAGGTCCAGGTCCAGTACCAAGAAAGTTGCCAGTGAGAAGAAGGCACTGCCACTTACCAAGATCGGTATGTCGCCCAAAACCTTTTTTGGGAAACCAAAAATTGTGCCTGCAGCAGCGGTGTCCGGGGAGCAAGCTGGGAGCAGCACTCCCGCATCAGTGGACCCACATCACCAACATAGGCCCACGCCCATGTCTGTCGCAGAGGCAGCCAGTCTAATCACGAGTCCAACGTGACGAGCAGTGATGTTGAAATTGACTTATCGTTACCTCAAAGTAGTACCCAATCAATGCAGCAAACTCAGATAAGTGGGCAACAACAGCTGCAACCACCCCCAATAGTAATTGTTCCTCCTGATTTAGGGGCAGTTCAGGAGATCGAGCTTCCTGCAGAGGAAGAAGAAGAGCAAGCCAATATTTCAGAAGATCCATTGTCTTCCAGATCCCCAGCAAGGAAAAGGAGGGTTAGTTCATCAACTTCTTCTGCAAGCCCCACTTCTGATGATCTAGACACCACTTGGAAGCCACCTCAGTCTGAGAGTAAGACACGCCACGAGACAAGGCTAGAGAAAAGGAAGGTTCCAGAAAGCCTTAGAGTTATGGAGGTAGATGTAGAAGAGGAAGATGATGATGAGCCAGTCATCATGGACATTAGTCCCGCCCCAATGAAGACCGACATTACCCCATCCCAAATTGCTGTGAGGGATGTGGCATGGATATCACCTACACAGATACCACCAACACCACCTCCAGCTTCTATATTTACAAAGGCCCAGCAGCGACCTACATCCACCACAACCACCTCAGTAGAAGTAGGTACTGCAGAGAGTCAAAAGTCACGATGAACTACCAGTTTATCCGACATTGCAAGTAGCACCAGCAGCGCCAGAAAATCTTTTCGGTTAGCAGGAAGGAGGTGAACATGGCTATATGCTCCATTTGTGGACAAGGTATTAGTCGGGGTAAGCTTGGAACAAACTATGATACCGGAGGCCAAACAACTAGGCCTGGGCGGTAAATTCCGTTCCGCTTGCGGAATTTGCGAATTTTTGGCAATTCCACGTTTCGCAGAGAACGCGGAATTGCCGAAAATTCCATGATCCGCGGCGTAGCAGAATTGTTTCCTTGTTCACGCTTTCAAAATGCATGTTCGCGCATGCGGTAGCGACTTACCGGGATCCCTGCGTTTGCCGACGAGTTTTCCTATCCGTTCGCGCGATCCCGCACGAGTGTGCGATCGTGAACACGTCATTCGGACGCGCCATCGGACATCTGCATTCATGAACAGGAAACACACATCGCGAGTGGGCGGGACAAGTGAAACAAGATGGCCACGCCAATTGGCGACAGCATGGGCAAGTTCGCGAGATACTTCCCCCCGAGCATGCAAACAGCGTCCCCGAACAGGAAAAACGCATCGCGAACAGGCGGAACAAGCAATTCCGCGTGCTCGCGGAATTCTGCATGCTCGCGGAGATTTTTTACCGTTTCGCGGAATTTTGCGTAACGTGACTACGCAAATTCTGCCCACCCTTACAAACAACCCATCTGAGAAAACACCACTTGATCCAGTGGGAGGCGCACCTTAGCATCCAAAAAACAGCACGTGTTGTTGGTGGAGGGGATGAAGAAGAAGATCCAATCACGGTGGAAGGTGAACAAGAGGGAGACATTTTCTCAGTTACACAAAGCAGCCCTGTCCCCAGCAGTGCAGTGTTAACACCCACATCATCATCAGCAACATCGCAATGGCACAAGAGTCAGGCTGAGACACCAAGGGGTCCAAGGCAAGAGAGTACCACAACAAAAAAACGTGCATTGAGCCTAACATCTGGCATCAAGAAGTCACCTGCATCAGTGGCACCAGAAAAGAAAAAAATCCAGGCTACCATTCTCAGCATGTTTAGGTCGGAGGGGCAGTACAAATGCAATCACCCAATGGCACGTTGTACAGCGCGAAGCTGGCTAAAATATTAGCGCTGGACCTCCTCCCTTTTTCTTTTGTTGAAGAGTTGGGTTTTCTTGAATTTGTGGCAGCCATCTCCCGAAATGGAAGGTTCCCAGCCGGTCCTATTTTGCCAGAGTTGCTGTTCCAGCACTACATCACGACGTGTTGGGATTGCTTGGACAAGCTTTGCAGCAGAGTGCTGTTCACACTATCCAACTGACAACAGACATGGGGGCCTGTTGCCAAGCCACTGATCTCTTTTGTGGGGGTTAGAGAGAAGATATCTGCAGGTGTTGACACTGCTGAGATTTTTAATGCCGCTCAGAAACATGCAACTGTAGCCATGTTCGCCATGGAGAAATCTCATACTGCTGCAAACATTTTGGAAGACTTTGACAGCAAGGTCTTTGAATGGCTGCAACCTAGAAGGCTTAACATTGGTTTTGTTGCCACGTACAATGGCAGTAATATAGTTAAGGCCATGGCCGATCCTGGCTATTTCAGGGTCCTGTGTGTGGCGCACTGCATTACCATCATTGTTCAAGACTTTCTGAAAAAAGAAGACCGAGTCAGCAACTTACTGACCACCTGCAGAAGAATCTGCACACATTTCAGCGATTCTTTTAAAGCCCAGAAGCAGCTGAGGATCATTCAACGTGATAATAGAATGCCAGTTAAAGCACTTATCCAGGAGGTGCCAACGCGTTGGAACTCAACTTATTACATGCTTGAACGTCTGTTTGAGCAGTACAGACCAATCAATGAATATGTCATGTAAAGAGGGGATGCTACTGTGAAAGGCATGATCATTGAGATGGACCAATGGGAGCTAGTTAAATGCCTGACAGAGATGCTACTTCCTTTCGAGGTCTTCACATGTGAATTCAGCAAGGAGGACTGTACTATGGGCCAAGCTATCCCATTGTTGCACATGCTACAGGAACAGCTGAAGGGGGTGTCTGCAATGTATGCAGGTGTGGAGAAAATAAAAGAAGCATATGAGTTGGCGGAGAGCTTAACCCTTTGCTTATCTGAAAATACAAGGGTGCAAAGAGGCATTGTGCCATCCAACCATTACATTTGTGCCACAATTCTTGATCCACGGTACAAACCATTACTGCACACTTTCATTCCTTTTTCAGACGGGGATGTTGCCAGCTACAAAACTTGGATAGCTGTGCAAGCCAGTCTGCTAGAAAAAGACCGGCCAGGAATTGGAGGCCCGCTCCTCCAGGGCACAACAAGTACTGCAGGTCAGCCTTCAAGTTCAACTTCAGAGCCTGAGGGCAGTGCGGTTGGCTCAGAGCAGCCAAAACCACCAACAACACCAAGACCAACATCAACAACAAGAACAGGAGCACCTGCCTCAAAATCGGCAGAGGAATGGTTTCTACAGGCAGGGCTTAAGTCCAGTGCTGAGGCAAAGGCAAAAGAGGCCAAGCAAAGTGAAGCACCCATGAGCATTGAGCAGATAGTCCAGGCCAATCTGGATGACCCAACAGAGATCTACTTTGATCAAAACCCATTGCTGTATTGGTATGGGAAAAGGCGCCAATGGCCAGTGCTCAGCAGGCTGGCGATAAACTATCCTGGTTGCCCTATCGCAAGTGTCTCTTCTGAGCGTGTTTTCAGTGCTGCTGGTGCCGTTCTGACAGTGGGAAGGACCAGTCTCTTACCCCAAAATGTAGAGAGGTTAACCATGATCAAAATGAATCAGCACTTTATACCACCTGATTACACCATACCTGAAGTAGCACAGCAGGAAGATGGTGACGGCGACTCAGGTCATGGAAGTAGTGTGTTAGGTGACCTACTACTGGGTGAACCACCGGAGTTTGAGGATAAGCTCTACTTCCCTGACAACTAGGCTTTCAAGTTACTTCCTTTCTTCCTTTGAAGAAAGTCCCCAAAAAGATATAGATAAGGAATATTATTTACTTTATTATTTGTGTGTGTCACTGTCTTTCTGGTTTGAATCACAACAAATCCATCACCACCGTCTTACTCTTTTATTGCCGGATTGGAGTTCCAACTGTATGCAGTCAGTGAAGAAGTAAGTCCACTCCTCCTGACTCACCCTAAATCCATTTCCCTCAAGCCAGACATTGGATGGAGAATAATACATATGACAAATGTGAAATGTGTGCCCGCCTCAAGTCCAAACCTGACTATATATCTATCCTTTCCGAGCCTAGATGGACTGCCCCGGAAAAAAAGGTAAATGATGGCATGCATTGTACGCTGAGTGATTGGTGTTTGTTGTGCATGATGTCTACTAGTATTCTACACACAAAAAAAGTGACTCAAGTCAATCTTTCCCTTCTTGTTGTTCAATAACAAAATTGTACTACTGCAGGCTGATCCATTGCATTTTGAGTCTGGACTCACTCAGTACACTTTTGGTACAGAGTTGGACACCATGATGACCGCACCATACTCGCAGTCAGTCAGTAGGATCGAAGATGATTGATGGAATAACTCAGGTGTTTCATGAAATGGCCTAAAAGGTAAATAACACCACCAGACCTACATGTCTCTGTAGTGGTGGAGGCGAGTGTGGTGATGTGACTGACAGCGGTGCATTGATTTTGTTGCTTAATTTGGAAAATGCTATGTTGCTGTGTGTGTATGTGTGCTCAGTGCTGTCTGGCTCAAATTCTAAGCTAAGTGGAGGTTTGGTGGGGAGGCCTGCTGTTCCTGTTGTTGGAGGTAAATGCTGGAAATAGACATGATTTAGCCATGCCGCCTCTGAAAGTCTTCTTGTTGCACTCCTCCTTCATTTATGCAGTTTAACTTTTCTCCTTGATTTTTCAATATCCTTTTTGTTTTTCCATCTACAGGCCGGCCTTTACCCTGCACTATACTGGGAAAAACAACTCACACTTACCTTACCAAACCGCATCCACCAGGCAGGCACCCTAGATTGACGGACGGACAGTCCAAGGAAGGACCAAGACAGAGGAACCCAGAGATGCAACTCCCAATTTGGCAATAATTATAGTATCATTTCATTTGATTCATTTTTTCTCTTCAATCATTAGGACTGTGTGTGTTGTTGTTTATGTTTGCTTATATTTGACTCCTACAGATATTTTTTATTTTTCTTTGCTATCTTTCAAAAGTAGCCCGGTGCAACAGAACATAAAATGTATGTAACTTGAGTCTCTCTGTGGGCAGACAGGCAAGGCAGTTGCATTATATTTAATAATATACTGCCCTGTACTAGTCTAGTACTACTCATCAAGTCATCATCATGCATGCATTTCCTATTTCTCCCTTAACAGATTTATGATGGTCGGCTGCCAAGATTATGTGTGCTGTTCATGTGTAGTGTTTGTCTTTGTCAAACCTTTCCCTCAAATCCCCCTTCCCAACCATTCATCAAACCCTAACCATCTTCCCCCAGGCTGTGTGATTTATATAGAGGTGTGACTAAATTAAATTTACACTAATTATTGATCACACAGTTGCTGGGGCGGATGTGGTGAAAGCAATACTAACTCAAGGCAGGGCGAGTATCTTCTTCTGCTCTAAGTATATATACTATAGCCCACATGGGCAATATATAGAGATTAGATTGCCCACCCATGCACAGTATTCGATATTCAACTTTTTCCAGAGGAACATCATTTATCATAATATAATTGCCAGCATCAAGTCATCAATTATCCTAGTTCCAGCACTAAAGGTTACAAAGCCACTTGTCCGCTTCATAGCTCAAGTGGACTTCAGTTTGTAACTTGTACTATGCCAGCCCACCAGGAATTCTGCTTTATTTTACTTTAGCATTGCTTATCATCATCATGGTTTCTTGTTTGGCAGTCTTCTTGTGTACTGTAATTCTACTTCTCATTCCCTTTTCTCCCTCAGGTGACTGACTGTCTCATTTTCTTTTTTTGAAAATGCTACTGTCAGTGTCTACTACTACCACCACCATGGCACCTTTGGAAACCAAACCATCACCATGCAGCCATCGCTTCGCCTAAGTATAAACATCAATCACAGGTAAGAGAAGAAGTTTGGTGGAGGCATAATGTATAAACTATGGAAATTAATTAATTCACACACCCACACCCTTCCGAGTCCATAGGGGTTTTAGTTGCAGACTGCATAGACTAGGAGGAGAGACTGACAGTACTAGTAGGACAAGTCAGGGTACCACATCTATCAGTTGGTGTGTTACACTATCAGCAGATTTCAGTCAAAAACTGGCTGCGGCCCTGCAGCCAAGGAAACAGTGTGAAGTAAAAGAGTAACCCCCCACAAAAGATTTACATCATATTGTGAACTATAAATAATTTATTCCCCTAACAAATAAACTAACTAGAATGAAAAAACCCCACAACACCTGACCCACCCCTCTCCCTAACCCCAACAAATGTCCATCATTAAGTCCAATTGTCCAATGTCCATATATTAAAATGGCCATACAAAAACACCAAGGTTTCCCCAATGAATGCCTAATTCCCACCCACCAAAAAAAAGATTAATAAAGGGGCAATAAGACGGAGGTCTAGTGGCGGGCTGGCCGAATCTTCCTCTCCAGGGTGTTTATCCGCTCCTCTAGGTGCGCCATCCGGAGGAGCATGCAGCACTGAAATTTCTTGCATGAACAGGGGTGGGCAGTAGTGTTTGAAGTAGGCCTGGGCAGTGAAATCCGCTCCGCTCGCGGAGTTTGCGAAGTTTTCTGCACTCCGCATTACGCGGAGATCGCAGAGTTCCAAAAAACTCTGCTTCGCAGTGCGGAGCGGAGTTTTTTTCCTCGTTCGCGATCGTCAACATCAAGTTGGCGAGCGCGAGCGTGGAAAATCAACATCCCGGCGAGATTTTTCAACGCGGGGGGGTCAGGTTTCTCATTGCGAGTGGTCGCGTATGCTCGCAACCGCTCACGTTGAGAAACTGCCCGTTTGCGTTGAGAAAGCTGGCGCTCGAGTAAGAATCTACGGCAGAAAAGGAAAGCTTATGCTGTGCATGGTGCCGTTCGCAATGATTGCACAGTGCGGACAAGCATCCGGCACTGTGCAATCACCGTGAACGGCATTTTTCTATCATACTCCGCCGCTCGCGGAGCTCTGCGTAGTGCGACTGAGTTTTTTATGCACTCCGCGGTGTTCCGCGTAGTGCAACTCCGCGAACTCCGTCCAGGGTTAGTTTGAAGAAGTGCGGCGGGCAGCTGCCAGACGACGGCACCGTACCACTGGAGGCACTGGGGGGGCCAGAACCACCAGCTGCCGATATTTATCACGGATGGTCTCCAGCTTCCTTTGCCGGGCCCTGGCTGCTAACTCCTGCCTGGTGGGTTGTTTTGGCTCAGAAGGAGTAGCAATATCAAGAAAGAAAAAAGACAATTGTAACTAATACTCTTCGCAAAGCAGTAACACAAAATTAATTATACACATAAAATTATAGTGGCACAGTAGCACTAACAAGCACAGTACATAACATTTGTGGTATCCTCCCACTTCTCGGCCGCTAACATTTGTGGGCGTTTCGGGCATTACTAGGCACTATGGAGTAGACAAGTCTTCTTCTTCTCTCTCTTGTTTAGCTAAATTAACCTTGTAGGCATGCCAGCTCAGTCAGCTTGAGCTCTAGACAGACATACTCGTGTCGCAGTTGCAGACTCACGTTACTTTACTACTGTCTGCAGGTGGGGCAGCTGTAGTCTACAACTACACAATTATCTATTTTTCTAATATTATGGCCATACTCTGTTAAATCAATGACAACTGCTCAATTTCACTTTCATCCTGACTACTACAACAAGGCAGATGATATCTGATATGAATGATTATATACGGGGCAACGTGAGGTACTACTATTGTTTGATTGTGTAACCATGCAGCCGATAGGCCACCCATGGCTGACACGGTCGATTGAAATGACATAGGTAGGGAGTGGGCCTCAGAGTCGGAGGGAGGCGATTGATAATGGGTGGGTATGGGTACATACATACACAATATATATGTTGTGCTTGCAAACTACTGTGAGTCAAGAGAGCATTCTGAAATACAACCTTGAATCAAAAACCTTGAACAAAACCAGTCCTTGTTTCTTCCCAGGGATTTTTCCATTTATCATTGCAATGCTCTTCTAGCATTATTTTTTTTATTCTAATCTTATTCTTATCTTCACCCTTGGCTTTGCTACTCTGGCACGGTTTATTTTTCTTTTACATTCTCTTCATCCAGTGAGAGTCTCCACCTATGCTATGATTGAATACCATCAAGGTATCCATCCATTCATAGTAAACATGGCTATCATTCTTCATAATCTCTCAACAAACCTTTCACCAACAACATACATTTGTCATTTTTTCAAACCACCACCCATGCGTCCTTGCTTGCCTTTGAGTTTGACCCATCAAACCCCCTGATGGATTCCTTTCACCCATACAGTTTCACCTACCCAGGCAGGCATCCTTTCTTTCACCTTTTACCCATCCTTCAACCACCCATGCATCCTATCAGCCACCTATGCATCCCGGGCACCCTTCCTTTACCCACGCATCCTTCTCTGCCAATCATATATTACATGTCACCCGTCCTTCCTCCTTCCATCCTTCTTTCCCTTTTCGTTCAACCCATCCTTCAAGGTCGTCTGACTCTTAGTCTTCTTCATAAAACTTTCCCAGCTGAGTTGAAGTCAGATAGAAGAGGCCATTAGTTAGTCAACTCCCGCTGCTATAGATAATGCTAAGTAAATGGTGTCTTCTTTAACCATTGTTCACAACAACTTAGTCTCTCTCAACAGTACAGTGTACACCCTTGCAACATCAATAAGTAAGGAATATAACTTACCACCGCCCGCCACTGCTGCTGGCTCACCCCATGTAGCTGCCGCATCAGCTGCTCCTTCCTTACTGGCGTCGCCTTCGCCGCTGGCCCCAGCACTGGTGTTCGGTTCGTCTAGAAAATACATTGCACATTTTTTAGATCCCATATATATGCCTCCCCCTACTTATTTTTTTCACTAGCAAGATTGAAAATACAATACATACATACACCACACACATCACTAGTACAAATCGGGGAGTAGAGTAGAAAGTATGTCCTATGATCCTATCAAAAAAAAATATATATATCTGGTTGGGCATTTTGTTTGTGGCAATTTTCAAAAAGCCTCTCAACACAAAGGACTAGACTCAGTGGCTAGAGCTATCGGTGAATCTGAGTTTTAAAACTTTCTAAAAAGAAAAAGAGTGGCCAACTGGGCAGACAATCGGACATGAGGTCTCTCGAGTCCTCTCTCTTGGTTGGAAAATATAATTGTGCCGTCCTCCTCCTCATACTTCCTACCAGCCATGGTGCAGGGTAATCAGTTGTTCACAATCAACTGCTGCTAATAATAATAGTACTAGGCCTAGATGAGAGAAAGTAAAAATACACCACTTTGGGGTGTCCAACATGACCATTATTTTATTTACTGATTGAGCATGAGAAAGAAAGTAAAAGAAAGCCTTCTAATCTCATTCTCAACAAACATGCATAGAATACCTTAGTTGGGAATGCAATCTGCACAGCAGAGTAGTAGTAATAGTAGTAGTAAAGGACCAATGTGTTCTCTGAGTCTTACAGAAGTACCACCACTAGGCAGTCCAAAAAATATAAGGGGGAAGGGAAAGCTGACGGAAAAACCAGAATAAATTATAAAGCAAGCTACAGACAGACTAATAGTACAGAGTCAGAGGTAGTTAGATTGATGTAAAAAAAAAAAAACAGACACTAAAAATATAAATAACTAAGTTGGTAGGTAATGCAGGGATAACAAGAATTTAGAAACAGATAGATCGAAGAAAATTTGGTAAAAAATAGAATTAGGAAACGAAAATAATAGTTAAAAAAAAATAAGGTGCAGTAAAGTTAAGGAAATATAATTATTAATATTAACAACAGCAGGACTTAATGGGGCCAGCAGCAGAGCCATCTGTAGGGAAGCGATCCTGGGAGGCACCTCCAGCTCTTGCCCCGGCAGACCAAGTCTTCTTCTTGCCCCTGGATGCTGATCATGTAAGACATAATAAAGAGACAAAAATTGATTGGTGTGAAATAATAAATATTAAAAAAATCGCTCCAAAAAGATTTTTTGACAGGAAACAGCAATTGAAATAAAATTGACCCATCTAATCAGATCGACTAGTAGTAGTAGACTAATATCGCGGCCACGGACCATCCTATCTCTTTATTATTCCACATTGTTCCATTCCGATTCCAGAATCCTAAACCTAAGTACCACCTAACCTGCCTATTCCAAAGACTTTGGAATGAATTGCCAAAAATTATATTTGATTCTTCTATGTTCCGATCTCATTCGCAATCAACAATGAATCAACTCCCTTTGACGGACCAATTCACTAAGTCTGCATGTATTTTAGTCCTCAAAAATGCATAGATGGACGCATGCATATTGCATACACCAAATTGTTGGTTGGTTGCTGATGCTGAGTTGCTATATTATTCACTCACTAACAAACTACAAAAGGTTCTACTTAAGAAGTCAGCAGCACGTGACGGAGGATGCGTCACGCGGGGCGCTAAAAAATTACCATCTAATACTAAGTAACTAACTATAATTACCTACCACTATCTTAGTGACAGGACAAAGTAAAGGAGTCTCTCTAACCTGCATTAGCTAACTGAAGTTCTCTAACCTCTCTTACATAATCAGCCCAAGCGAGCACATACTTGCAAACAAGTAAGATTAGTAGCGCCTTTCACCTGTCTAGAAGATTAACAATCACATAATATGATATTTTTGACTTACCAGCATGTAAGCAGCAGCAGCATTCTTGCTGTTTGGGAAAAAAATACTATTCGCAATAACACAGAACAGAACACACAATAGTAATAAATTAGCGACTCACCAAGTCCCATGACCTCAACACCTAGCAGGTCCAACAGGTCCTGCTCCCGGTCCAGGATGTCAGAGCACAGGTGAGTCAGTTGGTTGTGGGTGTGCCGGACCTCAGAGCAGCGAAACACTGCCCGGCGTACCCTCACCCACCGGCGGTGATGCTTCTGGATCCCGTACCCAGAACCAGGCCTGCCGCCTGCTGCCAAGGTTAAGGGGAGGTGGCGCTGCACAAAAAAAAACAGTGCAGCCACTTCCACCTCGGAGAATAAGGCGCGGGGCTGCATCCCTTCCAGGCTCCGCCTTCCGCAAGGAAGGTGGCTCCTCCTGTTGTTGTTTCCCCGGGAACTGGAGGAAGCACTAGTCTTGGCCATGGTTTTGGGGGCGGGGTCGAAAAAGAAAATGTAGGAGTAAAATAAGTCAGGAGAAAAAGAAGGGAAGTAAAAAAAAAAGCAAGTAATAGAAAAACAGTACAATAACGCAGTAAAAAAAGCCAAATACACACTTAGGAAAAGAGAGGGATAGATAATAAATAAAAAAGATCAGAAAAAAAAGTTTTAGGAACAAAGGATTGAAAAGATATAGGGAGGATTCAAAACAGGCCCCAGAACCATAAGAAATAGTAGAAAAACAAGATGGCTGCGTCCATTGGTGACAGCGTGATAATGTTTGCGTGATATTTCCCCCCGAACATGCAATCCGCATTGCCGAACGTCAGAAACGTCTCGCAAGCATGCAGAGCAAGCAACCCCGCATGCTCGCGGATCTCCGCGAAGCGCTGCAGAGTTTTTTTGCCGGTTCGCCGAGTTCTGCATAACGCGGCTACGCGAACTCCACCCGGGCTTAATTAAAAATAGTATTATTGTAGAGAAAAACATTTTAAAGCTCGTTTAAATAAATTTTCATAGTTCACAATATGGTCCAGACATCATTGCAATGGCGTTGTGGATCCCATGCGACACAGGAACAAATGGATTTGATATGTAGAAACACCTTTCAATCATTAATAGGGGAAGCTTCCAATCGTTTTTTCCATCTTTTAGGAGTGGCTGAGATTTTTACACTTTTTTATTGCCACTGATAATTATGTTTATACTTTGGTGTTTTACTTTGCTTTCTTTTGAGAGAAATATTGCATCTGCTCCTCAAGACCACTCAGAGGACCATAGCAACTCTTCAATGGAAGAAGAGGAAGTAAGACCAAAGAAATAGATTATTGTTTTGCAATTTTTCTCCATACCAGCAGATATTCCAACAACTGTTCTGGAGTTTGCAAATGTGGGTCAATTTTGCCTGAAGTGCAATAAAAGTACTGGGCATAGGTGCACAATCAATCCCTGCTCCTGTTTACATCATCAACACACGTGTTAGGTTTTTATTTCTACCATTACAGCACAGGGTGTACTTCTGTGAATATTGTTCCTAAGAATTATGTTTTTCAGTTTTCTGTGAAGATACAAAAAAACTCACCAAAACCCCCCAAAATTGTAAGAAAATACAAAGAAAAGTAAAAAAAAGTTCCTCTCAGAACCATACATTTCAGTTTAAGAAAGAAAATGTATATGATAAATGTTGCAACAGTGTGAATCCATCTTGTTATTTCTATTGGTGTGTTGCTGAATATATAGAAGAGTGTGTGGGTGTGTGAGTGACTCAATTTGTGAGCGAGTGCATATATTAGTGGCTGTATGAGTAAGTGAGTGTTAGCGCTATTTTCTGTATGGATGAGTGACTGGGTGAGTTAGTGTCGATATGATTTAGTGCAAAGGTGTGTCAGTAGGATATAGGGGTGACGGTGTCTTAGTGGCTGTATGGGTACGTAAGTGGGTGCATGAGTGCTGCATTGGTGAGTGAGTGGGTGTGAGAGTGAGTGAGTGAGCAAGTGAGCATACAGGTGAGCAAAAAGGGGCATGCGTGGCTGTATGGTTGACTTAGTGGGTGCATCAATGGTGTATGGGAAAGTGAGTGTGTGCATCAGTGATATATGCGTGTGTGAATGGGTGCATGAGAGCATGTATGGGTGAGTGAATGGGTGTGTTAGTGGTATATTGATGAGTGAGCAGATGTATGAGTGGTTGTATGAGTAAATGAGTGAGTTGGTGTGTGACTAGCTGTATGAGTGAATACGTGAGTGTAAGTAGCTGTATGGGTAAGTGAGTGACTGCATGAGTGATGTATGGATGTGTGTATGTGAGACTGTGTATGATTGAGTGAGTTAGTAGATGTTTCAGTGACTGTGTGGGTTAGTAAGTGGGTGCATGAGTAGCTATATGGGTCAAATAGTGGGTGTATGAGTGGTTATGTGAGTTAGTAAGTGAGTGTGTCTAGAGTTGTATGAGTTAGTGACAGGGTACACCAGTGGCTGTATGTTTGAGCTTGTGAGTTGCTGTATCAGTGAGTGAGTGAATATCTATAACAGTAAGCGAAACAGTGCATGAGAGGCTATATGAGTGAGTGAGGGCATTAGTGGTGTAAGTGGGTGTGTGGGTATATGAGTGGATGTGTCTTTAGCTGTATGAGCAAGTTGTTAGGTGTATTAGTGTTTAAATGGGAGAGTGACTGCATCTATTAGTGATTATATGGGTGACTGAGTGGATGAATGAATGACCACATGTGTGAGTGAGTGGGTGCGTGAGTGAATGGGTGTGTAAGTAACTGTATGGGTAAATATGTGCATGTGTTAGTAGCCGTATGAGTGAGTGAATAGGTATGTGAATATCTGTATGGGAAATTGAGTAGGTATGTAATAGTAGATGTATGTGTAAGTATCTTGGTCTGTTATTGACTGTGTCGGTGAGTGAGTGGGTGTGTGAATGGCTGAATGGATGACTGACTGGGTGTATGAGTGGCTTTATCAGTATGTGGTTTTATGGTTCAGTGGCTCTATGAGACTGTACCTTTGAATATAGACTAACAATGTTAGTTTGTAGAATTACAAAGAAAGGCGTAGTTAGAAAATTACTATACTCCAATAGATGTTATTATTCATATGTTTTAAAATATAAACAATATAAGTCTAAGTTAGTATTACTTTTATACAATACTGTGTTAAACTATTAGGGCCTGATTACGAGTCTGGCGGTATTATGACTGCCAGACTCAGAGTGGCGCACGAGTGGCGGTCCACCGTATTGCCGATTATCACTTACAAAGTCATATCGGCGGTGGACTGCCTGCTGCGCCAGGAAACAGTCGTTCCCTGGTGGCGGCGCAGGAGTGCCACAATGCAATATGCTGAACAGGGACTGGCACAGTCCCCCTCAGCATATTTTGAGTTCTTGCACCACCAGCATTTTTATGGCAGAGCCCCGCCATGAAAAAGCTCGCAATGCAAGAACACAGGGGGCCCTATATGGTCCCCATGTTCCTCACACCATTGGGATATATTCAGGGGAGCCCAACATGTGCCCCGCTATCTGAATTCTCCCCAGTTCCAGCATGGCATGGACGTCAACATCCATGCCATGCTGGAACTTTTTGGCCGTTGCCATTGCAGTGCCTGTTTTCAAGGCACCACCATGGGAAAGACTGAAGAGCAGCTGATCGTATTACGAGTTGCACATTTGCAACTCATAATATGGTCGGTGGGGCTTGCGTGGCTTTGGTGCAGCAGAGGCCGCATTGCCCCATCAGCACTGCGCCAAAGTTGTAATCAGGCCCTAAGTTTTTGCAATGCATAAGTTCATATTTTAAACAAAATAGTAGACATTTGTTATGCTGTAATAGTATTTTACGTTATAGTAATGGAATTTTTGTTCCCTTTTTAATTGTTTACAGCTTTTCTACTTGTACACCATAATAGATGTACTGTATAAATATTCATTTTTCAGGAGTGGGGAAAAAACTGTCACAAACATTGATTAAAAAATACCCTGTTCACAATTCAGTACTTGTTGTTTTCTTTTCCTAAATTTAATTTTGTTGCTTTCTATACTATTTTCAAATAAAATGGCATGTACTGGCAGTGAGGATCAGACGTCACAGCACAGAAAGCGGCAATCAATTGCATTGGAGTTTTTCACCATCCCCTCATGGCATGAAGACCCTCTTCATGGATATGTCAAAGAAATATTTCTGTGGCACTACAAGTATGTTGACACATCTAAAGATGTACCACTCCAACTGTTGTAAAAGAAAAAGAAAATAAATATAAGCTAGTATTACATTTACAAAATGTCTGAAACAAAACAGTTGCTTATGCTGTAACAGTATATCATATTATAGTAATGCTTGACATTATCGTTACCTGCTGCCTGGGTGGAGACTGCAAGCCCCAGAAGCCTTGCCTGTGACGCGCCTGGAGGCGCGCCCCGTGATGCTCTGCTGACCCCAGGGGGCCTTTATAACAACTCGCGGCACCCGCTTCGCGGGACGCGCACGGGCGAAGCCCGGGCCAAGGGCGGGCCCGTCTGTGCCCGTCAGGGGCCGACTGAGGCCGGACCGGGCCAGCCCTCTAAGTTGTCCACTATAATTCCGTTTGAGGACTGGGTTACGGAACATTGAAAGTAAGCATATTTGTGTTTAGTTTTCCTAACACTTCTGCATTGGGCGTATATTATAAAAAATTTTTTAAAAATGCCAAAAAGAAAGATAAAGCATACAACTTCAGCAGCCAAATTTGAAGTTAAGGGAGTTAGCCAAACATCGCTTTTGTCGTATCTTACCGGGGCAATGGGGGCAATAGAAGATCAAATTAACACCGTGGAGGAGTCACTATCAAAAGGGAGGCAGTGTGTAACAAGAGAGGAGGGAGGTCTTAGAAATAAGGACTTAAATAGGTCTAATACCATACAGGAACCATCAAATGGTTGCATTTTAGAAATTTCAGCCAATATAGTTCAAGATGATTTAAGTGACCTGGTAGAGGTTATACAACCGCCCCCAAAACGTAGTAAAAACCCCGATAGTTCAGATGCTCAAACATCTTTGAATACCGGGGTCTTAAGCTTGGGAAAGAAGAAGAAAATGCCTGTCCAGATGAAAAAGAAGTCTACCCTGGGAAGAAACTCTTTGCAAAATCAATCAATTCGGAAAAGTACCTTGGGTTCAGGGAAATCTATCACCCACGCCCAGATGGAGGGCCAAACACGGACATTAGAAAAGATAACGAAAAGTATTGATTCCTTACATGGCTATATGGTGGGCGCATTGGACACACTGATACAGAGAATAGCTAATTTGGAGGAGCGCATAACAAGGAAAAATTGTAAAATTAATGAGTCTTTATCAACCTGTGACCAATTGAGGACCGGCAGTACTGGTAGTGTTACTGATACAGTCAGCCTAAACCCAGATATTAAGGTGACATGCCCTGAACCGTTAAATTATGACCAGGGGGTAGACGCAGAAGACCTACATGACCTTAATGGTAAAAAAAGGGCGGCGGGCGAGAAGCATGAACATAAAAAAAGTATAGAGACAGCCTCTAAGAAATATAGGCAACCAAGGGAACTTTTATCACATACCCGACTGGACTTGCCACCGGCAGCTACACCGTATGTGATTGTCCTGGCAAATGCCCCAGTATTGAAGGCATGTGATTCGGAAACTTGGATAGAACTGCGTAATAAGTCCCTTCATTGGCTGGGTAGGCACAGTGGTTTCACTGACGTGTTATATACACATTTGAAAATGGTTAGGCGGGTGCCATGGGTTGGAAAAGAGAATAAAGAATTATTAGGAGACTGTATAGTTTTGAAGTTCAGTGATCCTAGGTTAGTTCATGCCATTTTAAATAGGATAGGGAATGTTTCCTTTACCCATGATGCAATCAATGTATTGCCATTAGGAGCCTTCTACCCCCAAAATGGTATCTACATAGGTCCGAAAGGAAACGATCAGATATAGATAGAATACCTAGAAGGGAGCAATTTGGGAGACCTATGGGAGGTATAAATGTCCCAACTTATAATCGTTTTGAACCTTTAGGAGGAATGGAAGATCTAGATTGACCATCCATATGCCCAGAGAGGGAGGTAGTACAAGGGGAATTAGGTATGGCCCTGTATATGTCCGTACAAGTGGAAGCTGAAGTACCTGCTACAGACATTCAGGGAAAAAAGGATAATGTGAGATCGTATAGAGATAGCGATATGGAGTCTGTAGATAGACACACACCTTTAAAAAGAGATCTGGTTGGTAATGGTAAAGCTGAACTTTCCACACAGTGCACACAAGGGGCGAATGTATTAAAAGCTCCTAACTCAAATACTAGTAGAACATGTACACTATTATCTTGGAATATTGCAGGACTATCCGCGAAAATAAGAGATCCCCAGTAGATAAGCTATATAGATGGTTATTCTATAATTTGCCTCCAAGAGACTTGGGCATTAAATGATATGCATATAATTGGTTTCCAAACATTTAACACCCCGGCGACTGCTAGTAAACATGGCCGCAATAAAGGTGGACTATGCACATATGTCTCTAACGTGATAGGACCTACAAATGTGAAAATTGTAGATGCCAGTGACTACTATCAAGTTTTAAGAATGTATATTGGTGGGCAAAAGGATGTAGTTATAATAAATTTTTATAATAACATCCCAAAACCTCTGGAAATGAATGTCCTCAAAAATCTATGTAAATCACTGACTACACTTGAGTCCAATAAGATAGGAGATATGCTTATTGCTTGGGTGGGCGATTTTAACTGCCCTTTGTGTCCCAATAGTGGTCAAGGTATTTGTGGCCTGGGGAATGAAATTGATGAGACACCCACACATTTTTTACATTCAACGTTGGGCGATTGGTTAAATAACATAGTTTTTCAGTTTGATTTAGGCTATGCAAATGAATTATGCTCATTCCCTACGCCATTTACTCCGACATTTAATGGGAGGGGATGTAATACAATTATTGATTTTGTATTAATCTCTAAGAGATACTCATGTAATGTGCTTACCTGTAAGTCTCTCGATATTCTAATGAGCGACCATTACCCAATCTCCCTAGTTCTTGCTATAGGAGGGCTAACGGGAAGATTTGAAAATAATCTTTATCACAATTCTGACTTTTATCTTGGTAGCACAAACGGCTATACTCTTAACTGGGCTAAGGTGGAACCTGAGGTTTTTCTGAAACGCTTGATTAATAAAACTACAGAGGAAATAGAGATATGCCTCTCACAGGAGAGTGAGGAGAAAGAAATATTTAATGCTTTCCTTAAAATATCTGTCGAGGCTAAGAAACTACTAACTGGGGAAAAACGACAGGGACAGCAGTCCTCCCATGGATTCTGACTTTTATCTTGCTAGCACAAACGGCTATACTCTTAACTGGGCTAAGGTGGAACCTGAGGTTTTTCTGAAACGCTTGATTAATAAAACTACAGAGGAAATAGAGATATGCCTCTCACAGGAGAGTGAGGAGAAAGAAATATTTAATGCTTTCCTTAAAATATCTGTCGAGGCTAAGAAACTACTAACTGGGGAAAAACGACAGGGACAGCAGTCCTCCCATGGATGGTTTGATAAAAACTGTACGAAGGCCCATACTTATTTAAAAAATATCCTGCATAAGGAACCTAGTTGTAAGGAAAAAATAAGGCAGGCAAGAACCTCGTATCGATTAGCGCTTAATAAGCGAAGGACACAATTAAAAAAGGAAGCCTGGGATGCCCTACATGAGGCTTGTAGAAAGAAAGATAACATTGGTTTCTGGAGAGCAGTAAATGCCCCTTTTTTTAATACCAGTGAGGCTGATTTTGTAGATGTAGCCATTAGCGGAGAAATGTGGGTTGACTTTTTTTCTGGCCTGTATACTGATGAAAGTACAAAGGATAATAGGGCACTGATAGCAGGGCTCGGAATAGAACAGATAAATGAAAATGGTTCTTTTCCTATACAAATTGACATCACCGTTAAGGAGGTAATTAGAGCCATAAATGAGAGCGCAGCAAAGAAAGCACCAGGACCGGACGGTATTCCAGTGGATGTTTATAAATCAAATATAGGTTTATGGGCTCCCCTCCTAACAAATGTATTAATCAGCTGTAATCATTATAGGCTGATTCCCACTTGGTTAGATGCCATCGTGGTGCCCATATTTAAAAAGGGCAATAGAAATGAACCAAGTTGTTACCGCTCGATTTCACTACTGGACGCTTTCATGAAAATAGCGGGTAGGGTTATTTTAAATAAACTTCAGACTTGGGCAGAGGATACAGGTGTTTTATCAATTTTCCAATATGGGTTTCGTCCAGGTTTAGGAACCATTGAACAGGGGCTAAATTTGTCTTTGATTATAGATAAATATACAAAGGCAAACGAGGGCAAACTTTTCCTCAGTTTTGTGGACTTAAGTTCCGCATTTGATTGTGTTAAGCATGAGAAGTTATGGGAGATTCTAAACGATCTAAAGGTTGATCCCCCCTTGTTAGTATTCATAAAGGAGCTTTATAGGGGCGCGGGTGCAAGGGTACGATATGGGAAACAGGGGGAATGCTCAGATAAGTTTTCTATAAAAAGAGGGGTAAGACAAGGGTGTATTCTTGCCCCCCTACTTTTTTCTCTCTATATAAATAGTTTAGGACAGCACATGATGGAACAAAAATATGATTATCCAGCTATTAGAGATACCCCTGTTCCCATCTTATTATACGCGGATGACGCTGTTATAATGTCACGTACGCAGCGGAGATTACAAAGATCAGTCATAAAGTTTGTTGCTTATATGACTGATAGGGGTCTGAAGGTAAACATTGCGAAGACCTTTACTATGAGCTGTGGGATGAATAAAAGAACGACTTGTGACATTTTTATTGATAACAAGAAAATTGAAATGACAGATAGTTTTAGTTATCTGGGGGTAGTTTTTGATAGAAAGGGATCATGGAAAGCAGCTGTGACTGTGAGGAAATTGACCTTTGCTAGAGCCATAGGTGCTGTCACTAACTTCTCGAAAAACTAGGGGAAGACCTGTTCCAGAGCTGCTGACCATTTATAGATCTAAATGCATATCCACAGGGACATATGGGGCTGGCATTTGGGGCATTGAATATTCAGATCAAATTCAACGTTGTGAAAATGTTTTCATGCGTTATCTGCTAGCAGTTCCTAGCTCCACTGCCACTTATAGTTGCAACAGGGAACTTGGCCTCCCATATATTTCTGACATTATAAAGATCACTCCCCTCCTTTTATGGCATAAAATCTGGGGGTCTGTAGAAACTGGTTTTAACAGAGATGTGATTATGGACTGTCTCAAATTGGACAGGGTGGCAAAAATGCCATGGATTAGTTATATAAAAAGTTTGGCATATGAGATTGGCCACCCAGAATATTTTGATAATCCGAGCTGTCTTGAAATTGTCCCAAGAAACCTTAAGGGCATATTGTCTAAATTACCTAGATGAAAAGCGTTGGGTTGTTGAGAGAGAAAAGAAATCAGTAATGGAGAATCATCTGATGACTACGTGTATAGGCCTCCAACCATACTTGATAATAGAACAGAGCAGCTTTTCTCGTACGCTCTTGGCACGTTTTTGATGTGGGACATTTTTTAGATTGATTACCTTCCCTGTAATAAATGACTGGTCAAATTGCTCTCTCATATGTCCATGTGATGATTGTTCTTTACAATCAACTATGCATTGCACTTTATTCTGTAAATACTATGGGGCATATTAGCAAGACCGGCGATAAAATTATCGCCGTTTTAGCGGCAGGAAACTGCCGCTAAAACGGCGATAATGGGCTTGGTAATATGCGTTATGGAATTCAATAGAAGCCCAGGTTAGATGTGCAGGACATCTAACCTGGGCTTCTATTGAATTCTATAACACATATTATCAAGCCCATTATCGCCGTTTTAGCGGCAGTTTCCTGCCGCTAAAACGGCGATAATTTTAACGTGGGTCTTGCTAATATGCCCCTATGTTTTACCAAGGAGAAAGTTTTTAATGCCTATCCTCAGAAGCTGGGATTTTAGACAATGTAGAGCGGCTTTTTTAAGACTACAAATGCTGGAAAATGACCATATTATTATGGCTATTTTGTCCTTTTTAAAAACAGTCATCAGGTATCGGAATACGATTTGATTTTTAATGTATAACATGGGGTTTTTGCTCGTGCTTTTATGATTTTATTTTTAACAAATCGAATAAAGTAAATTTCTGATTTTTTTAAATTTGAATAGTATACCATTTAGTCACGTTCCCTGTAATGAAATTCTGCCTTGTAGATTCTACCCCCTGTCCATATGTTGGGCAGACTAAGCAAAGCACCGTTCACTTTATGCTTTTAAAAGTTATAACTGTAAGAAAAAGCATTGTCCGTGGAAAAAAATTAATATGTACTTAACAAGGACATGTTTTTATATTATTTGCTGCTAAAACTTTTTTAAACAATTGTTGTTATTAATGTATTTTAATGTTGCAGCTGCTTTTATGGTGTTTGTATATGCCGAATAAAGCTTATATTGAATTGAATTGAATTGAATAGTAAAACATTTCATTTTCCCTGTTTTGCTGTTCTCAGCTTTCATACTTTTACACCAACACCAGAAACGATGTACTGTATGAAGACTCATCCTTGAACAATGGGGAAAAAAACAATCACATAGATTGTAGAAAATAAAACTGCACAGTAGAACACTATAATTGACACTATGCATTGTGGGTTTCACCCACAGTTACAACACTAATCTAAACATACCTATGATGTCTTAAACACTGTAGTGTAGAACTCGTAGTCATCGATGAGTTTAACGGAAGTTTATTAGGAGTAAAACTACACAGCAGACAGGAGCATAAGGTAGGGCGCACCACTCTCGTCAACTGCCCCCAGCTCCTTCAAAGAAGCGCCTAGCAACAGGGTTACCAGGCAGCACAACAACATTCCACCTGATAAACCCTGAGGTGTAAGAACAACCTGAGAGGGAGAATACCACATATCCTCTTTCCTCAATAAACAAAAAAGCAAAAGAAAAGGGATAAGCACAATAAAATAGAATATGAATAAAATCAAAACAAGATAATACAGTTTGGTAAATGAAGCAAATGAGCGAAATAACATAGCAAAAACAAATCTAAACATGAAAACATGCGTAAAACACTCAAAACAACTAAAATTCAATGTCTGAGGGAAACATTTCTAGATAAACTTAATCAGATATAATAAAACATATTGACATGAAAGAAAGTGATGATGATAAAAGTGGGAAACACTTCTAAAACCACTCAATTGCGATATCTCAGGGGAACATTTCTAGATCTTGAGCTTCTCCTGAGGGACATATCAGAGGGTCCAGAAACATTGAAACAATTGTTAAAATTGGAGGAAGATGGAAGGACATTGGTGGGAGATGGAAGGTAATTCTTTACTTTCACAATCTTGCTGGTATTCCACCACTTTCCTCCTTCAACTTGCACGGCATTCCTACCAACTTTAGTGAGAGAAATTGGAGAACCAAACTTGCTCTCGCCTTTCTTAACATGTACGGGGGACTTCACCCGAACGAAATCTCCAATCCTAACAGGCACAGTTTTGACACCTTTCTTGTTTTCAAACCATGACTTTTGTTTGGCTTGCGAGTTCAAAACATTCTCTCTGACCAAATTCATGAGACCATTAATGTCAGGAACAGATTTGATCCATCTGTTCATCCATCCAGGCTTAAAGCTCGTGTTTGCCCTTCTACCCCTCAACAGGTCGAAAGGGGAAACTTTGATTGAGGAATGGGGAGTAGTTCTGTAGAACCACAACATACTGTTAAGTGAATTTACAATGTCACAATTACAAGATCTTGCCCATTTAATACAGTCCCCCACCACCCTGTTCATGCGCTCAACGAGTCCGTTGGATTGGGGGTGATAGAGTGAACTTCTTACATGTTGAATGTTGCATGATTTCAAAAATGACCCAAACTCAGCACTTGTAAACTGCGTACCATTATCCGTCACCATGGAATCCGGAAACCCCTCTCTTAAAAAGACATCTTGGAGGAACAGAATGATATTTTTAGTGGAAGCCTCCTTAACCAGTCTTATTTCAGGCCATTTTGACGTATAATCAATTAATACTAGAACAAAACGACACCCTCCAGGTAAAATTTCAAAAGGTCCCATGACATCCACATCTACTTTTGACCATGGTCCAGAGGGACATTCAACAGGGAGGAGGGGGGGAGTGACAACTTTAAGACCTTTATCAGCTGACCTGCAAATGGAACATGCTTCCACCACATCATTCACATCACTGTCCATAGAAGGCCACCAGAAAAACTCACGGACACGACGCTTAGTGAGTGTGGATCCTAAGTGTCCCTCATGAGCTTTGACAATGATATCTTTCCTAAGAATTTGAGGAGCAATAAGTTTATCACCACGTAAAAGCACACGTCTTCTAAAGAGATTTCCGACTCCACCTTCCAGTAAGGCTGAATACATTGTGGAAGGGTACGCTCACCAGGCCAACCTGACTTGACAAAACCACACACACGTTGCAAAACTACATCGTCAGCGAGAGCCGTGAGTCCAACTATCAGCAGAGTGAAGACCGTGCTCCTGTAAATCAATTGATGCTACAAGACAATCATCAGAATCTTCTTCTCCAACATCAGCAAAGTCTTGCAAATCGTTATTTCCCTCTAGGGAAAACGCGATAGGTAATCCGCTCTAACATTCCTGCCCCCAGAAACATGAACAACGTCAAATTGGTACTGCATCAAACGAGAAACCATGCGAAGGATCCTAGGAGAGCAACATTTGGTGGTACTACCCCCAAGGATATTGATTAGAGGTTTATGATCAGTCCTTAATAAAAATCGCCTTCCCCAGATATAAGGTCAAAACTTTTCGATTGCCCATACTCCTTATCCCATCCTCGTCGCCAAAATATGTAGTGTAGAACTCGTAGTCATCGATGAGTTTAACGGAAGTTTATTAGGAGTAAAACTACACAGCAGACAGGAGCATAAGGTAGGGTGCACCACTCTCGTCAACTGCCCCCAGCTCCTTCAAAGAAGCGCCTAGCAACAGGGTTACCAGGCAGCACAACAACATTCCACCTGATAAACCCTGAGGTGTAAGAACAACCTGAGAGGGAGAATACCACAAACACTGATGATCCACATAAATCAAATACTGTACACCACTTTTTTACAGTAAATCACCTTAGAACTTTGGTTGAAGAAACAAAAGGTAAGAATTTCATAGTTTGAAAGGCAGTTTTGGTTTAAATTTAAGGTTGCTGTCATTGCATTCCGTCCATCCAGTTTCACTCTTTAAATAGACAGTATGGTGTCCAGATGTTACAATCATGAAAGATTATAGCCATAGTAGTAGAGGTTCTTCCAGAAATTGGTATTTGTCCTTTTTTGAAGTTAGTAATTTCGGTTTTCAATTTAGATCCATCTTCTCTGCATCATTGGACCATTAATTTAAGGCATTTTCCACTTCTTTGTATATGCAGTGTAGATATAACATCTGAGCTACAATTTGGGCAAGTCATATTTTGGTTAGCCATTTTAATCAATCTGTCAAAAGGCACAGTTTTGGAATCTGGTAGTGTTAAGTACAGAAATGTCTTAGAATTTATTTGAATGGTAGATGTAAAAGAGCAATCTTCACAGTCATGGTTCCATGTGTAACTCAGTCCAAATAAGTCAACTATGTTTATTTCTTCTTCTTGTACAACTCTAAGGAGGACCATATAAACTTCTGTGCGTCTTCTTGAGTGTTCTGTGTAAATAGTACTGATCCGCTACATATATCTCCTAGATCTTGGATACCTGAAGCACAATGTATTATAGTCCAATCACTAAGTAAGCGTTGTTGTAAAGCACACAGTGCAAAACATAATCTCTTGTGTGGTTTCTGTTCAATTGCATTTATAAGATGTGGTCAACGAAACAGTCCATTGAGAACAACATTTGCACAGCAGTTAACACCAGAAGTCTTTGACAACTGGTAACCTACAAATTCTTCCTCAGTCTCCAGTTTTCTCTTCTTAAAACCTTCCTTGTTCACTTTCTTTTCCTTCTTTTCAGGAATATGCGTCAATTTATGTGAGCTTCCATTTTTTATAAATGAGATACTGTTCTAAATGAGGAGCATAGACTCTTGCTAACCTATTGTACTCTCTGACACAACTTGCATCAGCATTAACTTTTCTGTCACCAAAATCAACCAAAAACAAACCGGACAATGTTCTTACTAGAGACAATGCAACATATGACTAGACTTCATCAAATAGTATCACCAATATTAATAAAAGCTGTTTCCACACTTAAAACTTGAGATTTTTGGACAGTTACAGCATATGCTAGAGACAATGGAAACTGCTGCCACTGTACATATAAGTCTTTCACAAGCAAATAGCGTACTACACTTTGGTCAATCTGCTTCACGCCATCAATCTGATCAAGTTTTATAGCTAAATATTCAACCTCATCCCAATGTGGAAAATCAATTAGATCAATAACTTTACCCATTGCACCATTTACTAATTCTTCCTCAACATTTAAATGACACCTCAAAATTACTCTACAATTTTTGCACACATGTAAACATTTTTCTAAGCCTACAGTCCTGGATACAGATTTCTCCAAAGAATCTAATTTTGCTTGTAGCTTCCAACTTAGCAGTACTGTACTCCCTGGTGTTCCATTTTGTCAATAGCTGTAATCTCCACAATTTCTTCTTTCACCAGTTTTAGTAATTGTTCATTAAATTTAGAACACTCTTGAGGTGTAGGTATTTCACCAACTATGGATTTGCCTTCTTCAATGAAATGTAATATTAGCTGTGCTGCTGTGTTCTTAGAAGAGAATTGTTTCTTGATAAGTCGACTTTCTAAGGTATGTTTCCCCTCCTTTGCCATAACTTCTACTCTAATGTTCTTCATAATATTTCCGTATTCCATGTCAGATGCTTGACGCATATTCCTCATTAATTCCTTGTATTGGAAGTTTAGCCAAATGTTATAAAGTGCATGTGGAGTGACAGTACTGCTAATTAAAAATACTGATTCAGCCAATGTGGGTCTACTGTTCTTCATCACTGTTAAGACCCTATGGAGTGAGGGTTCTCATTTTGATTATATATCGTGATTCAAGCGTTCTCAAATTTCACACTCTGTCTCCCCCTCTTTCCTTATATGGTACCTGATTCACACAGAAGAAGAGCAGGAGACTACTATTGCTGTTATACTCTGGGGCAAAATGCCTTGCTACAGGGTAGGACTCATCTTTCTTTGTTATTGCCCTAGTGTGCTCCAGTACTCTCTTTTTAGCCAGATGTACTGTGTTTCCTATATAAGTTTTCTCAGACTGGCACACCAGGAAATATACCACAAAGTTTGAATTGCAATTTACCAATTTTGTGATCTTCTTTGATTTTATAGCTCCTGGAACCTCATATTATTTGATCTTCCTACTGTTCCTATGTGCCTTGCATCTAGAACAAGGAAAGAAGCCCATCACCTTGGGCTTCTCTGATGCCTTTTCCATATAGTGACTATGCACCAAAATATCTTTCAACGAGGTGCTTCTTCTGTGTGTTATACTAGGTATTGGGGGTAATGTGGGGCCAATGGTGGGATCAGCCTACAAAATGTCCAATGTCTTCTTATTACTCCGCTAATCTCCCTAGTCTCCACCAAGAAGTTGAGAATCAACCTTGTCACTGGCTCTTTTTCTATTTCTCTAGATTTGGCAATCAATACATTTTGTCTGCTCGGACCTTGCTTGCTGCCATTTTAGAATTTTCTTGGAGTATCCTCTCCTTTCAATTCTGCTAATGGTTTCATGTTCTGCCTGTTCATAGCCTTGCTATATTCAATATCCACCATTATTAACATACCTGTGTAATTGTTTTGTTGTTCTCCAATTTTTAACGCACTTTTACTTGAAATTTCTTATCAGAAAAAATGATAAGTGCTGCTCTCAGTGTAAAAGAACCAGTAATGGCAATCTTTCCCACTCTTTTTCTAGTGATACTGAACGTTAGTGTCTGAGTGGGACTGTGAGTTGGTATGTTAGTGTTTTAGTGGGTCTGTGAGTGGGTGTCAGTGTCTGTGACTGGGTGAATGAGTGTCTGAGTGAGTCTGTGAGTGTATCCATGAGGCTCTGAGTTGGTCTGTGAGTGGGTGTGTTAGTGTTTGGGTCTGTAAGTGGGTGAATCAGTGTCTGAGTGGGTCTGTGACTAGGTGTAGGACTTTCTGAATAGGACAGTGTGTATCTCACTGGGTGTGTGAGTATCTGAGTGGATCTGTGAGTGGGTGCATAAGTGTCTGAATGGGTCTGTGAGAGGGTGTATTAGTGTGTAAGTAAGTGTATGTATGTACTTTTTTAGAAAATGTTTTAACAACAGTCGCAAATCCATTATGACAGTACACAATGGACTGTGCTGAGTGTCACAATAGCACCGTGAATTCCACCACAACAGGTGTGGGGCATTTTGATACTCATAAGGAATACCTCAAAAGACCCATACAATGTACCCAGGGTCAGGGTACCATGTGGTCAAATCTTCTCAGTTCTGCTCTGTCATTTGGTTGCACAGGCAGACATGTCTTATGTATATATTTGTTATAGAGCCCCGCAAAAATACTATTGAATACCCATATGCACTGTATTGTGAGCAGAAAGAAATGCATACACCTTTTTGTTCACAAATTTACAGAGTATGCTGTTTGAAACACAGGTATTCAAGTATTTGTATGTTTATTTTCATTTAACATGTCACTAGGTAAAAGCATAGACACGCGTGCATATCTTCACAAACTTTGTCAGACTTACAACAGTGATATGCTTAGGATTGCTGTTTTATATTTGGTGGGCCTAAGATTCTGAGCAGTCGATTAATAATGAACCTTCAAGAGAAAAGTGAGGTCAAGACATCTTGGAGAAGGTTTAGTGATTAGGCTACTTTGTATGAGTCTGTTCCAAGGTACAGTCAAAGTAGGCCTCTTTCTGCACCTCTGTTGGTTCTTTCTGCACATCTTTTGCTTCTCTTTGTACCTTTCTACCTCTTTCTGCACCTCTGCTGCATCTTTCTGCACTTCTCTTGCTTCTTTCTGCGCCTTTCTTCCTCTTTCTGCACATGTCCTACCTATGTAGGCATAGTTAGAAATTAGCATTTAAAAAACCTTAGAAATTCACTTAAAAAGCCATAGGTTTCAGGGACGTTATTGTTAGTAATTAGCATTTAAAAAACCTTTGAAATTCACTGAAAAAACCATAGGTTTCAGGGACATTATAGTTAGTAATTAGCATTTAAAAAACCTTAGAAATTCATTGAAAAAACCACAGGTTTCAAGGTCGTTATAGTTAGGCTGACATTTCACGCGTACAAAACCAGAGAAATTCGGCCGTTATAGTTAGTTGAGCTATCACATTCTTAAACTTTTTAGAAACACTCACAGTCACTGGATGATGTCATGAGTGATGTCATCAGTGATGTCATTTGAGATGTCATCAGTGATGTCATCAGTGATGTCACTGACCATGTCATGAGTGATGTAATATGTGACATCATCAGCAATGCATTGCGGGAGCGTGAGTTATAGTTAGCTCAACTGACTATAACGTGCAAATTTTTGTACGAGTGAAATGTCAGCCTAACTATAACGTCCTTGAAACCTGTGGTTTTTTCAGTGAATAAAAAAGCAAAAATTACATGGATTTAATAGTTACCAAATAACATTTAAAAAACCTTAAAAATTCACTGAAAAAACAAAGGTTACAGGGACGTTATAGTTAGGCTCAGATTTTGCACGCACAAAGCCATAGAATTCAGTAGTTAGAGTTACCTGAGCTATCTATAACTTATGCCCCCGCAATGCACTGCTTATGACTCACATATTACATCACTCATAACATGGTCAGGGACATCACTGATGACATCTCAAATGACATCACTGATGACATCATACAGTGATTGTGTTTTGTAAATGTTTTTGAGTGTTAAAATATATAGTAAGGTACTACAAAAGTTAAATTAGTTTACCTTGTGTATTATTAAAGAGTGATACTATTTCAAACATATATTATTTGAAGGGTTGTATGACTGTGTGTATTGGTGAGTATGTGGATGTGTGAGTGACTGTATGGGTGTGTGAGTGGGTGTGTAAGTGGCTCTATGGGTGAATAAGAGGGTGTGTGAGTAGGTGTATGGGTGAATAAGTCGGTGTTTGAGTAGATGTATGGCTATATTTGTAGCTGTGTGACTAGCTGCATCGATGAGTGAGTGGATGTATGAGTGAGTGTATGTGTGAGTGAGTGAATGTATGGGTGGGTGAGGGGATATGTCTATGGCTGTATGGGTGACAGAGTGACTTATGGGTTAATGACTGGGTGTGTGTGTGGTTGTATGGGTGAGTGAGTGGCTGTTTGAGTGGGTGTTTGGTTAACTTTGTACATGTGGGAGTGGTTGTATTGGAGAGTGACTGTTGAGTGGCAGCATGGGTGAGTGAGTATATGTATGAATGCTTGTATGGTTGTGTGAATTGGTATGTAAGTAGTTGTGGGGGTGTGAGTGGCTCTGTTGAAAGGCTGTATGGCTAAGTGCCTTGGTATGAGAGTAGCTCTATTGGTGAATGAGTGAGGTATGTGAGTGGCTATTTGGGGGAGTAAGTGGCTGTGAGTGGCTCTATAGGGGAGTGAGTGGCTGTGTGAGTAGGTGCATGGCTAAGTGAGTGGCTGTATGTGTGAGTGAGTGGGTGTGTGAGTGGTTGTATAGGTGTTTCAGTGGTTGTATAGGTGTGTGAGTGGGTGTTTAAGCAGTTGTGTTGGTGTGTGAGTCAGTGTGTGAGTGGTTCTGTTGATTATGTTATCAGTGATGTCATCAGTAATGTCATTTGAGATGTCATCAGTGATGTCATTGACCATGTCAAGAGTGATGTAATATGTGAGGTCACAACCAGTGCATTGCGAGGGCGTAAGATATAGTTAGCTCAGGTAACTATAACAGCTGAATTTCTATGGTTTTGTCTGTGTAAAATCTAAGCCTAGCTAAAATGTGCCTGTAACCTTCGTTTTTCAGAGAATTTCTAAGATTTTTTAATGCTATTTGCTAACTATAACATTCCTGTAACCTTTGTTTTTTTAGTGTTTTTCTAAGGTTTTTACATTTTATTTCCAAATTGTAACCTGTAACCTTTGAGAGTGAGTGTGTGAGTGAGTGCATATGTGTCTCCGTGGGTGTATGAATGAGTACATGAGCACCTTAATGGGTGTGTGAGTGTCTCAGTGGGTCTGGGAGTGGCTGCATAGGTGTCTCACTGGGTATGTGAGTGGGTGAATGAGTGTCTGAGTCAGTGTCTGAGTGGATGCATGAGTATCTGAGTGGATGTCTGAGTAGGTGCATGAGTATCTGAGTGAGTGTCTGAGAGAGTATCTGAGTGGGTCTGTGAGTGGGTGTTAGAGTGTCTAAATGGGTTTGTGAGAGTGTCTGAGTGGGATTGTGAGTGTGTCCATGAATCTGTGAGTCAGTCTGTGAGAGAGTGCATGAGTGTCTGAGTGGGTCTGTGAGTGTGTGCATGAGTCTCCCAGTAGGTCTATGAGTAGATGTGAGAGAGTATGAGTTGTTCTGTGAGTGGGTGCACGAGTGCCTGAGTGGGTCTGTGAGTGGGTGTAAGAGTGTCTGAGTGTATCTGTGAGTAGGTGCATGAGTGTCTGAGTGGGTCTATGAGTATGTGTGAAAATGTCTGAGTGGCCCTGTGAGAGGGTGTGGGAGTCTCTGCATGGGTCTGTGAGTAGGTATCAGAGAGTAGGAATTATTCTGTGAGTGGGTACATGAGTGCCTGAGTGGTTCTCTGAGTGGGTGTGAGAGTGTCTGAGTGTATCTGTGAGTGGATGTATGAGTGTCTGAGTGAATGTATGAGTGAGGTTGAGAGTGTCTGATTAGGTCTGGCAGTGGGTGTGTGAGTGTCTGAGTGGGTCTGTGAGTGGGTGTATCAGGTCTCAGTGGGTCTGTCAGTGGATGTGTGAGTGCCTAGGTATGTGAGTTGGTATCTAAGTATCTGTATGGGTGTTTCAGTAACTGTGTCAGTGACTGGGCTAGAATGGAACCACATCTGCCCCTTTATCCACCAAGACTCCACAGTTTTGCACAAAATATCTACCAAAGTGGAGTACTTTCTACTGGTTAATTACTAAGTGCTACCTCCTTGGTTAAATGTCCAGTGTGCATCCTACACTACATCTGCATAATGGAACATGAGAAAATGTCACCAGTGACCTTGTGTGTTGTTAAACCTGGCTTGTCCAGCTGGTTTATCCCCACACTTTTTATTTTTTGGCCTTCTGTTTCTGACCCTGTTTTTGTTGGTTTTATGACTCTCCGCTGGAAATCTACTTGCTGCTTGGTTTCTCTCGCGGCTGGAGCCGCTGACACCGCACTCCGTATCCCGCCTATCAGAGCGCCAGGAGGCGCTTCAAAAGCTGGGCGCGGTCTCCCGCAGCGCGGGTCCCGCTGGAAATCTACTTGCTGCTTGGTTTCTCTTGCGGTTGGAGCCGCTGACACCCCACTCCGTATCCCGCCTATCAGAGCGCCAGGAGGCGCTTCAAAAGCTGGGCGCGGGCTCCCGCAGCGCGGGTCCCGCTGGAAATCTACTTGCTGCTTGGTTTCTCTCGCGCCTGGAGCCGCTGACACCACACTCCGTATCCCGCCTATCAGAGCGCAGGAGGCGCTTCAAAAGCTGGGCGCGGGACGCGCTCGGGCGAAGCCCGGGCCAACGGCGGGCCCATCTGCACCCGTCATCGACCGGAGGAGGCCGGGCCAGGCCATATCTCTTGGTTACATCTGAGGAGATACAGAAGTAAGGAGTGGGGGCTGAAAGGCCTGCGGAAAAACACAAAAAGTCCTTATATTTTTTCGGGACTAGTGTAGAGAAATGGGGAGAAAGAAACCTACGCCAACCTCAAAATGTACAGACACAACATTAGATGGCTACTTGCAAAAAGCTGTGGGGCACTCAACAAAGAAATCGCACAGGCAGAGCGTAGACTATCATTGGCTCCCTCACCTGTAGCTGGAAACTTGGATATACATCCTGCACAGACTGCCCCCTTAATAACAGCAGAGACCCATCAACAAACAACATTTGTAATCCCCCTCATTAGTCAAGAGGATCCACCAATTGTACTTTCACCAACAGTCATCGTCTTGAGCCAGGGTCCCCAGGGTGGAGAGCAAAAAGATGTGGATACTGCAACATCGTCAAGCACGGGGGACCCAAATTCAGCTGGGGGGAAAAGAAAGCGCACTGACCCGACGGGAACTGAACAGCGGTCACGGGGTCAATTGCCCCGGGTTAAGAGGCCCAAGCAAAATCCTGTGGTTTCCGCAGGAAAACCTCGAGGGGGGGGAGAGGGAGGAGGGGATGGAAAGCATAAAACTTTGCCCGAATTGGACATAATGGCAGCTCGATTTGGGAAAGTAGTGGCAGACTTATTAGAGCCGATACTACTGCGATTGTCCCGCATAGAAGAGCAGCTTGGCCAACTTTTGCCCTCTCTAGGGTGTTTCGTGAATCAAACTGGGCCTAATGTAAGCGGCCCTCTGGGCAAATGCCAGATAGATAGGGGAGAAAATGCCACCTCCAATGTAACTGAAAGGAGAAGGTTAGCTATAGATAGGCAAATAGACACAAGTGCAGAAGTTAATATATTAAGTCCCCAACAGGGCAGTGAAAATCAGATAGTCTCCCTACCACCAGGGCTGCAAATACAGGCAGGAGGTCATTATAGGAGGGCCAACAGCACTTATAGAGAATTTAATTCACCGAATCCTGAAAGGGATCGTAGTAAGAGCAATGGGTTTGTGAAAGGGCCTAAGAAATGTCTGGAACAAATCCAGAAAGACAAAAACATGGTTTTAGACCTCCCGCCAGAATGTACTCCTTACACGTTGATCCTGACAGGGGTCCCACATCCTCACCCAGGTCACAATGAAAGTTGTCAGAGCCTTATCAATAAATCTGCTTTTTGGTGCGCTAGTAGAACACATTCCCAGGTGAACTGGAGTAAGCATATTATAATGGCAAGACGGGTGAGCTGGTTGGGGAAAACGGAAAAAAATATTGAAGGCGATTGCGTGGTCTTGAATTTTAATAACAGAAGATGGGTGGAATTTGCCTTATGCCATCTTAGAGACTCCCCTGTGGAGTACATACAGGCCCGTCCATTGGGCTTTTTCTACCCGCCACATCAAAGGGGCATTATGCCCCGCATGCGACCCCTGAACAGAATCTCCCCTCCTCATCCCCCCACATGGCTTCACCCTAACCGATTTGAAGTATTGTCGGGATTAACGGATATTGATTGACTACCACTGGGCCCACATAGTTCATGTAAGCAAATAAGGACAGGAGGGTTATTCAGTGAAAATTATTGCCCAGCGAATAGAATAGAAGGGATTAGGCTGGGGCAAAACCACATAGACCATAATATACACACATCATCTGATACCCCTAGCATAACTGAGAAGCGGTTGAGTGGGAATGACCCTCCCGGCCCCTCTACATCACATGACCCAGGGAGGGGGGGACCCAGCTCAGATTTCGCGATTGCTAGTAGTAGGGAGGAGCTAGTTAGAAGGTTACGCACAACCAGACCCCTTAAACTGGTCTCCTGGAATATCGCAGGTATCCGTTCTAAACTAGAGGATGAAATGTGGCTAAACTACGTAAAGGCCTTTGATATTATTTGTACCCAGGAGACATGGTCAAGGGAGAATATTGATTTAGATGGTTATTGTTCTTTTAATGTGCATGCTATTGCCTCCCCGCAGGAAGAGCGAAAGGAGGACTGTTGACCCTGATCTCTCTTAAATATGGGTCTATAAATGTTAAGTCTGTTTGTAATTCACCTTGGTATCAATTGATCTTGATTTCTAATTTGTTCCAGGTTAAGACCCTTTTAATTAATTGGTACTATAATGTTTTTGACTCAAGCAGAAGTGACATTATTGTAAACCTTAAGGAGGAAATTGATAAGATCACCGGGAAGTGGCAGCCCCTGTGTATCTACTGGGTTGGGGATTTTAATTGCACTCTATGTAGGTATAGCACAGATAAAGTTTGCGGGATAACAGATACTGAGGGTCAACCCCTAGTACATTTTATACATACTCCCCAGAGAGACGCCATAAATTATATAATTGTTGTGAATGACTTGCTTATTGTTGATAACCAGGTCAGTAACCCAGATCACCAATATCTCACCTATATGGGTAGAGGTAGGGAAAGTAGCATTGATTTTATGCTAATAACTAGAAATTTTGCCTTTTTGGTAGATAGCTCCGCGGTGGAGCCAAATAACGCCAGCGACCATAACCCCCTTACTGTGTCTCTACATGCAGTCGCCCAAGAGATTGAAGGTGATGGTCGCCCCTTGCAGTATAATATAAATCAAGGGGTGAGAATGAAATGGAAGAAGATCAATCCCCCACAATTCGAGGAGAGTACAGTCAAGGCGAACTTAATTGATATTTTGAAATGCCTTGAATATGACTCTCCCCCTGAAACAGTTATACAAGGATTCCAGATAATTTGTAGGGACGTATCTAGAAATCTAACGAACACATCTGCACCAAGGGAATCCAGGGGTACTAAATGGTTTAGCGCTGAGTGCACAAGGGCTCAAAAGGATCTAAAGAAGGCAGTACACATGAACCCACGAGATAAAGCCTTAATTAAGAGCGCAAGGCAGCGCTATAAAACCATAGTTGCGGATAGGAAACAGGATCTGAGAAAGCTGGCCTGGGAGGACCTTGAGAGAGCAAGTGCACTCAAAGATTCGAAAAGCTTCTGGCAGGTAATAAACCGCCCATTGTTCTCAAAGGATTCAAGGGGTATGGATTCATTAATACCAGGGGATGTGTGGGAATCCCACTACACCAAGATATTCAACCCAAATGGCATCACTACCCAGGAAACAAGCCAGGAGGTCCCACTAAATTTAACATCTGCACTTCACTTGAGCAACTCCCTCTCAGTGAGTGAGGTGGAAGATGCCCTTAAAAAAGGGATACATCTAAAAGCTGCAGGGCCGGATGGGGTACCTCTTGACCTATTTAAAAGTAACCTCCAACTTTGGGCACCCCTTCTGACAAATGTTTTCAGAGCAGCAATAATCGGCCCCATACCAACGTCATGGAAAGAGGCCATAGTGGTCCCTGTGTATAAAAAGGGAAAGAAGGAAGATCCGGCCTCTTATAGGCCCATTTCCCTAATTGACGCTACGGTCAAGGTCCTGGGGAGGGTGATTTTAGCCCGCCTTGATACTTGGGCAGACTCAAAAAAGCTGATATCCCAAACCCAATACGGCTTTCAAAGAGGCATGGGGACAAATGAACAGTGTCTAAACCTGGCATTGATTATGGGCAAGTACATGAAGGCAAGGAAGGGGTCGTTACACCTTCCTTTATGGACTTGTCCAGTGCCTTCGATACGGTTAATAGAGGCAAATTGTGGGCAATGATGGGGGAAATGGGCTTCGAGGAACCTCTTGTCACTTTATTGCGGAGGTTGCACGCATCCACCACGGTAGCCATACGCTTTCGCCCAGGTGGAGAAAGGACTAGGCCCATTGTGTCAACAGAAGGAGTCCGTCAGGGCTGCATATTGGCCCCCTTTCTCTTCCTCTTGTATACAAATGGCCTTGAATCCGCCTTGAAAGATCAGGAGCTAGATTTTCCAAGAATTGGGGGAAAGCCGATCCCGTTGTTGTCATATGCGGACGACACGGTTTTAATGGCTTTAACCGCTAACAGCTTACAGAAGTCTTTAAATGTCTTTACTAATTTTATGTTAGGCCTGGATCTAGGGGTCAATTTCACCAAATCTTATATCATGGTTTGCGGACCTAATAATACCAAATCAAGAAAGTTTACGGTAAATTCCAAGACAATCGACAAGGTCTCAAATTTTAACTATCTGGGGAATGTTTTTAATAATAAATTAAACTGGGAAAATCTTATCACATCCAGAGTTCAGAATACTAGTCGTGCTGTGGAAGGTATCTTCCGCTTTGCGTGCAAATTGGGCCATAAGCCAGTAGCGGAATTGTTAATCCTATACAGATCAAAATGTTTATCTATTGCCACTTATGGGGCGGGAGTATGGGGACATTACAAAAGCACGCAACTACAAACGTTAGAAAATAAGTTTTTAAAAAGATTGCTAATGATCCCAAATAGCGCTCCCACAGCATTCTGTCACTCCGAGGTAGGGGTGGACTTTATTACTGATCGGATTAATATTGCCCCATTGATCCTCTGGGCCAAAGTCTGGTTGTCAGAGGATCTAAAGCTAACAAGAGAAATTCTCAAGGATTGTATGACACTGGACAATTCTGAGACTATTCCATGGCTAAGCTATGTAAAAAGAAAATTTAATGAAATAGGTCTTGGGCATTATTACGACAATCCAACTAGTATAGATACAAATATGAAATCGACCATAAAAAATGCATACTGTGGTGAGCGTGATAATTGCCGGCGCCTAGCAGGGTTGCAACCTCTTATCGATCACTTATTTTTACATCCCCAATTTTATTTATCTTTTACAACGAATGTGCAGTTTAGATTTTACCTGACTAGATTTCGGCTTTGCACATTGCACTTTTTAGTGGCCTTTCCTAAACAGGCCGGATGGTGCAATAATCTCATTCCTTGCCCTTGTGATAATATAGCACAACAAAGCACTTTGCACTTTATCCTATTCTGTGCTCTGTATAAGGAACCTAGGGTCCGGTTCCTTATTCCTTTTTACGAAAAACTCACCCTAGTAATTACCAGGAAGGTTTTAATAGATTATTATCCCTGTCTACTGAGGCAATCTGTACGGTAGTACTACATTTTATCAGGATTGCATTTTTAATAAGAAAACGGTATGAAATGTAATTAAAATTGGCGTCTCCTTTTAGAATTTTAGAATTTTAGATTTTAAGAATTTTAGAATTTTAGAATTTAAGAATCACGTATTTTAAATTTCTGAGATAAATCACGGAGTATTTGAGTCATGTAACATTTTATCATATTTGATTCGATATGACATGTAATTTTGTATATCCTGTATGAATGTTATACTTTTATGGTTATTTAGACCGAATAAAGTTATTCTTGACTTGACTCTGGGCACTTTACCACTGCTGATCAGTGCTAAAGTGCATATGCTTTCCCTTTAAATTGTATTTATGGATTGGTGATTTCATGATTGGCATATTTGATTTACTGGTAAGTCCCTAGTACAGCGCACTGTGTGTGCCCAGGGCCTGTAAATCACATGCTGCTAGTGGGCCTGCAGCACTGATTGTGCCACCCACATGAGCAGCCTGTAAATGTAACTCAGACCTGCCACTGCAGTGTCTGTGCGCAGTTTGGTACTGCCATGTAGACCTAGCAAGTGCACCCACTTATCAGGCCCTAACCTTCTCTTTTCTTACATGTAAGACACCCATAAGGTAGGTCCAAGGTAGCCCCATGGGCAGGGTGCAGTGTATGTTAAAGGTAGGACATGCACTGAGGTGTGTGACATGTCCTGATAGTGAAATACAGTGTATTTAGTTTTTCACTATTGAAAGGCTATCTGTCCCATAGGATAGAATGGAAGTTTATTTATAACATCTTATAACTATAACTTCCCATTGGGACAAGATGGGAAGGTAAAGTTTAGTATGCCTGAACTCAGAATATAAAGATGCATCTTTTAGTAAGGAGGATTTTTACATTCTGGGTTTGAATATATCACTTTTAGAAAGTAGGTATTTTCTTGCTTAGCCATCCAATGTGCCTCTGCTGGTTTGTGTATTGACTGTCTGGCTTTGTAGTAACAGGGGCTGGGGATGTGCATTCTCTCAGACAGCCACTGGGGGGGGTTGATGTGTGTTTCTGCCTTTCCTGGATGAGTCAGGGCTGGGCTAAATAGACCTGGGCTGCATTTAGAGTAGGGGGAGGAGATTTCCTTTACACCTGAATGGGCTTGGTTTGCTTTGGACAATGCTGGCTCAACCTCCTACCGGGAAGCTGCACCAGAGAGGACAGAACTAGTTTTGACTAAGCACAGACACTCTGCCTCCTGAGAACAAAGGAATTTGTACTCTGTAAAAGTGGGGCCCAGACCCCTGACTTTTAGTCAACTTCTGGAATTCAAGAGGAACCTCTGCCAAGGTGAAGAGCTGGGAAGACCTGAAGATGAAGTACTGCCCCTTTGCTGTGTGCTGTCTGGGGTTGGCCTGCAGTAGCTGTTTTCTGCCAAGGAGAGGACTGTGTGTGTATCCTGCTTGTAAAGTGTCTCCAAGGGCTTGAAGTAGAGCTTGCCCCCTGTTCAAGAGGTCTCAGGAACAGCAAAGACCTCACCATCCTTCTAGGCACTGTCTGTAGAACTGCTGGTTTCAGTCGCCACAAAAGAAAGGAGCAGCTGACTCTGTCACTGAGGTTCCGTGTCATGAAGGCACCGCAGAACACCCCGCCGCACTTTGCACCGCATCCTTGGTCTTACTGACGCCATCTGGATGATCGTCACTGAGCAGTTGCTTGCACCACACTCCGCACCTCCTCGTTTCACACTGCCTGGACGTCATTGACACAGTCGCTGCATAACCCGAACATCAACCGGCTCCGTCGCCAGCACTGCAACCTGTCAGCACCACATTGAGAACCGCCTCACCCAGCACCGTAAGCCTTGGTCTCACTGATGCCGTCTGGACGATCGTCACCAAGCCGCTGCCTGCACCGCGTCGTGAGGGCACCACACCAGGCACAGCTTCTATTTTCCAACTCAACCGCAATGGTTGCCCCGACTGACTCACACCAACGTGTCAGCCGCAATAAGAAAGGTACTGTTTCCAAGTCTGTCGACGCTTTAGCTGACCTGTACCGACGCGGTCGGCTGAAATTGTTAGACTGTCGTTTTCAGCATTGCAGTAGCCCCAGACAGAGCTACCGACTCGGAAGAACTGAGTTTTGTGGATATTTCTACAATTTTAAGGTTGTCTTGCAAACTGCAATTTTTCAGAACTGTATTGTGGATTTGTTTTTGGTCTTGTTGGTTTAGATAAAGAATTACTTATTTTTCTAAACTGGTGTGGTGTCTATTTCTAGTGTTTTCACTGTGTTACTGTATGCATGCACAAATGCTTTACACACTGCCTCTGAGATACGCCTGTCTGCTCATGCCAAGCTACCAAGGGGGTCAGCAGGGGTTATTTTAGAAGTGTATCAACCTTACCCTGACTAGGAAGTAGGGTCCCTACTTGGACAAAGGTGCAAACCATTGCCAACTAAAGACCCTGATTTCTAACATGTGTCTATTGGCAATGTGGTTGTACCTTGTGCATCTTTCTCCAGAAATTTGTGATAACATGAACCTTCCTATAGAGAAGATGACGAGAGTACAAAGAGGCAAATCTCCACCAAAGAAGGGTCCTCCTTCTTAACTATATGAAGTAAGTGATTTTTTGTTTGGTGGAGATGTCCTCATATTCCTCAGCATCAACAACACATCCCAAAAATCAGTGAGAAATGCACTGGCTAGTCTCTCCACCTGCCCGGCAGTGCTGCTAGCCCTGTCTGCACCTCGTGCAGTGGTTCTTCTTTGAAGCGTCATGTAAATGCACCTGCAATACAATGCCATGCATCGCTACCACCACCCTAGCCATGCCGTCTGTCATACAGGATTCCCCCCACCCGCCTCCCTGATGACCCCCTGAGTTCACCTCACAGTGAGCTGCTAATAAACACCCACTGTCCCTCCTGAGAAGTAATCAATGCCATCTGGATATAAACAAAGCCTGGACCCCCTGTCGAAGGGGCTTTGAGTTGACATGCAAGAGAGGGCATTGGGAGGGCCTCTTTAAACATTCCAGCACAATGCCCTGGCCCTACTCAGTCCTCGCCATTTTTGGCACCAGTGGATCACAAATTATTATTTGGTCACCTGGCACAAGAGACTCCACGTCACAGCCCTTACACTGGGCCATGCCAGATACATCCCTGCACCCCTCTCACCCCCACAGGCAGACACTGTGGATTCATTTCACTAGTCACATGAACTGAAAAAGATCATTAGATTAGGATAGTCACATGGCAAATACTCCTGCACCTAATCTCTGTCAGACACCTGGCATGGACATTTGTGCAAAATGAGGGTAAACAGTACTATGTATGGATCAAGTGCAGGGTATATTACATAATATGGGGGCAAGAGTCCCCTGTCCATGTTTGACTGGCACTGTGAGGCTCAGATGTCTGATCTCCTGTGCCCTGGTTGTCCTAATCCTAGGCATACTGTGAGCACACAGGAGCAAGTAAGAAAGAATGCAGCCCTCGGCTACTGGAGAAACAACATAAGCAAAGAAGCAGACAAGCCATTTTACTGTTCTGCTGCATTGTTTGCAGAGTTGCAGACTTGAGCTGGGTTGCTCTGGTATACACTGGGTGTGCGTGGGTGGGGGCGGGAATGGGAGAGTTCGCATTCACACAGCCAATGTTCCAAATGTTACCTTAAAAGTAGGGTGACCATAACCCGGTGTTCTGAATTTTCTGGTACAGTCCCAGGTCTGTTGGAGGACAGGGCTGCTCGATTGGAACCAAGGACAGTGATTTCCAAAGTTCCCTCCAGCAGATACAAACACTCAAACAAGGTGCCCCTTCACACAACAGAGGGGAGCAGGTTGGCTCTGCCCCTTTATGCAAAAAGATGACCTGTCTTTCAAAATTCCACATGAAAGCATGCAGCAGAAATGGAGCTACCCGGAATTGAGGCATGCGTGCCCTGGATTGTCAAAGCTTTATTTATTGGCCAATAATGGTCACTGGGGCTACATGAAAACAGAATTACGGTCACGTCAGCTGTGCACATGAGATTTCTGCAATTTAGTGTTAGTGCACATTTCTGTGCAGTAACAAGGCACAGGAAATGCAATAAATATTAAAAATGCGGGCTCAATACAGTTACCAAATTGAACAGTTAATAACACAAACCTGTAATTAGACCCTGGTGTGGTACAGGAACGCTGCAATTCCAATCCTAGGTGGGTCGATCGATACCGCTCTGTCAAAAGTGCAGTTCCAGATTTGGCCCAGGTGCCCTCACTCAGAGTCATTCCTCGGCTCCGTGTCCCTAGATATACAAATTTAGTTTTCTTTTAACATCTGAAAAACTACTGAATGGATTTACACCAAATAAAAAAAAGCACTCTTTCTGGACCAAGTACTAGCTTTCTGCCACATTTGGTGTAATTCCGTCCAGCAGTTCGGGCTGTAGCTGTGCTAAAATTCCTATGGGAATTATCATGGGAAATGCACTTTTTTTACACCCCCTCCTCTTTTTCTTGGCCCCCGCTTGATGGGTCACCCCAAACTTTCAATGCACAAGTAGAATCACTGGCACACATTTTTGGGAAATTTTCATAAAGATTTATCAAACATGTCAAAGACAGGCAAGTTAAAAAATATTTCCTATTGAAACATGGTCCGAATTATATCTACCTTGTGGTGACCGCCAGTAGGTTATATATATATATTTCAATAGGGAAAGCAGTTTTTGTTTTGCCAATAACTTTTGCGCCATCTGACAAATCTTCACGAAAATTCTGACACTAGTACGCCACCTTAGTGCAGCTGCTGTGTGGAAAATTTTGGGGTGATTCGTCAAGTGGGGGCAAGAAAAAGGGGGTCCAAAAACTTGTTATCCCCTTGCAATTTCCAATTGAAATTCTAGACATGACTACAGCCTGAACCGCTAGATGGAATTACACCAAGCAGCATATTTACAAGCCCATATCACTTTCAGTGATGCTGTGGTGGCGATAGGGGCCTCACCTTATTTACAAGACAGCGTTAAGCCACTTAACGTGGCTTAACGCTGCCTTGTAAATAAGGCACCCTTTCACGCTGTATTTAGCATGAAAGGGGAGGGTAATGGGTATTGCGGTGGGCGTTCCACCCCAACACCCATTGATTTTGATGCTGCCTCCTATTTACAAATACAGCGTAAATAGGAGGCAGCGGCAACATTCAGACCAGGGAAAACCTTTATTTCTCCTCGTTTTTGCTGTTTCCATGTGTGCTGCCTTGTGCAGCACACATAAAAACAGCAAATTGCCTATGATTGTTTATGTGCAGGAAGGTCCCTCTTCCTGCACATAAACAATCATTTAAAAAATGCAGTTTTGCAACTTCTATGTGTGCTGTATTAAGCAGCGCACATAGAAGTTACAAAACGGAATTTAAAGATTGTTTATGTGCAGGAAGGGGGACCTTCCTGCACATAAACAATAGTCCCCTCAACGCAGACACCCTTGCACTATGGTGCAAAGGTGCCTGCGTTGGCGCTAGGCTGCTAAACTTAGCGCCAGCCCAGGGGGAAACGCAGGGCTGCACCATATTCTTGTAAATATGGTGCAGCCCTGCGTTTCAGAAGTGGCAGAGCGTGTCGTTTAGCCGAGGATGCTAAAGACATGCTCCGCCACTTCTTTGTAAATATGCCCCCAAATTTGGCAGCGAGGAAGCCCTTTTATCCAGCAAGAGACCCTTACGTGATTTGGTGAAAATCCATTTACTAGTTTTTGAGATATTAAAAGAAAACCACATATGTATATCTAGAGACGCGAACCCTCTGCGAATCCAACCGATCTCATGCAGAGATCTGATTGGCTGCCAACACTTCAACCTAGAAGTGTTGGCAGCCATTTTGGGACTCAGACTCAGCCGAGTCCAAAACAAAAAGAGAAAAAAAAAGAGAAGGGGCAGGGTAGAAATATCCTGACTTTCTAGGCCTGGTGCTGGGGTCCCCCAGTGCCCCCGCCAGAGCCAAAAAGCATTGTTTTTTCAATTTTGCGGTGGATTCAAGAATTGACTGCAAAATTGGAAAAAAACAAGCTTGGTCTTTTGTGCTTGTTTTCTATATGCCTATCGGGTGGGCCAGGTCTGGGGGGATTATGGGGATTATTACTTATATAATCACAGTCACAGGTCACCCACACACTATGCTCCATGCCTGTGGGCCATTCCGATAGAAGGATTCACTGGGTTCCTCTTCCTTGTCACAATCCTTATGGAACAGCAACATGGAGCAGTGACAGCAGGAAGTGCGTGCTCAGGCAGGAGCCATAGCACCAATCATAAACATACACTGACCAGCACCTGGTGAGTGCTGGGAGGCCCCACGATGTATAGGGAGTTGAGTGGCAGGTGGGGAGATCCAACGAGGCCAGCTTGAGGTTGAAGGAGTTGTCAGGGAGGTTAAAGGCACACCTCGGTGCCAACGGGTGTCAGAGGCACGAGTGGCAGCAGAGCAGGCACTTCATGGGTGGCATCTCCTGGAGTTGCCATTGCTCTTCTCTGTGACCCACTTGAGCCCTTGTGAATAATATATTGGCTGTGTCTGTGCTCAGGTTACCACCTGCAGAGAAGCAGATCCGGTGTTGAGGGGCTGACATGCTGCTCTTGTTGTTTTGTTAAATCCAAGAAGCAGCAGAAAGTTGTGTTTGAGGGCTGCGGACTGAGATGGGACCCCAAGAGCCTGATGGGGGCTCCCCACATGGTCTCAGTTGTTGTGGAACAAGTTGAGGAAAGTGTGCATCCTTGAGGTTGGAGGGATGGGGGTCTTCTGGAAGTTTAAACCGACAGAGGAGCCCTGATAAACATCACTCGGTGAGGTTCTTGATGGGGGGGAGGTGTTAGCATCAGGGACTATTTCTCTCTCTACCCATAGCTTCACTGGGTGAGTGGCTGTGCTCCATGACATCTTGTTTATTACAAATGGTGGCCCCATCTGGAGTTGGTGGAGGGTCTGTGGGAGGTCAGCGATTCACCATTCAAGTGATTTCAAACCATTAGTCACCACTTCCTTAGTTAAAGTGGGGGAAGGAGTTGCTATCACACATGCACTGATGATCCGTCCTGTCCATCTGCACTCCTCCAGGGCAGTTACTAACCGAGGGCAGAAGGAGTTATGGGCAGCAGAGATCATATGAAAGGGGTAACACCTTGCTAAGGGGATCTCCTTGTTAATCATCTCATGTGGGGTGCTCTGCTTCTTGAGCTGGTTTTTGTAACTCCTTCTCAAAGCAAGTATTTCTAACATGGGCAAAGGCAGAACAAAGCAGCTCTCGGCTCCTACCTTTTCCTAGCCAGAGGTTTGCAAAAAAAAACAGAATATGCTAATTCAGGACTGATTTCACTGTGTGTTGACAGTTGTTTTATTTAAAGTGGCTGCACAAAAGGAGCACTTTCAGACTGGAAATAGGGCGAATTACTTTCAAATTGGTGAAAGCCATAAATGTGTGTTCATATACCAGAATGCTTCCTGCCTGACTGCAAAAGGGGTGCCTTTAGACAGTGACGGATTCTGGTCAGCACAGTCCCATGTCCCCTTACTCCCAGACTTGCATCTCTCTGTGTCAATATCGATGTAAAAATGGAAGATGATTCCAACAAAGGAAGCCAAAGGAAGATTTGCCTTCCCGGTGTCTTGCTGTGTATGATGAGAGTATGTGCTTGTTTCCTTGTACAATAGAAGCTCTCAAACCAGTAACCTAAAATGGTAGCTCTAATTTGATTGGAGAATATTCATTGACAGTGATCACACCCAGGGCCTGGGACACGCTGCTCACCTCAGCAGTGGAAAGAAGCTTTCAGGATGATAGCAAATGGAGAGGTGCACCGGTAAAAGTCCAATTAAGAGTCCAGTTCGTATAGTCAAACAAACTTTTAGGATGTCTGCTTCCTGAATGATTGACAGATTTTCATGTGTTTTTATTGGTAACAGCCCTACTCACACACCCACTCATAGACCCGAACAGCCAAACACACAGTCACAGACCCATACAGATACTCCCACACCCACTCACAAACCCATACAGCAATGCACAAACCCATCCGCACCCAAACACAGCTACTCACACACCCACTCACAGACCCATGCAGGCACTTACACACCCACTCATAAACCCATACAGCCACTCACAAATCCATTCATATATCCATATAGTTACTCACACACCCACTCACAAACCCATACAGACACTCACACACCCACATACAGACCCATAAAGGCATTCACAAACCCACTCACAGACTCACACAGCCACTCATACACCTACTCACAGACCTACACACAAGCACTCACAGACCCGTACAGCTAATCAGACAGTCACAGACCCATACAGCGCCTTGAGACCCTCACGGGTGAGTAGCGCGCTTACAATTCCCTGATTGATTGATTGATTGATACAGATACTCACACATCCACTCACAGAGTCACACAGCCATGCACAAACCCACTCACAGCCCAACACAGCTGCTCACACACTCATTCACATAGCCATGGAACCACTCACATACCCCCTCACAGAACCCACACAACCCATCACACACCCACTCACAGACCCACACAACCACTCACAGACCCACACAACCACTCACACACCTATTTATGACCCGCACAGCTGCTTACACAGCCACTCACAGACCTATGCAACAACTCAAACAGTCACTCACAGTTCCACACAACCACTTACAGGCCCACACAGCCACACACACACCCACTCACTGATCCACCCAACTACTTACACACCCACTCACATAAGGAATCACACACCATCACAAGCACTCACACACACCGATGCAAACAACCACTCGCACACCTACTCATAGACCTCTATAACCAGTCACACACCGGAACCATACAGCCACTGACCAACCAACAGCCACTCACTCCCACTCACACACCCATATGGTTACTGACACACCCACTGACACACCCCAAAACCACTCACACATCCACTCACAGACCCATACAGCCACTCACACACCCACTCACACACTCATATAACCATTCACACACCCAATCACAGACCCATGCAGCCACTAAACCACCCACAAAGATACTCACACACCCATTCACCAACTAATCTAGCCACTCACACACCCACTTACAGACCCATACAGCCACTCATACACCCACTCAGACCCATACAGCCTCTCACACACCCATACAGCCATTCAAAAACTCACACACACACCCACACAGTTAAACACACACCCACTCACAGACCCATACAGCCACTCACACATCCACTCTCAAAGGCTACAGGTTACAGTTAGGAAATACAGTTTTAAAAACCTTGGAAATTCACTTAAAATCCCAAAGATTACAAGAACGTTATATTTAGCAAATAAAACTTTAAAAACCATAGAAATTCACTTAAAAATACAAAGGGTACAGGGACATTATAGTTAGGAAATAGATTTTTTTTACTTTGAAATTCACTAAAAAAGTAAAGGTTATGGGGACGTTATTGTTAGGCTCAGATTTTAGATGAACAAAACCATAGAAGTTCAGCATCTATGGTTACCTGAGCAAGCTATAACGTACACCCCCAATGCACTGCTTATGACCTTACATATTGCATCGCTCATGACATGGTCAGTAACATCACTGATGACAGCACTGATAACATGTCAAATTACTTTACTGATCACATCACTGATGATATCATCCAGTGAGTATGAGTGTTTCGTAAAAGTTTGTTTCATGTAAAGATATATACTAAGCTACTACATAAGGTAAACTAGAATACTAATGCGTTGTAATGCAATGTGTGGTTCTGTCATCAAACCATTTAGAAAGCTATGGCATTCAGCAAGAATCACTTGATTTCTCATGAAGAATTTTAAGCCTAAGCTCCCTTGGCAAAATACAACATATTTGAGGGAACAAATAGAGATGCAGTTATTTTTGTATCTGTATATTTCTTTATTTAGATACACAGGTAAACAATATACAGGTACTCCATAAAATGGCACAGAGCAGGTGAATTGTGACAAGAAGAGTTAATGCTGGTGTGCATGAGGTATTTACAAAAAATGATAAACTGTTGATTAATTAGCAATACAAGTTTGATAACACAGAACTCCATGTTCAGTATGCTGTAGATAAATCCACAGTTGAAGACAGTCAACAGTGCAATACATTGACGTTTTGACTCCCTATAATAACTTCACCCAGGTTTCCTCATGAAAAACAAGATGGCAGCAACCCTTATAATGAGTCTACTAATCCTGTTGAGGGTCCTGCAATGTCAGGACATTAAAGTACTGCAGTTTAGAAAAACATATATTCTCCTAAACATTACACATTGTCAAAAGCTATCTCTGTCCATCAAATAGTGCCCATAAAGCAACAGCTCTACAAAGAACTATGCTTTGTCTGCCTCCTTTGAGAGCGAGCCACCCTGTGGTACCTGAATGTTAATGAGAGTTTATGTCCTCATGGCTTAAGTCCTTCTTTTAACTTTTTCTCCTTTATAGTTATTTTCTACTTTGGATTGTGTTTCTGACTTTGGCTGACTTCTTGGGCACTGTCTAGGAGTGAGGCCTGCTTTTGGCTAGAATTCTGTGTACCCACATCTCCCAGCTGGGATTCATGGGACTGTGTGATTATGGATTCCTTGCCTCTCTACTCTCTCCCTCATCTTTCTTTTCTTCACCTCTCTCTCTACCTCTCTATTTTGTTGTACGCCATCTACCTGTATCTCCTCAGACACTAAATCTCCAGCCCTCTCTACTTTATTTCTCTATCTATCCTTACTGACTACCTCTATGTCACCGCTCCTTATCAACCTCTATCTCTTTTTTCTGCCTTTCCTGTCTTTCTAAGTCATAGATCTCTTCTTCTTCACTTCACCTCTACTATGTCACCAGTCTTTTTCAATCTCGTGGGCATCTCGATGTACCTACCCCTCTCCCACAACTCTACCTCAACTCTTTTCTCTCAAATAAACTTCTTTATATCACACATCTTCCTACCTCTCCCTCACAACCTCACCTCTCTGCCATTCTCTAAGATAGCACATGGTACTATTTTATCTTTATGCATTGGCATGAATGCTCTGCATAACGTAACAAATTAACATACCTTTCTTTCACTTGAGAAGTATGTGTCGGAGAATGAAGGGGAGGAAGATGGCAGCTGTGTAATTTTAACTTTCACTTGACTTAGTTAGACAAAATTGACGCAAGCAACGTTGGAAAAAAAGGAGTAACTGGATGATTCTGGAATTGTGTAGTGTGTGCCATGGAATGCCAAAGGAAACATGGTGAGTAGAAACTCCCATTAATTAAGGGGTTCTGGTGGTCATTAATGTCCTTATTGGAGCAAGAGGAACTATAAATGCAGAATTGAGAAACATCATAATATGGTGTCTCTCAATATAAAATGAATGGATGCATCATACTGGTAGAGAGTCTATATTACATGTTCTACTTTATAGACAGAGCACTTTAGCAATTACTGCTATTGTTACAGCTCAGATTAGAAGATTCTTGATTTATTGCAGAACATAAGTGTTCAATAAAAGCATACTAGCTGGGTTTAACAATGTCCATTGGAATGGTTTAATTGCTATAATATAAAATGAAATCATTTATGCCATGCCACTGAAAAATAAATATGTTCAAGTGAAACATATTCTCTGTATCAAGTGCTCTACTAAATATATATTTTAGCATTCATTGTTGCAGTGTTATGGTCACATGTCTCGGCATCAACATTCTGCAGTATAATTAACTGAACAAATCACTGCTTAGTCCCTTGCAGATACCATGTTATAATTAAGATACAGAGGAAAATACTTAGGCTGTAATCACAAAGACTATTTAATGATACTTAATCTTACTGCATATATTTAATGCCTTATGCTGAACAGTGCTTAATTTGTAAAAAAGTAAGTGCCAGGGTCTTCGCGAGGAAGCCACTGCAGCCAGCACCATCCATTGTCCCTGTCAGCACTACCAATGACAATACCAACACAACTACTAACCATCACACAATCAAAAACACTTTTATTAATCTGCTTGCCACAAAAAAGATATATCGCATCAATACAAATAAAACAACAATAAAACATATAAAATGCAGTCCAATGTTAAAATATATATAAAACCCAAATGAAAAACGTTAATGTTTCAGTCTCAAAAAACCATCCTAGGTACATAATTTTAGAACATTAAGCCTTGAAGATATCCATCTAGAATTACCAACAGGCAACGCCTGTTTGGATATTTGTCTCTAATTATTAATGAACATCTAATGAAAATAATCACGGCGTGGTAGGTATGCTGATTTTCTTAGCGCTGGAGAAAATGAAGGACTAACTTACAAGATGTAAAATGATTTGTTTTCAATATAGGACGTAAGAATTGTCTTCTTGGGATATTATAAAGAATAGAAAAAGAAAAAAATGAGCAGTAGACTGTGGTGAAATCATGATCTTAGGGGCAACAGTGTAGTGAAGCAAACCAAGAGACTTTCTGTGGGAAAAGTGCACAGTGCTCAATCTAAAACTTGTGAGATAATATCTATAAACAGAGATGGGTGTCCATGATAAATATGGTTCCAAACATTCAGAAGTTAAAATTGGTCAACAAATTCTCCAAGTAGTAGCACTTGCAAACCTAACATCATGGCACTGTTTAAACATTTGACATTTTAACTGTAATTTGCACACTCATTTGGATGGTAATATAGATTTGGGGTCCCAAGTGCAGAAAAAGCCTGCTTAACATAGGCTATCAATGGGATCCATTCTGGCTTGTCCTCACTCAAACAGTGCTTGAGCATCAGTCGGGAAAATGTAGCCTCTTGCCACATCCTCTAAAAAAGGGAGCCCCAATTCTGAGTGAGTGAAGTAACTACTCGGGGAGAGGATGTGGCCTTACGGCTAGAGCTGCCGACTTTGAAGCTGGGGAACCAGGTTCGAGCCTTGGCGTCAGTCCAACATCCTGTGATTCTGGGCAAATCACTTAATCTCCCCGTGCCTACCAAAAAATGAATGTGTTCTTGTGTAAAGTAACTGCTGCTCATTTAAAGTGCTCCAATACCTTCGGGTCAAGTTCGCGCTATATAAAATCTACAAAAAAATAAAAAATAGCTGTAATCTCTGGGACTTCCAGCACCCTACATAAAATTGTATTCTCCAGTTTTTGCAAGATTCCTGGGTGTACATAGCCCCACACTCCTACTCCATATAGACCGACAGAAAGAAATTTGCTTTTGTATTGTAAGATAATCTCTTTTATGGGCTTATGGCCTAGTTTATTGGCAAATATGAAGGTTGCTTAAATTTCCCCTGCATATTTCTGGGCCCTCTCAGTCAGTAACTTATCCCATTTTAATTGCACTAAACAATAATCCCTAAATTAAAATTATGAACTTTAGATATTGTGGAACTGCCACGATGGAATTTCCTGGAGCGGGTAATTTTCGGGCCAACAATCAAAATTACGGATTTCTGATCATTTATTTTTAAATGTAAATTGACCATAAAATCATTAAAAGAATCCAATCAAATCTGAAGGCCATTGGCTGTGGGAGCAATTAAAACCACGTCATTGGCGTAGGGGAGAACTGGGACTGGGTGTTTACCTACTTTGGGTAGATCTTCCCCTTTTGTGCTAAAACTGAGTCCAGAAAATTCATATAAAAAATAAATATATATGGTGTAAAGATACAACCCTGTCTCACCCTCCCAACTTTTCCTAATTAATGGGGCACATTCGCCATCTGGACCATAGCAAATGTTTGTAGCCTTATCCCAGTGTAAAAGTCTAAGATATCTAAAAGAGGTGCCTCCATACCTGCTCTACTCATCAAGTTCCATAATTTACCTCTATCTACCAGATCAAAGGCGCAGAAGAGGTCAATAAATGCCATATGTAATGATCCTCTCCTGGCCTTGTCATATTTCCCAGCCATTAATGAGAGGATTAGGGATTGTGCTATTGTACCTAAACTGGTGCGGTAACCATATTGAACATCTGAAAGGAAATAGTTTATTTCTGTCCAGGCTTCCTAATATTTTGAATCCAAAAGGGATATGGGGCGATAGCAGTTTGGGGGATTTCTGGCCCCTTTTTAGAAAATTGGGACAATAGTAGATTCACTCCATGAGTCTGGTAGCTTCCCACTTATAGCTGCACAGAGTACATTCATTAAAAATGATGCCCAAAAATCTGGATTTTGTCTAAAAACATCAACTGGGACACCATCTGGGCCTGGACCTTTGCTCGCTGGACATCTCATAATGACTTTTAAAACATATTTACAATCAATGGATTCACTCAAAATATGTAAATTATTAAAATCAAAATATTGTGTATCTATTTGATCAGACTGGACAAAAGATTTTTTATCTTGTCCAAAAACTTTGGCAATATGAAGCACCCACTGATCAGCTGAAATATGACATTCTGTTTTAAGGTTAGGGGATTCAGAAAAAATTACTGATTTACAATTTCACAGAAAGCTCTATTACCGTGAACAGTTGAAGCAACTTCTAACTCTTCCCATGCCTTTCTTCTTATTTCCTCCTTTCGCTCGTGCAGGACAGTCTTATAATGTAATGTCCTAAATAATTTGTGACAAATTTGAGGTGATTTAGAGCAGTTGTACAGACAGGGTTAAGTCACTTCTGGGGAGGGTGGTTTCTTTTAGGATGGTATGGCTGTCAACATGCAGTACATAATTCTACATATAGCTTCAAAACCAGTAATAATCTCCCTAGGTTTTGCTTCTTCAGATAAGCAGCATTTAACATTCTCCTTATTTCCAGCCTGTAGCTCCTTAAAAAAAGTTTCAGGATCTACACTATTCCATATAATCCTCAATCCCTTATTAAAAAGTATAGTGGCTCTCAAATTGGCTGGGTCTCTCACGTCCATTCCTATATAATGAAATCATTATGGTTTGCACGGTGGGCTGGATTGGGGATTCTATTTAATCAAGCACAGAAGCCTTTACTGTGGCCAATTTTAGAAATCCGAGGTTGGTTGAAAAGATTCTATTCACGTCCAGGCCTGATTTGTCAATGAGAACCAATATTTTTCTGCATCCCCTGGGTTTCTTCTACCCCTGCAGCATGCTAGATCCTCCCCGAGGTATAATTTAGCCAACTTTTAAAAGAAGGGTGCCCAATTTTTCCTCAAAAGGTCTCTGCTTTGATCTCCAGTCAAGCTACAGATCTGCATCTTACATAGGACCTAGTTCCGATCTCCAACTAAGCAACAGATTTGCCCCTTTAGCACAGCTTGACAAGCAAGATTGACACTCAGCCAGACTTGGACCTTTACCTGGGGGATGAGGTTTGACACTAACCAGTAGGTCTCCTGTGATATTGGGCTGGAATGTTGCTCTAGTTTGTGATATTTTGTCAGACAAGTGAGAGGAGTGTTCTGCAATCCTATGGGATTATTTGTCTACAAGAGATTTAAGATGTTTAGGGAGACCTGCATATGGATGACTATGCTGATGTCTCAGGCAATGTAACACCTTCATCACATGGAAGACCTAAGAGGGGCCTTGTGACCTTTGTAAAATTGGGGTTAGTTTATGAATTGGAGACTGTCCCTATTGACTCACTTAACATCTTATGTGTGCTCATAACTCTCCATAATGATACAAAGCTGCAAGTGATAAATGTTTACAATTCCGTTTCCTCAATGTCCACCCCTGTTCAAATTTACAACATTTTTTAGATGCGTTTTTAATGGCAGTGTCCAAACCCATATTGATTTTAATGTTGGGTGTTTTTAATTTGCATGATGTGTGGTCCTAATCTGAAGAACGATGCCTTTTGCATTGACTCCAAACAGGGGTATTTCATCCATTCCCAGCAGGGGTATTTTTTAAACAATGTGCTGGCAGAATGGAATCTTATTAATTTACTGTCCTGGGAGGAGTTTCACTCGGATAGTTTAATGTCCACCTTTAAGGGTAGAGACCTTAGCACCACCATTGATTTTATTATAGTGTGAACTAGTTTATTTTCCTCCCTTATTGATTTTAAAACAATATGGAGTGCCCTTAGCGATCATAACCTGATATGTGCAGAGTTTAGAGTGGATGTGATAGCTGACAATAAGCCCCATTGTTTAAGGAGCCTATTATACCAATGGAGCAGGGCCAATGGATAAGGAGGGCCAAGGTCATTCCAGATAATTTCTTTAAAAAATTGATGACAAAATGTCGCACTAATTTTGAAATCTGTCTACGGACAGAGAGCTCTGATCACGACATTGTGGACTTCTTTAAACATATTGGTTTAGAAATCCAGATGGCTCTTACCAGGAGTAGGCATGCGCCCCATAGTTCTGGGCCTAAACGGTTTGACAAGAAATGTTCTAAGACCCAAAAGGTCCTGCTGGCGGCTCTACATCAGATACCCAGTAACAAGGTAGCAGTAAGGAAGGCCAGGACTCTGTATTATGCCACTTGCAAGGAGCATAAAGATGCCCTCAAAAGGAGAAATTATTGGTAGATTGCTTGCTTAGGGACAGCTTGGCTTTTTGGAGGGTAGTGAATCAGCCCCTCTTTCACACGGATAGTTCACCAAATATGGTTCTCTCTATGCCAGTCCAAGCTTGGGTTTGCCATTTTGAGTCCATCTATACAGCTGAAAGTTTATCCTCTTCCTGTTTTCATCCTTCTAGGGGGGAGGTGCTCCTTTTTAATTTGGAGGGAGTTAGAGAAGCTATCTTGGCTCTACCATCTGGGAAAGCTCCAGGCCCAGATGGAGTTCCCAGAGATCTTTATAAATTTTATGTGGATCTCTGGGCCGATATCATCACCCAACATTTGAATGCAGAAAATCACAGCCAAACCATCTTATCCTGGCAAGAAATCGGAAAATTATCCTGAGTTTCATAAAAAGGAGTAGAGCTGATCCATCCTGCTATAGGCCCATTTTTTTAGTGGATGCTGAAGTAGAAATCATTCACCCTGTCCTGCTGAATCGACTGACAGTGTGGGCAGAGGAGCATAATATACTGTCAGACATTCGATATGGCTTTAGACCAGGACGGGGGTCGATTCAACAAAATATGAGTCTTTACTTATTGATTAACAAGTACACCACAGTAAAGAAAGTTACCATCCATCTGGCCCTCATTAACCTCAGCACGGCCTTTCATATAGTAAATAGATGGAAGCTCTGGGCCATGCTGAAGTCCTTGGGGGTGGATAATGCGCTCTTGAATGAATGAATGAATGAATATTGAATTTATAAAGCGCTAAACTTAGCCCAAGGGCGTCAAGGCGCTATTACGGCACTAGTGGGCAGACAAGCTGGCATGCTCTTCACTTTCCTGCATGATTTGCACATGGGACTGGAGGCCTCCTTAAGATTTGGCCCCAATGGGGAGTGCACACCGCAGTTTAAGTTGGCTAGGGAAGTCAGCCAGGGCTGCATATTAGCACCTTTGCTTTTTATTTTATATATTATCCAGTTAGAGTCTTTTTTATTGAAACAGTGCAAGGATGTACCCAGGGCTGGTGATAGATTTATACCAACCTTGTTATACACTGATCATACAGTCCTTATAGCGCATACTGCCAATGGCCTTCAGTACCTGTTAGACCATTTTATTGTATTCATGGATAGCCTGAGCCTGAAAACTAATTTTTCCAAGTCATATACCATGGTCTTCAGTCAGTTAAAATCTAAATCCAAAAGCTATTCGATTAAAGGCCAGCAAATAGGCAGAACCAACAACTTTTGTTACCTCGGACTGCTATTAGATACTAAATTGAACTGGCAATTTCTGTTTAATGCCCATGTACAGTCTTCTAACAGAGTAGCCTAATGTATTGAGGAATTTGCCAGACGGCTTGGCAGTTCCCATATCTTATCTATTGTGGACCTCTACAAAGCTAAATGTATTCCAACTGTGTCTTTTGGCTGCGAGATTTGGGGTTGCTACGCAAATCAATTTAGGTGGCTGAAAACAAATTCCTGAGAAGGGTCATGAGGCTTAACCAAAGTGTTCCTTCGGAGATTGCTCATGAGAAACTGGGTGTAGGTTACATTAAAGACTATATGCAAGTCCATCCCTTACTACTGTGGTTCTCAGTTTGGTTCAAGGAGGAACTTGCATTTACTAGGAGGATTCTAAGAGATTGCCTGCGATTGGATCACAGGCTGCATATTCCTTAGTTGAACTATATTAAATGCACCTAAGTGACCTTGGTAGACCTGATATTTTTTCTGACCCAGACACTATCACTAAAGCTAATTTCCTCTGGATCAAACAAGCTTATTATCATAAAGTTCCGGAAACAAGGGCAGCGAGCATGATGTCCAAATGTACTCTTGTGCACTATTTTTTGGTTAAATCCCTGAATCTCATTGATTTATACCTGACGATTGACATGCCTGTCCATCGAAGACGACTTTTGGCTTATTTTCAGCTGAACTTGTTTTCCCAGCTCCTGATAGCCTAGTTAAATCCTCAGAGTTTCCGCCTAGCACTTGTGATTCTGCTGCTATCTTTGATACCTTGCACATTATTTTCATATATGTTCTAAATTCTCTAGGCTACATTTTAAGTTTATTTGTTCTCTTATATTGCCAATGAATCTTACTGAAGTAAGACCTGTCATATTCTACCTTCAATTTTTAAACACACCTACTGTTTGCTTTTATGTATCATAGTATTTAGCTGGGGTGGTTCATTCTTATACAGGAGAAGTTATGATGATGGACTATTTGTTTTCTTGCTTAGGCAGTCTTTCTGTTCCTTTGTTTTTATGTACTTTTATGATTTGTTTAATTCAAATCAAATAAAGTGATTACTGACTGTATAGTGACACTTTACTACTTTTGTATAGTTCTTACTAAGCGAGGGGCAGTCCATATTTGCGGTCTACAGGATTATGGTCACTAAAAATGGCCGGTAGAACATATGAATCTATAACTCCTGGGGCTAAGTCTGATTACATCAATATAAAATCAATAGCACTACCCCTCATACCGCTCCCGCCTTATAAAATTCCATTGAAGAGTAAACGTTTGTCTTGACCATAATTTCATTTTTGCCTCCCCATAAGGTGTATGTAGAAAATGTATAATGTTCTCTCCCTGTAAATTAGTTGTTCACAGACACGATCTCCCCTTAGAGGACAGCTGGTCAAGTTAAAATCACCCGCCCAACTTATTGCTACTTGTTTATGGCTTCTATTCACATAAGATGATATAAAAGATTGAATATCTTCAATAATATCAACAGGTTCTATAGACAAAAAATTTAAATTTAAATTAATTAACAAAATATCATAATAACCAATAATGGGCAATTTCAAAATCTGAAAATAAGAATCAGAGGAAATGATCTTTAATGTTTAAAAGTTTAAGTGGGATCAAGACTGCAAGCCCCCCCCCCCCCCCTTCGCTCTGCTTGATGTGGAAGGCTGGCCTGGGGTACAAAATGATGTAAACCCATCTAGGGAGAAATTTTCAGCCTCCATCACACAGTCATTTTTTATGTATGTTGAATTAATAAACAACTGCAGTTGTGCTCATCTCTAAATTAGACAAACAGCACAGACATGTGTAAGACTGTCACAAGTGCTGATGTTGACAATTAAGTGCTTTTGCTAAGAACCGGAAACTACTGGCTTAAATTAAGCACTGGTGCTGAGGTTTTAGTTGAACTCAATTAGGGTATGGTGTAAGCAATGTATGCACATCCACCAAGAGTAATACCTTATTTAATACCTATGCCTAAAGACTGAAGGACATAAGGACCGTTTAGAGACTTTACCTCTCATGAGCCATGGCCCGTGCCCACAAGTAAACAATAATAACAAAAAGCATATTAAACTTAGTGCCTCTACAGATATGAATGCTATTTGTATGATGATTGTAACACTTTGAAAATGAAGAGCAGGCTGGACCAACCAGAATCTCATAGTGTGGGCAACTCAGCACATTGCAACAGCGCTGGCTTTATTATTTTCAAAAGAAGCGAAACGATACCAACTGGAAACTGCTTTACTGAAGGAGTGAACCTCATAGTATAAAGTCGCCCTTTCCCGCCCAAGTACTCTGCCTCAGACTGTCTTCAAGAAAACACACAACCCTCTCTTCTGTTTGTTTTTTCTCTACATTACTGGGAGATCATGTGCCTGTCTGTGTTGTTGGGCTCAGGGTGAGTGGCAGACACATTGAAGTCTGGGAGTCGAAGGATCTGAGATGTTGAGATGTTTCAAAGCTTTGTATATAAAAGTGGTAATCTGTGACATTTCCCAGACTTCTCTCCATGGGGTAGCTCTAATGTTCTTTTGTATAGTTTCCCATCCCTGAACTCCATTCTTAGCATGTGGCGTCTCTTAGAAGGCCCATGGTTGTGGGCAATTTCTGCTCGTTTTTTCATCACAATACACAGTTTTGTTGAAAACACGCTACAAGGAACAGAAATGAAAAATGAGTTGGCCTTCTTTCACATTCATCCTAATCCTAAAAGAACTTAATAGAGAATTGGGTGTGTTATTGAGTTATATATCCTAAATAGTCAGTCACCACTGTGCCTTAGGAGGCAATAATATATTAAGTTGCAGTGTGACCAGATCTTCTCCCTTTTTCGATTGTAAATGTTATTGTCATAAGGGCAGGTCTTATAGTTTTGACCTCCAAATCACATTATTTACAGTACTGGTATCCAGCCGTCTCAGATCACGCACACAAGTCTGCTTCACATTCCTGCATGTACTGCCCATGATGCACCCCCCTTTGGCAATGTGACCATCACAAATAAGGGCCAGAATTACAAAGGAGCTGACTAGCAAAAAATACAGGCGTCCATTCAGTTGTGGACACACGCTGTGTTTTGAGCAAGTTTCGTTCTTTTCGGCCATTGACAAACCCACTACTTAATTTGCACAGGTGTTTATCTATGGCCAGCACTGGCATCAATTTTTGGGGAGCAAGACCTATTTTCCATCATCCGACTTTGACTCAGAGCAAGAAAGATGAAAGGCAGAAAGGATGGGAATATGAAAAGAATGGCATGGGGAAGAGCAGAAGGTTCAAGGTGTTGAAAGAAAGAAGCATGACAACGAATCAAGGTCAGACACGCTGGGCCTGATTCACAAAGGTAAACTTAGACCTAAAGTCAAGTCAAAGTTTTTCGATTTGAGCAATGCAATTTATGAAAGTAAAAACACATCTCAATACAATCCTAAAGAATCAGCAGTAAAAAAGAAATAATAGTGCATCTCGCTATTTCAGTCTTAAAAAGCCTGATAAATAAAAAGAAACACACATGTGGGGTAGATGAACATTGCAAGTATAATAAAGCTGGAAGCACTTGTCTAAAATTCAAAGATGTCAGCAGTGGTTCAATATATTTAAATCGAAGATTACTGAACCTTGGGTAAAGAAAAACAACATGCGAAGCTTCAAGTAAAGAGACATTGTCACGGATGCATGCAGGTAATTCAGAAATTTTATGCCAACCATCGTCACATAAAAGTAATTGAGAAATCCTGTTAAGTCTAAAAAGGGTCAATAGCCTTTTATGATAACCAGCCATCTCAAGTGTCAAATAGGGTTCCAGGCCTCTCCTAGGTTTGTTCAGGTGGTAATCAATCCTGGTAGCCGCTATAATAGTACGGTCAGGATCAGAGAGAGATCAGGTCTTCCTAAGTCCCTTATTTTGTTTTTGATATATGATAACCAAAGAATATTGAACCTGTGAGTCAAATCCATACAGTCCTTTAAAATTAGTTTGTTAACACGAGCTCCTCTTTCAACCATAGAGATAACCACAAAAGTAGAGGGCAAAGACAAATAAAATCAAAAATATAACCCATGCCTACTTCTTCATGGGCAAACTCGTCTGGGATACATTGCGGTATCTTTAGTAGGTTTCTCAGAAATGTATTTTCCACAATTTAAACACGGAGTATAGAAGAATATCCCCAGATCTCACAACCGTCGCACACTGTGGGAACACACTTGGCTTTAAAAATATCAATGATAGTCTTGAAATGAGTGCACCCCAATCGCCGGTAGAAATTACCTATACTATGGGTGACCCTATTAAAAGACACTATATTATTTTGGATCAATGAGTACTAGCTCATGTGGGAATCCAATAAATGCTAAATAATAAGCCGGGGCAGAGTTCGCGGAGTTCTGCTACGTGGAACTCTGCGAATTGCAAAAAAAACTCAGCCGCGCTATGCGGAGCTCCGCAAGCGGCGGAGTGCTTTGGATGAATGCTGTTCGCTGTGATTTTCAGTGCCAGGTGCTTGTCTGCAATGTGTAATCATCGCGAACAGCACCATGCACAGCGCAAGCGGGCACTGCTTCCTTTCTGCCGCTCGAGTAGGTTTGTACTTGAGCGGCAGATTTCACAATGCGAACGTACAGTTTCTCAAAGCGAGCATACGCGACCACTCGCAATGAGAAATCTGACCACCTGCGAACGAGAAAAAATCTCACCAGGAGGAGGATTTTCCTCGCTCGGGCTCACCAACATGACATTGACTAACGCGAGTGAGGAAAGAAACTCCACGAGCTCCGCCTTACGCGGAGTGCGGAAATATCCGCAAACTCTGCGAGCGGAGTGGAGTTCACTGGCCAGACTTACTAAATAACAGAAATTGTCCACCCTGCAAACATGAAAACCTTTAGCTATACACTTTATAGATTTAGTACCCCTGGGTCCAACCACCATAGTATAGGATTTTGTAAAAATTGGTGTCTAGATCAAAACTATACATAAAATTAATAAAATAATCTAAGAGCTGCTGTAGGCCTTTAGCAGTACGCAAAATTAAAACAGTATCATTTGCGTATAACAGCGCTGGAACAAATCGAGCCCCTAACCTAGGGACATCCTGGCAATGCTCAAGTAAAATAGATTCAAAACTGTTAATGTAAAGAATCAAAACGAAAGATGCCAATATACAGCCCTGTCATACCCCTCTCATTAATTTAAAGTGAGTGGTGCATTCTCCTTTTGGCTCATATCTAACTGAGGCCAAGAGCCCCTCGTGCAAATTGCACAGGAAAGTTATAAGTGCAGATTCTACCTCCATGAACCCCATCATGATCAAGAGCTTAGCTCTATTAACTGTATCGAACGGCGTGCTGAGGTCCATGAAGACCAGATGAATAACCCCCTTCTTAGCTCTAGTATACTTGATTATAAGCAAGAATAAATTCAAACTCTGCTCTTAGGTGCCCCGCCCAGGCCTAAAATGGCATTGAACATCAGAGAGGATGTTATGCTCTGAAGCCCAAGCCATTAGTCGATCCAACATAATCCGACCAATGATCTTTACATCTAAATCAAACAAAGAAATTGGCCTGTCACAGAAGGACGTGCTCTGTTCCCCTTTTTAAATTCAGAAACTATTACCAACCTATGTCAAGACAATGGCATCGGTCCTCAAGACACCATGTTCAGATGTCATGTTATAATAGGGGCCCAGAGTTCAACACAGGCTTTATATAAATCCGCCGGCACCTCATCAGGTCCTGAGGCTTTGCCTGAGGAAGGGCTAAAATAGTGGTGTTAACTTCATCATAACAAAAGTTAAGAGGGTCCTCTGAACTAATGCCCATTAATGGCAAATGTGGGCCCGCTGAATTATAGATGGCCTCAAAATGAGAAATCCAGTCACTTTGTGTGGCTGTACGGGCTAAATTGGACACTCAGAACGAAATAGAGGTTAGTTCACCACTCTCGAAAAGGTGTCACTATTCTATAACTCGTTAGCAGTGAGTAAACTCTCCCAGGCTTTCCTCTTAAGTTAATTTTTTTGCTTTTTAATGGCAAGATTATATTGGGCCCTTACCTTTTTTTTGTCACCCTTTATATACTTCTTCATGTGCAGTACTGCTATCAAATCTTTTTCGAGTATTTCTTATCAAACCCTTTCTGAAGCCGGGGATGCAAATCAGAACCTGCCCCAGTAAGGGCAGACTTAACTGGGGAAACAGCATTTGCAACGCTGTCATTACATCGCGCTACCATTACAACGACCGCGTTGTTAGTACGCAATGCATTTACATCGCAAGTCATTACAACGACTTGCACTAGGGGGCGCTGAGGTATTGGAAACATATTCCAACACCTTCCCTACTGTTGCGCAAACTGGAGTAGGAATAGTAATTAATACTATTCCTAAGTCCAGCGCGCCCCCTAGTGCAATCGTTGTAATGACTTGAGATGTAAATGCATCGCGTACTAACAACGCGGTCGCTGTAACGACCGCGTTGTAAAAGCATGTGATGTAATACATTGCGATGTAATAAGCCATATTCACTTAACTGCTCTATATATATCAGAAAAGGATTCTAAAATGCCCTCTCAGAAACCTCTTCATCTAGGCAACTAGAAACATCAGATTGTCTAAAAACAACCAGGTTGGAAAGTATATCCAAAGAACAACATCAGCTCTGGTCCCTGGGCCATGTCCCTTGTCATAGGGTACTACTGGCTCCTTATACGTATGGGGCAAAGCCTCGCTTAAATTTTCCTCCAAATGGAACAATACTGCGAGTAAGTTCTTGTCACTCCATGCAACATCAACCACTTCAAATTTAATAAGGGAAAAGAAGAGAGAAAATGAGGCAGAAATGTAATCAATAGTTGTGTTTAAGCCCCTAACCTTGAATATATGGATCTCTCGTGAGAGGAAGGTATTACATTAACAAAATATGAGGCAAAATCATCCATATAGAAGCAGCCCTGGATGTCTGTAGTGATCACGCCGAGGCAGGTAAGTAGTATACACTACGTTTATTGACTGTACATCTCCACAGCTTCCAGAAAGAATGCTGTAATCAACTTTTACATTCAAACTGTAACATTCTGTAACCTAGGAGACAGCATCACAATCACTGAGAGCAGTGCAGACATATTATCGACTACATCTCCTTCCTTTCGGTAGGAGAACAAAGAACTTAAACTGAGTAACAAAGAACAGAATACTAAAGGAAAGGGGTATTACAAGGAAAGATAAAAACCAAAAGAAATAGACAAAAAAGAAAACTAAAGAGGAACATCAATAAATCCCTAGTTGTGAAAAGAAAGATTATTAGCATAGGAAGAGAATGATAATGAAAATTACCAACCAAAACGTTTAAGTGTCGTCACCTTCCTACCACTTTTGCGTGACTCACAGCATTGTTCCAAAGGTACATTGAGAGACTCATTTCCCTCACTTCCTGTCATTTCTGCGTTTATTAGCATTTCACATCGCTGTTCTGAAGGTACAGAAAAATCATCGATAACCTGCATACTTTTGTCATATCCAGACAAGCCCTGTAGAGTCATCTTATTAATAATATGTCTGGGAATCTAGTACACTCTAGAGATGTTCTCTAACTTCTCCCATCATACCGAGATGTTGCATCAACTTTTGTGGGTGGACCAAGCTTTGACAAACCAATAGCAACTTTATGAGGAAGTTTGATCCTAATCCAGTCCTCTACCTGGATCTTAGATTCCATCATAGTAGAATCTCCTACCATTTCATCAGTAGATCTAGATCCAGAGGTAGGCTTCTTCTTAACTTCACCCACACTCCCAGGCATCATCCGCAAACCCCATTTCCTCATCTGGGCGGAACACATGTCAAAAGTAGCTACTCTCCCCCGCAAAGGTTCAAAAGGACTTTTGTCAGACACTTGATTGGGGGTCGTGCGATGTGCCCATAACATGCTTTGCAAAGCCTCTCTCACCTCATTCCTCTTGCTCACAGCCAACTGTTAATATTTTACCAACACACGGTTCATGCGCTCAATAAAACCATTGACTTGTGGATGATACAAAGCCACTCTGCAAAGTGAAATATTGGACTGTTGTAGGAACCGAATCACTGACAAAATATCGAAGGTCAGAATATCGACCTACAGAAATATCGACGCAATAATATCGAAGTCAAGAATATCGACATCCTATCTACATTATGGTAAGTACAAAAATATCGGAAAAAAATATAGATGTCAAAAATATTGTTGTTAAAGATATCGTTTTTTATTTAAGTTAAATAAAATAATGTAAAATAAAGTAAATAATACATATCATTAAAATAAACATAGTTAAAATATTTTAAAATGTTTAAAAATTATAAGTAATATATATGTAATGTAAAAATAAATTAAACATATACATATAATATATAATATATATACTTACTTACTAATAATTTTTAATAATTATTTTAATAACATACTTTTTTTTAAATATCATATAAATGCATCTATACACATAAAACAATAATATAAATAAAAATTAAATAAATATATAACAAATTAAAACAATTTAAATTATTTTTAATCTTTTAAAAATTAATTATATACTACATTAACTAAAATAATACTAAAAATATTAGATAGCGGAGGTAATAAAATTACTATTCCAACTCCAAACAGTGCAACAGTAGGGAAAATGTTGGATAGCGTAGGGGTAAAATTACTATTCCCACCCCAGTGACTGCAACAGTAGGAAAAGTGTTGGATAGCGTAGGGGTAAAAATTACTATTCCCACTCCAGTGAGTGCAACAGTAGGGAAACTGTTGGATAGCATAGGGGTTAAAATTACTATTCCCACTCCAGTGAGTGCAACAGTAGGGAAAGTGTTGGGTAGCGTAGGGGTAAAAATTACTATTCCCACTCCAGTAAGTGCAACAGTAGGGAAAGTGTTGGATAGCGTAGAGGTAAAAATTACTATTCCCACTCCAGTGAGTGCAACAGTAGTGAAAGTGTTGGATAGCGTAGGGGTAAAAATTACTATTCCCACTCCGGTGAGTGCAAAAGTAGGGAAAGTGTTGGATAGCGTAGGGGTAAAAATTACTATTCCCACTCCAGTGAGTGCAACAGTAGGGAAAATGTTGGATAGCGTAAGGGGTTAAATTAACATACTTATTAATTAAATAATTTTTGTAAAATAAATAACATATTAATAATTAATTAACTAAAAAATTAATAATAAACACCAATAATATTAAATTAATATTTACTTAAATAACATTAAATTACTTCCCACCCTATTCCCTCATAAACATACAACCCGCTACACATAAAAAGAACACAATTAATTTAATTATCAAATCATCAATTAATCAAAATTTCATTACCAATTATTATTAAATGAACAATAAATTAATTAACAATAACAATAAATAAAAATAATAATAAATTAATTAAAATTAATATAATTATAAATTAATCAATTAATGAAAATTAATTACCAATTAATAATTATTAACAATACATTAATTATCACTAACAATCAATAAAAACATATTAATTAATTATAATCAAATTACTTCCCACCCTATTCCCCTAAAAACCCACAACCCGCTACACATACAAAGTAACATAATTAATTTAATTATCAATTAATCAATTATTAACAATTAATTACCAATTAATAATCAATAACAATAAATAAAAACATATTAATTAATTAATTAATTAATTATAATTAAATTACTTCCACCCTATTCCCCTATAAACCCACAACCCGCTCTGATACTAAACCGCAAAATTTACTTTAAAAAATTACTAATTTCTAAACATTTAATACATATATTTAAAAATAATAAAAATACATTACAAAAAATGTTAAACATACATAAAAAATACATACTAAAATACATAACACTAATATAAATATTGATATTATTAACAACGATATTTTTGCTAACGATATTACTTACTTCGATATTACTTACTTCGGTATAAAAAAACGATATTACTTACCTTAAGGTCGATATTCTGTTCACCGATATTCTTGACATCGATATTCTGTCCCTACGATATTAAAAACTTGATATTAGTGTAGGTAGATATAAAAAAATCGATATTTTGACTGCGTACCGTAAGAACCCAATTATTTCCTTGGGCATAAATTGGACGCCATTATTCAAAGCAATTTCTTTGGGAAAACCCTCCCTAGCAAACAAGCCTTGACAAAAACTTGATCACTTTTTGAGTGTTGGAATCTGCCATAAACTGAACCTCCCATCACTTACTGTAGTAATTAGCAACCACCACAGCGTACTTATACTTATTAGGAAGAATATGGAATGGCCCCACAAAATCCACAGCAAGTTTCATCCAGGGTCCCATAGGTAATTCAATCACCTGATTGGGAGGAGTGACATTTTTGATTACCTTATCGCTCATACAACATGTCACACATCCCTTGACAACATCCTCAATCTTACGATCCATAGATGGCCAACAGTAGACCCTACGAATCCTCCGAATCCTCCTAATGTGCTCCTCTATCCAAGATGAACCTCATGACCAGACTCAATAATGCGGGCCCTTAGCTTCTCTGGAGGGGTATGCATTTTTCACAACGCATGATCATCTCGCCATCTTCCACAGACAATTAATTCCCAGATATTGGCATACAGCTGAAATTCACACTCTAAATTCTTCTCCTTAGGCCAATCTTGGATGATGTGCTCCTTTACTCTGTTGAGAATTCTGTCTGACTGTAAACCCTCAAACCACTCTTTTTCGGAAAACCCACTGACACATATCACACATCCACAGCAGCAATCAAACATTCCTCTTCTTCATCACCCACAAATTCCTCTTCCATTTTCAAAGGCAGGGGTGATCTAGAGAAAAAATCTCCTCTAGTGTTCTTCCCCCTTGGAATGTCCTCAACCTCAAAACTGTACTCCAATAATTTAGAACTTAGGGGTCGATTCCGATTCGGGCCGGAAAACATACCGACCGACTCGGTACGGGAATTAAGTCCGACCGACACGTACCGGCGCTGCCCGAACCGGGTAGTACGATGAAATGCATGTGAATCACGACCGACTCATACGGAACTCAAGTCGAACGACCGACCCGGACGGAAGCAAGCTATCCGGCCGGGAAACCACGCGAATCGAACTGACCGACACGCACCAGGAATGAACCTGAACGAAACGTACCCGCGAACTCCGACCCGCGCAGTACGATGCAATGCGTGCAAAATCAGACCGATTCGCTCGGAGCTCAAGCCGTACGACCGACACGCATACAAAAGCCAGCCGAACCAACACAATACCCCGCGACCGACGCGTATGCCGCACATGAAACCTAGCTGAAACACAGCGGGAACGACTCGGAGAAGCGCGCACGAGACAACTGCAGTGTCCTACTCGGTCAGAAGAACGTCTCCTACATGCACAAAAATTACAAAGGAAAAAATACAAAAAAAGAGGGCCAAACAAGCAATGACAAAGTCAATAAATACAGGGGGGGAAAAAAAATGGAACAAGGACACACCCCCAACTCCACCGATATAAAGGCCACAAATCCCTACCATGATCCTTTGCAAATTCCACTGACCTGCCAGCACAGAACACCATCAGACAGCAACCACAGACACACTCACAGCTCATCCAACACACAAGCCACACACCATTAGGACCTCAACAAATAGCACCCTCACACACACCCAGCAAAACCTACACTCACCCACCCTCACTTGCACACACACACACACACATCAATCACCACCACCACCAATCACCATGCCCCCAAAGAAGAATCATAAGTTCCTAGATAGTGAATTGGAAGTCCTGGTAGACGAGATCCTGAGGGTAGAGCCACAGTTGTTTGGCACATTGGTCCAACAAACCCCCATGGCGCAGAAATCCAAGATGTGGGAGAGGATCGTCGACAGGGTCAACGCACAATCACCATGTTTGCGCACAAAGGAAAACATCCAGAACAGGTGGTATGATGTGCGCAGGAGGGTCAGGGACCTACTGAAGAAGGATTACATCCTGAGCCAGCACACCGGCAGTGGCCCTCCTGCCAAACCACTATACCTCAGGCCCTGGGAGGAGAAGGTGCGGGCCATCCTACCACCAGTGAGCGTATATGGACTAACAAACATCCCAGAGCCTGGTGAGTACACAACAAATATACACAATATGGTGTGACAATACACACACATCACTGTCAAGGGGATAGTCAAACCATGCACCCTTAGCAAATCCACAGCAACCAAAAGATAATCATCCCAAGATGTGAATGCCAGTCAGACAAACACAATACCTGCCATCTCATAGTGACATGTAACTGTGTCATGACATGTACAAACCTAACAACAAATAGAGCAAGGCAGTGGCACAAATATAACCAACAAACACTGTCTGATATTTTGCCACTACTAGAACACCACCTCACAGGGAAGCTCACTGAAAGGAAGGAATTCTGTGTATGCTGGTGAAGTCAGTGTAGCCAATAGCATGATGGGAGTTGTAGTCACAGATAATGGTCAGCCTCACAATTGGCCCATCAACACCACCCTGAACCATGCTCACATCACAGGGAGTGGAAAAGGACTGACAAGATGGCTGACACTGGGTACTGCTGTGGGGAGCACAAGGGCCTGCTGGGAACTGTGCAACAACCAACAGCAGGACACCACTGACTGACATCCTGAAAGACATCTTGCACTACCTGCAATGGAAGCACGTTCCATGGTGGGATATCTGGCTGGGTGGGAAGGAGGACTGACAGCACTGACCATAGTTACAAGCAGCTCTCCTCACACACCCCCTCAACACAAACTCCACATAACCAACCTGGGAGAATGCAATGCCTCACACTCTAAATGAAGATCCCACAAAGAACCACCACCCTGGGTTATGCTGTGTGAAGCACAGGGACACTCTTGGGACTTGTAGCCAAACAAACGCCAGGACAACACTGTCAGCCATCCTGTCAGCACAGGCACACTACCCCACAGGGAAGCAGAGTCAAAAGGAAGGAAGTATGGGCATGCTGGGAAGGGTGGTGTAGGCAATAGCATGATGGGAGTGGTAGTCACAGCTCAACATCCCCCACCCACATGGCCCAGCAAGCTCACACTGAACCATGCACACCTCACAGGGAGTGAAAAGCCACTTCAAAGATGTCTGACACTGGCCTCAGCTGTGGGGAGCACAAGGCCCTGCTGGGAAATGGGCACCAACAAACAACAGGACCACACTGTCAGCCATCTTACCATTGCTGTCACACTCACACACAGTGAAGTCCACTCAAAAGGAAGGAAGTATGGGCATGCTGGGAAGGGGGTGCAGGCAATAGCATGATGGGAGTGGTAGTCACAGCTCAACATCCCCCACCCACATGGCCCAGCAAGCTCACACTGAACCATGCACACCTCACAGGGAGTGAAAAGCCACTTCAAAGATGTCTGACACTGGCCTCAGCTGTGGGGAGCACAAGGCCCTGCTGGGAACTGGGCACCAACAAACAACAGGACCACATTGTCAGCCATCGTGCCATTGCTGTCACACTCACACACAGTGAAGTCCACTCAAAAGGAAGGAAGTATGGGCATGCTGGGAAGGGGGGTGTAGGCAATAGCATGATGGGAGTTGTAGGCACAGATATTGGTCACCCTCACAATTGGCCCATCAACACCACTCTGAACCATGCCCACATGACAAGGAGGTGAAAACAACTGACAAGATGGCTGACACTGGGTACTGCTGTGGGGAGCACAAGGCCCAGCTGGGAACTGTGCAACAACCAACAGCAGGACACCACTGTCAGCCATCTTGCCATTGCTGTCACACTCACACACAGTGAAGTCCACTCAAAAGGAAGGAAGTATGGGCATGCTGGGAAGAGGGGTGCAGGCAATAGCATGATGGGAGTGGTAGTCACAGCTCAACAATCCCCCACCCACATGGCCCAACAAGCTCACACTGAAGCATGCACACCTCACAGGGAGTGAAAAGCCACTTCAAAGATGTCTGACACTGGCCTCAGCTGTGGGGAGCACAAGGCCCTGCTGGGAACTGGGCACCAACAAACAACAGGACCACATTGTCAGCCATCTTGCCATTGCTGTCACACTCACACACAGTGAAGTCCACTCAAAAGGAAGGATGTATGGGCATGCTGGGAAGGGGGGTGTAGGCAATAGCATGATGGGAGTTGTAGGCACAGATATTGGTCACCCTCACAATTGGCCCATCAACACCACTCTGAACCATGCCCACATTACAGGGAGGTGAAAACAACTGACAAGACGGCTGACACTGGGTACTGCTGTGGGGAGCACAAGGCCCTGCTGGGAACTGTGCAACAACCAACAGCAGGCCACCACTGTCAGCCATCTTGCCATTGCTGTCACACTCACACACAGTGAAGTCCACTCAAAAGGAAGGAAGTATGGGCATGCTGGGAAGGTGGGTGCAGGCAATAGCATGATGGGAGTGGTAGTCACAGCTCAACATCCCCCACCCACATGGCCCAGAAAGCTCACACTGAAGCATGCACACCTCACAGGGAGTGAAAAGCCACTTCAAAGATGTCTGACACTGGCCTCAGCTGTGGGGAGCACAAGGCCCTGCTGGGAACTGGGCACCAACAAACAACAGGACCACATTGTCAGCCATCTTGCCAATGCTGTCACACTCACACACAGTGAAGTCCACTCAAAAGGAAGGAAGTATGGGCATGCTGGGAAGGGGGTGTAGGCAATAGCATGATGAGAGTTGTAGGCACAGATATTGGTCACCCTCACAATTGGCCCATCAACACCACTCTGAACCATGCCCACATTACAGGGAGGTGAATACAACTGACAAGATTGCTGACACTGGGTACTGCTGTGGGGAGCACAAGGCCCTGCTGGGAACTGGGCACCAACAAACAACAGGACCACACTGTCAGCCATCTTACCATTGCTGTCACACTCACACACAGTGAAGTCCACTCAAAAGGAAGGAAGTATGGGCATGCTGGGAAGGGGGGTGCAGGCAATAGCATGATGGGAGTGGTAGTCACAGCTCAACATCCCCCACCCACATGGCCCAGCAAGCTCACACTGAAGCATGCACACCTCACAGGGAGTGAAAAGCCACTTCAAAGATGTCTGACACTGGCCTCAGCTGTGGGGAGCACAAGGCCCTGCTGGGAACTGGGCACCAACAAACAACAGGACCACACTATCAGCCACCTTACCATTGCTGTCACACTCACACACAGTGAAGTCCACTCAAAAGGAAGAAAGTATGGGCAAGCTGGGAAGGTGGGTGTAGGCAATAGCATGATGGGAGTTGTAGTCACAGATATTGGTCACCCTCACAATTGGCCCATCAACACCACTCTGAACCATGCTCACATCGCAGGGAGTGGAAAAGGACTGACAAGATGGCTGACACTGGGTACTGCTGTGGGGAGCACAAGGCCCTGCTGGGAACTGTGCAACAACCAACAGCAGGACACCACTGACTGACATCCTGAAAGCCAACTTGCACTCCCTGCAATGCAAGCACGTTCCATGGTGGGATATCTGGCTGGGTGGGAAGGAGGACTGACAGCACTGACCATAGTTACAAGCAGCTCTCCTCACACACCCCCTCAACACTAACTCCACATAACCAACCTGGGAGAATGCAATGCCCCACACTCTAATTGAAGATCCCACAAAGAACCACAACCCTGGGTTATGCTGTGTGAAGCACAGGGACACTCTTGGGACTTGTAGCCAAACAACCGCCAGGACAACACTGTCAGCCATCCTGTCAGCACAGGTACACTACCGCACAGGGAAGCAGAGTCAAAAGGAAGGAAGTATGGGCATGCTGGGAAGGGGGGTGTAGGCAATAGCATGATGGGGGTGGTAGTCACAGGTCAACATCCCCCACCCACATGGCCCAGCAAGCTAGCACTTAAGCATGCACACTTCACAGGGAGTGAAAAGCCATATCAAAGATGTCTGACAATGGTGCTCTGTTGTGTGGAGTACCAGGCCCTGCTGGGACCTGTGCACCAACCAACAGCAGGACACCACTGAATGACATCCTGAGAGTCAACCTGAACCCACTGCAAGGGTGGAATGCTTCATGGTGGGATAACTGGGCTAGGTGGAGAAGGAGGGCCGGATGTCCACCAAATACAACCAATGCTGGCCATGCACACACCTCAACATTCACATTGAAATGCCTCAGGTTTGCAGGACAATGTGCTACACCAATATCAACCTCTTACTGTGACAACTTAGGACAATGCAATGTCCAGGCCCGCATCCAGAGGTACAGTCACAACTGTCAGGTGTGTGAACCATTGATGCCTGTAGAAATATAACATACATTGTGTGTCTCTTCCAAAAACAGGTGATGATGGGGACACAGCAGCAGGCGAGGAGGAGTCCCTGTCCCAGGCTCCGGGGGACACTGAGCCCACTGGTGTGGAACAGCCTCTGCCCTCCTTGGAGGACGAAGACCTACCTGGCCCCTCCAGCGTGAGTCATCATGCAGCACCAGCAGGACCAACATCTGCACCCCCTGCACCCACTGCTCCAACAACTGCCAACACACAGACCACCCCCGCCGACACGGACAGACCAAGGACCACCAATGACAACAGCACAGGGACCCTGGCCCAACGTCGAACTACGGACAACGAGCCCAGTAACAACCCCCAAGGGGGCCTAGGGTCACCTGGGCGTAACACCGCAGGTCCCGCACGTGTCGCCAGTGGTGGTGGGAGTGGTGGTAGACATAGGTCGCCGTTTGCAGAGGGGTCTGGACTGCATGATGACCCACAACTGACACGCATTGCTGAGGCGTACCAGAATAGCACCAGAGAGGTCAGCCAGGACATTCAACAGCAGCAGGCTGCCCATCATGCCCGCTTGGACTCTCACATGTCCCGTGTGGAGACACACATGTCCCGTGTGGTGACACACATGTCTGGCATGGAGTCCAAGTGGGACACATTGGAAGAACTGACAGCGGTACATAGGGACATATTGACATGCCTCCGCCAGATTAGCACCAACATGGCCACACCTCCCTGTGTGCCCACAACATCTGGTTCTGCAACAACTGCAACTGCCACAGGGAGGGAGGAGGACTCTGGCGGAGAGTCCCCTGCACCGCAGCAGCCTGCATGTGAGGGTCCCCCCCCCAAAGAAGAGGGGTCGTCCGAGGAAGGAAAACTGAGAGGTCGATGGCCATGTACATCCCCCAGGAAGCCAACACCTGTTCTGGAAATTCTCCTTTGTGTGCAAACTGTTCACCCTGTCGAATGCAACACAACTCTCCCACATGACATGGGGAGTTCAAGTTGGACTAATGTATCAGATGACTGTGGACTTCACTCAGGACATTTCTGCTACCAAGACTTGCAACTCATCTGGGAACTTTGGATCACAATCCCAATGTACAGCACCCACCATCCTGTGCACTATACTCACACATGTATGTAAATAAAATCACTAATACACCATACTTGCCTCTGTTGTGATTCCAACGTGGTTACTGTCATGGGGATGATGATCAGCTAAATTACACTGTGTATGCTAACTGCTACAGCAAGTACAACACCGTCATGTGAGTCATGGTGACAAAACATATGAGGGAGACACACCACTAGGGCTACACAACACAGAGACACCAGGGCCATCAGACTCATCACCTACACTGATGTTGCCAGGAAATACTGTGGAATGCACAGACACCACACCTATTCAGAGTCTGTGTCAACTAGCCCACAGGTGCAGTAAGCAAATGTCAGTCAGATGTGTGACCACAGACAACGCACATCCCAAAGTGAAGCACAGGTTTATTACACATTTGCAACATGTTGTTTCCACTACAAATGCAAGGTAATCCCACGTGGCAGTGGCCACACAGTCAAAAAGTGCAGAAGATATAAAGTCCAGGGGTGTGTGGCACATCACCTGTAGGGAAACGACTGCTGCCACCCTGAAAGCTGAATCATGGTGTCAGGGGATCCAAGTTGACCAAACAACTCTGTAAGCACCCTGTGAAGGACAGACATGACACACAGTCAAAACCACTGAAGAACAGGACAGAACTGCCATACTTATGCCCAATACATGTCACAAGATAACTACACAAAACCAAGTTAGCATGTCAACACTGTTGGGGAGTACAGACTACCTGTAAGGACACATCGCTGCACGCATCCAGTCAAGTAGCACATGGCCACACTCAAACAACACCAGAGCACCACCCACACATATCATGCAAACTCACATCATTCACATGACAACTCTCTGGATACTCACATTCAGCTGAAGAAGTTGGTGATGAGCTGTGTGCGGACATCACCATCATCACTGGCATCGTGGCCCAGGCCAGGATCCTCCACAGGTGGCGGACGTTGGTCATCGTCATCCAGGATGAGAGGCAACTCCTTCCGCACTGCCAGGTTGTGTAGCATGCAGCAGACAATGACAATCTTGCACACCTTTGCTGGGGCATATGGGAGGGCCCCTCCTGTCATGTCCAGGCAACGGAAGCGGCTCTTCAGGAGACCAAATGTCCCCTCGATCACTCTCCTGGTCCGACCATGTGCCTCATTGTAGCGCATCTGGGCTGGTGTCACAGGGTTCCTGAGGGGTGTCAGCAACCACGGCATGTTGGGGTATCCGGAGTCACCTACGGACAGACAGTTGCACATTAGCTGAGTTGGAAAAGTGGGCGGAATACAACATAGCAGAACACACACAATGGTACAAAGTCAGTACACACCGACAAGCCAGGCACGCTGGTTCTGCCTCTGTGACATCATCCTCGGGATGCGACTACTCCTCATCACGTAGGCATCGTGTGCCGAACCAGGGAAACGGGCACACACATGTGTGATGCTCATATCTGCAAGACATACCACCAGAGCATTGATCGAATGGTAATGTTTCCGGTTCCGGTATGCCTGCTCATGTGCCTGTGGTGGTACCAAAGCCACATGTGTCCCATTAATGGAGCCAATGACATGTGGCATCCTCCCCAGGGCATAGAAGTCACTCTTGACATCAGTGAGTTGTTGACGTGTAGGGAAATAGATGTACTGGTTCAGGCATCTCAACATTGCCTCCAAAACATCGCGTAGCACACGGCTGAACATAGTCTGTGACATCCCACCAGCAGTCGCCACAGTGTGTTGAAAGGTACCGGTGGCAAAGAAGTGTAGGGCTGCCATCACCTTCACCTTGGGGGTCAGCGCTGTAGGGTACGGCCGGCCTGGTTGCAAATGTGGTGCCAAGCGCACTGCCAAATCCTCAATCAGCTGCCTGGTGAAGCGGTACCGTCGGATGCTGTCACGTTCCACCATCGTTGCCAGGTCAGGGAATGGTCTATGGACAGCTGGAGCCCTGCAGTACATTGGTGAAGAAAGAAAGATTGTCAGTCACCCCACATATGTGCCATTCACCATACTCAATTTCACATGACACATCATTACGAGACACAAGTACTTGATGTGTGTGCCGTTCGGTTCGGACATATCTGGCACCTACATGGCCATCATTTAACATCTCAGTACAACATGTGTTGACAACAGGTTCCAGGTTGTGCTATGGGAAACCATTAGGCTGTGTCACAGTACCCATTTACTGCTGTCACGTTCCACACACACACCACAGTGACATGTCTAGACAGATGCGCCACAGGCATCACAGCTCATTGACAGGTAGATTCCCAGTGACCCTGTCTTGCCCCATGGACACTGGCATGACATGGCATATCATGTACACGTCAGAAAAACAAACATGACTCCCACAAGTAGTGGCCCCTGTTGCCTCCGCAGGACAGACATGGACGTCACTGACGCACAACATCAAAGTCCATGCACAAACAACGTTGATGTGGAGACTGTCTCCCATTGTGCACATGGAATCAGAGACATCGGAAACACAACATGCACACAGACTGTGGAGGGCCATCACTATTGTGGCAATGGGTCACCCTGTGACGTACATGCCTTCCCCATGGGACCCTGGGGGTTTGTGACATGTCATACACATACATAACCTGGAAATGTGACCATGCCACATGCTCCGAAATGAACAGTTGCACATCACAGTGGTCATGTGCACAACACACAAAGGACCCTGTCCCCATGAACACGTGCACAGCCTGGGTGTGGCTGCCCCCAAGTGCCACCCCAAAAACCACATGTTTACCCCCATACACAGAAAAGGCAATGCAGCCTTACATGCCTTAGGATACAGTGTGGACTGGGTGTGGTGTTGTAGGTGTGCCCCTGAGTCCCTGGCAAGTATATGTGGCTGGCATACGTTCACCAGTGACATATGCGAGTGACCTGTACAGGGACGCGTTGTACAGCAATGGACCGATCGGTGTGCCCGCACGGCCCATTGCATCGGTAGTGAGCGGGTACGCGTTGTACAGCAATGGACCGATCGGTGTGCCCGCACGGCCCATTGCATCGGTAGTGAGCGGGTACGCGTTGTATCCCGGAATACGCGTTGTACAGCAATGGACCGATCGGTGTGCCCGCACGGCCCATTGCATCGGTAGTGAGCGGGTACGTGTTGTACAGCAATGGACTGATCGGTGTGCCCACATGGCCCATTGCATCGGTAGTGAGCGGGTACGCGTTGTACAGCAATGGACCGATCGGTGTGCCCGCACGGCCCATTGCATCTGTTGTGAGCGGGTACGCGTTGTACAGCAATGGACCGATCGGTGTGCCCGCACGGCCCATTGCATCGGTAGTGAGCGGGTACGCGTTGTACAGCAATGGACCGATCGGTGTGCCCGCACAGCCCATTGCATCGGTAGTGAGCGGGTACGCGTTGTATCCCGGAATACGCATTGTACAGCAATGGACCGATCGGTGCGCATGCATTGTCTGGGGCCTGGCATGGCAACGGACGCGTTTTCGAAGCCTCAACGAGTCTGATGCAGTGAATTCAGTTGGCCAGCCACAACAATGTTGCAAATTCATGGGTGTCATGAAGTTTAACTTTTGAAGGATGCTGTGGGCGTGTATTAGTGGTGCAATTCCATGGATTGGCCAGATTCAGAAGATGCAAACGACTTGGGCCTATCACTTTGGACACATGGGACAGTATCTGCCTCTGCAGCACACATATAATGCTGCCTGTTCCCCTGAGGGCTCACTTGCCTGCACTACATGCTCCAGGACGACATCTGCCACCAACACTGCTGCTGTCTCTGCATCCTCTGGCTACTGCAATGGCACGTACTGTGGAGAGAGCCCCAGCCTTCAGCCTTGAGGAGAACCAGGCCCTGCTGGACAGCCTCCTTCCACAGTACAGCAAGCTGTATGGGACACCAGGGGAGCAGGTGAGTGTGCTGTCCACTGCCTTACTAATTGTGCATGTTGTCTGACTAGCAAGACTTACAGTGTGCTCACTGAGTAGTTCTCCCCCCCCAAAGTGTGTAGTCACATGCACTGAACAGGTGCAGTGCAGTAACAGTGCATTCCAACAAGGTTTACTTCCCATGCAATGATACCATGTAGTAACTGCTGGCAAACTGTTCATAGCCATCGTTGCACTGCCTGTGTACATCATATGCCCCTAGGATTGAGACATGTATATCCAACTGTGTGATGCACGGATATGTTGCATGTGTAGTAATGGCCTTTTCACTTTGTCATCCTCACAGGTTGATGGCCACCATAAGCAGGAAATCTGGCTGACCATCGCCCGGGCAGTAAGATCCATGGGGGTCTACAAGCGCCGGATCCGCAACTGCCAGAAGAGGTGGCAGGACCTTCGTGGCTGGACCCGGAGGATCGCAAGGGTCCAGCTGAAGCTGTCTCCTCCTCGCAGGAGGGGCGGACACCGGACCCTGACCCTCCACATGCTCCGGATCCTGGCGGTGGTCTTCCCTGACCTGGATGGGCAGCTGAAGGACAGACAGCAGCAAGGAGGGGGTGAGTCCATGACTGCACTGTGAACTTTGTCTGACATGCTATGTGCCCTCCTCTGGCCTGGTTATACTTCCACAGTACATCAGTCTTGTGGTCCAGGACCCATGTCCCTCAATTGTGACATGCCCACTCCTCATCTGATATGCAGGTGTGGTCCTTACAGTCAGGAAATTGTGTCACTTGGGTACTGTGTCCTCGCATTTTGCTTCGCTCAAGGTGGGGGACAGCATTTGTTCCTGTGACTTTGTGGTGTGCTTCATGGGTGGGTCAATTGCTCACACAAAGCCTAAGTCCTGACATGTAATCTGGGTGTAACTTTGATATGTGGTCCACTTGCTGATCTGAATCACCACATGTCCCTGGGGTATTTGGCACACCCCCATGCTGCGGGTGGGAACAATGTTTGGGCCTCAGGAGTATGTATATCAAGTGTGTCACACATGCTTAGCCACCTGCCTACTGTCCAGGGCTCATCCCTCCTTCAAGTGGAGCAGGACAGTCATGCCTACTCCAGGGCATACAATACACTCTGTACTCCCACTCCCGTGTATCAGCTGACATGTTGTGATCGGTGAAATGTTCCCTAAGGTGTCTGCCTCTGTGTCATTGTGCTGTGGCTTCGTTGTCAGGACTACTGGGATGTTAATCAGTTAGGGCTCAGCATGCCATCTGAGATGTGACCATGAGAGACGATACTTCTGTGACTTATAGGTGTTTGATCACTTGACTGTGCACACAGGTGTATGCGACTGTGAATTTCAGGCAGCTGTTTTTCATTCACAGCAGACTGTGAGGTGCTCAGGTTCAGAGAGTTGTGTTTCATGTCTCCCATATGTCCAATTGGTATGACGTGGACAAATAAGAGTTCAGATGATGTGGTTTGTGGGGTATGGACATGTGCACTTGTCAGCTACATAACTTGCATTCACCATGTCCTAGGATTGTGACACAGTGCAGACTGTTGTTGGCTGGCTGCCATGCCCATGTGACTGGAGACAGTGATGTATGACTTTGCAGGCATGCCTGTGCCATGGCATTGAACTTCCTAAGAGTGATCCTGCAGGGGAGTGACATGTGCAACATGCACCCCATTGTGGCATTGACTATCCGGACATGGGTGCATCATGGTGTCTGGTGCTGGTATGCATCACATGCATTTCTAATTAGACTCTGGCCATCCCTTTATCCGGACACCTGTACTGACTCAGTGGCAAGAGATGTGATGTGTGCATGTTCACATACTTCACCGTGTTCTCTGCAATGTCCAACAACTGTGTAGGTGGTGCAAGTGTCCACACTGGGGACAGGCACCAGACCAATGGGTGCAAGGGCAGGAGGGGTGTGAGTTCCATGGTTGACCATCAGACTGACAATTGGCTTCTCCTAATCTGTGTGAGGACTTTTGGCAATGTTCAACTAAGGATGCCAGGGCTTGCTCTGTAATGTGCTGTACTTACTGTGGTGTGTGCGGTCAGTGCAGGTGACTGATGTTTGTCTGTTTCCCTAATTGTTTGCAGATACATCCACGGCCACAGGAGGGGACAGCTCCACGGACCAGGAGGAGCTGCAGAGCCAGACTGGGTCAACAGCCGACGAGTGGTCGGAGGGACCCAGTGGCACGGAGGGCGAGGGGAGCCACACCGAGGAGTCCTCAGCACCATCCACCTCAGCTGAGGACCACAGCAGCTCGGAGGATGACTCACTTGTGGAGGCAGGTGTCAGCAGCCACCACACCCCAGCTAGTCTGTCTGGCCCCGCCACCACCACCGCCACCGCCCTCCCATTGGCTCCCATTCCAGAGGTCTGTGGAGGCTCCCGTGTTCGGGAGCGTGTCTCCTTCATGCCAGGCACCGCACCCCCTGCCCCTGTGTCCCCTGCTGCCCTGAGTGAGGACTCTGTGTACCTACTTCGGCAGCTCCATGTAGGGCAGACAGCAATGCTGAGTGTCCTCCATGCACACACCACTCTGTTGACACAGCTGGTGTCATTCATGGAGGGCATCTCAACGGGTATGTCTGCCCTACAGAGGAGCAATAAGTCCATGGACTCCTCCCTGACGGCAGCAGTGTCCCTCCTCCAACAGTCCCTCACCCCTCCTACCTCTGCCCCATCCACACTTCCTGGCATCCTACCTGACCCAAGCACATGCACACCTGCACGATCACCCAAACACACAGACACGAGCAGCACAGAAACACCCAAAACAAAGGCAAGACGGGCACACAAGCATCCTCAGGGGACTGATACCACACCCACAGGGGATGGGGAACAGACACACACACAGGCATCCACAGTCACTCCGCAGTCCTCCAAATCATCTCCCTCCAAGACCCCTTCCCTTGCCTCACCTGCAACCCCACCTACACAGAAAATCTTCCTCTGTGACCTCGGCCTCTTCCCCTCCGATCCCGCTGATCCAGCATACAGGGGGAAGAGGAAGTCCACCCACACAGAGGGGAGTGCCCTCGCCCCCGGACACCCTCCCCCAGGCGCAGACAGACGGGGGCCCCCACCCGCAAGTCCCCTTGGTCCCGGAAGAGCAAGACCCCGCCACCGCCCTGCAAGTCAAGCACACAGTCTCCTTCCTCCATCCCTCAGGCCCCCACAACACAGGTTCCCCCACCACACCCTGCCCCAGGTTCCCCCACCCACAGATACACCATCCCCAAAATGATCCGGCCTTCTCCACCTCCCACTTGCTCTTCCAGCACCACACCTCCGCTGCACATGTTAGTGCCACTGGTGTGGAGACCGTGTCCTCCCCCTCTGTCCTGCCCACCTTACCTGAACCCCATTCTACTCCCCTGGATATGGGCACTGCAGTGGAGTCCACTAACACCCCGTCTGACTTGGGCACTGCAGTGGGGAACCCGTCCTCTCCATCTGGCCAGCCCACTGGAGTTGTGCCGGCACCCACACCATCCGACTCATGCCCCCGAGTTGTGCCGGCACACACCATGTCAGACACCTCCACTGCAGTTGTCAGTGACTCTCCAGCACCAGCCACCCCTTCCCTGCCTCCTTCTGGTGAGCCCTGATCCTGTCCCTGCGGTGCCTGGCCTGCCCCCCCATATACCCCTCCTAGGGGAATGTCCCTGCTCCATATCAGTGCAGGCAAGCAGAGGGTGACATCTGCCACTGTCACCCTGTTTGGACTTGATTCATGGACTGGACATTGGCCTTTGTGTTTTTTCTTGACTTTAATTTTCAATATAACATATGCTGATTAAAGCTACTTTCAGTTCTCTAGTGGTTTTGCTTCAGATGTACATGATGTTGATGATGCTAACCATGCCCTTGCTGCAGTGATGTTGATTTTTGATGTCAGGTAAATGAAGTGTTACTGTGCAGGACCCCATGTGGTCCAGGGGGAATGTGTCCCATCCTGGTGTGTAGCCATGTCATCCTTTGTATCAATATCAGGGTGTCATGTTTTCCATATTTGCAAATGGGATTCCCTACCTGTTTTTTCAATATCACATCTGTGGCTTACACCCCTGCACATCAAATGTGCTTGCCATTGTTCAATTGGTCTATTCCCTGACCGTGTGACCATCTCCACTGGACATGCATGTTTGGGCATCAATGGGGAAGGACTCATCTGTGGTATCAGTGCAACTTGCTATACATGTGTATTTGATCGGTGCAGATGATTTGGGTGACAATGCCATGACCAGGCTGATGTGACGTGAGCCTTCATTTTGTGCTAATTGTTGACTGAGTGACCAAGTGTTCTGCTGACATGATAGCGCCCTGCAGAGACAACGTATGGCACAGCTTTTCTTACACAGGAGTGGAGTCACCTCATGGCAGTGTGTAATTCCGTGACATTGCCTGAGCCCAAGGTGTGTGTTGTGTGGGCATGTCTGTGTGTGTTCACTTCCATTTTGCTACGCAGGCTGGGGGCCCTAGTGATGTTCCTGTTTGTGATGCTTGCTGAGTTGAGCAATGTTCCCCCCAGATCTTCTCCCTGGGTGCTCTGTGATGTGGGTGCATGGCACATTACTGGTGATCAGGGTGTCATCCATAGGTGTGTTTGCTGTCAGGGCTGAGTTTGTGGGCAAACGCAGATGAGACACAGTCAGGATTCCCCTTGGCACTTGTTGGTTACACAAGTCATGTAATTTACAGTTTGTGTTAGCTTCCAGGGATTGTGACACGTTGTGGGTGTGACTGCTGCCACTGCTCAGTGTCAGAGCTGCAATGTTGGAAGTTGTCTATGTGTGTTGTTTGTGGGTGAGCTTGCCATCTTCATTGGTGTGTGACTGTGTCCGGGATCCCATTGGTTGGTGTGGATTTGACGTCATGCCCATGTACAGCGTACTGTGCAGTGTGTGAGACATTCACAAGTCTTGTTGACTGGCCATGTGTGATGGGTATCTCCGCCTTAGTTCCCCCCACCACCCCTGGGATTGTCATGGGTGCATGTGCAATGTCACCAGTCCATGTGAGCTTCACTGCTGCACATTGGTAGAGATCAAGGTGTGTGGTGTTGAGTGTGTGCAAATGAGAGTTGTTGCACGGCTAGACCCCTACCTCCATGTTGGCCTTGGCTGACAGGCTCTGCTGTTTTATTTGTGCTTGTGTAGGTGTGATGGTAGTTAGTTGCTCAGGACACATGACTGTGGTTCACAGTGTGTAGGACATCTACCTTTGTCATCACAGTGGGATTATCATGCAGGCCAGTGTCACCACAATGTGGGCTCCCTGGGGGTAGTGCTGTGGTGGGTCTGTCTCTTGCTGTGTTAGTTGCTGTTCCTACAAGCTTGTGTGACATTTGTAATTTGGGCTCCCTCATCTAACAATGCCTGATTGCCCACATAGGGGAATCCGATCCATGAGTTACTTTTGTGTGGCACTGTGTTGACATCTGTGTAATGGGGATTCAGGCCTCCTCATGTGTTGTGTGTTTGCCTGGGGACACTGGCACACCACCCCCCTCACCTGTGGTGTTTGATATGCAGTGTGAGTCTGCCTGTTTGTGTTTGTGCATTTGCACCACTGCATTGGCATATCTTTAGTGTGCCATTGGCTGTATGTTGTTTGGTGGCTTACCCCTGCTGTCCCTGGGACTCCTAGGTCATCAGTCAGCACAATGATCATGGTTTGTATGTCCCATTGCTGCCATGGTATGGTATTTGTTCACCTGACATCTACAGGCTCCACAGGATATCTACATTTGTGTGTCCATTGTTGCAGATATGTGGATCTGCATTGTGATGGTCACTTCTGTCATTGGGTTATTTGTGAATGTTGACAATGTGAGCCCCCATGGGTGATGTTTGTCTGCACATGGCCAAAGCGATGTTTCATTTGCACTGCACTGTTTGCCTCACCCAATCTCTGTTGCTATGGGACACAAGCACTACTATGCCACTGATGTGTTTGTTGTTGTGTGACCAGGAATCATCCATGCAGTTTGGCATTTGCAGCTTTTACCATGACTACACTTACATTTTGGTCACTGTGGTGATGGGGCTTTAGACCCCATTGCCACAATGTTCAAAATGTGCTTCAGCTATGGAACCCACACTTACCTTTTGGTCACTGTGATGATGGGGGTTTAGGCCCCATTGCCACAATGTTCAAAATGTGCTTCAGCTATGGACCCCACACTTACCTTTTGGTCACTGTGATGATGGGGCTTTAGACCCCATTGCCACAATGTTCAAAATGTGCTTCAGGTATGGAACCCACACTTACCTTTTGGTCACTGTGATGATAGGGGTTTAGGCCCCATTGCCACAATGTTCAAAATGTGCTTCAGCTATGGAACCCACACTTACCTTTTGGTCACTGTGATGATGAGGGTTTAGGCCCCATTGCCACAATGTTCAAAATGTGCTTCAGCTATGGAACCCACACTTACCTTTTGGTCACTGTGATGATGGGGTGTTCGACCCCATTGCCACAATGTTCAAAATGTGCTTCAGCTATGGAGCCCACACTTACCTTTTGGTCACTATGATGATGGGGGTTTAGGCCCCATTGCCACAATGTTCAAAATTTGCTTCAGCTATGGAACCCACACTTACCTTTTGGTCACTGTGATGATGGGGTGTTCGACCCCATTGCCACAATGTTCAAAATGTGCTTCAGCTATGGAACCCACACTTACCTTTTGGTCACTGTGATGATGGGGTGTTTGACCCCATTGCCACAGTGGTCATGGTCGGCTTGCATTGTGGAGGCCACACACATTTATGTGTGACACATGTGATAGGGGGTCACATTGTATGTTCAATGTCATGTTCAGTGTTGTAGGCATTTGACACAGACTACACACGCTTGTCATGGTATTGGGGGGATGCAATTTTCAGGCATTCCTTATGTTGGAGTATGCTGGTTGTGTCATGCATTACCCGTCCTATGAGTGGGGGTTGTGTGGGTGGTAGGCATCCATCCCCCTATGAGTGGGGGTGGTGTTAGTGGTAGGCATCCATCCCCCTATGAGTGGGGATGGTAGTAGTGACAGGCATCCAGGCCCACATGAGTAGGGGTGGTGGTAGTGCTAGGCATCCATCCCCCTATGAGTGGGGATGGTGGTAGTGACAGGCATCCAGGCCCCCATTAGTAGGGGTGGTGGTAGTGGCAGGCATCCAGGCCCCCATGAGTAGGGGTGGTGGTAGTGGCAGGCATCCAGGCCCCCATTAGTAGGGGTGGTGATAGTGACAGGCATCCAGGACCCCCTGAGTAGGGGTGGTGGTAGTGGCAGGCATCCAGCCCCCCATTAGTAAGGGTAGTGGTAGTGGCAGGCATCCAGCCCCCCATTAGTAGGGGTGGTGGTAGTGGCAGGCATCCAGCCCCCCATTAGTAGGGGTGGTGGTAGTGACAGGCATCCAGGCCCCCCTGAGTAGGGGTGGTGGTAGTGGCAGGAATCCAGCCCCCCATTAGTAGGGGTGGTGGTAGTGGCAGGCATCTAACCCCCCATGAGTAGGGGTGGTGGTAGTGGCAGGCATCTAGCCCCCCATGAGTAGGGGTGGTATTAGTGGTAGGCATCCATCCCCCTATGAGTGGGGATGGTAGTAGTGACAGGCATCCAGGCCCCCATGAGTAGGAGTGGTGGTAGTGCTAGGCATCCATCCCCCTATGAGTGGGGATGGTGGTAGTGACAGGCATCCAGCCCCCCATTAGTAGGTGTGGTATTAGTGGTAGGCATCCATCCCCCTATGAGTGGGGATGGTAGTAGTGACAGGCATCCAGGCCCCCCTGGGTAGGGAGGTGGTAGTGGCAGGCATCCAGCCCCCCATTAGTAGGGGTGGTGGTAGTGGCAGGCATCCAGCCCCCCATTAGTAGGGGTGCTGGTAGTGGTAGGCATCCAGGCCCCCCTGAGTAGGGGTGGTGGTAGTGGTAGGCATCCAGGCCCCCATGCGTAGGGGTGGTGTTAGTGGTAGGCATCCATCCCCCTATGAGTGGGGATGGTAGTAGTGACAGGCATCCAGGCCCCCATGAGTAGGGGTGGTGGTAGTGGCAGGCATCCAGCCCCCCATTAGTAGGGGTGGTGGTAGTGGCAGGCTTCCAGCCCCCCATTAGTAGGGGTGGTGGTAGTGACAGGCATCCAGGCCCCCCTGAGTAGGGGTGGTGGTAGTGCTAGGCATCCATCCCCCTATGAGTGGGGATGGTGGTAGTGACAGGCATCCAGGCCCACATGAGTAGGGGTGGTGGTAGTGGTAGGCATCCAGGCCCCCTGAGTAGGGGTGGTGGTAGTGACAGGCATCCAGGCCCCCATTAGTTGGGGTGGTGGTAGTGACAGGCATCCAGCCCCCCATTAGTAGGGGTGGTGGTAGTGGCAGGCATCCAGCCCCCATTAGTAGGGGTGGTGGTAGTGGTAGGCATCCAGGCCCCCCTGAGTAGGGGTGGTGGTAGTGGCAGGCATCCAGGCCCCCCTGAGTAGGGGTGGTGGTAGTGGTAGGCATCCATCCCCCTATGGGTGTGTATGGCATTGGTGATGGCCATCCCGCCCCTATGGTTCTGCTGTTGCTAGTGTATGTCATTTGTGCATCCCTATGTGTGTATGACATATTTCGGGTATGTGTCGTTTGTTAGTGTTGTTGGTGTTTGACTTACCGTCTGCGCCGTACGCGTCCGTGCCGGTCCCGGTAATAGATGTAGGATATTGGTAGGACCTGCGCGATGGGATTCATGGTTGGGTCGTCTCGTTCGGGTTTCTCGTGTTTTCGACTCGTACTCGTCGCAGGCTTGTTCGTCTCGTAGCCGTGGATCGTCTTGTGGCGCGAAACGGAGCTTATGTACGGCTCGCCCGGATGCTCAAACGTGCCGGACGTAGCGACGGGTTCGGCGCATACGGAAGGCGCATCGTACTCGTCCGGCCGGAAGGTGCTGTGTATTTGCTTCCGTGCGACTCGAATCAGCGTTTACGGATCCGGCTCGGGCGGGGAACAGGAGCTGAAATGGGTAAGTACGGCTCGCTTGGAATCTGGGCTGTTATGCGCATCGTACTTGTTCGTTCGGACGAGTGTTCGAATCGGTCGGGAAACACGCATTCGGCTGTTTTTTTTTCCGGACGAATTCTGTTAGGTGCGCTTCCGGCCGAGATCGAAATCGACCCCTAAGTCTTGTAATCCATGTGGTATGATCTTTAACCAAATGTCCATTCAATTTAGGAATGAGAGGTTTGCGGTCAGTTAACAATTTAAAAGACCTCCCCCACAAAAAACACTTAAACCTCTCAACAGCCCAACAACAAGCCAATAACTCCCTTTGAATGCCGAATAGTTTTTTCACTCTGACGTAAAGCACGTGAAGCAACAGTGTTTTCTTTGCCATGTTTGAGTTGGGAGATCATACCACCCAACCCACCAAGACTAGCATCCACTGAAACTATACATTCACTCGACGGATCAAAAGGTGTGAGAATCTTACATGTAAGCAGTTACTCTTTAATCAGATCAAATTCCTTCTGACATGAACCACTCCAAAAAAACGTGACCTTCCTCTTCAGCAATTCCCTCATGTGAACACTCTTGTCAGCATAATTGGAAATGAATTTAGCATAGAACTCACATACTCCCAAAAATGATAAACACTTGGTCCTTAGACGTGGGACAGGGGGCTTTCATAATTGCCTCTATCAGACCCTCTTGCGGTTCAATTCCCTCACCGGAAATGACATGTCCCAAATATACAATAGACTCAAACCAAAAACACACTTCTGTTTGTTGGCAACAATGCCCTTCTCCTGAAGTCTGTTTAACACCTCAGTCAAATGTTTGTCATTTAACTCTTTAGTTTTACCTGCAACTAAGATGTCATCCTGAAATACTACAGTTTCTTCTAACACCTTACAAGACCCTCTCCATGATGCGCTGAAAAAACGAGGCTGCCGAAGCAAGCCCAAAAGGCATCCTTCTAAATTAAAAAGTCCTTACAGGAGACACAAATGCTGTGAGATGTTTGGAACTACTGTCCAACTCTACCTGATGATAGGCCGAGAATAAATCGATTTAAAAAAAATACTTGGCCCCAGCGAACTTTGACACAATATCGTCAATCCTTGGTATCGGATGTGAGTTCACCCATATTTCTCTGTTCAAACTACACAAGTCAATGCATACCATCAAATTACCATTCTTTCTGCACACAATTACCAGAGGTGAAAGCCATAATAATGATTCAATTGGCTAAATGACCCCTGACTCGCACATCTTCCTACGTTCATCAGAAAGATCATCCCTAATACTATAAGGTACATTGCGCAGCTTGTGTTTTACCGGAATTGCTTGATATTTTACCTTAATAAGGTGTTTGAACCCTTTAATGCAGCCCAATTTATCAGGAAAGACATCCTTGTGTATGGGCCCACAAAAGCACTCCGTCACCTTGGTCGCTGTCCGCCACCAACAACACTTTTTTTCTGGTTCCTGGCCTTAAGGTCATGCCAAAAAGACCCTGGTGTTACCATCCCAAGATATTGAGTCTCTTCTTGGCTACATAAACCTTGCCCTGAATACATCGGTCCTTAAAAATGAATTGAGTTTCAAAAAATGGCTTAAGTTCTATCCTTCTGCCCTCATAAGACACAAGACTTCTGTCTGGTGCTTCCAATGACTTGTTCACCCATTTTTGATCAAACAATTCTTCAGTGATCATGGTCATACGTGCCCCAGAATCCACCAAAAGCTGCAAGGATTTACCATCCACAACTATATCAACATACTGATCCACACAATTGCCTGACTCAACTTTAACAACCAGAATTAAATCATTCATAGAGCTCACTACATATTCAGATACACCTCCCTTCACATCATTAGCATACAAGAATTTAACTTTATCCTTGGACACACACACCTTGGCAAAATGTCCTTGCTTACCACATTTGTGGCAAGAATAATTTCTGGCAGGACAAAACTGGATATTAGGATAATGTGAGGGAAAACCATACTTTGTACAAACATTTTTTTTAACCATACATTTCTTTTCTGTTCTAACAGCAGGATTTTTGCTGAACTTCTGTTCATTAGATTGTTTTTCTCCTTGATCTCTATGTTCTTTAACAGCTCCCACAACTGCTTTATCTGGCTTCACCAACTCCGTTGATGCTCTTGAGAAAGCTCTATGCCCTTGACGATGCTTTATTGTACGTTTTTCCTGTACTTTTTTTATATCTACATCGTACTTCAATTTGGTCTCTTATCAGTTGTGCTGTAACATTTTCAAAATCACCCTCAGACGTCAAAATACGCAGCACCGCCACATATGACACTACTCTCATCAGCTTCTTGTTCCCTCATGAAGAACTTGTGCCTAGACACAACTAAACTACCATCCACATCAAACTGTTTTTCCAAACTGGCTACTGCCTCCTCAAATTCTTCAATAGCATCTTCAACCTCAATGACCTCCAACGGAGGTACATGTTCTAGCACAGTCTGCCCCTCAAACCCCAAGCTGTGTTATAAAATAAACCTTTTACATTCCGCACTCAGGGGCCGATTACGATGCTGGTCAGATAGCCTCCGACCGCTTGTTGGAAGTTTTCTTACCGCGGTCGTAGGCTTTCTGACCGACACGGCCAGTTTGCGGTTCGACCGCCGAATTACGATGTCAGCGGTTAGAGCATGAACTGGACGGTCATTCTGATGTGGTTTCGACCGGTCTCAGAGTCTTCTTGCTGGTCGAAACTGCACCGTAATCCCCTGTGGACCGCGTTTCCGCCGTCGGGATTACAATGTCGGTTCCACACAGCCTTTCCGTGCTGGCATTTCTGACACAGAAAGGCTGTAGGAAAGTTACTTTGGGGGCCCCTAGCAGGGCCCTCTTGCCTCCGTGGCCTACGGTTGGTGGCCAAGGGGGTACCTAGGGTGCCCCCTGTAAGGCCATGCACAGTGTGGCAGGCATGCAGGGTGCAGGTTTTTACACACCCCCCCATTTCTTTATGGGAGCCTGTATTACGGCTGATTTACGGCCGTAACACAGGCTCCCATAGAGATAGGTGAGTATCCAACCAAACAGTGTTCGGTCGCATCATAATCAGGTGGTCAGAAATGCCGACTGGAATTTGGTCGGTTCCGAGACCGAGACGGTGTTGGTCAGAGGCAACTGTGACCGACATCGTAATGAGCCCCTTAATCTTGTACCCCCCCACAGCACCTAAATATTTAGTCAACGTCCTAAACCAAACTTTCCATCTAACTGGTGGGTCTCCTGGAAGCTGTAAAAATGGTGGATGAGCTTGTACATTCTGCATATTTTCCATTAATATATATTGCACACGTAAATTGATTTGAGTCCAAAAAAACAATGAAACTAATAATAGAAACGATATCACAAACACAAATGTGCTGACATTAAACCCAAATTGGAGAAGAAAGTCTTAATATAGCATACTTTCACCACCATAAGAATCTGCACTCAAAATAAAGTTCTCTTCACACTGGATATTTGCTCCCCCAAAAATATATATATATCCCTCTACGAAAATACCTTTCCAACTTCACTTGTGAACTGCTTGATGTCATGCCATGTTGTAGTTGTCCGGAACTATACTTTGCGCTAGGTTGGACACACACTGTCACAAACGATGCAAATAATGCACCCAGCTCACTGTGGCAGACGCACATAAATGAAACACCAACCCGCTGCCGCCTCAGAATGGCAAACTCACACCAAAGAAAAGCCTGCGCAGGAACCTCTTCACGGGTTAGCAGACTAGCTGTAAAGTAATGCGTGGGATGTAGGATATCCAGCCTACTCATCAGAACAAAGATCATCAGCAACGCGGTTGCGTCAGATATCGGGTGACATGCATCCGTTTTGGAAAAAAGGTCAGCGGGATAGTTGTACGCGCTTACCCAATTGGACAGCCAGCATGGCACGATGACAAACTTGCTCCATGTCATCAGTTCACCTTGAGCACTCGAGCAACACGGAGCTGTATCTGCTGAATAAGCTCAGCTCTGCCAAAATGCCAAACGCTGCACAGCTCGAACACCGGGCCAATGACACAAAAAACGTACTGTGCTGAGGAGAAAACGCTCAACCTCTCTCTCCAGTAAATGGAATCCCTAATGTCCAAGATGACACTTCTCAAAATCTCGAGCAGGCACAGAGATATCCAAATTGCAAACGTGGGTGGAGATAAGAGTACAGTCAAAATCATCACCAATTTTGTAGTGATCAGGCTGAGGCAGGTAAGTAGGGATACACTACGTTTATTGACTGTACATCTCCACAGCTTCCAGAGTGAATGCTGTGACCAACTCTTAATTCAAACTGTAACATTCTGTAACCTAGGAGACAGCAGCATAATCACTTAGAGCAGTGCTGACATATTATCTACTACAATGTCCTAAGTCTCTTGAAAACAAATAGCATTGTAGCTACGTAAAACCTTAACACAGTTTTCATCCATGGTTTTGGCTCTCATCCCCACTATATTGCAGTTGGCCATCTTAAGAGCCCTACAATCAATCAATCAATCACGGCATTTACAGGGGTATAAAGCTCCATTCCTGGTCAGGTTAAGCAATTTGGAATCAGGGGGTAGTCAATCCTGGTAATCAAGCTGTCCAAGGACTCAAATCTATTATTCAACTGTATACTAGAGCAAATACTAGAGTGTGGACTGCATTGGGATGGAAAACGAGGAACAAATGGCTTTTTAGAGGGCAACCCCCCTACCATTGTTCATAACCCAACAAGTGAGGTGGATAAAATGAGCCGAAGGTGAGAGCTGAGATGTTGCTTCACCGGTGCCCTATCATATCCAATGTTAGAAATGTTGCTCGGATATAAATTTATCTCAAAAAAATGAAAAGACAAGGGGGCATATTAGCAAGACCCACGTTAAAATTATCGCCGTTTTAGCGGCAGGAAACTGCCGCTAAAACAGCGATAATGGGCTTGCTAATATGCGTTATAGAATTCCAATAGAAGCCCAGGTTAGATGTGCAGGACATCTAACCTGGGCTTCTATTGGAATTCCATAACGCATATTAGCAAGCCCATTATCGCCGTTTTAGCGGCAGTTTCCTGCCGCTAAAACAGCGATAATTTTATCGCCCGTCTTGCTAATATGCCCCAAGAAGCGTTTGGCAAAACAGGAACAATTTGGTTTAATTAAACGCAGCAGCCGGGAGAGCAGCAACAGTTTCATGTCTGAAGACTATCTCGATGTACAGAGGTTTTGGCCGACATAATAGGCAGTTCTTGAAGTACAATAAGCCGATTACAAAATCTTGTAGAGCACGTAAATCCGGGCCTAGTCATTAACCATAAATTCAACAATCGGATAAGGGGGCACAGATGGCTCTTAACTTTGTGGAGACCCAATGTGGGCTAGTGTGTGTCCAGTAGTCTGGCAAGGGGGAGTGTGTGATCACTGTGTGTAGTGTTCATGCTGTGTTCTGATTGGCTGAGTGTTCCTAACTACATGTGGCAGGTGACTTTGTGATATATTTGGGAATGTGCGTCGCTTTTGCAAACGTGTTTTATTGAGGCCAATCTCCTCTGACCTTTTGTGTTATAGCTACCTATCTGTAGGATCGATCTGGGTTTTCCCTGTTCGCGCATTTGTCTTCGGGCTAAGTGTAACCCCACCTGTGACCTATCAATCAGTAGGCTTGGGTTTGGGTTACAGGGCCTCTCTGACCCCATATCTCTTACTCATGGTTGATGGGAAGGTCATCTCAGGTGGATTCGACAGCAATGATACAGGTTTGTTATTACGTGTACATATAACATGGGGGTAATTAATATCGCATTTACTGACATTCTCATTATAATGCGTACATTTGCCAAGGCATACATCAACATTGTCTTTACCGGTTTTGACATTGTTATGCGCACATATATTATGGTGTACATTTGCATCACATTCACAGATTGTAGGAAAGTAGGATCTGCTTTTATGGTTACCCCCACTTTTTGCCTGGTGCTAAGCTGTTATTGACTAGTCTGGCTGGGATCCTGCTAATCAGGTCCCAGTCTATCTGCTTTCTCCCTTAAATTGTTATGTTCAGTACTTCGGTACATCCCAGATTGGATACTAGGGTACCCTTTGCAGTCCCTAATATATGGTACTTAGGTACCCAAGGCATAGGTACCCCAGAGGTCCCCCATGGGCTGAAGCATGCATTATGCCACCCATGGGAGACCATTCAAAATGGAACTACATGCCTGCCATTACAGATTGTGTAAGCTGGTGCTAGCACCACTCACTAAAAATATAGGTTTCCTATATCTAGGGTCACTGCATGTAAAACCTATAAGCACCCCTATAGCAGGTCTTTGCAATCCTGAAGGCAGGGTGCTTGGTTCTAAGTGTGAGGATGCCCCTGGATGAGCAGGACACCCCTACAGCCTACGGAGTCCATTCTCCCAGGTTGTAAATGAAGCAGCCATATACTATAAAGAGGGGCACCGCGTAATTACGCAATGACCATCTCGAAAACCGCTGCAACGAATCCTATTATGTTTGGTATCAAACATGTTGGAATCATACCCCCACACCATAAATGGTGTGGGAGGTATGATTCCAAGCATTCCAAGCACTGGAAGAGCCCTCTGTCAGCCTTCTAGACCCGGACAGCACAAAATTATTGCTGCAGACCAGAGATACGATTCTACCCTCCTGCTGCTGAGCCAAGCTCGAGCAGGGGAAGACAGAACAATAGGCATCCTGTCACAGGGAGGTGTGACCACCTCCCAGACAGGATTTAGTGTATTGGGGCTGGGTGGGTGCGCTTGCCAGCTCCACTCAATCTGCATGAGGGGCATATTTGGTGTCCCCATGCATAGTCCAGTTCAAACGAGCTCTAGGAGCCGTTGGTTCCCGCTCTGGTGCGAAACTGGACAAAGGACATGGGAGTAACCTCTCCCCCCTGTCCATACCCTCCCCAGGGAGGGTCCCCTGAATTGTCCCAACCCTTTCCTAAGGGTACTTAAGGCCTTACCTGTGGGTGGGTCCCTAGAATCATCATGGGGCAAGATTCAGATCAGACACCACTTCTTCTTCTACAGTCTGGGCACTCTGCACTTCGCTGGACTTCGTTTGGGCTGGACTTCATCTCCCTTCCAGTCTGCTGCATTGTCTGTGCCTGTGCACCATACAGGAACCTTCCAAGGCCTGTGGGAATCAAAGACACCTGAAGGAATATCCCTTGAAGTGAAGGAGTCCCTTCCCTGCATTCGCAGGCACCACAACTAAGTCAACCAGTCTGCTGATCCTGAGCTCCTCCAGACTCCGAAAGGTTGGCGACACAGGTGGTGGTTCTCCAAAGCTCTTGAGGCCTGCCCTGTCCTCTCACAAAGTTTGAGGCCAGTATCCTTTGTGGGGGCTGCAATAACTGAACCCTAGTGCACAGCGTCAACCTTAAGTTGCAAAGGCTTGCTGGCTTCCTTAAAAAAAAATCTCCGGGCTCCAGTTAGCCCCAACCTCTAGCACCTCCATTGACCAGAAACTTTGGCCACACCACATCATTGTGCATCGTGGCCCGCATCTTTTGGTGAGCTGCTTGAGGTCCTCTCGTGACTCCAGTGCCTCTGGCCTGTGGGTCCATTTGAGGGTCACCTTTGTTTCTTTTGACCTGCCCTGACTCCCCTGCTTGTGGTGAGTCCCCTGGACGTTGCTGGTCCCGACATTGCACCTTCTTCGACTTCTGCGTGGGTTGCATTTGCCAAGGCTTGTTGGTGCTCCCGCCAGACATCGACCCCTCAGCACTCGACATCCAACGTGGGACAGCTTGTGCAAAGCTCCTGGTCTTCCTCAGCATCACCTGGTCCTCACAGCTGCAGAGTAAAGGTCCTCGTCAACTCTCCTGCAACTCCCGACATTGCTGCGCATTCGTCTTCCAGATCTTCTGGTCACTCCTGAGTGACATAGACTCTGTCCACTCTGCCTGCAGGTACCTCTCAACTAGAATCCACCTTCAGATTCCATCGGACACTTTCACCTTCGTCAGCAGCAGCACTTTCCTGAAGTCCTCCATTGGGCTCGACGGCGGTTTCCGACACCACTTCACACCTATGCACCCGGCTCCCTGGTGTAGGTAATGTGGGTACCCCCCAGCACTTCTACATCCTCCCAACATTGTCTTGACCCGAGTCGTGGTTCTTATACCACTTTCTTAGTATATGGTTTGGTCTCCCCCGGGGCCCACTGTGTATTCTATGCTATTTACTGTATTTCTATGCAAAGTATTGTGTGCATTGTGTTTATCTCCAGGTAGGAGATATCTAAACGTGTTAGAGAGTATTACATAATAAATACATATTTTCATAAATACCGTATGTGGTTCTTTTTCACTTAATCTATACTATAAGATTGCATTCTGCTGAAACAAACTGTTTTACACTCCTTCTGGACTAAGTCTGAAGGCTGCTCTGCACAGCTAGCACTTAGAGAGCTTTCTAAGGTTGTCTAAGACCTCTTAAATCACCATAAGGGTTGTCTGGACTGGTGCAGGGTGCCCACTTACATTAGTAGACATCATATACCAGGCCAGCTTCTCACACCGATATTAACATTCCCTCTCTAGTTGAATTTTCAACTACATCATTCTTTTCATATATCATGACAGTAACATTAGTTGAGGCTTGGTGTGTTTCTGTTGTGTCTGCTATCCTAGCTATTTGCATACTACCCATTTGAGGACTGCATTTTTACAGCAGGAAACCCCAACTTACAGGAAACCACACAATAGTAGAACAAAACTGACAACCAGAAGCAATGACATGCACAGTTTGGTCTCCCACAGGGGGAGCCAGGAAAAAATTCATGTCAGCTTGTAGACGATGCAATGCTTGATGGCAAAAGTGAAAGTTCTGTTTTCAAGATCATTTCCAGGAATAAACGTGCAACAGGAAGCACTGATCTTGACACCCACCCCACCCCACCCACCATCGCAGTCACCAAGTCTAATACATCCCGATGTTGCATCACCATGAGGAGGATGGCACTTAGTTCTTCCTTGATAGCATTTAGGCCGAGCTCAGTGTCATGGATCATCTTCAGTAGCTCCCACCTGGTTATCTGTACACAGCGGGCATTTGCCTTTGTTTGTATGGTGAAGAAAGGTATGGACCCTCCTGTGTTCGCATGAGTGTCCGAAAACAGTCTGAATTCTTCCAAAAAGTCCATGTACTGAGCCCAGCCAAAAGAGTCAGCAGTTCTCCTTCTTCTAGCCTGATAAAGCAGAGTTGTGCATTGACAAATTCTCTGCATTGCCAGTAATAATCCATCAATGTGGAGGTGCCCCATTGCAGGTCCGATATGTGCAGTATTGCTTCACAGTTTTCATTGGTACCGAGCGGTATTGTTCCTGTGCCTCTGAAACACAACAAATACAATGTGTTGATACAATTAGGGGTTGCCCCTTCCCTTCCAACCATGTGTACCTATTTATCTCGGTATCCCAGATTTCTTGCTATGTGGTATCTGTGCTGGTGTTTGACCCCCTCCCATGGGATTCATTTCCTCTAGCATCATCAAGGTGACTGGCTTGCGGGAGCCCGTCTTTGCCATCAAGGGAGCAGGACATCAGCCCCCAGCTATCCTTGCGGCTGTTACGCCGCCAACGTTGCCTGCATGCCAGGAGGTGCTTTAAACCAGCTCGGGGCTCCCGCAGTGCTGAAGCCCGTCTTTGCGATCAGGGGAGCAGGTCTTCAGCCCCCAGCTATCCTTGTGGCTGCTATGCCGCCAACGCTGTCTGCGCACCAGGAGGCACTTTTAACCAGCTCGGGGCACCCACAGCGCGGGAAACGTGCGGACGCGCCCGGGCAAAGCCTGGGCCAAGGGCAGGCCCGTCCTTGCCCATCATAGCGCGGAAGAGGCTGGGCTGAGCCACCCCTCTGACACTGTTTGCTCCAGTGGACTAGAAGCCGACTACCACAACATCGATAACAAGGGAAAGGTACTGTGACACAGTAGCGCCTTCTTGAAACACTCTTTGAGCCCTTTTGTAGGGTGCTTGCTGGCTAAATTTCCTCTCCCCTTCTCATTCTTCTTTTTATTTTATTTTAATTGTAATGGGGAAACGTAAAGTTTTTGAGGGAGGTACGTGCGAAGTTTATAAGAAGAGGTCGAAAAAGAACGCATTGACTCTAAGCCCAGCTGTTGGGGGTGGTGTACTGGATCACATAGACAGCTTATTAACTGAGTGTGAGGGACTTCTTGACCCAGCCCCCAATGATATCACCCCCAAGCATAGTAAGTAGCAGGTATCTTGAAGCTCTATACATACTGGGCATATACCAGATATGTTTAAGAAGGTAGCTAGTAGGAATCAGCCTCTGGAAGTCCCAAATACACTACCGAGAGCACTCACATGTGGAGATATTACAGCACAAGCGATTGTGGATGATTTGGCTGCTTTTCCCTGTAGCAATAGATTCTCACCACTGTCAGGCCAGGCAGAACAATTAGACACCCCCACTAGCCCAGGGAATAATGTGCCTAGGGAGGATATGGCGGATAGCACAAGCTACACAAGAAATGACCAATTAGTAACAAGCCCAATTTTACATTTAAGTAGTTGTGATATAATTAGCAGTGACGGGCAGTCAAATTATAGGATTGCTATGTCCACTGAGGAATCCACTCAAACGCTTCATACCTTGCAAATAAAAGACCTGGTCCAGGAAATCAGAGCTCTTAAATTAATCGTTAGTTGTCTCTCTGATTCCCTAAGTAAGGTATCTTCAGACGTGCAACAAATGAAAAAGCAACTGAGCACCCATACAAAGTGCATAGCTAAAGACCAAAGGGGAGTGGGCCATGGTAGGCAATGTTCTGGTCATAACAGAGGCTTTGCAAGGCATTGCATGAATAGAGCTGGTAGGGAAACTTCATCTATGTGTACCTTAGCTGATCCTCTTGACTTCATACAACATAGTAGGTCTGATCAAAATAGGGTAGGTTAGCAGCAAACCGCTAACTCCACTGCAGCCAAAGGCCCCTTATCAGGTTCTTTTCATCATCGGGCACGCATGACTCAAGCGCCACGAAGTGCTGTACGGGCCCCTGATAGGAGAAGAACAGTATATATGGTAAACGTACCAAAGCTCTCTCCAAGCCTACCTAATGAAGATGAGGGACCCCTAATAAATAAGTGCACCCAATGGACACGACAGGTAAGGGGCTGTCGGTCTGTAATAAGGGATGACATTATAAGGGCCAAAAGATACTCTCATCCGGGGGTCGTCCTTGATTTTATTGCACTCACGCTTTCACATTGTGATCTTGTCGAGAATCTGGTGGCTTTCGACATTCGTACACAACACCTTATCAAAACAAATATTCGCTTTAAATATAATCCTAAAGAAACTGCCTTACAAACGAATCAAGCTTGTCCTACATCTTCCCGTACTGGTGCGTCATCTTTGCGAGAGATTGATTGAAGGTTCTCTTCTTCCCATGCTGGTCGTACACAGGTTACGATGTCAGCTTCTATCACTGAGTCCACTGTACTCCTCCCAGTTGTAGCATCTTCTCTGGAGGCGAACTTCCCCACTATAGCCAGGGACGAGGCGGGTTGTACGCCAGGCTTAGGTCCAAGGGTGTTTCCCCTGATTGGAATAACTTTATTGAACAGTACGATATTTGTATATTTCAGGAAACCTGGACCGTCGATCCACTTTATCATCCACGGTATCTAAATTACTATATCCCTGCAACTAATTGTGGCAAGGGTCACCCATCGTGGGGGCTAACAATATCGGTTCGCCAGGACATTAGTCTTAAGATACGGGTACTCCCGACTCAGAGTAATGATATCCTTGCCATCCAGTTAGTGGCTGGCCCCAATGGTAACATCGACATTTATAATATATATGCGAGAGGTCAGAGTGGAGGGCGGACGTCTGATACTGTAATGGCCTTAGATGAGCTATTAGAACATTTCTCCTGGGCCGCATCTGTTGTTATAGCGGGGGACTTTAATACTACTTTTCAGCCCCTTGACAGTGAGGAAAATGTCCTGGTGGGGGAGGAAAAAAAGAAAAGAAAAATGAAGAAAAAAAACCAACAACAAAAAAAGAATGGCCCTGCGCTGGAATTCCATATCAGGGGTCCATTTGTCATTAAGAAAGGTTGCCCCAAATATGTCAAGAACCACCCTGGGACCACAGACGGAGGCAGAAGTGGGCATATTTGTGCAGTGGTGCAGTGGTTTTGCCACCTATAAGAACTTCTTTTCAACAATGTCTGTGAGCCAAACAGTGTCCTCCCCTATAGTGCCCCTCCCATTCTGTCTAGCTTGGTTAGAATGTCGCTAGGATCAGTAAAAAGGTATAGTGCTGTGGGGTTGGTGTCATACCAGGTGATGTTTACTACTACTCTATGGGGTTCTTTACTCTGTTGAGTTGTATCTTGGCCCTAATCCTACATAGGTACAGGTGGATGAGACATTTTGCTTTTACAGGGGCTATTTCTTGGGATAAGTAAAGCCTGTCTGTGCCTATGGCGTGGGGTATCAGCGAACATATGTGACACGACCTGTTTGTGGTTTGGGTGTCCAAGGTCGTCATGTGCGGATACCATATGCTGTGTAGTGTGTGAGGAATTCCAGAGTTCAGTTCAGTGTAAGTGTAAGTGAGGTAGAAGAGGTCCCTACGCAAGCGCTTCAAGAATGTCGAGGTAGGCTCCATGAAACTAGGCAGATTTCTGGCTTCGGATGGGCGCAAGAGCACCCATGCTCACCAAAGAGTGTACAAAAATACATAACCTTGAAAACATTCATAGGTCTTGGGATGGTCCCCAGAGTATATGTCTGTTGTCTGGATACTCAGGGGTGTCTTGGCTTGGTGCAGTGCAAAAAAGTGTCTGCTTGTAAAAAAGTGTTCTTAAGCAGTTGGGCCTTGTTGAAGTACTTCAACTGTAGGGGTGTCAGGCTGCTATTATGATGGTGCACATGCAAATTGACTACAGACCTGTCAGATAAGAGCTGTGGGTTGTAGGTTAGCTTGGAAAAAAAACACATTGTTATACAGTTTTTGGGAAATTCCTGTACCTCTTTTTTAGGGGTGTATTATGTAGCTTCACCATATGCAAAACATTTAAGTGATGTACTGGAAGGAGATGGCAGTACTTTAGGGAATAGTGAAGTTAGGTCATCTTAGGGTTATTTTGTGGATACTTTGGTCCCCCCCTCGCTATGGCAGGGGAAAGTACTGTACTTTGAGGGCTGCTTCCTTTAAATATATGGGTGTGTGTAATTTTATCTGTGCAGGGGTGTCCTTTCGAACTGCACATGTGTTGTGCAATATGAAGGGAAGTGGATGTGTAATGATATTCAGGGGCTTTGTGGGTAATGGTGATGTTTCCATTGTCACGTGCATGTCCCTCTAGTCTCTGCATGTGGCGTGTAATGAAGTTCTCCCTAATGGAGTTTGGTGATTAGGTTACGCCTTTTTTCTGAAATGTTCCGGTTTTCTGGGCTACTTTTGAGCTTCTTTGTGTGGGTTCCGTTGGGCATTTATCTATGCTTTTGGGCGATGCTGCTTCTAACGTAGAGTACTGGAGACAGTTGGGTAGTTGTTTGTGGCCCCTCTGTGGCTCTGCTAGGGAGTGTTCTTATTTGCTGTGCTTTTGAGTAGAGTCAGGTGCACTGTTAGGACTTGTCATGATTGGCCCGAAGCGGGTAATGCTAATTACTTTGATGGAGTTTCTCTACAGACTGTGTGTAATGTGGTTCCTTCCTTCAGAGGTTTAAGGAAATCCTTGTCCTAGGTGTGTGAGAAACCTGGCTCCTGACACTGGAGAGCTAACAGTACCAAAGCACTCCAAAGAACAGTCAACATTGAGCAATTTCACCCTTTATATTATTTCATGTTACTAAAATCAGAAGGCACTAACCAGATGGTTGTTGAATGAAGCTTGTATTCGAACCAGGAAAAACAGCCGACATGTGGTTCATCACACAGTGACTTTTTCAAGGCTGTAAACATATGTACAAGTACATCAATTGATGAAATATTTGATGAACCAACACTTTTCTTTGAAATTTTAAAGCAAAATACAGTACATTTATGGTGTCCAAAACTTTAGGAAGGAAGAGCGAACCTAGTTCTTGTCACCATGAAAAATAAATGATATCCATTCGCTAACATACAGGTTCTTTGCAAATAAGTGAATATTCACAGAAAATCTGTGTCATGATGAGTATTACTCATGCATATTCCTGCCGCGGGTGGAAACGAAAGAGAGGATTGCCACCAACTCCATAGTGTATGAGATGAATCAAGTGGTGAACTTAGACCCTTCACCGACAGATAAAACGAGTTAGTTTAAAGTACATTTTAACCTAGAATAGAGGTCTAAGTAGTCATACTTCTCCGAAGTGATGCATAAAAGTCGAGATGTGTCGTGAATGCATCCTGGGGACCTGTGTCAGTTAAGGGCTATCTTGTCTCTTGTCCCCATCATTCCCTCATTCTATCTAGGAAATTAGCCATGGTCTCACCAGGCTTCATGTTCTTTGCCATCAATCCTGCTACGTCTGAGTGGTAGGGGAACATCTCCCTCAGGCCATCCATAACTGGTGTCTAAATGAGTTGTGCAGTGTTGTTCAGAGTGACTGCGGGGATGTGGGCTTGGGAAAACACTGTTGGTCTGCTCTCCAAGGAGGCTGCTGAGCAGACTTTTGACGTCATATATAGCTAAGTTAATTCCAGCAGTGTTTTATTCAAAGCATGAGATCCACTTTACTGCCCCGTTCATCAATGGGGTCAGTTTGTTCCTGATCCCTTCTGTGTCCATCTGTACCCAGATGGCAGATAGATGTCCCTGATGTTCCCTTCTGTAGCAGCTGACATATTTTGGCATGGAGCGGCTCCGTCGGTTTCTCCCTGACGTAGCACTCCCATCCACATCCACATCCAATCTATCTTCCGACGTGACCTGAAGACCTGGCTCTTCTCGAGTGATTAACCTGCTGAGTGTACTCACATCCTTCGCCTGTCCTAGCGCCGGGACACCCCCGTTGGGGGTAGCTGCGCGCTTTATAAGCTTCTAAATAAAATAAATAAAATCTTCTCAGACATTCCTGCATGTAGGGGAGTTCTACCATGATCTCCCCGTCGGTGATGGATGTAGTCTTCTGTGATGGCCATATCTTCTGGTTAGAAGGATCCCTCCTCTGGCCAGGGTTTATCGTACTAGCACTCACTGCAGTGTTTCTCTTGCTTCCTAGCCTGTGTGAGGAAGCCAGTTGCATGTGGTTAAGCAGTGACTCCATGACGAGTTAGGATTTTTTTTAAGGAGTTTGTTAACTTCCGACTTTCTTGACTTTAAATAATTCCCAATTCTACTCTGACTGTGGGGAAATTGTGTACATGGGTTTGTGCCGGCAACAACTACTGGTTATGAGCTCTATTAAGGAAAACAATGCATCACATATAAACACTTAACACTTAACAATACACAATGGCAATTCAAACAAATAATAACAACCTGTAAGAAAGTGCAATGGTTAGTTCAGAACATAAGTTGCTTTTTAGCGGCGGAATAGCAAATATGGAGTACTGACTCGGTTACTATTTTATAGATCCATAAACTACTAACAGAACATAACATTTCAATATAAAATACAATTGCAAAATATAACAGCACCACAACATCAACAATGCGTAAATTGAATACCTTAACAAAAATGGAAGAGAAAAAATTGATAGAAAAAAAGATTATTTTGTCACAAAAGTCTTAGCCTGCTCCTAGCACCTACTGCCCGTTGAAGAGGGAGTACTATGTGCAGTACACAGAGATAAGTGAGCCAGTTAGTCTGTCAGTATCGGCTAGAGGACAAAAATAGCAACAATTTGTGCAAAAGAACAACCTGACAATTATCGGCTCTCTCTGGCCAAACACAAGTTACACCTTATTCACTAAGGTCCAAAGCTTTCCCTAACATCCTAATTACACCTTATATCACACACAGGGGTCATAGGTACCATCTGTGTGATGCCCAGTGGTCCAAGTGAAAACCCCACCTCTTCGCTTCTTTCAAACACTGTCAGTGTTAAGAATCCGACAGTCACTACGCAAACTCCTTTATACTATAAAATAAGATCAAGATGGTGACCCTATATCATAGTAATAAAACTAGAGAGGTGGCCCCACTGTCCAAGGGAACAGGGCACTGGAAACCAGCAGTAAATAAAACTTCCCCTGGAAAATTGTTCTCACACAACACTCAATATTAACACACCATACTCTCTATGCATGCATGGTATAGAGGTCCATACTTCTACAATAGGTGTCAAATATATACCCCACGAAAATCAAGGTGTAGTGCTTACACTATTTTATTCTTTAGATCATAGAAAGCACATTCTCAACCTCTTAAAAATTCATTTTAGAAAAAACATGTACAATACAAAAATAAATTTCATAAGTTTCTTATACTCATCCTAATATAAATCACACTAATATTTAAAAACAAGTTAAAAACATTGGCGATGAAATACAATAAAACAATACCATGTAATCGGACGCAAAATTAGTAATAAAACAAAACAAAGGAAACCCTATAAGTACAGTTTCATTTAAGCTGTTACAGATAATGATCCACCATCTAATAAACAGAAAGCCCGGTAGGATTGTTACTCCTATCACAGAACTTCATATGGTTGAATTCGATATCGTTGGCGTCGGCGCGTTTCGGTGGCATTAAATTGGGATTTCTCAACCACCTTCTTCAGGACTCACATTTAGGGATTTCTCATTTGAGTTATGGGCGAGTTTTTTATCTACATATAAAAGGAAGACATTAGGACAATAAAAAACTCTTGTTTTTTATCTACATATAAAAGGAAGACATTAGGACAAGAAAAAACTCTTGTGAATAGTACAAGAAAAACTATTCTATGTATAGGCCCGCTTCCTATGCGTGCTCTTAATTAACTGGGCCTTTAATTAATTTTCTAATAAAGTTAATCAATATAAGAACATCAGTTAACACTACACCTCCATTTTAAATAGGGTAAAGAAAGACCTACAAAGGTACTAACAAAATGCATTTGCATGCAACTATCTCGTATACCATTTCCCTCATTTGTTCCACATTCATACATCTTAGAAAGCATACAACTAAATCACCGCGATCAATATATCGCTGCTCTTAATAGGGCTCTTCGCTTGCCTCTATCCAGATGGTGCCATCATAATTTTATGGCTTACAAGAGTATATAAACGATAATTCTAAAAGAGAAGAAAGCAAATGCTGTTTCTATTTTTAATTCTCTAATATGGTAGATCACCTAATTTAAGGTGGTGGTTATATCTCTTACCTCCCACTGTTGAATATGTGGGTCTCAAATCTGATTCATCCACATAAAGTCTTGTTTTATTCGACTGTACCAAGATTCTTTGAGTATTTTATGATTCTTTTGAAAATCTCCACTGGTTAAAAACGACAGTTTAACATGTCTCTAAATGACAAAAAAAACAATAGAGAGGGCTTAATCAATAGAGGGAACTAAATTACATTTTCGAAATTTCATATCTGAAAAGCATGCTATGTGCGCTTACCTTCCATTTTTTAATTCTGACATGGAAGAGTTATGTATTTAAAATAGTTTCTTTCTTCTATCACTGGTCTCAGTGCTATTGCGCTCACCGGTAGCCGCCCTTCTGATCAGGTATTCGTACTACCTGTAAGGGAACCAACGCAATAAATTCCCTATTAACCCTCACACATAGGTCATACAACACTTCTCTTTGGATGGCATTTACCAACTTATATCATATATCCGCTTTATATGATCATTATAATATACTTTCCTAGTCATTAATTTGTATTTGACTCAATGTCCTGGTTTAGATCTTAAAGGGGTCTCAGGATTACTAGCTATTTTCTGAATCATAAGAAGCGACTCCCCAGGTTGCTAGAGCAAGCTCTATAACCACCCATCATGTCATGTAAATCCAAGCCTTTATATGAAATGTTTTAGTACTCAGAGATTTATTCGCATTTTAAGTGAAAACCTCTCCCGATGGCTGGGCATATTCTAAATCATATAAAGCTACATTCGAGTATACTTAAACATAATCTGTACCCGATTTTAAAAGCTTAGGACCTCCCCTTCTTGCGTCATATAACTATTTTATGCAAGTTAAAGGCCGGTCAGTTGAGTACTGACTGCCGGCATTAAAGGGAAATTTTCGCCGTTTGCCAACAGAATTCCCTTCCCGGTAACACAGAGTTAGTGTAGGCTTACCTTGTGGTGTGGAAAAACGGCGTCTTCGCGTCTGTAAAGCTGCTGATAATGGGCTTAATTCCCTTGAATTTTTATAGTCCTCCCCTGACAAATACACGCGAACAAATACGCGCGGAAGAGAATATTCCCGACATGCCTCACTTGATACCTAATGCGCATGTCTCGCGGCCATCTTGAAAGAGAAAATCGGCCAAGTTCAAGAAACCGCTAAATAGTATTTCTAAGCTACTGTTATACGAGGGTACTCTCGGGTTGTATATTTGTGGTATTTTTATAAGACATCATTACATCCAGAGCCCAATATAAATCTGCCATATTCTATCCTAGGAGAGTGCCTACAACCGCAATCGATTCCGTTACTTCTCTAGACAACTAATTTTAATAGCTGCAGACCATCTTATTATGCTGTTATTATTTTCTCCCAGTCCTCCCTGCTGTTCAACCCTTTATTTATTGTATCAAATTTCACGATGTACCATTGTTCACGTAGTTTGCGTCTATATACGCTATTGTCACATCTTTTTATTTCTCTTATCTTTTCTAGTATTATCCATCTAATGTCAGTGACCTTGTGTTTTTTCTCTGTCCAATGATTCACTAATGGCGCATTCTCTTTTTTAGTGTTTATGGCAGATCTGTGTTCGCACAGTCTTTGTCTGAGCTCTCTCCCTGTTTCACCTATGTATCCTTGCCCACATGGGCACATTATAAGTAGGGCTCCCGGTTTTCCGTTTAAACGGATATTTACATATAAATACAGACGGAAAACTATTTTTCCTTTGTCTGTATTTATATTTAAAAGCGGTAAAATACTAGCAAATTTGGCGCACTGCCGTGCTCCAGACGAGTTGACTTGCCTTGCCCCTCAACTGCAGGGCCTTACAGCTTGTGGATTGATGGAGATTCCTTCCAATTAGGGTCTTTTTTGATCTGCTGCCGTGCCCCTGAGCAAATCGTGGTTGGGGCTGGAGTGTTTGCGTGTTTGTGGCCGGATTGCTCTTGCAGTGCAGTGCAGTGCACTGTGTACTGTCACGTAATCTCCCCGTGAACGCCAAAAAGGAATGTGTCCTTGTATTATGTAATTGGTGCGGAAAGGTAAAGCGCTCAAATACCTCCGTGCCGAGTTTGCGCTATATAAATCTGCAACAACATGTGGCTGCAAGAACAATCCGGCCACAAACTCGGCAAACACTCCAGCCACTGCCTCTTCAAAGCCAAGCAAAGCTTGATGGCATCTTCACAGTCTACTCGCAGGGGCTGGAGTGTTTGCTGAGTTTGTGGCCGGGTAGTTCTTGCAGTGCAGTACACTGTGTACTGTCACTTAATCTCCCTGTAGCAACAAAAAATTAATATGTCCTTTTGTTACGTAATTGGTGCACATGCTTGTTTATTTACTTGTGTAGTGAAGAAGAGTGGTAAGAGAGCTGAGAAACTTCACAATTGTCATGAGGATAGGGATTGACGCTAATAGAGGTTTGAAGGGCTGAGCCTCCTTTCACTCATGCCTTTTTAAATACTTTGTGAAAAATTCTTTAGGAGGATTAAAAATCTACATCGGCACATTTAGCAGAGTTAGGCTGAATTATGTGCATAAGATAAATAAGCAACAACTACGGCTTTGTTCTATATAATATTAAAAATGCTTCAGCTCTGACATGGTGAGACTGTGAAAGAACCATAACGAATCTCCTTTAAGTTACCTCAAAGCAGCGAAGGGCGATACTGCTAAGATTTTTTTCCCACCCCGAGGGTGAGGGCAAAAATGGAGAGCCCGATAGGGACCCGTCTCAGCACCTGCTTTTTAGAACTGCTGATGCTGAGCACCGGCAGGACCCTGCTCACTTAAAGCCCTGGAGTTAGGTGGATCCACTCCTCTTGTGATACATTAACTGGAGCAGTAGTTGGTCCAGGGGGGCGAGGCGCCTCAAATGTACCTTTTTCGGCTGCTGCTCAAACAAATTGAATGTATTTAGTCTCTGACCCTTTTTTTTTTTGCTTGTTGGGTCGATATTCCTCGTGCAGGCCAGGCCGGGGCCACCTTATGCAGGGGTCTCGTCGCTGCTAGCACCCTGGTTTCAAGCACACCCCAGAGGAAGCCTTGAGCCAGGAAGTCAGCTTTCTGATTCCATGAACCAAGCCTAAGGCACAAGTACAAACAGGCTTCAAAGGAAGCAGCGGCGGTGCTCACCTGAGTGCACGACAGCAGCAGCTTATTTCTATTACTGCAAATAATCACTGTAACACCCGCCCATTTTTCATAGGTGAAGTCTGTTTTGATCTAAAAGAAATGTCATTAATAGATTCTCACACATCACCCATATTAAACAGAAATGAAAGGGAAACAGTGTGCATTGTTTATTTAAATGTGAAAAATACTAGATGCAGCGCTGTCTTTTGATTGCGGCAAAAATAAATGTGGATAAATACAGATAAAATGCCCCAAAAATAAATATGGATAAATACAGACGGAAATGGCAAAAAAATAAATACCATAAAACCGGGAGCCCTAATTATAAGATACACTATATTCTTGCTTTTACAGTTGTTAAGAGTGGTGATGTTCTGTGTTGCCCCATTAAGAGTAACTACCTTCGTAACAATACATAGATCACATATGCTACAGTTTCCGCACTTGTGATTACCCCTAGCTTTGGTCCCTGTGATCGTTCTTTGTGTTTCAAGGACATCATCTCTGTATGTGTGAACTAGGGAATTGCGAAGATTTTTATTTTTCCTGAAGGCATATAGTGGCTTTGGGAGGCTGGAGTTCTCCCCATCATTGAGAATTTTCCAGTTCCGATTAATAATATTCTTCACTTTATTACTAATCATAGAAAACTGACTAACCATAACTATCGTGTCTTGGGATTTGTCTTTCTTACCTCCAAGAAGGAGGCTATCCCTATCATAGAACCTTGCTCTTTTGAAGGAATGGTTAATTAGCTTTTTTGGATAGCCTCTCTCTTTAAATTTATTTTTCAATTTTTCTGAGTGAATATACAAATCTTGTAATGATGTGCAATTTCTACGTAATCTTAAAAACTCTCTGAAAGGAATATTATCCTTTTGGCTTTTAGGATGATGGCTACTATAGTGCAGCAAGGTATTCCTATCTGTGGGCTTAGAAAAAGTTCCACAGCTATGTTTCCAGCCTCGTGTTTAATACAGATGTCAAGGACGTTTACCCTATCTAGCTTTGGTCCCTGTGATCGTTCTTTGTGTTTCAAGCACATCATCTCTGTATGTGTGAACTAGGGAATTGCGAAGATTTTTATTTTTCCTGAAGGCATATAGTGGCTTTGGGAGGCTGGAGTTCTCCCCATCATTGAGAATTTTCCAGTTCCGATTAATAATATTCTTCACCTTATTATTAATCATAGAAAACTGACTAACCATAACTATCTTGTCTTGGGATTTGTCTTTCTTACCTCCAAGAAGGAGGCTATCCCTATCATAGAACCTTGCTCTTTTGAAGGAATGGTTAATTAGCTTTTGGATAGCCTCTCTTTAAATTTATTTTTCAATTTTTCTGAGTGAATATACAAATCTTGTAATGATGTGCAATTTCTACGTAATCTTAAAAACTCTCTGAAAGGAATATTATCCTTTTGGCTTTTAGGATGATGGCTACTATAGTGCAGCAAGGTATTCCTATCTGTGGGCTTAGAAAAAAGTTCCACAGCTATGTTTCCAGCCTCGTGTTTAATACAGATGTCAAGGACGTTTACCCTATCTAGCTTTGGTCCCTGTGATCGTTCTTTGTGTTTCAAGGACATCATCTCTGTATGTGTGAACTAGGGAATTGCAAAGATTTTTATTTTTCCTGAAGGCATATAGTGGCTTTGGGAGGCTGGAGTTCTCCCCATCATTGAGAATTTTCCAGTTCCGATTAATAATATTCTTCACCTTATTACTAATCATAAAAAACTGACTAACAGAGGGAGGGGTGCCCCAGTGAGAAATCAGGGAGGGAGGAATCACCAACCCCAGGACCATTCCAGGAACCAGCAACCGCAGGAATACATAAAGACAAGGAATCAGAAATACTGGTGGTAGAACAGAACCCCATAATCAACCTATCCAAAAGAACATTAAATAGGGTAGAAGAGGAAGTACTAGGTAGAGGCTTTAGTTTTATTCCCACCGCAGGCATTAATAAATTCCAAATGGAAAAAGATCTAAGAGCGTTCTTTAGGAAAGTGAGATTGCACAGATTTTTCGAAGATAGACCGGCCAGAGAACATCCAATAGACTCAGGCTTACGTCCTAAATCCACCTTTACCCCTAGTCTGGCAATGGTAAGCAAAAACATAGAAACATTTGAGTCAATTGTCAAAATGGAGATTAGCAACCTTTTAAAGGAGAAACAGTTCCAGACCTTTAATGTATCTATGGACCAGAAGAAGGCAATAGAATCTTTATCTGCAGACCATATGATTACCATAAAGCCTGCAGACAAGGGGGGAGTAGTGGTTGTTTTCGATACAAAGGATTATGAACGGAGAGCACTGGAACTCCTCTCCAACACAGACCATTATCAGAGAATCACTCACACTAGGTTGGAGACATTGAAAGCAGAGGTGGGATCTCTGCTAGAATCAGCCAAAAATGAGGAATGGATTAGCTTAGGAGAATATCAATTTTTAAATAATAGAAACCCTAAAATCCCAGCATTCTATGGCCTTCCGAAGGTGCATAAAAATCTCTTTAATCCACCTCTCAGACCAATTGTAGCATCTATAGACTCTTTACTGGAACCGCTGAGCAAATATGCCGATGTGTTTCTGAAACCCTCGTTCATGAACAAAAATCCTACGTGAGGGATACAACAGACATGATCGGTAGAATTGAAGGCCTTGCATTTAACTGCAATACAGAGTATATGGTGACCCTCGATATCGAGGCACTATACACAAATATACCTCAATTAGATACAATAGAAGAAGTAAGGAAAACTCTAGAAAACTCCAACATAATAGGGGCCAACAAAGAATTAATATTAAAGTGCATTTCGATGGTACTACTTAATAATATTTTCCTTTTTAAAGATGATTTATATATACAACTGAAAGGGACCAGCATGGGAGCAACGTGTGCTCCTAGTCTGGCCTGCATCTATGTAGGAGCATTCGAGGAGAAACACGTGTATAACGAAATTTCTCCCTTTTATGAAAACGTCTATAAATGGCATCGTTTTATAGACGATATTTTCTTCATCTGGCGCGGCCCTCTAGAACAATTAGAAGAGTTCATAGAATGGCTCAATCTAGGCGACAAAAATTTTAAATTTACCGCCAATATTAGAGCAGATAGGGTAAACGTCCTTGACATCTGTATTATACACACTGGCTGGAAACATAGCTGTGGAACTTTTTTCTAAGCCCACAGATAGGAATAACTTGCTTCACTATAGTAGCCATCATCCTAAAAGCCAAAAGGATAATATTCCTTTCGGAGAGTTTTTAAGATTACGTAGAAATTGCACTTCATTACAAGATTTTTATATTCACTCAGAAAAATTGAAAAATAAATTTAAAGAGAGAGGCTATCCAAAAAAGCTAATTAACCATTCCTTCAAAAGAGCAAGGTTCTATCATAGGGATAGCCTCCTTCTTGGAGGTAAGAAAGACAAATCCCAAGACAAGATAGTTATGGTTAGTCAGTTTTCTATGATTAGTAATAAGGTGAAGAATATTATTAATCGGAACTGGAAAATTCTCAATGATGGGGAGAACTCCAGCCTCCCAAAGCCACTATATGCCTTCAGGAAAAATAAAAATCTTCGCAATTCCCTAGTTCACGCATACAGAGATGATGTCCTTGAAACACAAAGAACATTCACAGGGACCAAAGCTAGGGGTAATCACAAGTGCGGAAACTGTAGCATATGTGATCTATGTATTGTTACGAAGGTAGTTACTCTTAATGGGGCAACACAGAACATCACCACTCTTAACAACTGTAAAAGCAAGAATATAGTGTATCTTATAATGTGCCCATGTGGGCAAGGATACATAGGCGAAACAGGGAGAGAGCTCAGACAAAGACTGTGCGAACACAGATCTGCCATAAACACTAAAAAAGAGAATGCGCCATTAGTGAATCATTGGACAGAGAAAAAACACAAGGTCACTGACATTAGATGGATAATACTAGAACAGATAAGAGAAATAAAAAGATGTGACAATAGCGTATATAGATGCAAACTACGTGAACAATGGTACATCGTGAAATTTGATACAATAAATAAAGGGTTGAACAGCAGGGAAGACTGGGAGAAAATAATAACAGCATAATAAGATGGTCTGCAGCTATTAAAATTAGTTGTCTAGAGAAGTAACAGAATCGATAGCGGTTGTAGGCACTCTCCTAGGATAGAATATGGCAGATTTATATTGGGCTCTCGATGTAATGATGTCTTATAAAAATGCCACAAATATACAACCCGAGAGTACCCTCGTATAACAGTAACTTAGAAATAGTATTTAGTGGTTTCTTGAACTTGGCCGATTTTCTCTTTCAAGATGGCCGCGAGACATGCGCATTAGGTATCAAGTAAGGCATGTCGGGAATATTCTCTTTCGCGCGTATTTGTTCGCGCGCATTTGTCAGGGGAGGACTATAAAAATTCAAGGGAATTAAGCCCATTATCAGCAGCTTTATGGACGTGAAGACGCCGTTTTTCCACGCCACAAGGTAAGCCTACACTAACTCTGTGTTACCGGGAAGGGAATTCTGTTGGCAAACGGCAAAAATTTCCCGTTAATGCCGGCAGTCAGTACTCTACTGACCGGCCTTTAACTTGCATAACATAGTTATATGACGCAAGAAGGGGAGGCCCTAAGCTTTTAAAATCGGGTACAGATTATGTTTAAGTATAGTCGAATGTAGCTTTATATGATTTAGAATATGCCCAGCCATCGGGAGAGGTTTTCACTTAAAATGCGAATAAATCTCCAAGTACTAAAACATTTCATATGAAGGCTTGGATTTACACGACATGATGGGTGGTTATAGAACTTGCTCTAGCAACCTGGGGAGTCGCTTCATATGATTCAGTAAATAGCTAGTAATCCTGAGACCCCTTTAAGATCTAAACCAGGACATTGAGTCAAATACAAATTAATGACTAGGAAAGTATATTATAATGATCATATAAAGGGGATATATGATGTAAGTTGGTAAATGCCATCCAAAGAGAAGTGTTGTATGACCTATGTGTGAGGGTTAATAGGGAATTTATTGCGTTGGTTCCCTTACAGGTAGTACGAATACCTGATCTGAAGGGCGACTACCGGTGAGCGCAATAGCACTGAGACCAGTAATAGAAGAAAGAAACTATTTTAAATACATAACTCTTCCATGTCAGAATTAAAAAATGGAAGGTAAGCGCACATAGCATGCTTTTCAGATATAAAATTTCGAAAATTTAATTTAGTTCCCTCTATTGATTAAGCCCTCTCTATTGTTTTTTTTGTCATTTAGAGACATGTTAAACTGTTGTTTTTAACCAGTGGAGATTTTCAAAAAAAACATAAAATACTCAAAGAATCTTGGTACAGTCGAATAAAACAAGACTTTATGTGGATGAATCAGATTTGAGACCCACATATTCAACAGTGGGAGGTAAGAGATATAACCACCACCTTAAATTAGGTGCTCTACCATATTAGAGAATTAAAAATAGAAACAGCATTTGCTTTCTTCTCTTTTAGAATTAACGTTTATATACTCTTGTAAGCCATAAAATTATGATGGCGCCATCTGGATAGAGGCAAGCGAAGAGCCCTATTAAGAGCAGCGATATATTGATCGCGGTGATTTAGTTGTATGCTTTCTAAGATGTATGAATGTGGAACAAATGAGGGAAATGGTATACTGAGATAGTTGCATGCAAATGCATTTTGTTAGTACCTTTGTAGGTCTTTCTTTACCCTATTTAAAATGGAGGTGTAGTGTTAACTGATGTTCTTATATTGATTAACTTTATTAGAAAATTAATTAAAGGCCCAGTTAATTAAGAGCACGCATAGGAAGCGGGCCTATACATAGAATAGTTTTTCTTGTACTATTCACAAGAGTTTTTCTTGTCCTAATGTCTTCCTTTTATATGTAGATAAAAAACAAGAGTTTTTTCTTGCCCTAATGTCTTCCTTTTATATGTAGATAAAAAACTTGCCCATAACACAAATGAGAAATCCCTAAATGTGAGTCCTGAAGAAGGTGGTTGAGAAATCCAAATTTAATACCACCGAAACGCGTCGACGCCAACGATATCGAATTCAACCATATGAAGTTCTGTGATAGGAGTAACAATCCTACCGGCCTTTCTGTTTATTAGATGGTGGATCATTATCTGTAACAGCTTAAATGAAACTGTACTTATATGTACTTTTATTACTAATTTTGCGTCCGATTACATGGTATTGTTTTATTGTATTTCATCGCCAGTGTTTTTAACTTGTTTTTAAATATTAGTGTGATTTGTATTAGGATGAGGAGTATAAGAAACTTATTAAATTTATTTTTGTATTGTACATGTTTTTTCTAAAATGAATTTTTAAGAGATTGAGAATGTGCTTTCTATGATCTAAAGAATAAAATAGTGTAAGCACTACACCTTGATTTTCGTGGGGTATATATTTGACACCTATTGTAGAAGTATGGACCTCTATACCATGCATGCGTAGAGAGTATGGTGTGTTAATATTGAGTGTTGTGTGAGTGTGAGAACAATCTTCCAGGGGAAGTTTTATTTACTGCTGACCCTATATCACATCCAGGGCCTATGCGTATCATCATATGTGTGAAGCCCAGAGGTCCAAGCAAAGAAAATAAAAAATCAACCCTATATCACATCCAGGACCTATGCATTACCATCTGTGTGATGCCCTGTGGTCCAAGCGAAGAAAGTAAAAAAGTGACCTAATATCACATCCAGAGCCTATGCGTACCATCTGTGTGATGCCCGGAGGTCTAAGCAAACTAAACTACAAACTACCTTCACCTTCCTTAGCATGCTAAGGAAAAAGTGATCTACGTGCTTATCCTAGTTTGCCACACGCCACATCCTGGGACTAAGGATCAGATGTTGTTTCTTACTCTGGGATGGCAGCCTCCGGATGGACCTCCACCCCGCAGAACTTTTAATCAATTATGGCATCTGGTAACCAGGCTTGTTGCGCAGATGTGAATCCATTCGGGCAGGGGTACTTATTCTTCTGAAGCAGTTGGGCTCAATAAACCAATCTCTCCTGTCTGGCTCACCAAAATATTGCTCAATTATGAATTTACCTTCAAAAAATGAAAAGACAAGAGGCGTTTAGCAAAACAGAAACAAGTGGCATTGAGGTAACTTGCAATGAGAACCAATGCATCACCTTCTTTTTAAGTTTCTCGAAATTTTCTGTGTCATTACCTTTTAGAGGCGGGACATTAGTCAGCATCAAAGCATAAGATGTTGATGGGGGACAGCTTTATAACCACCTGGCAGGACTTTGCTCCTCCTAGTAGAGGGATGGCTAGCATAACCCCATGGGGGACCAGCTGCTATGATCACATTATTGGTTAAAGGGGACGGTCTAGAAGAATAACTACTACTACTGGCACCTTGTAAGCAAGACTGGAGTTCTGAGTGCATATAATTTGCTCAGGAAGCAACCTCCCTGGGAGCTTGCGTATAGCTCCAGTAACCCCCAGTCTCTTTGAGGACATGAAAGAGACCTGTATCTGAGGGGCTTAGGACAAGCCTAGGGGAAGAGCATTGACATTCCCTTGAGGGATATTTAACTTGGAGCCAGAGCAAGCTAATCCAATTCCTCTTTCACAATGGAGCAGAAAATAAACCCCAAGGTTTCCCCCATTTTCCCTGTCATCCCTTCTAAGTTAGACAAACAAACATTAAGCACTTTAACCCCTTTGATGCTCATGACGGAATGGTTCCGTCATGAGCATCGGTGCCCCTGTGCTCATGACAGAACCATTCCGTCATGAGGACAGGGGCACGAAATCCCTCTGCTGCAGACAGCAGAGGGATTTCCTTCTCTCCCCCAAAGCCTCGGGAGCTGGGGAAGAGCTTCCCCAGCTCCAGAGGCCCCCTCCCTGGTTTCTGTGCAATGAGGATTAGCGCGCATTGTGCACTTTCTATGTGCTCAGGGGGCTATCTCAGGAGACCTGGGGGAACGCTGAGTGGTAGGAAATTTGTGTCAGCCCGGTGATGCCACAACTTTCCCACACAAAAATGTGTGAAAAAAGTGATTTTTTCAGCTAATATTGAGGTTTGCAGGGGATTCTGGGTAAGGAAACATTGGGGGATCCACGCAAGCCATACCTCCCTGGAATCCCCCAGGTGTCTAGTTTTCAGAAATGTGTGGGTTTGGTAGGTTTCCTTTGATGGCCGCCGAGCACGGGGCAAAACCCACGTGACCCCCCTTCCAAAACCAGGTCGTTTTGAGATAGGCAATTTCGAATGTATGACGTTACTACGACATACAATCCCACGCAGAAGGTTACAACGTGGATGTTACATCGTCGGCGTTGTTACCACGCATGGTTTTACATCGCAAGTCGTTTCTACTACTTGTACTAGATGGCGCGCTGGACTTAGGAATAGTATAAATTACTATTCCTACTCCAGTTAGCGCAACAGTAGGGAATGTGTTGGATTTAAAATCCAACACATTCCTTGGTGTTGCACGCCATCTAGCGCAAGTCGTAGAAACGACTTGCGATGTAATGCCATGCGTGGTAGCTAACGCGGACGATGTAACGTCCGCGTTGTTACCTACCCGCGTGGTGTTGACAGCGTTATAAACGCTGTTTCCCGGCAATTTCGATGTCGCCTCAATACGTTTTGGGCCCTTGTCTGCCGTGTGTACTTGGGCCTCCCACATGAGTGAGGCACCATTTTTATTGGGAGACCCAGGGGAATGCTGGGTGGTAGGAAATTTGTGTCAGCCCGGTGATACCACAACTTTCCCACACAAAAATGTGTGGAAAAAGTGATTTTTTCAGCTAAATTTGAGGTTTGCAGGGGATTCTGGGTAAGGGAAGGTTGGGGGATCCACGCAAGCCATACCTCCCTGGAATTCCCTGGGTGTCTAGTATTCAGAAATGTGTGGGTGTGGTAGGTTTCCTTAGATGGCCGCCGAGCACGGGGCCAAAAATGCAGGTGACCCCCCTTGCAAAACCAGGTCGTTTTGAGATAGGCAATTTTGATGTTGCCTCAATACTTTTTGGGCCCTTGCCTGTCGCGGGTACTTGGGCCTCCCACACGAGTGAGGCACCATTTTTATCGGGAGACCCGGGGGAACACTGGGTGGTAGGAAATTTGTGTCAGTCCGGTGATGCCACAACTTTCCCACACAAAAATATGTGAAAAAAGTGATTTTTTCAGCTAAATGTGAGGTTTGCAGGGGATTCTGGCTAAGGAAATGTTGGGGAATCCATGCAAGCCATACCTCCCTGGAATCCCCCGGGTGTCTAGTTTTCAAAAATGTATAGGTTTGCTAGGTTTCCCTAGGTGCCGGCAGAGCTAGGGTTCAAAAACTACAGCTAGGCACTTTGCCAAAAAAGGGTCATTTTTCACTGTGAAATTGTGGTGTGTCCACGTTGCGTTTTGCGCCGTTTCCTGTCGCGGGCACTAGGCCTACCCACACAAGTGAGGTACCATTGTTCTTGGAAGACTTTGGGGAACGCGGGGTGGGTGGAAATTTGTGGATCCACGCAGATTCCAGAACTTTCCACCACAGAAATGTGAGGAAAATGTGGTTTTTATGACAATGTTTTAGGTTTGCAAGGGATTCTGGGTAACAGAACCTGGTGAGAGGCAGTCAAGTCACCCCATCCTGGATTTGCATGGTTGTCTAGTTTTCAAAAATGTATAGGTTTGCTAGGTTTCCCTAGGTGCCGGCAGAGCTAGGGTTCAAAAACTACAGCTAGGCACTTTGCCAAAAAAGGGTCATTTTTCACTGTGAAATTGTGGTGTGTCCACGTTGCGTTTTGCGCCGTTTCCTGTCGCGGGCACTAGGCCTACCCACACAAGTGAGGTACCATTGTTCTTGGAAGACTTTGGGGAACGCGGGGTGGGTGGAAATTTGTGGATCCACGCAGATTCCAGAACTTTCCACCACAGAAATGTGAGGAAAATGTGGTTTTTATGACAATTTTTTAGGTTTGCAAGGGATTCTGGGTAACAGAACCTGGTGAGAGGCAGTCAAGTCACCCCATCCTGGATTTGCATGGTTGTCTAGTTTTCAAAAATGTATAGGTTTGCTAGGTTTCCCTATGTGCCGGCAGAGCTAGGGTTCAAAAACTACAGCTAGGCACTTTGCCAAAAAAGGGTTATTTTTCACTGTGAAATTGTGGTGTGTCCACATTGCGTTTTGCGCCGTTTCCTGTCGCGGGCACTAGGCCTACCCACACAAGTGAGGTACCATTTTTCTCGGAAGACTTTGGGGAACGCGGGGTGGGTGGAAATTTGCAGATCCACGCAGATTCCAGAACTTTCCACCACAGAAATGTGAGGAAAATGTGTTTTTTTGGACAAATTTTTAGGTTTGCAAGGGATTCTGGGTAACAGAACCTGGTGAGAGCCAGACAAGTCACCCCATCCTGGATTCCCCTTGGTGTCTAGTTTTCAAAAATGTATAGGTTTGCTAGGTTTCACTAGGTGCCGGCAGAGCTAGGGTTAAAAAACTACAGCTAGGCACTATGCCAAAAAAGGATCATTTTTCACTGTGAAATTGTGGTGTGTCCACATAGCGTTTTGCGCCGTTTCCTGTCGTGGGCACTAGGCCTACCCACACAAGTGAGGTACCATTTTTCTCAGAAGACTTTGGGGAACGCGGGGTGGGTGGAAATTTGTGGATCCACGCTGATTCCAGAACTTTCCACCACAGAAATGTGAGGAAAATGTTGGTTTTTTGACAATTTTTTAGGTGTGCAAGGGATTCTGGGTAACAGAACCTGGTGAGAGGCAGTCAAGTCACCACATCCTGGATTCCGCCAGGTGTCTAGTTTTCAAAAATGTATAGGTTTGCTAGGTTTCCCTAGGTACCGGCAGAGCTAGGGTTCAAAAACTACAGCTAGGCACTTTGCCAAAAAAGGGTCATTTTTCACTGTGAAATTGTGGTGTGTCCACGTTGCGTTTTGCGCCGTTTCCTGTTGCGGGCACTAGGCCTACCCACACAAGTGAGGTACCATTTTTCTCGGAAGACTTTGGGGAACGCGGGGTGGGTGGAAATTTGTGGATCCACGCAGATTCCAGCACTTCCCACCACAGAAATGTGAGGAAAATGTGTTTTTTTTGACAATTTTTTAGGTTTGCAAGGGATTCTGGGTAACAGAACCTGGTGAGAGGCAGTCAAGTCACCACATCCTGGATTCCCCTGGGTGTCTAGTTTTCAAAAATGTATAGGTTTGCTAGGTTTCTCTAGGTGCCGGCAGAGCTAGAGTTCAAAAACTACAGCTAGGCACTTTGCCAAAAAAGGGTCATTTTTCACTGTGAAATTGAGGTGTGTCCACGTTGCGTTTTGCGCCGTTTCCTGTCGCGGGCACTAGGCCTACCTACACAAGTGAGGTACCATTTTTCTCGGAAGACTTTGGGGAAAGCGGGGTCGGTGGAAATTTGTGGATCCACGCTGATTCCAGAACTTTCCACCACAGAAATGTGAGAAAAATGTGGTATTTTTGCCCTTTGTTTAGGTTTTCAAGGGTTTCTGGGTAACAGAACCTGGTGAGAGCCAGTCAAGTCACCCCATCCTTGATTACCCTGCGTGTCTGGTTTTCAAAAATGTATAGGTTTGCTAGGTTTCCCTAGATGCCGGCAGAGCTAGGGTTAAAAAACTACAGCTAGGCACTTTGCAAAAAAAGGGTAATTTTTCATTGTGAAAATGTGGTGTGTTCACGTTGCGTTTTGAGCCGTTTCCTGTCGTGGGCACTATGCCTACCCACACAAGTGAGGTACCATTTTTATCGGGAGACTTAGGGTAATTCAGATTTGTAAAGCAACTGTTATTACCTATTGACTTTCGATGCATTTCTGCCTTCCAAATGAAAGACAATGTGTAAAAAAGAAGTAATTTTGAAAAATGATCAATAATTCTCATGCGTATTCTCAATAATCTAATCAACGATCAATAATTCTCATGAGTATTCCCAATTTCGGAAATGTGCAAATATCTACTGTTTCTAAACTCTATATTTTGTTCCCATTTCAGAAATACATAGGTGTCTTTCATACCGATTTTTCCATGTATACATTTTCCCAGAATAATTGCTATATACCCGGTACATAATAAAAAACCATTGCAAGTCGCTGCTCAGTTTTTGGCTCTGGGTTCGTCGGGTTCTTGGTGAACCTACAAGTCCTATATATCCCCACAACCAGTAAGGTCCAGCGGATGTAACGGTATATTGTTTTCAAAGAGCTGTCATAATTAGAAGAAGTTACAGGTGAAAACGTTGACAAAAAAGGCTGTTTTTTTCAACTAATTTTCAATTTTTCCTATATTTAACTGTTAGTTTCTATAAAGAAACCTTGAAGGATCTACACAAATGACCCCTTGATGAATTCAGAATTTTTTCTACTTTTCAAAAATGGATAGATTTTTAGGATCCATTATTGCTTTCATACCCATGTCCACCATTAACTGGAAGGAGGTTGAAAGCACAAAAAATAGCAAAAATAGGCTATGTCCCAGAAAAATGCCAAAACTGTGTAAAAAACTTTGGTTTTCTGACAATAGTCTGTCATTCCCTAAAAGCTGGGAAAATGGTGATTTAAGCCCCACAAACCCTTTTTTGATACCATTTGTAGGGAAAAACCCAGACGCTTTCATTTGCAGCACTTTTTTCCCATTTTTCCCCAAAAAACCAAAATTTAGCTGTATTTTGGCTAATTTCTGGGTCCTCTCCAGGGGAATCCACAAACCCTGGGTACCTTTAGAATCCACAGGATGTTGGAAGAAAAGGACGCAAATTTGGCGTGGATACCTTATGTGGTCAAAAAGTTACAGGGGCCTAAGCGCGAACTACCCCAAATAGCCAAAAAAAGGCTTAGCACAGGGGGGGGGGAAAGGCCTAGCAGCGAAGGGGTTAAAGGCTGAAAGAATTTTCAAATCCAGACCCTGCAGACTCACTTGACAGTTACAATTACATTTGCAAGATAACAAAGGTGTGACTGTCACCTGGGCTGTTAAAGCCTTTTTGCAAGGCTTGCTTTCCAGATTAGCATGACATGGGAGTATTTATTCAAACCCTGACTGTCTCCTCGGGTAAACCATCCACAGTACTCCTCGGGTCAATTTGAGAGGTCATTTGTTGGGCCAGACCCCTTCATCATTAAACCAGTTTCATTATGAGTAGATGAAACCCGAGTAGGCATAGTACTGAATAGAGCCTCTGGTTGAATATCTTCTGGAATAACTTCCACATGGGTATGCCCCAGCTGATCTTCCACATTAGTAATCTCTTCCAATATAACATCCACCGCATTACTAAGAAGCAATATTATTGAGTTACGAGTTCTTTGCCATTTGTCAATAATATGAGGTGACTCTCCTTTCCTCTTCCCCATATCGGAAAACCAAACCAAGAAACTTTTCAGAGGTATGGAATATGGGATTTAGAGGACCAGATACTCGTGCTCACAGTAGGCGGTGAAATGAATAACCAGTCAAAAGGCATAAAAACGCATGGTTTGACGTCCACTCACTCGAGCTCTTAAGGGGCCAGGACTAAATCAAAATCAAGGGGGTGGGCCTAGCCCAGCCTCATCCAGGCTGTGATGGGAGCAGATGGGCCCACCCTTGGTCCGCACTTCACCCAGGCACGGCCCGCGCAGCGAGAAGCAAGCTGCACTAAATAGCATGAGAAAGGGGTGTTGTTGCCTTCCCCTCTTCACTCTCGTCAGTGCTTCTGGATGCGTTTCGCCCTGGGACAGCTAGTCCCTGTGTAGCAGAGTGTAAAAGAGTCCCCGCACAATGGGAAGCAAGCCGTGCTAAATAGCGGTGAGAAAGGGGTGTGGCTGCCTTTCCCCCTTCACTCTCTTTGGCACCTCCGGGCACATTTCAGTCTGGGACAGGCAGTCCCTTTGTAGCAGAGTATAACAGAGTACCAATGCAGCAGAAAGCAAGCCATGCTAAATAGCATGAGAAAGGGGAGTTGCTGCCTTCCCCTCTTCACTCTCGTTGGTGCTTCTGGATGCGTTTCAGCCTGGGACAGGTAGTCCCTGTGTAGCAGAGTATAACAGAGTCCCCGCACAGCAGGAAGCAAGCCGTGCTAAATAGTGGTGAGAAAGGGGTATGGCTGCCTTCCACCTTCACTCTTGTTGGTGCCTCCGGGCACATTTCAGCTTGGGAAAGGTAGTCTTTAGAGTGTAGGTCTTCACTTAGACTTCAGGTATAAAGTTAGACTTCAGGTCTAAGTTTACCATTGTGAATTGTACCCCATGACATTATAAACCGCGGTATTCAGCAGTGCTGCTGATGGGCTTCACAAGGAAGGGTCAAGGTATACAACATTTTTTCTGTGGATAAAAAAATTTGCATTTGAACAGGGGGTAATGCGATTTCCCCTGTGCAGAGTTCTCTGCTATTAAGGAGAATACTGTACCGCAGGAATAGAATCTGGCCGAGAATACTCCATAACCGTTCATGAAAATGCATGGAAAGTAAACCTGCACCTTGTGCGACATTTCCATGCATATTAATGGGAATATTTGTGAATCCCAGAAAGTGGTAAATCTACACTAGCATATAAGTGTGATTCTGCATGTGCGGATTTATGACTTTCTTTTTAAATACTTCTCACTGTTTCTTTACAATAATTGATATATTATATTCCATTTGGGGAAATCTTTTGCCCTACATTCATTTAAAAGTATTTGGGGAATTTTTCCAAACCTTATTGGAACACCTTTTCTTGTTAAGTGTAACTTAAAAAGTGCAGTGAATGTAGGAACAGGTATTGCAATTGTTTGTGGCATTTGAATAAAGGAATCCTATTCAAACACAGTGAAGCACTGTACATGGTCAAAGGTAAGAAAATAGAATATGAGTGATTTGAGGGGTATCTGGTTTGTGGACTGTTACTGCATTATAATGTAATGTTCTTTGAAGTGGCGTGTCTTTACATCTTCCTGAACTGAAGCGTTCCTGATGGGTACGGGGATGTTGTACCAGATCAATGGTGCTTAGATGCATGCATTCATAGATGCCTTGTTTTATTTCTTTTGTACATTTTTGTTTGTGTCCACTCTGATAGTCTCCTGGCTGCGGGTGTGCTGTGGGTGTACTAAGAGCTACCACAGATGGTAAGGTTGTCAGCCAGAAGGGAGGGGGTGCAGTCTTTGATGACTTTGTAAATTATTCAGCAGGTAGTTTTGAAGATGGTATGGGCTGGCAATGGGAACCTGCGGAGTTCCATTAGGATGAGGGCAAAGTGATCATATTTCCTTAGGCCTTGGATAACTCATGCTGCAGAATCTAGAATGCCCATATCAGGGCAACAGTGGAGTCTGAGAGGCCATGGATCAGGGTGTTTAAACTGATGTAGCTGAAATTGCGTTTTATTTTCAAGGGTGCATTATAATCACACGTGTAGAGTGCACCCGCGTATAATCCTTTATTGTGTTAACGTTAAGTGTTAGAATTCGAAATGTAATTACTAACGTGAAATGTAATGTGTTTAGGCCATTGATTAGTAACATGTAGAATTAACGTAGACAGTGAATGTAACTAGAAGAACACATTATTGTGAAGAACTTGTGTTGTGCAACTGACAATCACTCATTTATAAAATGTGTTTATTAACGTGTCATTTTACATATAGGTAGGAATATTAACTGACCGTGCCTTAGTTTCTTATGCAATTCTGTGAAGCTCACATGCCATTTCTCTTATGTTAGCTGAATTTTGTAGGACTGAAGTGCATTTCCGTGAAGGCTCTCACTTTAGAATTAATAGCTGAATTCATGTATGCTGTAGATTTCGTTTTTTCTCACGTTTTGTGTTGCAGGTGGAAGAAGCACCCTTTTTAGCTAGAATAATGTCTTTGTGCTATTAGTCAGGCAAGGAGAGAAGGGGATACATCGTAAACTGAAGCTGATAAGTAAAATTGTTGTGTTTTCACACCAGAGAAGGCCTGGAAATAAAGATCAACATGTTGCAGTTCAGGAACATCACTATTCTGTGGAAAATTACCTATGAGATCATAACTAGTGATAACGACTTTTCTCCCCTCTACGCTTAAATTCTGCTAAAAAGTACCATCGGATTGCGATTCTAGAATAGGTCCAGAACTTATGGGCCCGGCCCTTTCAACACCATCCAGGCATGACATTCCGACGGCTTGAACAACAGTTCTGAAGTAATTTTCTGGGAAGAATACTTCTACTTTCTTAAGTTAAGAGAGCTGGTAGCAGGCTGTATTTCTTTACACTGTGCCACTGGATTCAAGCTGGATTCAAGCTATCCTGGCTGATGAGGGGTGAAAATCCGAAACCGGTCCTAGGATGCTTGTTTCCAGTCCAGGGATGACCTGGCTTGGCAGTTCGCTCTGGACTGTTCCCATGAGGCACAGGGTCAAGACTGATTTGCATATGGCCAGGTCTAAACTGGGGTGGCATGTTGAGCAAAAGAATGATGGATTTAACCCAGATCTCTTGACTGGGGGTGAATGTTTTGATTTGTTCTGCATTCCATCCATCAATTGTGCGTCTTTTGCTTCCTCACCCTAAGTGTGCTGGGTATGCTCAGACGTGGGTCCTGGGCTCACTGTGCCACTGGATTCAAGCTATCCTGGCTGAGGAGGGGTGAAACCCCAAAACCGGTCCTAGGATTTTTGTTCCCGGTCCAGGGAGGACCTGGCTTGGCAGTTCGGGCTGGACTGTTTCCATGAGGCACAGGGTCAAGACTGATTTGCATATGGCCATATCTAAACTGGGGTGGCATGGTGAGCAAAATAATTATGGATTTAACCCAGACCTCTTGACTGAGGGGTGAATGTTTTGATTTGCTCTGCATTCCATCCATCAATTGTGTGTCTTTTGGTCTACAGTTGTGCATGTACAGATGGACTTTGAAATAAGGTTGCCTTAGAATTTCAACACATGTTTTTTCCCAGTAGTCACTGAACCACCTAATACCCCCAATCAGGTGCCTCCCAGAATAAAGAATGGAGCCATCAAATGTGATTGGTTCACTGGACCCTGTGCATCCTTGTGTTTTGGTGAACTACAGAACCAGCACACATTGCATCTCAATTAAAGGACACAATAAACAGCCCTCATAAACCTCAACCTATTTTATAAAGGTTCCCCATCTGCATCAAACAGTTTAAACTTGGACCTTTGTTTCATTTTGTGGTAAATTGCATAGATAACAATGGAAACAGTTGGAATATCATATGGTTGTTTTGTAGACGTCTGGGCAGCTTTCATCTCTGTAGGTAGGACTTGACTTTTGGCCAAGCTAAGCGGGTGGCAACCACCTGACGGCATATTGTCTACAAATCATTTAACCTGTAATCACATTTTGGTACCAATGCATCTGTCTCTGAATGAAAAAATGACGAAAAAAATATACATTAGAAATAGGGTAAAGTAAAGTTGGTTGCTCGCCCCTACATTGTTTTGCGTTTTCATGGCTGATTTGCCTTGCTTAGTAGCAGAGACCCATTGTTTCTTTCTAAATATAATAAAGACTCATGACCGATCATTTGGTATTGTGTGATTTGACCTAAATTGGCCACCAGAGAAAGATAATACTACCTTACATAACTGCTATCTTTTTAATAGATTTGAAAAAAAAAAGATTATGAATTGTGGAAAGAAAAGTTCTACGTTTCCTTGATGGTGTAATAAGAACAAATTGCAGACGACTGATGGCTATCAATGTCTAGGGTTAGATTTTTCAAAATCTTAGCATTGTTAATGTACTGGCTTCACATGAAATCCAAAGCATGTAGTACTATTTCCGGCTTGGCACTTTTTAATAACACTTATAAAGGAGTTTTTAGTGTGGACTCTGCTTTTCAGGTAAAATAATCTGAATGGCTTTATATGGTGGTGAAATCTTTGTTTTGAATACTAAGCAATATTACTCTTGTATAGAGGATTTACTATGAACAAAACATTGGGCCTTCCCCAGTGAGACATGATTCAGGTTGTGTAGTTAGTAACTGAGCGTTGTACATGGGATCTACTTGCTATTAGGCAAACAATGGATTTTCTTTTGACCTCAGATTCTTTTGAAGGGTGTAATCTTTCAATTAACTATTTGAATGGTTTAGGTTCTCATCAGAACATATTTTCAAAATTTCAAACAATAAAGACAGGGAAATTATACATTGCATGTCAATTCCCTCTGCGGCAACAGTTTAGAGAAGAAAGCCACTGTTGGAAGCCGGAGTCCCGGTCCCGCACCACTGTCACTAAATGCGAGACCCGGGACTCCTCCCTCAACGTTAGGCCAAGTAAGGACACCGTTTGAGATAGCCCTGCTCACCCCCTTAGTAGCTTGGCACGAGCAGCCAGGCCTATCTCCAAGGCACGAGTGTACAGTATGTGCAACCACGCTCACAACAACCCACTGGTGACACCACAAATGGACTCCACACGAGTTTGATAAAACAAGTATAAACTTTATATAAAAACATATACGATCAGACCACACAATACAAAAGCCAACATATAATAAAGGGTAATATTCGTTCCGGCTGGTTGGTAGGTTCAAATCCCAACCACCGCTTTCAAAATGCTGTGCTGGTCGCAATGCTAGAATCACACACGTTGCAATGGACAAACAATAGTGCATTGCGTAACGATACAATCCTGTGCTGGGCAAAGGAGAAATAATACAATGCGTAACGATACACCCCGGTACCTGCAATGGGAGAAATAATGCAATGCGTACCGCTACAATCATGTACTGCGCAATGAAGGAATAATGCAATGCGTCACACCCCAATCACGTACTTTGCAATGAAGAAATAATGCAATGCGCGCCGCTACACTCATGTACTTTGCAATGAAGGAATAATGCAATGCGTAGCTACAATCATGTACTTTGCAATAAAGAAATAATGCAATGCGGGCCGCTACAATCCTGTACTTTGCAATGGAGAAATAATGCAATGCGTAGCGCTACAATCGTGTACTTCGTTATGCAGAAATAATGTCAGGCGTCATAAGACAGTCCGGCAGTTCGTTAGCAGCAATATTGGCAATGTGTATTATGACAGTCAGCCTCTTCGATAACAGTTGCCCCCCACACGTATCAACGATGACACAAAGTACAGCTTCTCACTCTGGCCCCAGTACTGCCACTCCAGAACGCAGTACGGGCCCCACTCTGAGCTGAAGCAAAGGCTCACGCCGCCAGAAGGACTGAGAGGCCGAGAGAGTGTCCCTCCGAGCCCGCGCCCTGCCCAGGCAGTGATCCACGTTACCTGGGGGCACGACCTCACTCTCCTCTCCTCCTTCAGCGAACTGGGCCCTCCGTGTAGAACTTTCTCAATGGGCCTCTGCGGCTCGGCCTGGCAGCTCAGCTCCTCCGGGGCTGCTGGTCCGGGCCGTGACTGTTAGGAAGGTCTCAGGCAGCCGCAGGGCACACGTACCCCATGCCCCTGAGATTACATTACTCCGGGTGCACGTTCACCACAGCACCCTCCGGTTCTCCTCTGGCATGAAGCCATACGCACAAAGCTGATGGGACTTCACGTCGACTCCGAGTGCATGTTCACCAGGCACTCCTTCCTGCGGTCTCAGTTGGCACGAAGACACGCACACCACGCTGCAGAGACTCACTTTCTTCCGGTGCACTCGACGACCAGGCGCTTCTTCACCAGCGCCTCCGGTGCACCACGACACGCACCCTGCACGTCCGAGACTCACTCTGCTTCCGATGCACACGTTGACCAGGCGCTCCCCACCAACGCCTCCTGTGCACCACGATACGCACCCTGCGCGTCCGAGACTCACTTCACCTACGATGCACCCGCCAACCAGGCGCTCTTCACCAGCACCTGCGTGGCACCACGACACGCACCCTGCGCGTCCGAGTCTCACGTCACCTCCAATGCACACGCTGACCAGGCGCTCTTCACCAACGCCTGCTGTGCACCACGACACGCACCCAGCGCATCCGAGGCTCACTTCACCTTCGGTGCACACATTGACCAGGCGCTCTTCACCAACGCCTGCTGTGCACCACAACAACCACCCAGCGCGTCCGAGACTCACTTCACCTTCGGTGCACACATTGACCAGGCGCTCTTCACCAACGTCTCCTCTGCACCACGACAGGCACCTAGCGCGTCCGAGACTCACTTCACCTTCGGTGCACACGTTGACCAGGCGCTCTTCACCAACGTCTCCTGTGCACCACGACACGCACCCAGCGCGTCTGAGTTTCACTTCTCCTCCATGTGTCCAAGATCACAGGGCACACCTGCCGAGGGTCTCAAGCTGCCACAACACGCGCCCACCGCGTCGCTTGAAACTTCTCCGGAAACTTTTATGTTCCTGTGTTTCCAAACAGGGAGCCAGCTCACCTCGGGCCCTTGGGGGGTAACAAGACACAGCACAAAGCACAGTCTTTTTGAAGCAGGGGGACCCAGTGCACAAAGCACAGTCCCAACAGCCTCTTCCTTGGTTAAAACAGCAAACTGCAGACCAGCCCCAGATCACGAAGCAAGGGTTGGTCCTTCCCAGCAGTCTCTTCAGCTGTTCCTTCCTTAGCAGAGGTTCCTCTTGACCACGAAATGGGTCCAAGCCTTTTCAGTCTCAATCCATTTCTATTCCATTCCCCCAGTTCAGGGGTCTCAGCTCTTATAGTTATACCCCTAAATGTCTTTGAAGTTAGTTGTGCTCAGGGGTCCCTGACCCCTGCCTAAATCAGTTCTGGGTGTCTCCCTCCCAGTGTCACCTTTCTCCCTTTGATACTGGGGGTCTGGATCCTTAATCACTCAGTAGTAGATGGGTCAATTGTTTTATAGCCGCAACCGAGGCCTCTTCACCTCTCGGTGCTTTTCCTCACCTGCTCTCCAGCTGCAGGTCAGCCTGGTGCCATCTCAACCCCTCCGTGGGTCAAGACCTCCCCCGGCTCCTCTCCCCTCTCAGATCCAGACAGTCAATCCACATTCAGCAGAGACACACAGAAATGCTTAAAGCACAAAACTAAGCCACTTTCTAAAAGTGTGGCTTCTGAACACACAGTGATAAAACCACTTTCATAGAAAGATGTGTTATGCCGCTGTGAGTTCATACATACTAAACTTCACCTCTCCATTTTAAACTTATGGGAAACTAGGCTAACAAACACAATACCCAGCCTCCCCCATTCTGTCCTATGGGCAGGATGGCCTTTCACCAGTGAAAAACGAAATGGAGTGTTTTCCACTGTCAGGACATAACACACACCTCAGTATATGTCCTGCCTTTTACTTGCACTGCGCCCAGGGGTTACCTGGGACCTACCACAGGGGTGCCCACTGTCTACACAAAAGGGAAAGTAAGGCCTGACAAGTGGTTGCACTTGTGAGGACAACATGCTAACTTAGCAAACTGCGCGCAGGCCCTACACTACAGGCCTGAGTTCCCTTCTCCGCGCACCTTTGCATTACTAGCCCTTGCACACACAGTGCACATCACTAGGGACTTTACTAGTAAGGCAACATACCAATCATGGCCAACCAATTACCATTAACTTTACACAGGGAACACTTGTACTTTGACACTGATCAGCAGTGGCGAAGTACCCAAAGCATCTAAATTGGCAACTCTATGTCAGGAAAAGGGTCTAGGGGGAAAGCAAAACGTTTAGGGAACTTTAGCCAAAAAGGCCCAGTCCTACAGCCACTTTTACACAAAAAATGTTAGTCTGAATTACCAAAGAGGATTTCAGATAACTAGCAAAAGAACCACCCAAAGGTTTTGTTACAGAGTATTTGGGCATTTCTTCCCACGTTAAATATTTTGATCTGTATCATGACCCTAAGTAGAAGAGGCTTTATTGAGGTGGTGTATCAGAAATACAGCCTGGGAGACCCTCTATGGGCTTCAAAGAATGGAATAGAACAAAGGCCAGAATTTGTACGTATGCATGCAGCAACAACTTATCACAATGCATTTAGTTATTGATGGTTTTTGAGTGTGTAACTCTGCCATGATTGGACTCCCAACAAAATGGTGCTGTAGGGACAATTTAAACTAGGAAAAAATATTCAAACACCTAGAGAAACATAAACCGGCGCAAGAGAATTTCTGTGCATAAAAGGAAAAAATAAATACGACTCAAGAACCAAATTTGCCATATATTGTATATACTGGGCTATTTGTACAGTATTCATGTCATTCAAATAATTACTAGAGGTGTCATGTCATGAGGCTCTAAGTTGCTCAATCCACTTGTCCTGATGAATCCCCATGTGAAAGGTTCTGAGTAACTAGTTTGCACTGCAATTCACATTCATTCTATACTTGTGAATATTTGTCACTTGTCACACTGCATGATCACTTTTTTCGCAATTTCTGCCACCTAATAAAGCAACCTCAGTTATGATTTGAATGACTTGTGTACTGTAAAAGTACCCCAATATATACAATATATTGGAAATTTGGCTCTGGTGTTGTTGTTCTTTTTTCCACTGAAATTTTCTTGTGCCAATTTATGTCTCGCTTGATGTTTGATTAAATATGTTTTCCTAGTTTAAATTTTTGTCCTGACCGGACCATTTTGTTGTATATACTAAACTATACCCAGATCATGCGGTCCATTGGGTTACCCCATTGTTTTGTAATGATTGTACTTCTGTCAGATGTTTTTAAAATAAGTTTACTTAATCAATTGCAGTCAAATGAATCTTTGTGAAAACTTGAATATTTTGAGATTGCTCCTGCTCTGGGATAGGTACTGATTTTTTAAAAAAAGGTTTGCTGTCAATTTTATTGTTATTTTAGAGATTTTTGTAATTTAATGGATTATATGTTAATCACTTCCAATACAGACATCCCTGCTGCTGCTTGATTATCTCTGAGCATCTACTTATCCATAAACTGAATTCCAGAGTGTGTGTACACAAAATAAGGCACTCCATTATGGCTATGTACAATTGTTTACCCAGTGGCGGTGGCTATTTACCGGTGGTGGCGGGGCGGGGGGGTGGTTCTAAATGAAAAACAGAACACTTACCTTCATGCCGGCCACTCAGCTGGCCGCCGCCTCTTGTTCCGCTCGCCGACGCAGCCTCCTCTCGCTCCTGGAAGCAGGAACAGGAAGCACCCAGCCTCCTGACTCCCCTAGCCAATCACAGCGCTGCAATGCAGCACTGTGGTTGGTCTGAGCACCGTGGATCACCACTCACGCAGGGAATGGGAGCATGGCGCATGAGGCATGTTTGTAGCCTGGGTGCAGATCAATGCAAAGTGCGCATGACAGTTTGGCTGGCCCAAGAGGGACAGTCAAAACGCCATTGCACACTTTGTAGTGGGCAAACCTTCTCCCATGCCCTGCTCTGGCAGCCCCATCCCGCCCCGCAACAGGAAAGGAAAACTGAAATGATAATAACACTAGTAACTATCATTTTAGTTTTCTTTAACTACTGCTCACAGAGCAGTGGGGCGACGCTCCTCCGCCTTAGCGGAGGATCCACCACTGTGTTTACCGCTTCCTTACTTTAGATATTATAACAGATATGTTGTATGGAATGACAGAATGGTCAGGTTTTATACCTCAGCATAAAATAAATCGCTTATAGGTGCTTCTCAGAATCACATATATGATGACAATCAATTTATACAGAACAAATACATTTTAAATGTCTTTGTAGATGACAGCTGCACAGGTGAAAGAGCTAATATATAGAGCTATGACATGTAGGGTAAATAAGGACGCAGTGTTTTTGTGACTAGTGCAACAACCTTGGAGCAGTTCAGTTTCCCATTTCATCAATAGGTAGCAATTCGCCTAAAGCCCAGATTCTGTGGGGCATATTATCAACGTACTGTGATAAATATCGCAGAGCACGCTTAGCGCGATTTTGTTTAAAACCGCGTATCGCAGGATCTTATCGCCGAGATATCGCGTTATTATCAACGCATATCTCCACAGCGATAATGAATTCTGCGATAGCGGCGAATTCCGCGCACATCGCTGGAAATCCAGCGTAAAAATGGCAGCGATAAGCTAATCCTTGGTGATAGGAAGATGTGGACTCAGCCGTACAATCCACCTCCCATTATATGTATAGCTAAGTCAGAGATTTTTCAGATGTTAAATACCTGCGATAAAGGGTGCATAGCGCGATTTTTCTTGTCGCTTCGCGGGTCTGCTGCAGGCTTGTTAATACCGCGAAGCCATGTTAGCGACTATTTCCATGTTGTTTTGCTCCGGAATGCCTACTTTGCATGTCATTAGCGATGGCATGCAGGGCGATAAAAAACCGGCAGCTAACTCACGGAAACTAGCGCTAACATGGGTTAGCACGAGCTTGTAAATAAGGCGATAATAAATTACTGCGTTAGCGACGATAACTCACTTGATAATATGCCCCTGTATTCTTAAACATTTTACGCTGTCAAAAGCTGTTCCTGCTCGATGTATCACAGTCAACCATCTCACACAACAGTATTGACGAAGCTATAAAAGGAGCAAGCAGGTAAAGTAACGCTTCAGAAACACAATTACTCACAGTTAACATTTAGGTGAGATGAGCAGCAACTAAAAATGGAGTCATAAAATAATACTATGTTTACTTTGGCTCAGCCACCAAACCGCGTTCCATTCCCTGATCAAATACTGAAGGAAGGAGTACCCAGCGGCAGCATAATTTCCACCCTGGTTCGAGAAACAACAAAAGGCATTATTATAAAGACAGCAGTTCAAGTAGGCTTCTGATTTAGTCCACATTTAGAACTCAATAGAATAAGAGGATAGACAATCCCCCGAGGGGATCTTGGGGTAGTTAATTCCGGAGGGTTATGACAAACATATTTTTGCAGTATTCCCTGGTGGGTGACAGCAGGCCTTCACAAAGCATCAGTTCCAATTATGCACCACCGAAGGAGACTTGTTGCACAAAGACAGGATGCATATCGGTGGCTTTATCAGAATCCCATCAGTCATTAGCATAATGTCCAGACTTGGCAGGAAGGAATATTATCAGTCCATATCTCGCGATCAGAAAGCACGCAGACCCGTGACAACAAAACCGAGGCAAACATGAGAGAAGTTATAAGTTCAAATAGACAAAGAAATATAAAACCGGCTGAGCAAGCAAGTTTTGTCTTTGGAGGCAAGATGCAGACAGTAGTCATGTTCTAAAACAAACAGGCTCTTAGAGAAGGCAGTCTGGCGAGCCAAAAGGCATATGGGGGCCCTGTTATGATGTGCTACTGGTGATTGTGCAACTGTCCCTGAGTTCTAGTTCCCACGAAAGACAGGTTAATTTCTTCCTTGAAAACCGCTGCTCTGGGCTCAGATGTGTACGAGTATCTCCTCCATCAGTCTTGATTCTTTGCTGGCTGACAGGAGCATTCAAGCAGCAGAGCATGTTACCCTTTGGTCGGATTTTGTAAGGACACATTTAATGGACCCCAGGTTCATTTGACAAAAGCTACTTGTGGTAGCATCACACTAAAACATGTTACTCTTTTCTTTATACTGCCTTCTATGTTATGCACATATAATACGCTGACCATAGCGCACTTGTAATTGATCCCCTGTGATGTCATGCGGCGCCTGAAAAAAATCCAACCCTTCATTACAAACTTCAGCATTTCTGAGCCCTTCTTGATAAACAAATACCGAGCATTTTTGGGACCCTGGGCAAGACAGATTTTGGGGTCCCCTGTTCGAAAAACGTTTTCTTTTCTTTACGCATTTTCTCCTAATTCAAGCTTGCATAATGCTAAAACAATTTTCAGAAATAGGGATAAATCAAAAACAGTTCAACTGTGCCTTGTCAGAGGCTCCAAAATCCTTTAGATGACATTGTGCAAAGAGAGACAAGGCACAGGTAGGCAGAGAGGAGAGAGGTTGACATGTGAATGAGACAGAGATGAGAGAGAGCGAGAGAAAGTTCTTTTTCCCAGTGGCCCTTTGGAAATTGGGGGGCCTGGGCAACTGCCCACTTTGTCCATGCCTTAAATCGCCTCTGCATTGGAAAAGCCAATAGGTCTGGGTTTATTGTGCCAACAAATGGCATGCTACATCGCTGAAATGTTTACACTTTGCATATTTGTAACATTTCAGATTTGCAGTATGTTTACATGTAAAATTTCAATACATTATATATGATAGCCCAAGTGACACCTCATGGGTTCGACAAATCAGTGATGACCACATACTGACATTAATTTCAGAATTAACCCCCTCCTATGCAACAGTAAGGGCCTTAAAGAAATGCATCCCACTGAGGTGATTATGCAGGACTCTAACTACTTTACCTTTGTAACATTACACCCCAGGAAACATTTATTACGCCTTAGAGAAACAAAATACAAGTTACTTGTAGGCATTATGATGACTGTGCAGATCCCCCAGTACACTTGCAGGACACTCTTCCAACTTCATGGAGGCTGAATGTTCTATAAAACTGCATGTACATTATATATGAAAGTTACCATCTACATAGTGTGCATATTACTAAATAAACCACATTCACATATATCTAGTTGTTTTAAAGCCTACATTTTAAAGTAATCCCATAATTTATAAATAGTAATTAATTTTCACAGCATTATAATACTCAGATAGGAAATGAAAGATAACTTTTAATCATACCCATGAATAAGTCGCACAGCATGCGTTAGCCATCATAATTTGCAGCCACAGTTTGACCCCCTGCAAGCTGTTTCTAGCAGACATTTGTGATTAAAACATCCATTTGATTTTCTTTGCAGTAAGCGCTCTCCTTCAGAGCAGCACTAACTATTTTCTGTGAGTCATGGCCAGTCACACCATATGGCTGTACTAATGGAAGTCTTCAATTTTTGTGACAGGTCTGCCACACTACCTGACAGCTGAGCTGTGTGTTAGGCTAGTTGGAAATGGCTCCATGGAGCTCCTTAGTAGACCTGGGTGGAACTCGAGGAGTTTGTCTCAGCAGAATTCTGTGGAGTACCAAAAAAACTCTGTGGGACTCCGCAGAACTCCACGGGCTTCAGTGAAACTCCGCGAGTGGGCAGAAAGGCTTGTCTGCTCGTTCGCACTGCTGTTTTACAGGCAAGTAGTGCGATCCCCGCATGGGCGTGGCCATTTTGTTTTATCTGCTTTCTGTTCTCTGCATGGTGCTGGGCTGATTTTTGGACCCATTTCAATCCTCCCCCACCTCACTCATCCACCCCTCATTTACTTTTTTTATAGCAGTGTGTGTCTTTGTGTTTGAGAATTTTAAGTATTTGTCTTTTTTTTTTACGTTTCTGTGACTTTTTGTATATTTTTTATCACTTTTTATTTCCTTTAGTTCTTTCTTTCTGCCTCTTTTCCTTATTTGCTAGTTTTCAACCCGAGCACCATGTGAGAGGAGCAACAGGGAGCAGGTGGCTTGGGGTGCTAAGAGATGCACACCCACCCCATTTTTTCTAAGGTAAAGGTGGCCGCACTTGTTTTTTATGTGCAGCACTACCTCCCCTTCATGCTGGCAGCAGGCGGCAGGCCTGGGAGGGGGTGCACCCTGCAGGAGCATCTACTGCTGGGAGAGAGAGTGCGCTGGTGTGTGTGCCTGAGCACTAGGGTGCAGCACACGGTGCAGCAGCTGGAGCACCACTTGGCGAACATCATTGACCGGGAACAGGACCTGCTCTACCTGCTGGGTGTTGAGATTGCGGGGCTCCTTGAGTATTCATGGTTTCTTTTCTAAAATGCAAATAAAATATCAAATCGCATGCTGCTCACACTCAGAGGTAAGTTACGTTTACGTAACATTATGAATATTATATGATCAAGCTTGAGCTAGGCAGGTGCTCAGTTCTACCTAATCATTCTCGTTGGCACTCGATTGGGCTGTATATTTGTGAAGTAATGCTGACTCCTCTGTCCTGTCAATAAGATAGTGGTAGTAATATCAGTGAGTTAGCATTCTCTGTACCTTTCTTTATGTAGCTCATAAGGTCCCAATCTCCCAGTGATGTTTAGGTGTCTATACATTGAAAAGGGAGAATGAGTTGGCCCATCAAAGGGGGTTGAAAAGCAAACATCATTTGTTGCAATGCATTAGCAGTTCCAAATGTAATTTTTATTTAGTAAAATATGAATAGGACTTAGGTTTAGGAAATTAGAAATAGGTCAACTCAATAATACTAGTACTATAGGTGATCTGATTTAGAAAAGTACAATGCTACTGTGTTTTCCTGTCAACATTTTGGAAAGATTAGCTGTACCACTAATATATTTTTTTAATCTTCTTTATTTCTTACATCAACACCCAAGGGCAAGAGGGCATCTAAGGCAAGCGAAGGGGGGACTGCCTCCACCAGTGCCACGGTGGCTGGAACCACCACCATCAAGGCCACCGTTGATGGTTCTGCAGGCCCCAGTAACTCATTATTATTATTTCCCTAACTTTTACCTCTCCCCACTATTAGAATAATTTTCATCTTGCCTTGTTTATTTCTTTTTTTTATTGTCTCCTTTTTTCAACTTCTTTATCTCATGCTTTTTAAATTCTTATTAACCATCCATCATCCTTTCTTTCTATATTTCATGATTCTGTAACTGGCCTCCTCCAGTCTGTTCTAGTCTGAAGCTTTCTTCTGCTTTGTTATTAAGCTTTGCCTCACCCCTTATACATCTTGTGGTACTATAAGACTAAGAGAGCAGATTTTTGGTACTCTACTGTGAAGATTGAGGCCTAAGTAAGTTAACATTATTCACCACTCATATTTGTTGAGAAGGCTTTCTTTTTCTTGCTCATGCTCAAACAGTTAAAAGGAGAGAGTGGCCATGTTTATAGTGGACCCCCTCACTGTTGTGGTATAATTCATTATAAAATATACGAACAGTTTTCATGACAGTGCACATGGCATGATATGAGGTCCCATTGCATTTGTCAACCAAGACCATATGTCCTTCATTGACTATTATTCCATCCCTTCATTGCGCTTCAGTGGATCAGAGTCAGCATATCTCTGCTCCTCCATTCCGAAAAGTTTTTGCTTGGCTTGACTACCCGGCTTTTCTAACAGCATCAACCAACGGCAACAAGCCACCCAAAGTGATAGTGCTGATATAAGATACTGTTAACCGAACTATAGCAAGGAATTGTGGTTGTATTTTGCTAAAAACAAAATAAGGTGAGGCGGATCTAGAGTCTAAACTGTGTCATTTTTTTTCTACCCACACAGACCACCAGGGCCAGGGCAAGCAGCAGTGCCAGAGGCTGAAGAGGTGGTTGGAGAGGGAGTCCCAGCAGCAGCAGGGACGGCTCGTGGTAAGTCACATTGTTTGCTTTTGACAAATTAAGTATACTCACTGTATTTGTTAAGTGAGGCAGATATCCCATCCATCACCATTCATCAACTCCCTGCCCATGGCATTTCACCACCCATGACCTAACTGCAGCATGTTTCAGTTCGGCACTGTTGTGTTGACTGTGCAATGTGTGTCTGTGTCAGTAAATGCAGCATTCACAAAGTTTGCAAAGCATTGCAAACCAGAAACAGGGTGCACTTTGTTTCCCAGTGCCCACTCAGTTACATCCTACTAGTACTTTACTCCTTTATTCTTTTCTAAGTTTTTTACCAGCCTACCAAAAAATCCATTCTTGCATTGTGCCACATTTTTCTGGCCAAGTGATTTATGTATATATATTTCATGGCTTCCTTAATGGATTTAGGCCTGTTCAGTTTTTTCGCTTTCATAATTCATCAACTACAGTGACTGACTAAGTCAACGATTAGCACATGATGATCAGTGACACCCCACTATTCTATAGAAAAACCTCTATCTACCTTATCCCTCAAACTTACCCTGCAGTAGAGTAAGTTTCCTTTCTGCCAAGAGAAGGTATTTGCTGAAAATAATTTGTGGTGGAGGGAGAAGCCAGAGAGCAAAGTGGGACTATGTGCCTTATTTGGAGTTTGGCAAATGGGATACTCCGTGATGAATGTGCCAAATAAAATCTATATCCCATTCCTTTCCCTGTACTGCAGTGCATTGTTTTTCCCACTGTCTAATACAACAGACAGGATATCCCAGTTTTACACATGACATGTGTGACGTATTATTATTAATATTCATCTACCTCTTTGGAGTCGGTAGAAATTAAAGGCAGTCAGAGAGGAACAGGGCCATTGAAATTAAAGTAAGATAATAAGTTGCCCATTGTAGCTGCCCCAGCTGCCCACTGCAGAGAGTAGCAAAGTACCCAACGCGCTATCATGCCTCCATTAATTTAGGACAACAAGAATACTTGTGCTGCATAGTGCATAATGCCTTATTCATTAATGAGGGGTCATTTATTTTTATTTGTACTCCAAAGTGTCTGTTATTTTTTTTACTAGGAAACTTTAATAGAAAAAAATTACTTAATTTGGTGTGGTATTCTGGAATAATTCCTTGCAGTGAGTCAGTGCTTTTATGTGAGGCATGTGTGGGTACAACTTGGTCCTGTGACTAATCGCATCAAACTGTCCTTCTGCCCATGGGGGACCAGCAATGTTCTGCTACTGCGTCACTATATATAAACAAGTGTTTGCACAGAGCACTGTTTACAATTTGGCTTTCTTATTTTTTTTCTTTCTTGATATAGCTACTCCTGTTGGTCCACCACCAACAACATCTTGGCAGGACATAGCAGCCTGCCTGTGGCGGCACAGTATGGAGGCAATCCAAACTGAATATTGTTGGCTGGTGGCTCTGGAGGAGGAGGAGGAGGAGACCGAGGCAGAGGCACAGCCACGGGCCCCAGTTTGCCAGGAGGTGGCAAGCCTTCACCATGAGGTGACAAGCATTCATGACCAAATTGATGCCCGTTTAACAGGGAAGGCATCACAAGCGAGGTCCCACTTCAGTCCCACCTAGGTGAACTCCAAATGTCGGACTAATTAACAGGATTGTCCATCACAGGCAACCAGATTGAAAGAAAACAGTGTGTTATATTTATATCATAACTTTACAAAGACTGAGACCAGACTACCACCGTGACACAAAGAACTTATAATATTATAACAAAAACTAGCAATAGCAACTTCTTCTGAGCAATAGGGAGCTAGACTAAACTTATGAAATCCTCGAGTCAGGAGAATTGGAATCAGAATTAGGAGTGGGCAAGGTTACGCATTTACGTAACACAAGGTCTGAGTAATGATGTTGAAGAATGATGTTATATCTAAATTATGGATCCCTTTATGCGTGGGTAGGGAAGTTGGGCTGGTTTGGGCTATTGCTCAGGTAATAGAAGATCCCGCAGTGAGTTGGTGTCACTTTCCCCAATTCCACCCCATCAAGTATGTGATCCATTTATGGTATAAATTAAGTCACACCTCAATAAATCACACAGCCTGGGGAAGAGGGTTAGCAGTTTGATAAATCGATGAGAAAGTGGAGCTGGGGAAAGGTGTGACAAAGACAACAACTACGCACAATAATATTCATCAGTGCGATGAGCAGCACATCATCATCATCAAATCTGTTCTTGAAGGAAATTAAGGAATGACAGTTCAAAAATGCATTGCAAACAGTCCTTCAGCCCCAGAGACCCAAATTATTATGTATCTAAATGTTCTGTCATCTGGGTTTGCAAAATAGAGGAGGCGTGCCGTGAACACATACCATACAGAAAATTGATTGTTAAAAGAAAAATTAAATTATACACTAAATGCCAAATTGGGCGGCCTATCTGAATTCTTCTCGCAATGTCCGTCTTAGGTGCCTGGTTGAACTTGTCCGGTAAGATAAGCAGGAGTGTTATGGAGGTTTTACCTTTCATGCAGGAGAAGAGAAGGCCTGCGTATTGTAAAACAGAAGTAATATTGGAGAGTCAAGGAAAAGGACAAAAAGTACGCTTCATGATGAGTGTACCAACGACCAAGACTCAGAGGCAGAGCAAGGGCGTAGGCTACTGCAATCACTGCTTTTATTACCCATGGCAGATCAATTAACTGAGAAGTGAGAGCCATTTACAGCCAATCACAGACAAGTATCTGCATGTACCAGGCTGATCAATCTCACAACTGCCATCATAACATTTAACTGAGTGCATGCATCATGTGATGATGATGATGATAATGATGTGGCATCACAACACAAGTCTATCTCACAAGCAACAGCCCCCTCGACCTCAACCACATAAGAGGAGTTTCACTTTTTTAGCCAGCACACACACTCAGCAGCATTTCCTAAATCAACACACCTCTCTTCAGTCCACAGAACTGAATAGGCCTCAGAGTCATCATCATCGTATTGGTTTCCCTTTGAAGTCAATAGACTTGAGTCTAGTCAGGGAAAGTAGGTACACTCCTGAAAGAACCCCTGCTCACCCTCTTGGTAGCTTGGCACGAGCAGACAGGCTTAGTTCAGAGGCAGTGTGTAAAGCATTTGTGAACACATACAGTAATCAAGTGACAACACTACAAATGGACACCACACAGGTTATATATTTATAAAAATATGTATACTTTATATAGATTTATCACAAGACCATAAACGACAAAAATAATCCACAATACTGTCAAGAGTGCTTAGTTCTGATCAAAAGGCTTAATTCAAGGTTCTGTGCGAGTCGGTAGCCTCCTCCGGCTACGGCGATGTCGAGAACAAACAGAGTCTAACAGATCCAGCTGACCGCGTCGAGACGGGCCAACACAGCGTAGACAGACTCGGTCACAGTACCTTTTACTTGAAGTGGCAGGCACGGGCGTGCGAGCCGGATGGCTGTTCGTCGCGGTCGCGATGCAAAAATGGAAGCGTTGCAGGACGCGTTGTCTCTCGATGCAGTGCAGGCAGCGGCTCGTTGACGTCGTCGAGACGGAGTCGGTGAGACCAGGGCCGTGCGTTGCAGGGCGAGATGGTGCTTCGATGCGGTGCTGGCAGGTTGCGGTGCGGCGACGGAGCCGGATTCAGGAGCTGGCGTCGATCAGCCCGGACAGCGGTGCGAGTCGGGCGGTGCGTCGCAAAGCGTTCGAGCGGTGCCCAACTCCGGTGCGGTCACAGGACTCGAACTCAGCAGCAGTGACCGTGTCGGTCGGACCATTTCGATTCGGCGTAGCGAAGCGTTGCAGGACGCGTTGTCCCTCGATGCGGTGCAGGCAGCGGCTCGTTGACGGAGTCGGTGAGACCAGGGCCGTGCGTTGCAGGGCGAGACGGTGCTTCGATGCGGTGCTTACAGGACACCGAGTCGGTCGTGAGAGTCGGTCACAGCTCCCTACCTCTGCAGCCACTGAAACAGAGTTTCCAGCAGCAATTCACAAAGGGGGTGAAGTCCAATGGTCCTGGGACTTCGGTCAGGGGGCAAGCTCTCTTCCAAGCCCTTGGAGATCCTTCACAAGTTGATGAAAGTCATAGCAAAGCAAAAGTTCCTTTCTCCTTTCTTTGGCAGTCAGGCAAACCACTGCAGGCCAATCCCCCAAGCAGCACTTCAGCTTAGGGATAGTCTCTCCTCAGTTTCTTCTTGGTTCCGCTCCTCAGCAAAGGTTTCTTCTTGTTCCCAAAAGTGATCTAATTTTCCTGGGGTCTGGGTGCCCCTCTTATACCCTGATTCTCCTTGTTCTCTGGAGGCAGAGAGGCCTCTGCCTAGTCCAAAACCAGTTCTGGTCAGTCCTGGAGCACTTTGTTTTTCTGACTCCTTCTTTCCTTTCAGAATGTGGGGCAGAGTGCTCAGCCGCCCGGCAGGAGGTGGAGCCAGCATTGTGGAAGGCAGGCACAGCCCTATTCAGACCCAGGTGCAACTCCTCCCTCCACTCTGGATGCAGATCTTTCTATTCAGCCCTGCGCTGACTCACCCTGTCTCCTGTAGCCACCCCCAGCCCCTGTCACTCACTCTCCAGACAAGGAATACACAACCTAGCAGAGGCAGGCTTGGATAGTTAGGCAAGAAAATACCCACTTTCTAAAAGTGGTATTTTCAAACACAGAATGTTAAAACCAACTTCACTAAAAGATGTATTTTATCATCCTGAGTTCAGGCATACTAAATTCGTTTTTCTACCATGTTCCCGGGGTCAGTTCTGACTATAAGGTGTAATAGTCAGTCTGCCCATTCTGGCCTATGGGGAGCAGGTAGCCTTGCAATAGTGAAAAACGAAAATGGCTGTAATTCACTATTAGGACATGCCACACACACCAGGGCATGTCCTACCTTATACTTACAATGCACCCTGCCATAGGGCCTACTTTAGGGGTGACCAACATGCAGTAAAGGGAAGGTTTAGGGACTGGTAAGTGGGTGTACTCACCAAGTCGACATGGCAGCCCTAGGCTGCACACAGGCTCTGCGATGGCAGGCCTGAGACACATTTTACAAGCCGCTTCTGTGGGTGGCACAACCAGTGCTGCAAGCCCACCAGCGGCATTGGATTTACAAGCCCTGGGCACACTGAGTGCACTGTACTAGGGACTGACAAGTAAACCAATCATCCAATCATGGAGTCACTAATACATATATCAATTAACGATAGGGAGCACTTGCACTTTGGCACTGATTAGCAGCGGCAAAGTGCCCATTTTTGAAGAGGCAAGACACTTTAGGAATGGTTTAGAGAGTTTAATCGGTAAACAGGAACGACCCCTGAAAGGACCTGCCACTCTCCCAGCAACTGCTTCTCTGTCCACCTCTGGCCTTACATTCTAGAATCAGAAAAGCAGGTTGCCGGGGAGCAGAAGGCATTCCAAGGACATGACACAAAGAATACATTTAGTGTAAGCAATACAAGAGAAGGACATAACACATCTCCCCTCTTAGAAAATTTTGAAACACAAATAAGAAACATTATGAACATATAAAATCATCATATTTTTTTGGCTTCACTCTAACACGTCCAGAACCACTTCTGACACTAGGCGAGGGCGCATTTCCCGGGTGAAGTTCAACTTCATGTTCGTCCTCATTCTGTTGGGTTTTCAATGACACAGCAATTTCAGTGCTAGAGCATGGTGTTAGTTTTCTAGTGTTCCACCATTTGCCATCAGATACTTTCACGCAATTTCCTTTCACAACAAATACCTCTTTCGGGCACGACCACTTCGAACAACCCTTTCTTGCCTTGTCACCCAAGAACACTCTCACAAACATGCCCTCAGTGAAAAGGCGCTTGGGTTTTACAACCTTCTTTTTGTGCCTTTGACAATAAGCTTTCTGGTACTTATCCACTCTGCATTGCACACCCTTTAAATCAACGTCACATTTCCCTGCTCTGTTCATCCAAGCTGGTACCGCTACAGAACATGGTACTCTGCCCTTGAGTAAGGAAAAAGGTGTCTCCTTAGTCACGGAATGAGGAGTGGTGCGATATGACCATAACATGTCTTTGACTTGTCGCTTCCAGCACTCACCACTCATGCACGCTAATTGAACACATTCCACCAAAACTCTATTAAAACGCTCAACTAGGCCGTTACCCCTGGGATGATAAACAGGGGTTCTGATGTGTTTGATACCCCATCTAACTAAGAATCTTTCAAACTCCTCCGAAACAAATTGGGGACCATTACCCGTAATAATCTCGGCAGGGCAACCTTCCCTCCTGAAGATGTCCTCACAAAAGGAGATGACTCCAGTAGATTTGACCTCCTTCACAAAAGCTACCTCCGGCCACTTAGAAAAATAGTCGACCATGACTATGGCAAACCTTTCACTCACATTCAAAGTGTCAAATGGTCCACAAATGTCTATGGCCAGTTTATCCCAAGGACGCTTGGGTAAAGGTGAAGAAACAATGGTTGTTTCTTGCGAAGAATGAGTCTTGTCACTACATGCACACGCAATGCAGTTGCGGACATACCTTTCGATTTGGATGTCCATTCCAGGCCACCAGAAATCCTCCCGGATTCTCCTTTTCATGGCAGACATACCACCATGTCCTTCATGCATGATATTCAATAATCTTTCCCTCACAACCTCCGGAACCACTAACCTGCATCCTCTCCTCAGCAAACCATCCACTACATTTAACTCAGACCAAATTAACTTGAAAGACTCTAATTCCTTGTGCAACCTCCATCCTTGTTCACATCCTAAAACTTCACTGATTTTTGCAAACACAACATCTTCAGTAACCGCTTTTCTCCAATCATCTTCGCTAATGGCACTACAAACATCTTTCACCTCCGCCACCATCCATTCGTCATCATCCTCATCTTGCACATTATCCAATGGTAATCTGGAAATACAATCAGCATTGACATTTTTGGCACCCGGAATATATTTTACTTCAAAATCATACTCCTATAGGCGATATAACCATTTGGCTATCCTAGGAGTTGCTTTGGCCGCACCTCTTGTGGAGAAAAGATCCACCAAGGGTTTGTGGTCCGTGAGTAATTGGAACTTGGTTCCCCACACAAAAATGCGGAAATATTGCACACCCCACCAACATGCCAGGGCCTCCTTCTCAATGGTGGAATAAGTGTGCTCTGCACCTTTTAATGTGCGGGAAGCAAATGCTACCACTCTTTCATTTCCCTTGTGAATTTGAATAAGGACTGCCCCAAGACCATGGTTGCTAGCATCAGTAGAAATTATGGTTTGATCTTCAGGATCAAATGGTTTAAGAGTGACTGCGCTAGCAATGTTTTTTTTTATCGCCTCAAAATTAATCTGACAACTATTAGACCATTCAAACTTGACCCCTTTTTCATTAAATTTCTTAAATCATGTACTTTCTCTGAAAAATGGTGCACAAATTTAGAATAGTACTCTGCAAGGCCAAGGAAGGACCTGAGTTGATCTTTGTCACACGGAGCGGGTGCTTTTTCTATGGCTTCCACCAAACTCCGCTTGGGCCTGACTCCATCACAGGTCAAAGTGTGACCTAGATATTCAACTTCTTTTAAACCAAACTTACACTTTTCCAAAGCTATAGTGAGACCACCATCTGATAGCTTTTTCAAAACTACCTCCAAAATCTCATCATGTATGGTCTTATTACACCCCCCACACCAAAACATCATCCTGAAACACAAGTACGTTTTTCAAACCAGACAAAACAGCTTGCATAACCCTTTGGAAAACGGCAGAAGCCGAAGCCAAACCGAATGGCATTCGAATAAACTGAAATGCTCCTTCAGGAGTGATGAAAGACGTAACATGTCTCGAATCCTCATGCAACAACACTTGGTGGTAGGCATTGGATAAATCCAACGTGGAAAAACATGCACCCCCTTTTACACTTGTCAACATCTCACTAATACGGGGAAGAGGATGTCGGTCAATCCAGATGTTGTAATTTAAATCTCTTAAGTCAATGCACATCCTGATATTGCCATTGGGTTTCTTGGCCAAAACAATTGGACTCAACCATTCAGATGCCTCAATGGGCTCAATCACCCCCTCCTTGCATAGCCTCTGCAATTCAACCTTAAGTTTGTCTCTTAGCATCAATGGGACATTTCTAACTTTGTGTACCTTAGGTACTGCATTCTCCTTCAATATAATGCGGTGTTTGAATTTTTTTAAACATCCCAACTTTTTTTTAAACAGTTCAGGAAATTTGGTGATCCAAACGGAGGTATCCACAGATGATGTCAGCAGTACCTGTTGCGGATGATTTGGATCTAACACAATATCAAGAGCCCTCTGTTCTTTCCAACCCAAAAGAGATTTCCCTTTGTTTACAATGTATAGTTTAGCAAAAGTTTTCCTGTCTAAAAAGCACATTTCTGTTTCTATATAACCCATAACTGGTAACTTGACACCACAATACCCTTCAGGGATGACATCCGTGGGCTGTAAATCATTTAGATTGCCACCCAATTCTTCCCAAACGAATTTGTCAATAATGGTGAATGGGGAACAAGAATCCGCCCAGACTTGTACATCCTTGCCCTTAATTTTGATTACACATTTGGGAGGGCGATAATTATCATGCTTGTCCCCTTCACACTTAAGAACCTGGTTGGTCTCTATTACCATCACCTCTACATTGTCATCATCACTCTCACAAGAAACATCTTCTCTATCAGATGGGTCTGTCTGCTTTACTAAATTGATGGACTTCGAAAACATCGGAGATTCAGAGCTTTTACACAATCTCGCAAAATGGCCAAACCTTCTACACTTGTAACATCTACTCCTAACCGCCGGACAGTGATTGGCGTCAGCAGTGTGTCTTGAACTGCCACACCTAAAACATGATTTGGACTTGAATTTTACAACTTCTGGTTTCTTTTCCGATGTTACCTTCTCATCAATTTTCCTAACACCCTTCTTAATGTTATGGACTGTTTCGTCTTGACTGACTTTCTTGGGAATAGAACTTAACTCCTTCACATATCTGGAGGTATTCTCCATTCTTTTAGCTACTAACAATATTTTTTCTAGAGAAGGATCCTTCATCCCAAGTAATTTTTCTTGAATTTTAAGATTTGACATTCTATTAATAAGTTGATCCCTAATAATTTCATCTCTCATATCTCTAAATTTGCAAGTGACCGCCAACATTCTTAAGTTAGCCACATATTGCTCAATAGACTCTCCTGGTGATTGTGTACGCGAAAAGAATTTATGCCTTTCCACTACTACACTGACTTTCTTCCCAAAATTTTCTTCTAGGGCTTTCAGAGCAATCTCATACACATCAATATTGCTATCACCTGTTCCCCAGCCTCACCTTCAGTATTCTCATCAACACTGATAGCTTCCACCATGGGTAAGGTTTTTAAGACATTCCTGCCCTCTAATCCTAAAAATTGTTTTAAGATCGCTAATTTCCTCTTTGATACATATACATCTCCACCTATGGCTTCTAAATAGGTTTCGAATGTCTCCTTCCAGTCTTCCCAGGCCATGCAAGGTTGACCAGGACTCTGTAGAAAATAAGGTGGCGCAGGAATGACTTGTGCGGTCATGCCTAAGCTGTATAGTTTCTCTGCGTGCAACTGAAATTCTAGAGTGACAATAATAGCTTCTAAATTTAAAAATATAACACTGTCCACGACTTGTATAGAGTTGGCACTAGCACAATGTCACTGTCTGACGCTTTAAATGTGAAGCTTTATGTAAAAGGAATCAGGATACAGTACCCTTAGACCATGCAGGAAAATCTTCAACAAGTTGGTAGAATGGTGGTACTAAGCAGAATAGCGATGTCCTTGAGACAAAACCGGATAAATATTTCAACACGCTAGTTGAACGCTGGGAACCATGTACACTCACAAAAGTGAACGTGTCACCAATGCCAAATGAAAACAACACTGAAATGCGCTTAGAAACGAAAACGCGAGTGAAAAGAAGAAAAAAACACTCGCACTTCCTGGTGTTGTAACACTTGACCGCTGGGATGAACACGCAGATTCTTGGTGTGCGTGTCACCGGAGATTGATACTCCCAATATGGCGGTTGTTTGTGAGTGATGTGAACTGCGGCAAGCTAACACGCAATTTATCTGGTGTGCGTGTCACCGAAGTTTCTTTCTTTCAAAAATGGCGGCACGCTGCCTGCGTGCGCAACGTGCGTGCTGTGCGAGCGTCAAGACGTCTGCCTGACTCCAAAATGGCGGAACGTCTAAGGCGGCGCGTTGGCAACAGAACTCTCAGCAACAAGATTGAAAATGCACCAACGAAGAGAGAAGGCGGCGGGCGGGCCTTCGGACAGTTGCTCTTCACAAGTAAGCTTTCCAGACTTAATTAGAACGGTGGAAAAATTGGTACCTTAAAGGAGGGCTGGTTGGACACTAAGCGGTCCTCCGGTGCCAAACAAAGTCTTCATTGACAGCACAGCAAACTTTTCAGGGGTCGTGTACGATCCTACAAAAAATTCTTCTCCAGAAGCGATGATAAGGACGTCCTCCTCAGCTTGTAGCTTCCTTACAATAAACATCCCATCCTCGTCGCCAGTTTTGAAGAGGCAAGACACTTTAGGAATGGTTTAGAGAGTTTAATCGGTAAACAGGAACGACCCCTGAAAGGACCAGCCACACTCCCAGCAACTACTTCTCTGTCCACCTCTGGCCTTACATTCTAGAATCAGAGAAGCAGGTTGCCGGGGAGCAGAAGGCATTCCAAGGACATGACACAAAGGATACATTTAGTGTAAGCAATACAAGAGAAGGACATAACACCCATGAGCATCTAGTCCAGCAAAAACATATCGGCAACAGTGGAGGCATTACGAAAAAATGGAAGGGAGACCCACGCCAAGGATGCCAGGTCTAACACGTGTCCCCTCCAGCTGAAATGTGGGGAGAACTATCCTACCCCTAGGGAGTTCTCATCGCTAAGGCGGAAAAATCTGGACAGTCCATCAGCATTGGCGTGTTCTGTACCAGGGCGGTGTTCCACCGTAAAGTCCATCCCCTGTAGGGAAATGGACCACCTCAACAGCTTTGGATTCTCACCCCTCACCTGCATCAACCATCTGAGGGGCCTGTGGTCTGTCTGAACCCGGAAGTGAGTCCCAAACAGGTATGGTCTCAGCTTCTTCAGTGCCCAGACCACAGCAAATGCCTCACGCTCGATAGCACTCCATCTCTGTTCCCGGGAAGTAACCTCCTACTGAGGAAGGCTACAGGTTGGTCTAGGCCCTCCTCATTGATCTGTGATAGAACAGCCCCTACACCATGCTCTGAAGCGTCCGTCTGAACAATGAACTCATTGGAGAAGTTGGGTGCCTGGAGCACAGGCGCCGTGCACATGGCAGTCTTCAAGGTGTCAAAAGCTTTCTGACAGGCGTCAGTCCAAATCACTTTCCTGGGCTGCTTCTTGGAAGTCAGCTCGGTCAAGGGGGCAACAATGCTGCCATACCCCTTGACGAATCTCCTGTAATACCCGGTGAGTCCTAGGAAGGCTCTCACCTCTGTCTGGGTCTTGGGGGCTCCCAAGCCAGAATGGTATCAATTTTCGGTTGGAGGGGCGCCACCTGGCCGCTCCCAACCTGGTGTCCCAAGTACACCACAGAACCCTGCCCAATCTGGCACTTACTCGCCTTGATTGTGAGGCCTGCCCTCCGCAGCGCCATCAACACTTCCCAGAGGTGACGCAGATGTTCTTCCCAACGGGAACTGAACACTGCGATGTCATCCAGGTAGGCGGCACTGAAATCCTCCAGTCCAACCAACACCTGGTTGACCAACCTCTGAAAGGTGGCAGGGGCATTCTTCATCCCAAAGGGCATCACCCGGAACTGGTAGTGCCCATCTGGTGTGGAGAATGCTGACCTCTCTTTTGCCCCATCAGTCAAGGCTATCTGCCAGTACCCAGACGTTAGGTCAAACGTGCTGAGGTACCGCGCAGCCCCTAACCGATCTATGAGCTCATCAGCTCTGGGGATGGGGTGGGCGTCAGTCCTGGTGACGGAATTGAGTCCCCGGTAGTCCACACAGAACCGGAGTTCTGGTGTGGCACCAGGCACGGCAGCCTTTGGAACCAAGACCACTGGGCTGGCCCAAGGGCTGTTAGCGGACTCAATCACCCCTAGCGCAAACATCTTGGAGACCTCCTCCTTGATGCAGGCTCTGACCCTGTCAGTCACCCTGTAAGCCTTGTGCTTCACAGGAAGACTGTCCCCAGTGTCCACATCATGGACGCACCAATGAGTGACACTGGGAACCAGGGAGAACAGGTCAGGGAACTGTCCCAACAGTTGGCGACAGTCACCCTGCTGCTCAGGTGTCAGGGAGGTAGAGAGGTTTACTCCCTCCACTGATCCATCTTGCTCTCGGGCTGACAGGAGGTCAGGAAGAGGCTCGGTCTCTTCCTCCATTCCATCATCTGTAGCTAAGAGCATGCCCACTTGGGACCTCTCCAAGTGGGGCTTCAGGCGGTTCACATGCAGGACCCGCAAGGGGTTCCTGGGAGACTGCAAGTCCACCAAATAGGTAACTGGACTCTTGCGCTCCACCACCGTAAAGGGGCCGGTCCACCTGTCCTGGAGCGCACAAGGCTCCACAGGGGCCATGACCCACACTTTCTGACCAGGCTGAAGCTCTACCAGAGTGGCATTCTGGTCGTACCACCGCTTCATCTCCTCCTGGCTGGCTTCCAGATTTGCCTCAGCAAGTTCTCTGAAACGCCTAGTCTGGTTCCTGAAGGCCAGCATGTAACTGTATACATCCTGGGGAGGTTTCCTGGGAGATTGCTCCCAGCCTTCCTTGACCAAACTCAGAGGTCCTCGCACCGGGTGTCCATAGAGGAGCTCAAAGGGACTGAACCCTAGAGACTTCTGTGGCACCTCCTGGTATGCAAACAACAGGCATGGTAAGAGGACGTCCCATTTACGCCTCATGGGTTCTTCCAGACCCATAATCATGCCCTTGAGGGTCCGGTTGAATCTCTCAACCAGCCCATTTCCTTGAGGGTGGTAAGGGGTGGTCAACTTGTAAGTTACACCGCACTCCTGCCACAGGGACTTCATGTACTTGGACACGAAGTTGGTACCTCTGTCAGACACCACCTCTTGAGGGAATCCCACACGTGAGAAAATTCCCATCAGTGCCCGTCCCACCACGGGGGTCGTCACTGTCCTCAGAGGGATGGCTTCAGGGTACCGGGTGGCATGGTCCACCAAGACCAGGATAAACCTGTTGCCCATGGCTGTCTTGGGGTCCAGTGGCCCCACAATATCAATCCCCACCCGTTCAAAGGGGGTGCTGACCACAGGAAATGGCTGGAGAGGAGCCTTGTGCTTCCTCCCACTCTTTCCACTTGCCTGGCAAGTCTGGCATGTCCTGCAGTGAGTGGCGGCACTCCTGCGCATCTGGGGCCAATAGAAATGGGTAACAAGCCTATCAAAGGTCTTGTCCTGCCCCAGATGTCCTGCTAACGGTACATCATGAGCCAGTAGGAAGGCTCTGAAGCGCTGGGGTACCACCAGCACACGGGCTGACCCAGGCTCAGCAACCTTAGGCTCTGAATACAGGAGACCATTCTCCCAGTAAACCCAATGTGATCCAGACTGATCACCTGCTGCCTGGTCTGTGGCCTGTTGCCTCAGACCCACGAGAGAGGGGCATGCGTTCTGCTCCTCGCAGAACTCTTCCCTGGAGGGTCCTCCTTCTTGCTGCCAATGGGTCAGCTCAGGTAGGTCCCCCAGTTCAGCTACCTGTTCCCCTGTAGGCTCCAGGGCATCCCCCTCAGGGTCTGCCTCCTCCTGGACCGTGGGAACTTCGGGGGCCGGTTTCCCGCGCCCCCTGCCTCCTCTCTCTCCGGCAGGCACCTGGGCCTCCCTCTCAGGCTCCAGGTCCTCTTGAACACCTTTAGCTGCCATTGACCGGGTGGTCACACATGCCCAATCAGGCAAGCCCAACATTTCTAAATGCGCACTCCGCTCCACCTTAGCCCAAGGTGAGCTCTCCAAATCGTTCCCTAACAAACAGTCAACAGGCATGGCTGGCCTCACAGCTACTTGAAGAGTACCCGAGACCCCCCACTCAAAGGGAACCTGAGCCACCTTGCAGTGACTCTCTGTGTTGTCAGCGGCAACAACCGGATAGAATGCATCAGGGATAACCTGCTCCTTAGACACCAGGTGACACTTGACAGCTGTCACACTGGCTCCTGTGTCTCTCAGAGCCTCCACCCTATGGCCATTGATGGTCACCCACTGCCTGTATTTCTTAGTGTTCTCAGGCAGCGGGGTCCTAGGGACCATCTCAGAGTCTCCTAATGAGACAAGGGAAAACACTGTGGGATCCCCCCACCTTGGGCACCCAACTCCTCCCCCAGGGCTACACTAGCCAACTGCCGGGGGACTGCACTGGTGGGTGCTAGTTTTCCATGCAAAGGGCAACGAGGATCGTTTGCCTTGTGGCCAGGGGCGCCACACTTGTAACATACCAGTGGTCCCTGGTGAACAGGGGGCCTGTCAGGGCCACTGGCTTCTTCTCAGGGGGAGGCTGAGAACCTTTCCCTTGGTTCCCTTGGGGTTTACTTTGGGGCCCTTTATGGAACTTCTTCTGTTTACCCTTGTCCCCCCCACTCTTCTGCTGGGGACCCTGCCCACCCTTGGCGGAGTCTCCCACGTGACCCTTGTGGACCCGGGTACTCACCCAGCGGTCCGCCTCCTCAGCAAGCTGCCTAGGGTTAGTCAGCTTACTATCAATCAGGTGCTGGCGTAGCTCAGGAAAACAATTACCGGACAAGTGCTCCCAGGCAATCAAATCAAAGAGCGACTGAAAATCAGTCGCTTTGCTACCCTTTACCCAACCATCCAAGGCTCTGCAAAAGAAGGTCACATATTCAACCCAGGTACTGCTTTCAATCTTACTACAGTTCCTGAACCTTTGCCTATAAAGCTCAGGGGTCAAACCATACCTAGTCATTAAGGCATCCTTCATGTGGCTGTACGAATTATAGACTTCAGAGGGCAAATCCAACAAGGTATCCCGCCCTTCACTGAGGAACCGTCCCCACAACCCCGCTCCCCAATCCTTCTCAGGGACCCGGTGGGAAGACATGGCTACCTCATAGGCTTTGAACCACTGCCCAATGTCATCATTTTAAAAAATTCCTTAACCACATCTTTTGGAATATACACCCTAGCTTCAACAGGCACAGGCGGTACACTGCCACCAGAGGGAGTAATCTCTAAGCTCTTGGCCTTCAATTCCAACTCCCTCAAAACTTTCTCATGTTCAAACTGCATTTTCTTTTCCTCTAGGGCCAATTTCCTAGTTTGCATTTGGAATTCTAACTGCCCATTCAGCTTGAGCTTGGTCAGCTCCATTTCGTGCATCCTACTCTCTTTCCTGTCCTCCAACTCCTCTGGAGACAGTCCTCTGGCAGAAACACTGCTACCTACTGGGGAAGGTGGTCTTCCAGCCCCTAGACCCAATAGCCCCTCCAGCTGCCCTTCTGCATTCTCAGCCCCCTCCACAGGGGCACTCCTTGATTCGACCCAGGCCCTCAGCACCTTTTGAAGGTCCTCCTTCCTGGAGAGTCCGGTCATGGACACTTTAAACTTTTTGCAGAATTGCCTGAGCTGTTTGAGGGTGTAGCATTCTAGCCTCTCTTCTTCCCAATCACACTCAACAGAGGCTACTGATGCTGGTTTCTCCATAGTGACTGAACTTGGCATTTGCAAAAATAGGAAATCCCAGAAAAAATGCTATAAAAGTATGTGGTTGTGTTTTGGTCTGCACTCACTAAGTAGTGTTCACCAATCACTGTACATGAGTCACAAATGCAAGTCCAGAATCCCACCGCTGCCACCAATGTTAGATTTGGGGGTCTCTAGTTGGCAGAGGTAGGTACCTTTGTCCAAATAGGGACCCTTGAGTCTAGTCAGGGAAAGTAGGTACACTCCTGAAAGAACCCCTGCTCACCCTCTTGGTAGCTTGGCACGAGCAGACAGGCTTAGTTCAGAGGCAGTGTGTAAAGCATTTGTGAACACATACAGTAATCAAGTGACAACACTACAAATGGACACCACACAGGTTATATATTTATAAAAATAGGTATACTTTATATAGATTTATCACAAGACCATAAATGACAAAAATAATCCACAATACTGTCAAGAGTGCTTAGTTCTGATCAAAAAGGCTTAATTCAAGGTTCTGTGCGAGTCGGTAGCCTCCTCCGGCTACGGCGATGTCGAGAACAAACAGAGTCTAACAGATCCAGCTGACCGCGTCGAGACGGGCCAACACAGCGTAGACAGACTCGGTCACAGTACCTTTTACTTGAAGCGGCAGGCACGGGCGTGCGAGCCGGATGGCTGTTCGTCGCGGTCGCGATGCAAAAATGGAAGCGTTGCAGGACGCGTTGTCCCTCGATGCGGTGCAGGCAGCGGCTCATTGACGTCGTCGAGACGGAGTCGGTGAGACCAGGGCCGTGCGTTGCAGGGCGAGACGGTGCTTCGATGCGGTGCTGGCAGGTTGCGGTGCGGCGACGGAGCCGGATTCAGGAGCTGGCGTCGATCAGCCCGGACAGCGGTGCGAGTCGGGCGGTGCGTCGCAAAGCGTGCGAGCGGTGCCCAACTCCGGTGCGGTCACAGGACTCGAACTCAGCAGCAGTGACCGTGTCGGTCGGACCAGTTCGATTCGGCGTAGCGAAGCGTTGCAGGACGCGTTGTCCCTCGATGCGGTGCAGGCAGCGGCTCATTGACGGAGTCGGTGAGACCAGGGCCGTGCGTTGCAGGGCGAGACGGTGCTTCGATGCGGTGCTTACAGGACACCGAGTCGGTCGTGAGAGTCGGTCACAGCTCCCTACCTCTGCAGCCACTGAAACAGAGTTTCCAGCAGCAATTCACAAAGGGGGTGAAGTCCAATGGTCCTGGGACTTCGGTCAGGGGGCAAGCTCTCTTCCAAGCCCTTGGAGATCCTTCACAAGTTGATGAAAGTCATAGCAAAGCAAAAGTTCCTTTCTCCTTTCTTTGGCAGTCAGGCAAACCACTGCAGGCCAATCCCCCAAGCAGCACTTCAGCTTAGGGATAGTCTCTCCTCAGTTTCTTCTTGGTTCCGCTCCTCAGCAAAGGTTTCTTCTTGTTCCCAAAAGTGATCTAATTTTCCTGGGGTCTGGGTGCCCCTCTTATACCCTGATTCTCTTTGTTCTTTGGAGGCAGAGAGGCCTCTGCCTAGTCCAAAACCAGTTCTGGTCAGTCCTGGAGCACTTTGTTTTTCTGACTCCTTCTTTCCTTTCAGAATGTGGGGCAGAGTGCTCAGCCGCCCGGCAGGAGGTGGAGCCAGCATTGTGGAAGGCAGGCACAGCCCTATTCAGACCCAGGTGCAACTCCTCCCTCCACTCTGGATGCAGATCTTTCTATTCAGCCCTGCGCTGACTCACCCTGTCTCCTGTAGCCACCCCCAGCCCCTGTCACTCACTCTCCAGACAAGGAATACACAACCTAGCAGAGGCAGGCTTGGATAGTTAGGCAAGAAAATACCCACTTTCTAAAAGTGGTATTTTCAAACACAGAATGTTAAAACCAACTTCACTAAAAGATGTATTTTATCATCCTGAGTTCAGGCATACTAAATTCGTTTTTCTACCATGTTCCCGGGGTCAGTTCTGACTATAAGGTGTAATAGTCAGTCTGCCCATTCTGGCCTATGGGGAGCAGGTAGCCTTGCAATAGTGAAAAACGAAAATGGCTGTAATTCACTATTAGGACATGCCACACACACCAGGGCATGTCCTACCTTATACTTACAATGCACCCTGCCCTAGGGCCTACTTTAGGGGTGACCAACATGCAGTAAAGGGAAGGTTTAGGGACTGGTAAGTGGGTGTACTCACCAAGTCGACATGGCAGCCCTAGGCTGCACACAGGCTCTGCGATGGCAGGCCTGAGACACATTTTACAAGCCGCTTCTGTGGGTGGCACAACCAGTGCTGCAAGCCCACCAGCGGCATTGGATTTACAAGCCCTGGGCACACTGAGTGCACTGTACTAGGGACTGACAAGTAAACCAATCATCCAATCATGGAGTCACTAATACATATATCAATTAACGATAGGGAGCACTTGCACTTTGGCACTGATTAGCAGCGGCAAAGTGCCCATGAGCATCTAGTCCAGCAAAAACATATCGGCAACAGTGGAGGCATTATGAAAAAATGGAAGGGAGACCCACGCCAAGGATGCCAGCTCTAACAGGCGGCCTATCTGAATTCTTCTCGCAATGTCCGTCTTAGGTGCCTGGTTGAACTTGTCCGGTAAGATAAGCAGGAGTGTTATGGAGGTTTTACCTTTCATGCAGGAGAAGAGAAGGCCTGCGTATTGTAAAACAGAAGTAATATTGGAGAGTCAAGGAAAAGGACAAAAAGTACGCTTCATGATGAGTGTACCAACGACCAAGACTCAGAGGCAGAGCAAGGGCGTAGGATACTGCAATCACTCCTTTTATTACCCATGGCAGATCAATTAACTGAGAAGTGAGAGCCATTTACAGCCAATCACAGACAAGTATCTGCATGTACCAGGCTGATCAATCTCACAACTGCCATCATAACATTTAACTGAGTGCATGCATCATGTGATGATGATGATGATAATGATGTGGCATCACAACACAAGTCTATCTCACAAGCAACAGCCCCCTCGACCTCAACCACATAAGAGGAGTTTCACTTTTTTAGCCAGCACACACACTCAGCAGCATTTCCTAAATCAACACACCTCTCTTCAGTCCACAGAACTGAATAGGCCTCAGAGTCATCATCATCGTATTGGTTTCCCTTTGAAGTCAATAGACATGATACCCTCCTTCGTCTGGCTGTTAATGTAGACCCGCCCTGAGTCCTTCTATCCTCTTCCTGACTCCGAGTACTAAATCAGTCCAACTACGTCCCGAACTACCGACCTGAGCAAGAGAGACCTGTACTATACTGCTGTTGATGAACAAGAAGAGAAACAGAGTTTGAGTATTTTGTGTAGATTTGTGTTTTTTAACTAAAGTGAGTCGTCTGGTCTCTGAACAACTAGAAAAAAAGAGTGGACCCTGCAAGTAAATCTCACTAAGTGTGGAAGGGCCAATCACCTTCAGGAAAAATGATCATCCATCAGGCCCCAATCATTGCAAATCATCAAATTCAATTTTACAAATTAGGTAAACATCACCCCTCACTATTGTCACCACGTGATCATCAATCAACACTCACATTCACTCAATAATATATCACTTATTGGTGCAATAGTTAGTTACCTGTTCCAATCCAAGCACAGTGGTAGGTAGGTAGTGCGGTACATAATTGAATCTCTTCTTTGATGATGCAAGCAACACATTGGAATTTGACAGTTTTGTAAATCAAATTATCTTTACTAGATCAGCCCTGCTACGGCATGAAAAAAAGAATAGACATGGGAGGGAGTCAAGCATTCAATGTCCTTGAAGGGAATAGGGTAGGGAGGCTTCTTCACTGCATATGGGTCCAACTCCAATTCGGACATATATGTGCCTAAAAAGTGTGGGGCTGCATAAGTTGGACACAAACATAAAGTTCCACTAGCTATATACTTTTGTTTTTGTTTGTAAAGTAGTTCGACAATAAATAATTAAAAGGTTCTATGGTAGAATACTCAGTCAAACAAGTAGAGTTCGTATTGAACCTCAGGTGGTTTACCTCGAAGTTGGTCAGCTAACACCTTTGAGTCTGACCAGTCACCCTCATCCTCATCCTCTGGTATTTCAGGAATGGCGTATTTGTGTGGTATGAAGTGTTGGTTCATTTTGATCATGGTCAATCTCTCTACATTTTGAGGCAAGAGACTGGTCCTTCTCACTGTGACAACTGTGCCAGCTGCACTGAAAACATGCTCAGCAGACACACTGGCAACCGAACAAACCAGATACTTTATTGCGAGCCTGCTGAGTTCTGGCTGTTGGCACATCTTCCCATACCAATACACCAATTGGTTTTGATCCACATAGACCTCTCTTGCTTCATCCAGATAGTCCTGGAACATCCTCTGTGTGGTCATTGGTGCTGCCACTTGCTCGACCTCTTTTTTTTCACCTCTGCACTGGATTTAAGCCCTGCCATTTGTAACTAAGCCAATGCAGAGGTTGGGGCCAATTCTTGCGTTTCCATTGTTGTTCTTGCCGGTGTTCTTGTTTCTGGTGTGGTTGACTGCTGTGAGACAACAGGGTTGTCCTCTCTTGAAGTTGAAGGCTGCACTTAAGAACCTCTTTCCAGGAGTGGGACTCTCATTTCCAGCATTTCTTCTTCCAGGTCTCTGGCTTGCTTAAGAATCCACATCTTGTATTGTGAAACATCCCCTTCTGAAAAAGGAATCAATGTGGAGAGTATTTTTTTGGACCGAGGATCAAGTATTGTGGCACAGATGTACTCTTTGGATGACACAATGTCTCTTTGAAGCTTTGTATTATCAGCTCAGGGAAGGATTAAGTTCTTAACCAAATCATGCGCATCTTCATTTTTGTTCACACCTGAAAACTTTTCAGGCACCCTTTTTAACTGGTCCTGTAGCAGATGCAGCACTGGGATAGCTTGGCCCATCGTATTGTCCTCCTTGTTGACTTCCCATGTGAAAACCTCACAAGGAAGCAGCATCTCTGTCGGGCATTCGACTAGGCCCCATTTGTCAATCCCAATGGTGTGCTTTTCTCAGTTGTAACCCCTCCTTTTTGAATGACATAGTCATTGATTGGTTTCCACTGCTCAAACAGACCTTGCAACATGTAAGAGGTCGAGTTCCAATGTGTTAGCACCTGATGTATGAGGGCTTTAACTGCTCAAACAGACATTGCAACATGTAATAGGTTGAGTTCCAACATGTTAGCACCTCCTGTATGAGGGCTTTAACTGGTACTCTATTAGCATGCCCTTACGGGTGAATAGTGTGCTCTATAAATGCCTGATTGATTGATTGAATGATACTCAAATGCTTCTGGCCTTTAAAAGAATGGCTGAATAGAGTGCAGATTCTTCTGCAGATAGACAGTAAGTTGTTGGCTAGGTCTTTTTTTTTAGAAAGTCCTGCACAATGAGGTTGATGCACTGCACCAAACACAGGGCCATGAAATAGCCACCATCTGCCATGGCCTTAACTATATTACTGCCAATGTCTGTGGCAACAAACCCAGTTCTAAGACCTCTGGGTCACAGCCAATCAAACACCTTGCTGTTAAAGTCTTCCAAGATGTTTGCAGCTGTATGGGATTTCTCCCTGGTAAACTTGGCTACTGTTACATGCCACCAAATGCCCTTAAAAGATTCTTCAGTGCCGAGAACAGTAGATAGCTGTTGCCAAACCCCCGAAAAAGTGATCCATTGTGCAGTGAAACACTTGTAATCAGTGCCTAGACAACTGGTCCGCATGTCTATCATCAGGTGGATAGTGTGAACAACACTCTTCTGCAAAGTTTGTCCAACCAAATGCAGCACATCGTGATGGAGCACTGGAACAGCAACTCTGGCGAAATAGGTCCTGTTGGGAACCTTCCATTTTGGGCAGATGGCTGCCACAAATTCTACAAAACCCACTCCTTCCACAGAAGAAAAAGGGAGGAGTTCCAGTGCTAACATTTTAGCCAGCTTCCCATTATGCAAACATTGAGTTTGTTGGGTGGTTGCATTCGTACGGCCCCTGCTGCCTAAACATGCCCGTAATAGTAGCCTGGAATTTTTTCTTTCCTGCTGCCATTGTTGTAGGTGACTTCCTGAAAGAAGATCAACCAGCAGGTGGTAGACTCACTGTGCGTCTTGTTTAGACAGTCACTGTATGCTGCTGTGGTGTCTCCATCTGACTCTTGTGCCATTGTGAGGTTGCTGAGGCTGGTGATAGTGGTGCACTGCTGGGGACAGGGCTGTTTTGCGTAATGATGTCACACTCATCTTCCTCATCACCTTCACCTTCCACCGTGATCGGAGCTGATTCCACTCTCTCATCACCTTGACCGCTACCACCTGCAGCAATTTTTTTAAGGCGTGCCTCACAGCGCTGCATGATGTTTTTTCAAATGAGTCGTTTGGCCTCCAGTTCCATAGTGTGAACCAGGCTTACCTCGGTGAACACTAACACGGCAAATGAAGCATATTGCAATGTTATCCTCCTGCTTGCTAATCGTAAAGAAATCCCAAACTGGGGAGGTGAGATTTTCAGTGGGACACTGGTTCCAATGCCTGAAAAAATGGAGGTAGGTTGGTGTGTCGGTGATTGCCTCTTTGCAGTGCATACTTCTACTGTGATAGCTGTGGATACAGGTCTCAGCAGGGGCCTTACAAATTTGGGAGCTGGTGCTGGTGGTGATACTTAGGGGTGGGCGGAATTTGCGTAGTCGCGCTACGCAAAGCTCCGCGAAACGGTAGAAAATCTCCGCGAGCACGCAAAAGTTCCGCGAACACGCGGAATTGCTTGTTCCGCCCGTTCGCGATGCTTTTTTCCTGTTCGCGAACGCTGTTTGCGTGCTCGGGGAGAAATATCTTGCGAACACGCATTTTGAAAGCGCGAACAAGCAAAAAATTCCGCAAAGCCGCAGATCGCGGAATTTTTGGTAATTCCGCGTTCTCCGCGGAACGCGAAATTATCCAAATTCCGCAAATTCCGCGAGCGGAACGGAATTTACCGCCCAGGTCTAGTATCAGTGCCACATCCCTCAGAGCAGGGTGAATAGGAGGGGTAAAGTTGGTCTCCTCTGGGTCAGCTTCCATGACAATGACTGGCTTGTCATCCTCAGCCCCTTCCATACTTGTAAGGTTTTCAGGAACTTTCCTTTTCCCTTGCCTCTCCTGCCATGTCTCAGACTCAGCCAGGTTCCAATCCATGTCCAGATCATCAGAAGGGGGGCTTGGAGAAGAAGGTGGAGTAATCTTCCTTTTTATTGCTGGAGATTTGGAAGCCAATGGCTCTAAAAGAGGAATTTCTTGCTCAGCAGGAAGCTCAACCTCATGTTCTGCTACTATTTCAGGAAGATTTACTATTGCTGTCTGCGGCTGTTGTCCACTTAGCTCAGTTTCCGGCAAAGATTGGGTACTACTTTGCAAAAGTGACAAAGCTAATTTAATGTCATTGCTCATTGACGTTGCCATGATTGCAGTGGCTGCCTCCCTGACAGACATGGTAGACTAGAAAAAATAATGGGGCGACCCGGTGTCCCTCAGAACCTGGGTATATGTATAAAATAAAACAATTGGTTCTGTCGGGGTGTTCAATTACTTAGAAAACGTAAGTAGCAACAGCTTACTTGTAACATATACCAATAATTAAACCATAACACACACCAATATTAGTATTCAATACTGTATTTAGAAATGGATATCAAATAATCATGGCTGTCACAATTTACAAATTCAATTGTAATAAAGAATAAGTGACTGTTGGTGAAAAAGTGACATGTGGTGATGGGTGACGTTGAAAGTGCACTATATACAAGACAATTAAACATGCATTCAAGTGAGGGGAGAAGAATTTATGTTTGTCCTTTTTATTTTAGCACATATATCGCAGGATTCATTAGCAAATTAAACTGTGATCCTGAGCGTTGTGCGGACATATGTAGTCGTCGAAGTTTCGACCCTGTTGGAAGCGCAAAAGTAAAAATGCGTCAAGGTGGGTCTTCTTCAGGACAGGAAGGGGAAGGACAGCCAAAATGCAGATTCTTTAGTCTGTCTGCAATGATCAAGTGCCTCTTATTCAAAGTGGGGCTAATAATTACACCCTCTCAGGACTCCACCAGCCGGTTGGAGCCTCAATGGAGTTCTTTTAAACGACTTCCACCCATCGGTTGGAGTCTTTTTAATTAGCCAGTCAGATGAATAGCGTGATCTGGCAAAAAACACGCCCGTCCGGCAGCTGCTTTGTTCTCAGAACAGAGTCGACGACTACATATGTCCGCACAACGCTCAGGATCACAGTTTAATTTGCTAATGAATCCTGCGATATATGTGCTAAAATAAAAAGGACAAACATAAATTCTTCTCCCCTCACTTGAATGCATGTTTAATTGTCTTGTATATAGTGCACTTTCAACGTCACCCATCACCACATGTCACTTTTTCACCAACAGTCACTTATTCTTTATTACAATTGAATTTGTAAATTGTGACAGCCATGATTATTTGATATCCATTTCTAAATACAGTATTGAATACTAATATTGGTGTGTGTTATGGTTTAATTATTGGTATATGTTACAAGTAAGCTGTTGCTACTTACGTTTTCTAAGTAATTGAACACCCCGACAGAACCAATTGTTTTATTTTATATTTTATCCCTGACAGACATGGGCAGGTTGGGGTGGTGCCATTAATGCATAAGTGCTGCTTCCAGCATGCTCCCCGGAGGCCGGTGCGGCAGGCACAAGTTTCTGGAAAAAAGTTGTGGTTGGCACACCAGTGGTGGAAAGCTGCTTCTTCTTACCGGACACTTTCTTAGCAGCACCTTTCTTCGGGGCCACCTTGAAGCTGTCAGTTGGCAGTGGCACTTACCTGTAAAAGCAGAAGAGATTGGAGGACTTGAGTCACATGTTGTGTGGTCATGTCATGTCACTTTGTATAGGCCTTCTGTCTGGCACTACTGTGGGTGACGCCTCTTGTGCAACTAAAAGCAAACAATCAAGAAAAGCATTTAGTGAAACATGGCATTGTTGCAGTTTGAATTAGTACAGAAAAATACAATATAATTTAGTGTGGTGACTTAAGTTATCATCCTAAATAATTAACAACAATATTGTATCCATTCCAAAGTCAAACCACACCACCATAACATAATATTTCATTTCCAATCAGGATAACAATACACAGATGCAACTGTTTGCTTTATGTGCATGTAAGGGAGACACCTGTGGCAGTCAGGGAGGTGCAGGGGAAAATGGAACAATTCTAAAAAAAATGAATGCTAATGTGCACCTACGGCAGCCAAGGGAGCATAGGGGCAAATGGAATAGTCCTTAAAAAATGAATGCTGGTGTGTGTGCACCTATGGCAGGCAGTAGTCCAGGGGAAATGGAATAATACTTAAACAATGAATGCTGTTGTGCGGTGTGCACCTACGGCAGGCAGGGGGTGGATGGATGGATGTGAGAAAATGTAAAAAAAATGTTAAACAATTTTAAAAACTGTAAAAATAAATACAAAAATATATTATTTAAAAAAAAATTGAATTAAGTTTTTTTCTAAATAAAAATGTTATTGCTTGTGTACTAGGGGACTATGAGGAAATCATTGGGAGCCAAGGAGGTGCAGGTAAAAAAAATAAAAAAATGCATATGATATAAAATACTGTTCAGCATAATCATAAAATACATATACTACAATGAGCCTCAAGCAGACTGTTTAACTGATATTAGGGAAAAGTAAATTAAATGAATAAAAAACAAAAAGGCATTGCCCTCTTCTATCAATCTCCCGAGAAAATGGCTTTAAAAACTGGAAAAAAGGGTGGCTGCACAAAATGGCTGCCGACCAAATGGTCTACCAAAAACAGCAAGCAAGGAGGCATGCCCGCAAGCTTGCTTGCTGTCATGATTGCCAGCTTCCCAATATACAAATGCGCCATTGGGTGGTTGGGTTTGTAGGGCCCCTCCTGCCTAAACATGCTCGTAATAGTAGCTTGGATTTTCTTCTTTTCTGGGGCCACTGACGCAGGCAGCTTCCAGAGAGAACTAGGTGGTGGTAAATTCAATGTGCGTCTTGGGGCAGTCACTGTATGTGGTGGTGTCTCCATCTGACTCTTGTGACATTACAAGGTTGCTTATGTGGGTGATACCGGCTCTCTGCTGCGGACAGGGCTGCTTTGAGTAAAGCTGTCACCCTCTTCTTCCTCATTACCTTCATCTCCCACTGTGATCGTAGCTGATTCCCCTCTCTCATCACCCCTCCCAACTGCAGAAATGTTTTTAAGGTGAGCCTCCAATCGGATTGTGTGATACTTTTTCATAAAGGTCGTTTGGTCCCCAGTACCATAGTGTGAACCTGACTTACCCTGCTTGGCAAACACTAACACCGCAAATGGAGCATATTGCAATGTTATCCTCTTGCTTGCTAATCATAAAAAAGTCCCAAACTGGAGAGGAGAAACTTCCTAGTGCGCCTCTGCCAAAGCCTGAAGAAGAACTGGAGGTAGGTGGGTGGGTTGTCGATTGCTTCTATACAGTGCATAATTCAACTGAGGTAGTGGTGGATGCAGGTCTCATCAGGGGCCTTACAAATATTGGGGTTGGTGGGTATGGTGGTACCAGTGCTATATCAGTTGGAGTAGGTTGAATAGGAGGGTTAATGTCAGTGTACTCTGAACCAGCTTCCAAGACAATGACTGGCTCGTCATCCTCATCCCCCTCCATAATTCTAACGCTTTCTGGAACTTTCCTTTTCCCTTGTCTGTCCTGGCATGTCTCGGACTCAGTCAGGGTCCAATTCATGTTCAGATCATCAGAAGGGGCGCAAGGAAAAGATAGTGGAGTACCTTTCCTTTTTCTTGCTGGAGATCTGTAAGCCAATGGTTTAACAATAGGAACATCTTGTTCAGCAGGAAGCTCAACCTCTTGTTCTGCTCCTACTTCAGGAAGATCTACTATTCCTGGCTGCGGCTACTGTTGTCCACTTTGCTCTGTTTCCTGCAATGATTGGGTACTGGTTTGCAGCTGAGACAAATGCCATTCAGACTCACTGCTCATTGTTATGATTGCAGTGACTGCCTCGCTGAGAGACAAGGGTTTGGGCTTAGGTTGGGGTGATGTTGTTGTTGATGTGGGAGTGATGCTCACAGCTTGCTGCCTGGAGGATGGTGCTCCCTCCCCACTTGTGTTTGAAAGGCTCCCTTGAGCCAATGAGCTGACGAGCTCTCCTGGGATGCACCTGTGTGCCTGTGGAGTGGTACTGTGACCTATGAAGACTTGGGCACCATTGCAGCAACCCCTGATGACTTTTCTCTGTTCTACATTACTTTTGCTCTCTACTGATGAAGGGCTAAACCCAGAAACACGTGTGTAGAGATAACAGCACTACCTGTACCAACTTGGGTGAAAAACTACAGCAACTTTGAAAGTAAGCATTCTGCATTTACCAGGATGCAATGCGGAGAAATGTGCTGGGATGAGAAGCAGTGTGATCCCTCCCCCCTTGTGTTTGAAAGGCTCCCTTGAGCTAATGAGATGACTAGCTCTCCTAGGATGCACCTGTGTGCCTGTGGAGTGGTACTGTGACCTGTGAAGACTTGGGCACCATTTCAGCAACCCCTGATGACTTGTCTCTGTTCTACATTACTTTTGCTCTCTACTGATGAAGGGCTAAACCCAGAAACACGTGTGTAGAGATAACAGCACTACCTGTACCAACTTTGGTGAAGAACTACAGCAACTTTGAAAGTAAGCATACTGCATTTACCAGGATGCAATGGGGAGAACTGTGCTGGGATAAGAAGCAGTGTGCTCCCTCCCCCCTTATGCCCGTAACAGTAGCTTGGATTTTCTTCTTTTCTGGGGCCTCTGACACAGGCAGCTTCCAGAGAGAACTAGGAGGTGGTAGATTCAATGTGTGTCTTGGGGCAGTCACTGTATGTGGTGGTGTCTCCATCTGACTCTTGTGCCATTTCAAGGTTGCTGAGGCAGGTGATACTGGCTCTCTTCGGCAGACAGGGCTACTTTGAGTAAAGCTGTCCCCCTCTTCTACCTCATTACCTTCATCTCCCACTGTGACCATAGCTGATTCCCCTCTCTCATCACCCATCCCACCTGCAGCAACATTTTTAAGGTGAGCCTCGCATCGGATTGCATGATGATTTTTCATATGGGTCGTTTGGTCTCCAGTACCATAGTGTGAACCTGACTTACTCTGCTTGGCGAACACTAACACGGCAAATGGAGCATATTGCAATGTTATCCTCCTGCTTGCTAATTATAAAGAAGTCCCAAATTGAAGAGGAGAGCTTTCCTAGTGTGCCACTGCCAATGCCTGAAGAAGAACTGGAGGTAGGTGGGTGTGTTGTCGATTGCCTCTATGCAGTGTATACTTCAACTGAGGTAGTGGTGGATGCAGGTCTCAGCAGGGGCCTTACAAATATTGGGGTTGGTGGGGGTAGTGGTACCATTGCTACATCAGTTGGAGTAGGTTGGATAGGAGGGTTAATGTTAGTGTACTCTGAACCAGCTTCCAAAACACTGACTGGCTCGTCATCCTCATCCCCCTCCATAATTGTAAGGCTTTCTGGAAATTTCCTTTTCCCTTGTCTGTCCTGACATGACTTGGACTCAGTCGAGGTCCAATTCATGTTCAGATCATCAGAAGGGGCGCAAGGAAAAGATAGTGGAGTACCCTTCCTTTTTCTTGCTGGAGATCTGAAAGCCAATGTTTTAACAACAGGAACATCTTGTTCAGCAGGAAGCTCAACCTCTTATTCTGCTCCTAGTTCAGGAAGATCTACTATTCCTGGCTGCGGCTCCTGTTGTCCACTTTGCTCAGTGTCCTGCGATGATTGGGTACTGGTTTTCAGCTGAGACAAATCCCTTTCAGACTCACTGCTCGTTGCTATGATTGCAGTGACTGCCTCGCTGAGAGACAAGGGTTTGGACTTAGGTTGGGGTGTTGTTGTTGTTGATGTGGGAGTGCTGCTCACAGCTTGCTGACTGGAAGATGGTGCAGAAGCCACTGACGTTTCCTCAAAAAGGAGGGGGCGGCAAGCCAGTGGTGGCAATCTGCTTCTTCTTCTCCTCCTCACTAGCCACTTTCTTGGCAGCACCTTTATTTGGGGCCATCTTGAAGCTCTCAGTTGGCAGTGGCACTTAGCTGCACAAGCAGAAGAGACTGGAGGACTCACATCACATATTGTGGTCAAGTCACTTTGTACAAGCACTCTGTCTGGCAAAACTGTGGGGGAATGTCTCTTGTGCACCTAGAAGCAAACAAGCAAGAAAAACATTTAGTGAAACGTGGCATTTTTGCAGTTTGAATTATTCATAGTACAGACAATATAATTTAACATGGTTATTTATTATCCTAAATAATTAACAACAATAGTGCTTCCATTCCAAAGTCAAACCACACCACCATAACATTTAATTTTCAACCAGGATAACAACATACAGATGTAACTGTTTGCTTTATGTGCATCTAAGTATGACACCTGTGGCAGTCAGCGAGGTGCTGGGGAAAATGGAATAATCCATAAAAAACTGAATGCTGGTGTGCACTGTGCACCTTTGGCGGGCATGGGGTACAGGGGAAAATGGACTAGACCCTAACAAAGTTATGCTGGTGTGCGCCTATGGCAGGCAAAAGGGTCTAGGTGGAAAAGGAGCAATTCTTAAAAAAATTATGTTGGTGTGCGCCTATGGCAGGCAAGGAGGTTCAGGGGGGGAATGGAATAATCCTTAAAACATGAATGCTGGTGTGCGCTTATGGCAGGCAAGGAGGTCCAGGGGGAAATGGAATAATCCTTGAAAAAACAAATGCTGATGTGTGGTACACCTATTGCAGGTAAGGGTGAAATGTAATAAAAATGAATGCTGTTGTGTGTGCACCTATGGCAGGCAGGAGATCCGGTGGCAATGGAATAATCCTTAAAAAGGGAATGCTGTGTGCAGTGCACCTATGGCAGGCAAGAGGGTCCAGGGGAAATGGAATAAAAATAAATGCTGGTCTGTGTGTACCTATAGCAGGTAGGGGGTGCAGGGGAATATGGAATAATCCTTAAAAAGTGAATGCTTGTGTGCATATATGAGCATATGGCAGGCACTGGGCAGGGGGTTCTTCAGACAGGGGAAAAAGGAAAATGAGTAATGACAATCCTTAAAAAAATGAATTCTGGTGTGCAGCAGGCCCTTATGGCAGTCAGGGGGTGGATGGAGGGAAAATGTAAAAAGAAAATAATAATGTTTAAAAAAACATTTAAAAAATATATATATAAATAAATAAATATGAATAAATTAAATAAAAAGCAATTGCTGGATTATTATGGACTATGGGAAACCCATTGGGAGACAAGGAGGTTCGGGGGGAAAACATCCATTTAATATTGCACATTGTTCATATATACATATACTATAATGATCCTCAAGCATATTAAACTATCAGGGAAAAGTTAAAAAAAAATTCCAAAATGGCATAGCCCTCCCCTATCAATCTCCCTAGAAAATTGCTTTGAAAACTGCAAAAAAATGATTTACACAGTGGCAGACTGCACAAAATAGCCGCCAGCCACATGGTCAACCAACAACAAGTAAACAAGGAGGCTTGGCCACAACAAGGAACACATGCAGGCTTATGGCAAAAGCACACTCAGTGGCTATACAAAATGGTCACCGGCCACGTGGTCAAACAACAGCAAGCAAGGCGGCAATGCCACCACAAATAACGCATGCAGGCCTATGGAAAAAGCACACTGGTTGGCTATACAAAATGGTCACCAGCCACATGGCCAATCAACAACAAGCAAGGAGGCATGGCCACAACAAAGAACACATGCAGTCCTATGGCAAAAGCACACTGGCTTGCTATACAAAATGGCAACCGGCCAAATGGTCAAACAACAACAGCAAGCAAGGATGCATGGCCACAACAAATAACACATGCAGGCCTATGTAAAAAGCACACTGGCTGGCTATACAAAAGTCACCAGTCACATGGCCAAACAATAACAGAAAGCAAGGAGACATGGCCCCAACAAAGAACACATGCAGGCCTATAGCAAAAGCGCACTGGCTGGCTACACAAAGTAGCCACTAGCCATATGGTCAAACAACAACAGCAAGCAAGGAGGCATGGCCACAATAAAGAATACATGCAAGCCTATGGCAAAAGCATACTCGCTGGCTTCACAAAATGGTCGCCGGCCACATGGTTAAACAGCAAGCAAGGAGGCATGGACAAGAAAGAACACATGTAGGCTTATGGACACTGACTACACAAAATGTCCCCTGGCCACATGGCATGGAAATTAAAGACAAATGGTGGCCTATGGCAAACGCATACACACACACACACACTGGCCAGACAAAGGAGTCATGGTAACACTGAAGAAAACACTACCATTAACTCAGCAATGCCAATAGTGAAATTAAGTGATCTGCAAAAATACATGCATCCTCCCAAGGCATCAAATATTACCCCATCTATACACTTTTTCAGAAAAACATCAATGTATACCACAGGAACAGTTGTTTCATGTACCCATGAATAGTACTGGGCCTATTAGCTGGATGGCCCATGGGAAGACTAGACCACATAGTAAAATAAATGATTATTACACATTTACCAAACATGAAGAAAATGTACTTAACTATGCAACCTTTTTCCCTTACAAAAGATTCAAAAATGAAAAGCAAAAACAAAATATATAGCCCTCTACTGAAACTGCACGCCACCCACCACATTAAAATTTAAAAATCGAATACAAGTACAAATAAATACTGGTGCATACTGGGGCCAACTCTGCGAGCTGAATTATATTTTCGCAAGGCCTACTCCTGAGAGGATCCTCAAGCGAAAGGAACCTGAACTCCATGCTGATTGCCAGACAGAATAAGTAGGTCTGGAGAATGCTAAACTGCCAGGTCCTGCTTTATTGCTGGCGCCTGTCATGGCAGGGTCACTTAGAGAGTGACTCGCTCTCTTTGTTTTTCTTACAATCACTCTTTATTAAATGTTATTATAAAATACACCCATGTCTCAACAACGTCCATGTTTAGTTTGAGCCTGGCGGTATCACTCGACAGTAGAACAATGATTTTCATGAATTACTAAACATTATAATAACATTATCTTTTCAAAACCAGACTTTTACCTCATCCTTCAATTGGCATGCCCATTTAGCCTCAAAATCTGCATATTTTGTGTCAAACACTTTTGCTTGCTTAACCATCTCATACACAATTCTTCATCAAATTTCTTTCAAAAGCCCTTTCCTCCACCATTAGGTTTCTATGTATGACGTGTGCGCTCTCAGGAGTGTATCAGACTCTGTGAGGGAGATGCAGCGGTGAGAGGACAAACAAATAATGGAGACAGAAGGATGACAGTGAATGTGATGCAAGTGGGCAAGATGGACGTATTTAGGAGCAGAAAAAGAAGTGACAATATATCAGGGGATATGAGGCAGGGTAGAGGCAGAGGAACCATTAGAAAGCAGGAGTCATGGCTTGGAGACCGCAGTGTGACCACAGGAGAGGAATTCAAGCAAGGAAGAGACAGAGACAAGGTGACAGATGGAGTCAGGAAGTGGAGATGCGTAATGACCCAGAAGCAGAGGGTAGGGACCCTAGCAGCACCAAGGGTGTTGGCATCATCAGAAACTCAGAAGCCTGTGCCCAGTGGTCCTCTGGAGAAAGGCACTGAGTCCTGACAGATGCAGTTCCAATACTGTACTGTGTACTCAGGCAAGTGATAAAAAAGTGGTGGGCGGAGACCATAGGCATCAAAGGTGGGAAAGGAAAGAATATGGAAAGGAACACAAAAAACGTTTTAGTATGAGGAAAAGTGTGACCTGACTGAAATTGCACATAAATTGGGAAATGTAGGAAAGTACTCATTTTTGACATGGTCACCCCCACTTTTTGCCCAGTACATGATCTAATTTTGACTGGAAGTGCACTGGGTTCCTGCTAACCAATTGTACATTTGTTCCCCAAGCAATGCCTTTAGCACCCTCTATAAGTCCCTAGTAAATGGTACCCCTGGTAAGTAGGGCCTGAGGTACTAAAGAGGGTCCCCCAAGGGCTGCAGCATGAATTGTGCCTCCCTAAGGGACCCCTCACCAAACACATGCAGGGTTGCTATTGCAGGCTGTGTGTTTTGGTGCAGACAAAAATGAAAACACGACCTGACACATGTCCCTGTGTGCCAGGTCCCCTAACACTGTAAGTAGTAATTCTAGTCCACCCCTATAGCAGGCCTTACATCCCTAAGGCAGGGTGCTTGGTATTACATGTATGGGCATATCTGCATGAGCAAATATGCCCCTGTGCTGGTTAGTTCCATTACTGCCAGTGCAATTGACTTGGGAAGCCATTTTAGAACATTTGGTGACGCTGGTGAAAAAGAGTTCCACAGCTACATGATGGCTTCACTGAAAATAGGTATGTTTGGTATCAAACACCTCATATTTACAAACCCACCCTGATTCTAGTGGTGGATTTGTAAATACATGCACACAGAGAGAACTCCTGTGCCAGCGAGCTTCAAAAAAGCCCCTGCCATTCAATTGAAAATCTGGCTCCCTCACCTGAGTGGAGGGTGACCCCCCTTTGTCCAGAGCCCTTGCACCTGGACAGGTGGGAAATTAGCTAGTCAGTTAGGCGTGCCCATCCCTCAGGCTACTACCACCCTTAAGGTGGCCTAACCTGTTGTGAGTACAATTTTTTAGAAGTGGCTATCTTTGTGTTGGTACACTTAGGAACTCTGGGACAGGAAGTGGTAATATAGGAGTGCGGTGACCCCAAGGGTAAGTAGCCCCTTGGCTACTACCCTACACTCCCCTATGCCCCAAACTTCAGTATTTCGGGGAGCCCTTGGAACCAGGAATTCAGATCCTGCTGACCTGAAAGACGAAGAAGGACATGAAGAGTTGCATCCTGCAAGAACTAAAGACCCAGCAACTGACCTGGTGCCAACCCTGCCGGCCTGCCTGCTGACTTCAAAAATTGTGCCAAAAGTCGACTTGTCCTTTAGTTGCTGAGTCCCCAAAGCCCTGTAGATCTGCCAGTACTTCACCCAGGACTCAAGACCTCCAGAGAAGTAGCAGACCTGCTTCTTTGCAAACCTGCATGCGTCCAAAGACTCCTATGAGGAACTTGTGACCGCAGAAACCCGACGCCTGAAGGCACCACTGCACCCGTCACTCTAAGCCTGAGTTGAAGTGGGCCAATGGTGTCATTGTAGTTCCCCAGCCCTCCAGAGACCGAATTCACCGTGTTTTTCCCCCCAGTGAACTCTCCAACATCGCCTTCAGCCTCTGTATGCAGGCCCCCTCTACCGCGACTGCTCCAGATAAGGAAAAATTGACACCTAAAGACACCTTTGCGCACGTCGCCCCTGGGCCATGGAGAGGAGGACCAAAGGTGTCCCTAAGTCCCCGAGCATCGAGAGGCCTGTGCCCCCCTGTTGGTTAAGCCCGACTGGCCTCCCAATCCAGGCCTGCAGCCTCTTTACGCAAAGATCGATCGCCATAGAGTAACATTGGGTACCCAACGCTGTTTTGCAACTTTGCACCCAGCCACCCTAGTATTTCTGGTAGGGTTCTGCTGGTGCTGCCTTCGGCCTTGTCCACCACTCACTTTAACTCCTGGAGATTGGTCCCGTAAGTCGCAGTACTGTACCTAAATGCTGCATTGACTTTTATTCTCATAGGATAACATTGAAGCTTCTAAAAAGTTCACTGTGTCGACTTGCTGAACTAAAAATAATTCCTTTATAAAAGCGTACTATATTCAACGATTTGGTTCTGGTGCCTAGACATATATAAAGATACATGTTATTTTCAATAATTGGTGTGGATCTCCTTATTGAGTTGTGTGTCTCATTAATTGACTAATGTGTGTATTTGTAGATGTCTTGTACTCCTCTGTGATAAGCCTATGGCTGCTCGACCACACTATCCCCTAGAAGAACACCTTGGGATTGCAATAGCAATACCCTGTCTACTTATAAAGTAACCCCTGGACTCTTTGCACGATACAACTCATTTTGATATATCATATACAGAGCCAGCTTCCTACATTGGTGGTGCAGTGGTGTGATACAAGGCTTGACATCTGCTGTGCCACTTGGTTAATACGTGATTCCCCTAAGAAATCCAAAATTGTCATTAACTAAAAATATTTTTTGTTGATTTCGAGTTTTTTCTAAATTGTTTTAACCCCTTCCGTGCTTCCGTCGGCCAACGGGCGTCGCGAGCACTACCTCGCTAGTGCTGCGCACGTCCGTTGGCCGACGCGGCCCCGCCCACTCTTTTAAAGTGCCGCACCGCGGCGGAATTCGCGCCGCGGTTAAGTGGTTAAACTAGCTGTTAGGGCCTTGTGTTAAGTCCCACAGTAAAGCTGTTTAGAATTTAAAAAGTATTAAAGTCAGTTAGGCCTTTAGAAAGTACTTAGCTGTTTTTGTAAGTTCTTAAAAAAGTTCCCATCTTCTTTAAAACCATGTCTGAGGCAGGGCCTTCCCAGGAGCTCAACCTGGTACCCTATCTGCACCTTAGGTTGCCCCAAGTTAAGGAGCTCTTCAAAGCATGGAAATTTGCCATGGGGCATAGACCCACCAAAGCCCATCAGCAGCAGTTGCTGACAGCAAATGATAGGACTCTTGCAAGTAAAGGAACCCCTCTTGGGGAGGGGACAGAGGATGCTGAGGTGTATCAAGGAAGTCAATGATTATTCCAGCAGCAATTTTACAGAAAACAATACCACTGAGAGTACTACTGATAGCACCCTAGACAAGATAGCTAGTGACGATGCAGATCTTCAAAAACTAGCGGAGAGGATAGCATTAGAGGCTAAACTCCTGGCTATAAAAAAGGAAAGAGCGGAGATGGGCCTAAAACACGTCTCTGTTGGCAGCAAAATCATAAATATGGATAAGGGTGAAGCTTTTGATCCTAAAATCCCCAAAGGGACTGTCCCAAATACTCAAAAGGTTAATGATATCACCAAATGGTTTACAGCCTTTGAGAGGGCTTGTAAAATGAGGCAGCTCAACAAGAAGTATTGGGTCTCTCTTCTATGGGAGCTGTTCTCAGGAAAGTGTAGGGATAGACTCCTGGCACTGAATGAGGCAGATGTTCAGTCCTATCACCTCATGAAGGACACCCTGATTGAAGTCTTTGGACTCACCACTGAAGAATACAGGATCAGGGAGACTCAAAAATCCCAGAGTCGGACCTGGGTCGATTTTGTAGACTTTTCAGTGAAATCACTGGGTGGCTGGTTGAAAGGTAGCAATGTGCACGACTAAGATGGGCCTTTTTAATTATGAAAGAACATCTGTTGAGTAGTTGTGTTTATGAGAAGTTACATCAGAACCGGGTAGACCTAGGTCCACTTTCTCTTCAAGAGTTGGGGAAAAAGGCAGACCACTGGGTCAAAACAAGAGTGACTAAACCTACCACCGATGGGGGTGACCAAAAGATAGGGGTTGCTAAGCTCCCCCCCCCCCCCAAGGGAAAGATGGTGATCAAACCAAAGACAAAAAAAGAGTTTTCTAAAGGCCCACAAAAATCTATTCAGGAGGGTGGGCCCCGAAACAATACATAGTCTAAGGGTCTGTACCAGGGTAAAAACTGGGACTCCAAATAGGCTTGGTGCATTGAGTGTGAGACCAATGGGCACAGAACTGGCAACCCTAGCTGCCCACACAAAAAGGATGCCTCCAGCACCTTCATTAAATGCAGTGGAAAGTCTCCAGACGGATCCCAGTTGATCCATGACCATGTCAGAGAGCTTTCTGAGGCAACTCTAGTCTCAGAGGGTGAGGTAGATATAGCTGCCCTGGATTTCTGGTCCACTAACATACAGAAATACAAACAGCAGTCACATATTAATGGGGTGAAAGTTGTAGCACTGAGGTATACAAGTGCAAATTTCACCATGGTGACTGAAAAACTGATATCCCTAGGGCAATGCCTGACTGGTGGGACATATATAGTCCTCAATGCTGATAATCAGGCTGAGGTACATCCCATGGCAATGGTGTCCTTAGAGTGGGAGGGGTTACAAGCAAAAAGAGGGTGGTGGTATCCTCTGCTATTCCTGTTGAATGTCTGCTAGTCAATGATCTGGAGTCTGCAGCATGGGCTGAGGTCGAAAGAAAGACCCATGCAGCTATGTTGGGTTTACCTGAATGGGTGTGTGTAAAAACAAGAGCACAATGCAAAACCCAGGGTGAAAAAGAAGAGTTGGAGCCTTGAATAATAGCCCAACCTTCCAAGAGAAAGGCAAGAAGACTGGGAAACCAGCTTCTGATCACACACGCTCAGGTCCCCTCTACTTAGGGAGGCAGAGATCCTGGGCCCATGGAGACCCGGTAGGGAAGATCTGTGCCATGGACAGAGGACCTGTCCCACTCTTAAAAGCCTGAGAAAGCAAGCTGCTGATCAGGAAAAGGGAGATGTCCGTGGCTCCCACAGAAACTATTGGGAGGAGGGACTCTTTACACGGAGGCCATAGACCCTAAACCTGGTGCCACTAGGAAAGTGGTAGTGCCTCAGCAGATTAGAGAGTTTCTCATTACATTGGCTCATGACATCCCCTTAGCTGGGCATCTTGGGCAGGCAAAAACTAGGCGTAAGTTAGTAACCCACTTCTACTGGCCAGGTATGTCGCAGAAGGTGAAGGAGTTTTGTAACTCCTGTGTCACCTGTCAAGCCAGTGGCAAGACAGGTGGCCTCCCAAAGGCCTCCTTAATTCCACTTCCAGTGGTTGGAGTTCCCTTTGAAAGGGTAGGGATTGACATTGCCGGTCCCCTTGACCCTCCAACTGCATCAGGGAACAGATTCATACTAGTAGTAGTGGATCATACTATCAGGTACCCTGAAGCAATTCCCTTAAGGACTACCACTGCTCTTGCAATGGCTAGGGCTCTCATTGGTATCTTTACCAGAGTGAGTTTTCCAAAGGAGGCGATGTCAGACAGAGATACAAGCTTCATGTCTGGTTACCTAAAACACATGGGGGCAGAATATGGGGTGATTTATAAGTTCACTACCCCATATCACCCTCAAACAAATGGTCTTGTTGAGAGATTCAACAAAACCATGAAAGGTCTGATTGGTGGACTCCTTGAAAAACTCAGAAGGAGATGAGCTGTCTTACTACCATGCCTTCTTTTCACTTACAGGGAAGTGCCACAGAAGGTAGTAGGGTTTTCCCCCTTTGAACTGCTGTTTGGTCATCCTATAAGAGGACGATTGTGAAGGAAGGCTTGGCGACCAGTGAAAGAGTCTAAGCAGGACATAGCGGACCAAGTGCTTGGCCTTCATCCCAGAATAGCTATGTACATGGAAAAAACATCCAAAACGCTTGAGGCCAGCCAGGGGATCGAGAACCTGTGGTATGACCAAAAGGCTGCACTGGTGGAGTTCCAACCAGGGCAGAAGGTGTGGGTTTTGGACCCTGGGCTCCTAGGGCCCTCCTGGACAAATTGAGTGGGACCTACCCTATCCTAGAAAGAACAGGGGAGGTCACCTATCTGGTGGACCTTGGCAGTTGCAGGAACCCCAAAAGGGTCATCTATGTGAACCGCCTTAAACCCTACCATGACAGGGCAGAGATGACCATGCTAATGTTCACAGGTGAGGATCAGGAAGAAGAGAGTGAACCTCTCTCTGACCTCCTCGCTTATAACCCTAAAGATGGGTCAGTGGAAGGAGTTGTCTTTTCAGACACCCTCTCTGCTCAACATCAGGCTGGCTGCAGGCAAGTCCTGCATCAGTATGCTGAGCTCTCCTCTTTGACCCCGGGTCAGACTAACTGGTGTACACATGATGTGGACACTGGGGACAGCCTACCTGTCAAAAATAAAATCTACAGGCAGTCTGATCATGTCAAAGATAGCATCAAAGCTGAAGTAAACAAGATGCTGCAATGGGCAAGCCCAGTTGTCTTAGTCCCAAAACCTCATACTCAGGGTAGTAAAAAAGGAGCTGAGGTTTTGTGTGGACTATAGGGGCCTCGATGCAGTAACCAAGACAGATGCATACCCAATTCCTAGGGCTGACAAATCAATTGACAGGTTAGAGGCAGTCAAGTATCTCAGTACTTTTGATTTGACATCAGTGTACTGGCAGAATAATATGGCCCCTGGAGCAAAAGACAAATTATCATTCTCGACCCAAGATGGGCATTATCAGTTCACTGTTATGCTCTTTGGGCTAATAAATGCCCCTGCCACCTTCCAAAGATTGGTGAACAAAGTCCTTGCTGGGATGGAATATTTTAGTGTAGCTTATCTTGACGATATTGCTGTGTATAGTTCCACCTGGCAGGATCACCTGATCCACCTTGGAAAGTTCCTTGAGGCTCTGAGAAGTGCAGACCTTACTATCAAGGCAAACAAGTGCCAGATAGGGCAGGGCTCAGTTGTATACTTGGGCCACCTTGTAGGTGGAGGCCAAGTCAACCCTTACAACCCAAGATCCAGAAAATTGTGGACCGGGAAGCTCCAACCGCCATTACTCAAGTCAGAGCATTCCTTGGCTAACTAGGTACTACAGGAGGTTTGTGATGGGATATGGTCCATTGTAGCACAAATCCCATTCTGATACCTTAGTGTGATCACTCCCAACACCAATTCATTGAGCTAGAGATTTGAAGAGTTCTATCTATGATTATGATTACTTGGTGTACAATTGCCTCCCATCAATCAAAAATAACGGGACTGGCTCCTATGATGCGAGCTATAGCTCTTGTTACTTAATGTTGCTTCATTGTGAATAAAAAGTGCCCTGATTTCCAGAGATGTGAATTAGTTAATGTTATAAAGTGTACAACTCCAGTTAGGTAAGGGTAAGGCAGGCTTATTAGAGGAATTTGCTGTGCAACTGGGGGAGAAAAGATGACTTACAAATCGTATAACAAAGATAACACAATTTTGATAGATATACATTTATTTAATGTTCTATTAAAATGCAGGGTACGGCTTAAATCAAAAGTTATCAATACAAATTACTATCTGTCTCCTTGATTGACTTAGCAATGCTATTGCAAGAAATGTTAGTGTTGCTGACAGGAGTGTAAACAAAATCATAATTCTCCTTCGTCTTTTGACTACAATCCTGACATGTGAAATCTTTCCCTACCAGAACTTAAAAAAGGTTTTATAATGGCAGCAAATTCTTAGTGTGATTTGTTAAAAAACTGAAAGGGGAAGGGTGCCTGCTTTCTGACAAACCTGGGGGCATGCGAGGGGGATGCAACAATAAAGTCAAATTTATTAAGCTATGCAAGGGCTATGTGTGGCCCTCCACAGCTTGATAAATCTAGAGTAACGCAACGTACACAAATCGCTGCCTTGCATTACTCTGCACCAGGCAAGCATTCCATGGATGGAGCATGGGTGTTCCCATGGATCCACCCATGGATTTTAGCACACTCCCAGATTTACCATTAGTGGTAGACCTGGGAAAGCACCGAAATGCTACACCTCCCCAGGTGAGGCATAATGAGGAAATATCTTTCTTTCTCCTTGTTTTTTCCTCTGCAGCACACATAGAATAAGGAAAATGACACAGAGGATTGTTTTTGTGCAGGAAGGTGTCCCAATCCTGCTTAGAATGGAGGCCCCCTTGTACCGTGGTGAAAGGGTGCCTGCATTGGCGCTCGGCAGCCAAGAGCGGGCAAGCACAAGGTAAGGACAGGAATGCACCGTGTGATGTTAAATATGTTGCATTCCTGCCCTTTACTATTCATGCAGCGCAGCAAAGCAAGGTGACTGGGGGTATTGCACTGAGTGAAAAATTGATAAATGTGCCCTCAGGTGCGTAGAGGAAAGTCGTACCTCAGAGTAAAAATGAATCTGGAACTTTTCAGAAATGTGAATTTATTTTAATTCACCGGAAGTCTTCCTAGTGCTGAGCTGCATTCACTAGTAGGCTAGTCAGTGACTGTTAGTGCTGCTGCACTTGTGTGGTGCACATCACAAGCCTGTATAAGGCTTTCAACCTTTTTATGTTTCATGTAATATGCAGCAGAGAATGTTTTCATTGTTCAGCAAGAGCCAGGTATCTCGAATGTTTGGAATTAACAGGAGGGATGTTGGTTGACCTTTGACCTCTTGTAGGAGAACAAGCGTTTGGTGCTCCACTGTATTATCAGGATTTATCCCTGGAGTGGGCCAGTGCCCGGGGGTCGACACAAGCATCATTAACTATTTATGCAATGTTAGGAAGAGTGTATAGGACCTCCTCACCAGACTCCTACTTAGCTAGGGACCCTATCCTCTGGACTGGCTCAAACGTAAAGGGGGTGGAGAACCACATTCTTGGGCTCTGAAGACAAAGACTAGTTCTCTGGATTCCATCCCCGGAAGCCACGAGAACCAAGCTTGCTCCCAATAGAGACAGGAGCCAGAACCAGAGGCTGCTCCTGTCTGGCGTGAGTAAGAGAAGCTTCTGCCGGCTCCCAATCCAACATTGGAAGACACCCAGGTAGCTGGTTGGGCAGTGTGGGAGTGGGCTCCCTGTGGAACATAAATGATGACCATGGCTCTGGGTGCCCTGGGTGGGACCAGGACACCCATTTTTGAGGACAAAAGGAAGCAAAGCGAATGTGGTGTGTGGCCAAGGTTCACTCTAAATGAGAGCGGCTGAAGCCGCTCATAACATATTCATGCTTCAACGAGGAGCGCCCCATAATGCTGGTTGAGGGCTCTGCTTGTGTTCTTTCTTCCTTGCGGTGCCCCAAGGAGGGGCAGGTGCAGGGGCACCACCAACGTTTCCAAGGATATGTTTGGGGGGCTGAAGGAGTGCAGTTGCTTCCTGTTAGACCTGGCATCATTGGCGCGGGTCTCCCTTCCTCTTTTCGCTTCCTATCTTTTATGTTGGCTGGATTTAGATGCTCTGGGCGCTGTGCCACCGCCAATCAGTGCCACAGCGCGAATGCTCCCTGTGTAAAGATGACTGTATGAATTGGGATAACCATAATTGGCTCGTTTGGTTTACCTGTCAGTCCCTAGTATAAGTGCACTGTGTGTGCCCAGGGCTGGTAGACCAAATACTGCTGGTGGGCCTGCAGCGCTGATTTGCGCTACCCACCGAAGCAGTTTTTAAAGTATGTCTGTGTAGCATGTTCTAATAGCGAGTTACCCTCCATTTCACTGTTTACTATTGTGAGGCTATCCATTCTCATAGGCCAGAATGGGCAGGCTGAGTATTACATTCCATAATCCTACCTGCCCCCAGGAACCTGATAGGAAATTCGAATTTGATATGTTTAAGCTCAGGACATTGAGATACATCTTTTAGTAACGATCATTTGCATAGCCCGTGTTCGAAAATGCCTCTTCTAGAAATGAGGTATTTTCTTGCCTAAGCTTTCCTGTAGACTTTGCTAGTGTGTGTATTGGCCGTCTGGTTTTGGAGCCGCAAGGCCAGCAGGGTCAGACCTGGCTGGAGAGAGAGATCGGCATTTAGAGTATGGGGAGGGGTGACTCTTGGATCTGAGCAGGGCCGTGCCTGGCAAGGTGAATGATGGCTCCACCTCCCACTGGGCGTCCGATAGCAGACCCCCTGATTCTCAAAGGGCAGGATGTCGCCTCGTAAACCAAGTGCTCCCCGACCCCACCAAACAGGTTCTGGCTGGATTCAGTGATTTGTGACTTTAGAGAACAAAGACTTTTTAGGTATAAAACGCTGCGCTGAAACCTTTTTCAAGTGTGTTCCTTCTGAATGTCAAGACGAAACTGTCCGAGTGAACAGAAGAAAGAACTTTGAAACTTTCACCAAGCTTGCTGAAGAAACTACCCGAGGGCCTGAATTGAGAGCGCCTCCTGCTGAAGTCTCAGGGACATTAGAGTTCACCCCATCAGCCGTCTGAATTCCTGTGCGAGGGATTCTACTTGCAGGTGAGGCCTCCGTCGAGTAATCCGGAGCCTCTAGTTCTACTGTGAGGAACGCGGACTGGTAACCCTTGTTAACTCTGTGTGGGCCACCACAGCTAAGAGAGAGCTGCTGCCACTGAGTGCCCGCATCTTGGCCAACTTTGCCTCATCGTGATTCGTCCTGTGGGCCGCTGCAGCTAAGAGAGGCTGCTGCCGCTGAGTGCCCGCACCTTTGCCAACATTGCATCATCGTGAGTTGTCCTGTGGGCCGCCGCAGCTAAGAGAGAGCTGCTGCCGCTGTGAGCCCACCACGGAGCTGCACGACGAGAGTCATCGCCACCACCAGCCCGGGCCGCCGCAGCCGCGTGCTGCTGCCGCTAAGAGCCCACCTGTCCCCGAGTGCCCGAATCATTGCAAGTGCACGTTGCGGACCACTGCAGTCAAGAGTTGTGGTCGCTGGGAGTCCGCCTGTCACCGTCTCCGCTTCTTCGAGAAGCTGCGTGCTGTGTCCCCGTCCAACGGCAGGTATCTGGTGCGCAACGGGTCGCTTAGACCCAGGCCTTGAACTCAGTCAGTGCCACGTTCTGGTGAATACGTTATTGCCTTTTTAAGTCCCTACTGATTTACGTGCATTGTGGCTGGTTAAAACGCTTTGAGAGTCTTGTGTTAAACCTTAGATAAAGATACTATTTTTCTATACCTACTTGAGTTGTGTCCTTTTGTGGTGTTGTTACTGCCTTATTGTGCATGGTCATAAATGCTTCACACACTGCCTCTGAGATAGGCCTAACTGCTCGTGCTACGTTACCACAGGGTTGAGCAGGGGTTATCAAAGGGGGTAGCCCACTTGCCCAGACTTAGGAAGAAGGGTCCCTATTTGGACATTGGCGCCAGCCAGTGCCAACTAGAGACCCCCATTTCTAACATTGGTGCAGCGGTGAGATCAGGACTTGCATTTATGATCCACGTACAATAACTGGTAGACTCCACTAGTGAGTGTAGACCAAAGCGCAGCCACGCACTGGTTTTTTGTCCCTCTTCGAATTTGTTTTTTTGTTGTTTGGTTGTTCTAGTATTGAATTGTTGATCACAGCCATGAGTACTGCTAATATGTGAAGGCCAACATCCAATGCTTCGGAGGATCTCACCTTTGAGGAGGAAAGGTTAGATACCTATACTGCCAGACAGCTGAAGTCATTTTGTAAGCAATTCGCAGTCCCCGTGATAGGTCTCTCTAGGAAGGAGGAGTACCAGAAGGCGCGGTAGGCCTGGTGGGAAGCGAGAGAGTCCGCTGGGGATGAGGAAGAGAATGCTGGAGGGCAGCAGGATGATGCAGTAGAGGGGGGGGGAGATAGAACACCCTCCAATACAGGTACTAGTGTATCCCAAAGGAGCCTGACCCCAGAAGAGCTGGAGGACAGGGAGAGAGATAGGAGGCATAGTTTGGAGATGGCTAAATTGGAAGGTCAGAAGGACCTTGAGAGTAAGAAGTTAGACATTGAGAAGGATCGATTGTCAATTGAACTTGAGAAAATGAGAATGGAGCATGAGAGAATGTTGAGGGAGATAGAGATCAGGGCGAGGAGTGTCCCGGTCTCCCCCTCTGGTGGCAGCATACCTTTAGTAACTCCTGAGTGTAGAGTTTATATTCCTAAGGATGTCATTAAGGATTTTCACAAGAGTGAGGATATTGGGCAATGGTTTGCCGCATATGAGATAGCAATGGTGTCCCACCGGGTCCCTGAGAAGGATTGGGGAGCGGTATTGTTGGGACGCTTTGTGAGTGATGGTAGGGATACCCTGTTGGACCTGCCTAAAGAGAGCAGGATGGTGTATGCCCATATGAAAGAAGCTTTGATGACCCGTTATGGTTTGACCCCAGAAATGTACAGGCAGAGGTTTAGAACCTGTAAGAAGTTAGAGGGTACCACGTGGTTTGAATATGTGTCTTTTTTCTGCAGAGCAATGGATCGCTGCATAAAGGGTAGCAAAGTGGAAACTTTTGAGCAATTGTATGATTTATTTGCGTGGGAGCATTTTTCTAGTAACTGTTTTCCAGAGCTACGCCAGCACCTGATTGATAGCAAGCTGACTAACCCTAGGAAGCTTGCTGAGGAGGCGGACCGCTGGGTGAGCACCCGGGACCGCAAAGGTTTTGTGGGAGACTTCGCCAGAGGTGGGCAGGGTCCCCAGCAGAGAAGTGGGGGGGACAAGGGTAAGCCGAGGGAGTTCCAGAGAGGGCCCCAAAGTAATTCCCAAAGGAACCAAGCAGTGGTGTCCCAGCCTCCCCCTGAGAAGAAGCCAGTGTCCCCGACAGGTAGGCCTGTTCAGAGGGGGCCACTCACTTGTTTCAGGTGTGGTCAAGTGGGCCACCGGTATTCTGATCCCCAGTGTCCCCAGAGGGACCCCAATGCATCCCCTCGTGCACCACCCCATGCACCATCCCGCCAGATTGTCAGTGTAGCCCGGTGGGGGGGAGGAGGTAGAGGTCCAAGGTGGGTGGGATCCCGTAGAGTTAACCCTTGTCTCTCTAGGAGACTTTGAGAAGGTCCCTAACCCCACACTGCCTAATAACACTAAGAAGTACCAGCAGTGGGTGACCATCAATTGCCATATGGTGGAGGCCCTCAGGGACACCGGAGCTAGTGTGACTGCTGTCAGCTCCCGGTTGGTGTCCAAAGAGCAGGTTGTCCCCCATGCATTCTGCCCCGTTGTGTCAGCAGACAACTCAGAGAGCCAGTGTGAAGTGGCTCAGGTTCCCTTCGAGTGGGGGGGTCTCAGGAACTCTTCAAGTGGCTGTGAGGCCTGCCATTCCTGTAGACTGTCTGTTGGGCAATGATCTACAGAACTCCCCGTGGGCTACGGTGGAGAGAAAGTCTCATTTGGAAATGTTGGGTCTGCCTGAGTGGGCGTGTGCGACCACTCGGTCCATGACAGCTCAGAAGGGTGTTCAGGAGGGTCTGGAGCCTGAAAGTATGGCCCAGGCCCCTGCCTTAAAGAGAAGGGGTAGGGGGCACGGGAAACCGGCCCCCGCGGTTCCCACGGTCCCGGAGGGAGCAGACCTTGAGGGGGATGCCCTGGAACCTACAGGGGAACAGTGGCTGAACTGGGGGACCTACCGGAGCTGACCCATTGGCAGCAGGAAGGGGGGCCCTCCAGGGAGGAATTTTGCGAGCAACAGAGAACCTGCCCTTCTCTTGAGGGGGTGCGGCGACAGGCTGCCACCCAGGCCGCAGGTGATCAGACAGGGTCACATTGGATCTATTGGGAGAATGACCTCCTTTACAGCGAGCCTAAGGTTGCTGAGCCTGGGTCAGCCCGTGTGCTGGTGGTACCCCAGCGCTTCAGGACCGTCCTACTGGGGTTGGCTCATGATGTGCCACTGGCCGGACATCTGGGGCAGACCAAGACCTTTGAGAGGCTGGTCACCCACTTCTATTGGCCCCAGATGCGCAGGAGCTCAGATGCTCACTGCAGGACGTGTGAGACTTGCCAGGCAAGTGGGAAGAGTGGGGGGAAGATTAAGGCCCCACTACAGCCCTTTCCCATTGTGAGTACACCATTCGAGAGAGTGGACATTGATATTGTGGGGCCTCTGGATCCCAAGACAGCCATGGGCAACAGGTTCATCCTGGTCTTGGTGGACCATGCCACCAGGTACCCTGAGGCCATCCCGCTCAGGACAGTGATGGCCCCCGTGGTGGTACAGGCACTGATGGGGATTTTCTCACGTGTGGGATTCCCCAGAGAGGTGGTGTCCGATAGGGGAACTAACTTCATCTCCAAGTACATGAAGTCTCTGTGGGACGAGTATGGGGTAACGTATAAGTTCACCACTCCTTACCACCCCCAGGGTAATGGGCTGGTTGAGAGATTCAACCGGACCCTTAAGGGCATGATTATGGGCCTAGGTGAGCCCATGAGGCGTAAGTGGGATGTCCTCTTGCCATGCCTGTTGTTTGCTTACCGTGAGTTGCCACAGAAGTCCTTAGGGTTCAGTCCCTTTGAGCTGCTCTATGGTCACCCGGTAAGAGGGCCTCTGAGTCTGGTCAATGAAGGCTGGGAGCAATCACCCAGGAAACCTCCCCAGGATGTGTTTAGTTACATGCTGGCCTTCAGGAACCAGACTCGGCGTTTCAGGAAACTTGCTGAGGCAAACCTGGAAGCCAGCCAGGAAGAGATGAAGCGGTGGTACGATCAGAATGCCACTCTGATCAAGTTTCAGCCTGGACAAAAGGTTTGGGTCATGGCCCCGGTGGAGCCCTGTGCGCTCCAGGATAGGTGGACCGGCCCGTTTGAGGTGGTGGAGCGCAAGAGTCCTGTTACCTACGTGGTGGACTTGCAGTCTCCCCGGAACCCCTTGCGGGTCCTGCATGTTAACCGACTGAAGCCCCACTTTGAGAGGTCTGAAGTGGGCATGCTTCTGGCCACAGATGCTGGGATGGAGGAGGAGAGCGAGCCCCTTCCTGACATCCTGTGTGCAGGGGAGCGAGATGGGTCAGTGGAGGGTGTGGTCCTCTCCACCACACTGACTCCTGAGCAGCAGGGTGATTGTCGCCAACTGTTGGGGCAATTCAGTGATCTGTTCTCCCTGGTGCCTAGTGTCACTGATTGGTGTGTCCATGACGTGGACACTGGGGACAGTCCTCCCATTAAGCACAAGGCTTACCGAGTGACTGACCGGGTAAGGGCCTACATTAAGGCTGAGGTTACCAAAATGTTTGCCCTTGGGGTGATTGAGTAGTCTAGCAGCCCTTGGTCCAGCCCAGTGGTCCTGGTACCAAAAGCTGCAGCGCCTGGTACCACCCCAGAACTTCGGTTCTGTGTGGACTATCGGGGCCTTAATTCAGTCACGAAGACTGACGCGCACCCCATCCCCAGAGCTGATGAGCTCATAGATCGGTTAGGGGCTGCAAAATACCTCAGCCCATTTGATTTGACGTCTGGGTATTGGCAGATCGCCTTGACCGAGGGAGCAAAGGAGAGGTCAGCATTCTCCACACCCGATGGGCACTACCAGTTCCGGGTGATGCCCTTTGGAATGAAGAATGCCCCTGCCACCTTTCAGAGGTCGGTCAACAGGGTGTTGGTTAGGCTGGAAGACTTCAGTGCCGCCTACCTGGATGACATTGCGGTGTTTAGCTCCTCTTGGGAGGACCACCTGCGCCACCTCTGGGAGGTATTGATGGCACTGTGGAAGGCAGGCCTCACAATCAAAGCCAGTAAGTGCCAGATTGGGCAGGGTTCGGTGGTGTATTTGGGGCACCAGGTGGGGAGCGGCCAGGTGGCGCCCCTTCAGCCCAAAATTGAAACTATCCTGGCTGGGAACCCCCCAAGACTCAGACGCAGGTGAGAGCCTTCTTAGGACTCACGGGGTACTACAGGAGGTTTGTCAAGGGATATGGCAACATTGTTCCACCCTTGACTGAGCTGACTTCTAAGAAGAAGTCAAAGAAGGTAAACTGGACTGACACCTGTCAGAAAGCTTTTGACGCCCTGAAGACTGCCATGTGGACCGCACCCGTGCTTCAGGCGTTCGACTTTTCAAAGGAATTTGTTGTCCAGACAGACGCCTCAGAGCATGGTATAGGGGCTGTTCTGTCACAGATCAATGAGGAGGGACTAGACCAACCGGTAGCCTTCCTAAGCAGGAGGTTACTTCCCCGGGAACAGAGGTGGAGTGCAATTGAGCTTGAGGCATTTGCTGTGGTCTGGGCGCTGAAGAAGCTGAGGCCATACCTGTTTGGGACTCACTTCCGGGTTCAGACAAACCACAGGCCCCTTAGATGGTTGATGCATATGAGGGGTGAGAATCCCAAGTTGTTGAGGTGGTCCATTTCCCTACAGGGTATGGATTTCACGGTGGAACACCGCCCTGGTACAGAACACGCCAATGCTGACGGTCTGTCCAGATTTTTCCGCCTTAGTGATGAGAACTCCCAAGGGGATGGTTAGTTCTCCCCACATTTCAGCTGGAGGGGACGCGTGTTAGACCTGGCATCATTGGCGCGGGTCTCCCTTCCTCTTTTCGCTTCCTATCTTTTATGTTGGCTGGATTTAGATGCTCTGGGCGCTGTGCCACTGCCAATCAGTGCCACAGCGCGAATGCTCCCTGTGTAAAGATGACTTTATGAATTGGGATAACCATAATTGGCTCGTTTGGTTTACCTGTCAGTCCCTAGTATAAGTGCACTGTGTGTGCCCAGGGCTGGTAGACCAAATACTGCTGGTGGGCCTGCAGTGCTGATTTGCGCTACCCACCGAAGCAGTTTTTAAAGTATGTCTGTGTAGCATGGTCTAATAGCGAGTTACTCTCCATTTCACTGTTTACTATTGTGAGGCTATCCGTTCTCATAGGCCAGAATGGGCAGGCTGAGTATTACATTCCATAAGCCTACCTGCCCCCAGGAACCTGATAGGAAATTCGAATTTGATATGTTTAAGCTCAGGACATTGAGATACATTTTTTAGTAAGGATCATTTGCATAGCCAGTGTTCGAAAATGCCTCTTCTAGAAATGAGGTATTTTCTTGCCTAAGCTTTCCTGTAGGCTTTGCTAGTGTGTGTATTGGCCGTCTGGTTTTGGAGCCGCAGGGCCAGCTGGGTCAGACCTGGCTGGAGAGAGAGATCGGCATTTAGAGTATGGGGAGGGGTGACTCGTTGATCTGAGCAGGGCCGTGCCTGGCAAGTTGAATGATGGCTCCACCTCCCACAGGGCGTCCGATAGCAGACCCCCTGATTCTCAAAGGGCAGGATGTCGCCTCATAAACAAAGTGCTCCCCGACCCCACCGAACTGGTTCTGGCTGGATTCAGTGATTTGTGACTTTAGAGAACAAAGACTTTTTAGGTATAAAACGCTGCGCTGAAACCTTTTTCAAGTGTGTTCCTTCTGGATGTCAAGACAAAACTCTGTCCGAGTGAACAGAGGAAAGGACTTTGAAACTTTCACCAAGCTTGCTGAAGAAACTATCCGAGGGCCTGACTTGAGAGCGCCTCCTGCTGAAGTCTCAGGGACATTAGGCTTCACCCCGTCAGCCGTCTGAATTCCTGTGCGAGGGATTCTACTTGCAGGTGAGGCCTCCGTAGAGTAATCCGGAGCCTCTAGTTCTACTGTGAGGAACACGGACTGGTAACCCTTGTTAACTCTGTGTGGGCCGCCGCAGCTAAGAGAGAGCTGCTGCTGCTGAGTGCCCGCATCTTGGCCAACTTTGCATCATCGTGATTTGTCCTGTGGGCCGCCGCAGCTAAGAGAGAGCTGCTGCCGCTGAGTACCCGCACCTTTGCCAACTTTGCATCATCGTGATTTGTCCTGTGGGCCGCCGCAGCTAAGAGAGAGCTTCTGCCGCTGAGTGCCCGCACCTTTGCATCATCGTGATTTGTCCTGTGGGCCGCCGCAGCTAAGAGAGAGCTACTGCCGCTGAGTGCCCGCACCTTTGCCAACTTTGCATCATCGTGATTTGTCCTGTGGGCCGCAGCAGCTAAGAGAGAGCTGCTGCCGCTGAGTGCCCGCACCTTTGCCAACATTGCATCTTCGTGAGTCGTCCTGTGGGCCGCCGCAGCTAAGAGAGAGCTGCTGCCGCTGTGAGCCCACCACGGAGCTGCACGACGAGAGTCATCGCCACCACCAGCCCGGGCCACCGCAGCCGCGTGCTGCTGCCGCTGAGAGCCCGCCTGTCCCCGAGTGCCCGAATCATTGCGAGTGCACATTGTGGACCACTGCAGTCAAGAGTTGTGGTCGCTGGGAGTCCGCCTGTCACCGTCTCCGCTTCTTCGAGAAGCTGCGTGCTGTGTCCCCGTCCAACGGCAGGTATCTGGTGCGCAACGGGTCGCATAGACCCAGGCCTTGAACTCAGTCAGTGCCACATTCTGGTGAATACGTTATTGCCTTTTTAAGTCCCTACTGATTTACGTGCATTGTGGCTGGTTAAAACGCTTTGAGAGTCTTGTGTTAAACCTTAGATAAATATACTATTTTTCTATACCTACTTGAGTTGTGTCCTTTTGTGGTGTCGTTACTGCCTTATTGTGCATGGTCATAAATGCTTCACACACTGCCTCTGAGATAGGCCTAACTGCTTGTGCTATGTTACCACAGGGTTGAGCAGGGGTTATCAAAGGGGGTAGCCCACTTGCCCTGACTTAGGAAGAAGGGTCCCTATTTGGACATTGGCGCCAGCCAGTGCCAACTAGAGACCCCCATTTCTAACACTTCCCCTTGCCCACTTAAAAAAAAATAAGCCTAAGTGTCCCAGGTCACAGAATACATGACCTGTGGAGACTTTCCAGCATTTTTCAAGTACTCTGAGCTGGAGCTTAGGCTCTCCAGCTTGGGAGATCAGGGACCTTTAGCGGTTGGTTCTATGGCTGCATTCTAAGTGGCCTAAATGTGTGAAAGAGTATCTCAGTCACATGTTATGCTGATTTTCAATGCTTTATTTAAAGTATATTGCTGATAATAATTTATGGTAAATGATCTAATGCTTTTTTTGACAAAAGGGATAGTATTTAACCATTTTTATGGAATTCAATGATATAATGATAGCTTTTAATATGTGATTATTGGTCTTATAATGAGGTGACCCCAGACAAAGTCAATAGGCTTGCCTTATATTATAATGTTGTGACCACTTGACAAAGCCACTCAAATTGCCTTATAGTATAATTGGGTTATTCCTGAAAAAGCCAATAGTCCTGCTTTATCTAAAATGATGCCCTTTTATATTGTGATGTTTAATCTGGTATAAGAAGCCGGGTACCATGATTTTAGAAATCATGACCCATCGGGATCAAATGTAATTTCAGAATGTCACCAAAGGTATTTTCCTCTGCCTGATGTATATATCTGGAATCAATTTCTAGTATTTAGTAGTGTGTGTATTAAATGCACGTTTCCTTTTAAAGAAAAAAGCACTGACTGAACAATCATTTATTGAGTGTTGTTATTGCTCTCCAGCAATTGGAGTTTAGTAGCCCACATCTCCTCCGCTGAGTAGGCATTGGACTGCTCTACGTCGCTACCATGGCAGAGTCAAGTGATACAATGGGGTACTTGGATTCCAGTAAGGATACAATTGTGAAACTATTACTGAGGCAGACCTCTCATCCATTACAACTAATAAAACAATTTCTTTCACAGAAGGATTGGGTTTTATTTTTAACAACCTATATTATGATTTTCCCAATAGTGTTACATTAGGATTACATTTTTTTATGGATTCATTTTCAGGGTTATTCCTTTTTTGCTGATTAGAACAGTGAGCTGTGCAGCATAAGCACATTTATTTACTTAGTGCATATGCCACAGACTACTACCTCACTGGAAAGTAGTACACAAGAAAATGTGATGACCAAATACATGTAGAGAAGTGTTTTCATTTCTATCAAGGTGTATTGTCAAACATAGGAGAACATTTTGAGTGTAGGGCATCCCTTTATATTTCAAATAGTCAGTCAGATGTTGGCGAGTTATTGGAGTTTAGGTGAAGGTAAGAAAACACAATGTCTTGTTAGAACTTCATTTGTCTTCTCTGAATCAGATTCAAGATGGTCCTGTTGGCCTTCACTACTTTTCAGGACATTGAGTCACATTGTTTGAAGACTTGATTGACTGAGGAGTGGGATGACAAAACATGACATTCTAATATACAAGAAGGTAAAGCGGCTAGTTGGGCTTCAGAAATTACAACAAACTCCGGACAAAAATGTTTTTTCGAGTCAGATGCATGAACTAATTCTCCAGAATATTTTTAGTTGTAAGCTTTTTTGTTCCTAATCTCAAATTTCCAAAATATGCTGATATAAGAGGTGGGGAGTACTCTTAAAATATTAAATGTGGTAATCATAATATTTTATTAAAAAACTTGAAAAGGGGAATGACCCATTCAACGGGAGAGAACGTTTTTGCTTATCAAAGTTGTCTTGAAAACTTTTAATTTGTTTTTTAAATGGAAACTAGTCTTGAGTCTTGTGTAAAATGACATGCTATCTTGACAAACTTTGGAAAACTTAGGGGCATATTCTCAAGGACTTATCGCCGAGTTATCGGCACTTTAGCGCAGCAAAAGTGACGAAAGAATTATCGACCCATTCCCAAGCTGGTGCAAACTGACCACATCGCCAATTTTCCAGCGATAGCTGCCGCAAAAAACATCGCCACAGATGAGAGAGATAACTAACGCTAGTGATATGCAGAGTAGGTGTTCCCATGCAAAAACACACGAAAACACCACTTTGCGACATTCACAACGACCAGCCAGATCTGCGATGCGATCCAAAAACAGGCGATAAGGCGCGTTAGCAGCAGGGATTTAACACCTGCCTTTTACTGGTGTTAAGCAGGACGACAAACTGCAGTAGAAAGGGAGCCCAGCCCACAGCAACAGATGCCATGGAGACAATGATCGTGCAGCCTGGAGACCCAAGAGGGCCACAACACCCACAGCAACCACCCCCATCCCCCCCCCTGACTAGCACAGAGACAGCGCAGAACAGGACAGCGGACGTTCCCAAAACCCACCAGCCTCAGAGACTCAACGCCAGAGGAAGTCATTGCCCACTACAGGCACAAAAGGACAACCATCCTCCGCATCCTGACCCATATTGCCCACAGGCTGACGGTACCAACACGGCGGACAACCACCATCCCTCCGCAGACGAAGCTGCTGGCTGTGCTGCACCTGTTGGCCCCTGGTACCTCCCAAACAACAACTGCCAGAGTCGGAGGAGTCTCACGGCCAGCCCTATCATACGTCCTCACCCATGTCATGGATGCATGTCCACAATAGCAACGGCGGGCCCCGGTCACCGCACCACACAACAGTTCCAATTCGTAGTGTTCCTGCGCAACCAACCCCAACGCCAGCCGTTGCCAGACGCCACTGTGCCCCAGATCCAAAACTGTAGTAACTGAAATGGGGGTGTGCACGGTCATGAAGTCCAGTAGTCAACAGTAGTGTAAAAACAGTCCTTTATTACAAATACAACAATAAACAATACAAAAAGCACAGCCAACGCCCAACGGGGAACTTCATCAGGGCAACGTGTGGATTCAAGTAACTGCATTTGCTGCGGGAACTCCCCAATACCATTCCATACTCCGGAAGTCAGTATCCAGAAACCTGTTGGACAAATGGTGACAATGGTCAAGCGTCCGTATAGTCACAAACCTAATCTGGTACAGTGTATAGCACTTGGACAAACCGGAATGCTCACAGGAAAGACAAATCCTGCACAAAAGACCGTAACAGAAGTACGTGTGGTCGTAACCTTCGTAGGAAAGAAAAGGAAGGTTACGGTCACACTAACTTCTGTTACGGTCTCATGATGCAGGATTACTCATACCTGTAAGCATCACGGTTTGTATCAGCTTGATACCCCTGCACCTTCACTCCCCCCACCCAGCCACGAGGGCGCCGCCATGACCGGGGGTGCCTACGCGATCCTGTGCGCCTGCTGCATACCAGCCCTGGTCCCCAGACCAGTCCGCCAACCAGCGATGAGTGCCCGCCCCTGCGCACCCAGGCCTCAATGCTCACCTGCCACCACTGGTGTGTCTCCAAGAGGGCCCACCACGTGCCAGTGCAACCTCCTCAGCTGATCGCTGGATTCCGCGCCACAGGCCCCCAGTGCACCCTGCAGCACCACGCCACGGAGTCATGTCTGTGCAGCCTGCTGCCCTCGGCGTACACTGCGGTCCAGCTGGGATCACAATTCAAATCGAATCTTGATTGGCAGGACGGCGTATCTAGGCCTACGCATCATCGCAGGCTGCACACCCGCTCAGCTCTGGTGCCACCAACTCAGTGCACCTCAAGTCATCGCCACATGGTGGTAGGCCCGTGCCGGCCTAAGTGCCTCGGATGCCACCAACTCTGTGCACCTCAAGTCATCGCCACGTGGCGGTAGGCCCGTGCTAGCCTAAGTGCCTCGGATGCCACCAACTCTGTGCACCTCAAGTCATGGGCCCTTGATGATTGAGTCTCGTCGTGCGGACGCCATCATGTCACCTCCGGCAGTGGGGAATGTGATGTGGTAGGGCCCTAGGCCCTCATGCATAAATAATGACCACACGGACACACTCAGCTAGATAGTGGAAATGGCCTCGGGCACGTGCGCCCGGCTCCTTTTATTGGCAGGGTCACATGTCCTGTGACGCATGTGCTGGATGGGTGTGGTGTGGGTGTGAACCAGCCCTCAGGGAGTGGCTGTGGCATGCTGACAAATAGACCTGTGATCAGCAGATCACTACAGGGAAGACCTGGGACTTGTAGCGTTGTCCCCCCCCTGTAAGTGTAAGTGGAGTGGGCTGGCCTGGCGTATGCCAGTCTAGCTTAGGGGTCTGAACGATGACCCCGGCACTCTGGACGTGGTTCCGTTCTGGGCTGGACAAGAAAGTGACTAATGCGTGTGTCTCTGATGTGGTGTCGGCGCCACCCGGTCCGCAATCGGTAATGTTGTACCCTGTGACTCAAGTCCCACAACATGTGCAACATGGACGTAAGAGGGAATCACTGACCCGACATTCATCCATACTTCCGTACTTGAATGATCATAGACATTGATTGTTTAATGCACATTCAGTGGAGTGTTGTAGCTGGAGCAGTACAGGGCCATGCAAACCCCACTTTACATTGTTGGCCCGTGGAGGGCCGGCCAGCCAGAGTCCTTCACGGAATGACAAGTACATCGGAAGAGGAAGGGTTCAGTCCGCAGTCTGATAGCTGTGTCATTGGTGACCAAACAGAATATGGCAGTCCATGTCGAGGTCCAAGGTGAGTGTCTTAGAGTGCATCGGGGGACAGTGGAAGGTGATTATGCAGAGGGCAGAACCAAGCATAAACAGGCCATATGGTGGAGAAGAATGCTACCGCTTCCTTACTACCAGTAAGGCAGATTCATCCACATCTTCGTCCTCTGATGTCTCATGTGCCTCACATGTGGGTGGTGGTGTTTTCTCTGCAGCACTGTGTGGCACTGACACATCAGGGGCTGGAGGTGGATTGGCTGCCGCACTGTGTGGCACTGACACATCAGGGGACGGAGATGTGGATGTCAAAGCAGCAGCAGCATTCATCTGCGCCAGGCCTTGTGGCAGCAATGCCATGATGAGGATCCGCAGGGCATGGAAGATCCCAACTACATGACGCTGGTGTGCAGCCGTGGCAGCCATTCTTTCCGCCTGCACCCGCTCCATGTTCTCCATGGTCCTCCGCATGTGTCCCAACTCCCGGATGACACCGCTGGAGCCACTCTGACTAGACAGTTGTCCTTGTCTCTGAGTCAGGACTCCAGCGATGTCATCCATGGTTCATGGGAGAGCATGGGGCAGACTGTGGGTGTCCGTCAAGGACTGTAAGTGGTCCCTGATGGGACTTAGACACCCACGTATGGCATCTAGTTTGGCTGCCATGAGGTCGAACCCCACCCGCACCTGATCAGCCATCTTCTCCTGGCACCCTAACACAGGGCGTTGGAAGGCCATGTGTTGTTTGTGGTGGTCCTGGGAGACAGCCGTGGTGGTGGGTGCTTCCTGGTGTGTGGTCTGTGCAGGGGGTGGGGTTTCCTCGATGCAGCTGGGCTGCCCTGCTCCTGGAGGTGGGGTGCCAAAGCTGTCCATGAGCCATTGGAGGGCGTCGGTGTCGATGGAGGGGAGGTCCTCTTCATCATCAGTGAAGAGGTGTACCGTCTGCTCTGCAGGAGGTGTTGATTCACCCTCTGCAATGTAAAGGGGAGATGCAGTTTAACATTGTTTTCACATGTATGTTGACGCATTGTACAGGTTTACATACAAACTGCATGACAATGTACATTGTGACTGTTTGGGAGGAGCTGCCTATTTGATGCAGGACAGTGGACATTTCGACAACATCACGGATGTGTGTTTGTACTTGTGCATGGGTTTGTTGTGAGATTAGTGATGTGTGGGGAGGGCCCCCTCTGGGCACATAGTCGACGGGGGCCTACTTGCAGTTTCTAGGTGTTCTGCAGTGTGCCAAGAGGATCAGGGACATGCTCCAGAGTAATCGTGGGTGTGCACTGTGCTATGCTTAATTGTGCATGTGTGCCATTGTGCCCATCCCCCCCATCCCCCCAGTCCCTGGTCATTACTCACCCTCTTGCTGTTGTGTCGGCTCCTGTCGAGAAGTGTCCGGTCCCCCAACTCCTGCCACCGTCTCCACACTGATGACTGTGGAGACCATTTCCTCCATCTCGTCCAGCTCCTCCTGTGGCGCTGGACTCCCACCTCCAGTCTGCATTGCTGCCTTCTGGTTGTTGGCGAGTTTCTGCTTGGTTTTGCGCTTCACATCATTCCAGCGCTTCTTGACCTCTTCATTGTCTTCCTCAGCACTCCGATTGCATTCACCTTGTCCACGATGGACTGCCATATTCCATTTTTTGTCGCCAATGACACATTGGAGGTGACAAACAGTTGTTGATGGTATTTCATCACCTCCGTTATCAGGATCCTGTTTTCCTGCGGACTGAACCGCGTCTTCCTCTTCTTCCTGTCCTTGCCCTTCCCTGACCCCGAGGTCCCAGCCTGGTCCTCCGGGGCGCTTGTGGGGTTCTGCTCGTCCTCTGTTCCTCCTCCATTGTGCTTCGCAGTTGTTTTGTTTTTGTTTGTGTTTTTTTTTCTGCTTTTGTAGTGATTTTTCCCGCCTGACGGGTGTGAATTGCACGCCTGGCACTGCTTGTCGCAGATTTTTCTATCGCGGTTGGGCCCATCGCAACTTTTTTCACGTTCGGGTTTCCTTTTTTATCGCTGTCGTGGTAGTTGTATCGCGGACATTTGAAGCGTTATCGGGAGACTATCGCATGTTACCGCCGTGTTGGGAATATGACGTTGACACAGAGTTATTTTCCCGCAATAGACGGCGATATGAAAATGTGCGTTAGCCTATTTTGGCGATGATTATCGCACGTTCTTGAGAATATCCCCCTTAAACTTCAGTAGTTTCATGAACCTTGTGGAAAAATTGGTGCTCTTTGTGAAAGTCAACATTGGTTTGTTGCATTTTGGTTGGAAAAGTTGTATGTCAGAATAGGTACATAAATGCAAAGAGAGAGGCCTCACTACTCCAAGAGAAAGGGTTCTTCGAAGACTATAAGTCTCAAATAATTTCCCTTGGAGATCACTAATCAACCGCTACTATCACTAGCAATTACGCTACCACACATACATGCATACAGCCAGTCTTGAAAGAGCCAAATATTGAGAAAACCACTTTGCGTCTCCAAATTTATTAATGAATAAAATCTTGCGTGAATATATCAATAAAAACCCAATAGCAAAAGTTCATCCAAGATCAAGTACATAAAAAGAAAGAAAAGGAGAGATAATACATAAGACATTCACATTTGTCATTAATTAGTGTAGCAGCAATAGTGTAGCAGCGTAGTTGGACTCAAAGAGTCATAACTCTCACTTCAATTTATATCAGATGATGCACCCTCTAGTGGTAGGAGGACAAGTTGAGAAGTTTAAAAATCTGTCCACACGGGGGGAGTCGCGCGCACCGCGACCTAAGATGGCCGCCTAGCATCGGAGCTCCGCGCCGCATCGGACATCGCGGCTCTAATTACAGCGGTTTTTTCGCCGCTCCTAACATGAATTCAGAAATTTCTTAAATCGGAAGAATTTCTTTATTGGAGGATACCTTTTGCTTGCAACATGCTTTGGGACTAAGACCAATTTTCTTCAGGTGACGTTCTCAGTTATATAGCGGCCGCCATTTTGAATTTCGTTTCTCCTCAGATTTCTATTATAATATATTTGGAACTGCTTCTTTTTGCTCATTTTTTGTTTTTCACACTGCATTGTATCTATTGAAGTGATTTTTCATACATTGGGAGGTCCTGGTGTTTACTTTATTTTTGCTTTTCTGTGGAGTGACCCTTGTCACGCTGTTGGTGCGTCATTGGACAGACCCCTTTTTCTTGTTGCCTGGATATACTATTCCATGGGAAGGAGTAAAAAGTTACTGCACTCCTCCAAAAAATGCAAATCCAGTGAATTGGTGTCTTGTACTATATACTCTGCAGCTCCCAATAATTCCTCTCAGCCTTCTGAGGATTTACCACAAACGACGCACTCTTGTCACACAGCTCTGTCGACTATGGCTTCTAAATCGCAAATACCTTCGACCACCATTAAGAGAATTAAACATGACCCTCCTTCTCCTCCCAAATCTGTATCTCCGGTCTCTTTGGACATTGTTCTGGAGGAAATTCGCACTCTCAGACCATTTGTGGAGGAAACAAATTCTCGTTTGCAGACTCTGGATAACAAGTGGTCGTCCTTGGATTCCCGTCTTTCGGTGGTAGAACAACAAATCAGCGATGTACAAGATTCTTCCTCCAGACTTTCTTCATTGGAAAAAGAGGTCCTACAGCTGAGGAGATCGGCTGAGGATCTTGAAAACAGAAACAGTTGCAATAACCTACGCTTATATGGTCTTCCTGAAGGTCTTCTTATTTCTACAATTTACAGACTTGCTACAGGTTCTCAATGCGGCCAAATCCAAGAAGCAACTTAATTGGCAGGGTACAAGACTGTTCATTTCTCAAGACGTCTCCTCAGTCAACGCCAAACGTCGAAAGGAATTCCTGGACCTTCGTCCCACTCTTCGTTCCATGAGTGCACGATATGGCTTGTTTCACCCATGCTTATTTAAGGTCACCTTTTGAATAAAACTTCCACATTAGAAGATCCGGTGGAACTCAGAAACTTCATTCACTCTCATTCTGCATCCTCGATGGAGATTGCTGGTCCTCCTCCTACTACTTGACTTTTAGTGATTCTTCTGTATTGTTTGTATTGACTATGTTCTCACTGTAACAGGTTATTTAACTTTACTACTCTGTTTTCGTATACATAATCTTTCGATTCTTTTTCTACTTACAGGTTTTTTGGACCCCATTTTTTGTACCAACCTTATGTTCCCGCTTCGATATATGTATTTTCATTGACATCCTGGTGTGGTTCGTTACCCTTTGTTGGGTGTGCCTTACCTGTTGTCCGTTGGCGCCTCCCATTTTTTCCCTTGTGTTTCCCTGTGAAGGTACGTATTGCAGTCGTCATTTGACATGTACTGTCTCTTCTTACTCATACTTCGTTTCTCCTTTCCTTTTTCCCTCTTCCTTTCTCTATGGCTTTTTCTCTATCTTTTACTCTACTTACTTTTTCTACACCTTTTCATTGTGGTTGGTTCTCATGTTTCATGTTTTTTGACATTTTTTTCCATTCAGAGTTGTTACTTTGAATGTAAAAGGTTTTATTAACCCTATAAAAAGGCAAAGAATTTTATCACATTTAGCCTCCTATAACCCTGATTTAGTTTTATTACAGGAAACTCACTTGTCAGAGGCTGAAGCTCTTAAACTCAAACGCAATTGGTTTGGTTCTGTTTTTGTTTCTCCCGTTACTACAAAAAAGAATTGGGTCATTATTTTATGCCTTAAAAAATTGAAATGTTCGGTTGTTTCGCAAGAAACTGACACAGATGGTAGATGGATTTTGGTTAAACTTCTTATTGATGATAAGATCTCTCTAACTGTCTTTAATATCTATGGCCCAACTCAACCAGATTATACCTTCTGGCCTACTAATTAACCCTGGGCAAAGCACTACGCTACGCTCGCGTAGTTTGCGAAGTTTGCGCTACTTCGCACAACGCGAATTGCACGTAGCACAGTGCAAACACGCGTAGCGTAGTGCAGCGGTCATTTTTTGCTTGCTCGCGGTCCTCAAAGTCAAGTTGGCAACCGCGAGCAAGCAAAATGACATCCCGGCGAGACTTTTTCCTCGTTCGCGATCAGCAACATCAAGTTGCCGATCGCGAGCGTGGAAAATAAACCTCCCGGCGAGATTCTCAACGCGGGGAGGTCAGGTTTCTCATTGCGAGTGGTTGCGCATGCTCGCGACCGCTCGCGATGAGAAACTACCAGTCCGCGTTGAGAAAGCTGCTGCTCGAGTAAAAATCTACTCGAGCGGCAGTAAAAGACAGCTCGCACTGTGCAAGATGCCGTTTTCAATGATTGCACAGTGCGGACAAGCATCTGGCACTGTGCAATAATTGCGAACAGTGCACTACGCAGTTCGCGTAGTGCTACGCGTAGCTCGCGTAGTGCGAACTGCACTTTGCGTTGCTTCGCGTGGCGCTACTTCGCGAACTACGCCCAGGCTTACTTCTAATACTAATAAATGCTTGCAACACAAAGATGAATTTTTTATCCTCGGTGGTGATTGTAACCAGATCATAGACCCCTTTATCGATCGAAAGTCCCAGGTACGCTGTACCCCTCACAAAACACACAAGCAATTTCATAGTACCATCACACAGACACATTTTGTGGATGCTTGGAGACTATGTAACCCAGACCAAACAGAATTCTCTTTTTTCTCCCAGCACATGGCTCCTTATCCCGATTAGATTATCTTTTTATGTCCAAGCCTTTGGCTCAAAATTTAACTTCATCTTCAATTTAACCTATTTTGATCTCTGATCATGCTCCAGTGATTGCTGATTTTGATTTGCTCCCATCGCAGCCCAGGTCCTCTAGATGGAGATTTAACAACTTCCTTTTACAAGATCCAGTTTTTTCATCTTCCTTTGCTTCTTTTGTGGAAGAATTCTTTTCTTTTAATGAGGACCCGTCTATTTCTCCTTCTGTGGTTTGGGACTCTTTTAAAGCTGCTGCCTGGGGATTTATCATTGATTTTGTTTCTAAGAAAAAGAAACATACCCTTATTCAACACAAAACCCTACTGGATAATATCAAACAATTGGAACATCAATATTATACCTCCTCATCAGATTCCACTCTGCAGAAGCTTGTCATGCAAAGCTGGAGTTCAATAAGATCTCTACAGATAACGCTTCCTCTATTTTACTTCGTAGCAGTGCCCAGTATTATGGAGGTTGAAATAAAGTTGGATCGCTTTTAGCTAACTACCTTAAGTCTAGGAAAGAGAGGACTCTGATAGATTCCATCCACTCAGCAGATGGGAAGCATCTTTTTAAAAATCATGACATTCTGGCCGAATTTGCATCTTTTTATGAAAACTTATATACTCCGGAGTTACCAGCATCGATCCCTCTTATCAATTCTTAATTGAGTAGCGTCTCTCCCTCTTCATCTCCAGATTTGGATTTTGATTCCCTTGATTTGGCTATTTCGCTTCAAGAGATTACCAATTCTCTAGGTTCACTTAAGAAAAATAAATCCCCCGGCCCTGATGGTTTTTCCGTAGAATTTTATTTACATTTTTCTAATCTCTTACTTCCGAAACTCTTTAACCTCTTTCAGTATTTTTGTACTACTGGTGCATCAGATGATACTTTCCTAGAAGCCTCTATTTGTCTTATTCATAAAGAAGGTAAAGATCCGAAATTCTGTAAAAATTACCGTCCTATATCTTTGATCAATGTGGATTATAAAATTTTCGCTAAATTGTTGGCACTACGTCTTGAATCATTCTTAGCTCATTTAATTGGTCCAGAGCAATGTGGTTTGTCAAAGGCAGATTAACTTCTGATAATTCCCGGTTATTCTTCGATGTCTTAAACAAAGCGTCTACTCTATCCTATCCCTTAGCTACAATATCTATTGACGCGGAGAAGGCTTTTGATAGAGTTGATTGGTCTTTTTTATTTAAATCACTCCGTTGGCATGGTTTTGGACCTAAATTCATTTCCCTGGTATCCTTACTTTATACTACACCTACTGCTTCTACTATAGTTAATGGTCTTGTTTCAAATCGTTTTTCGCTTCATCGTGGTGTCCGACAGGGTTGTCCCTTATCTCCTCTCCTTTTTATTTTATCCCTTGAACCTTTTTGTCTCACATCCACCATAACTCTTCCATTTCTGGATTTCTATATGGAGATCAACACTTGAAGCTTTCTGCATATGCAGATGACATTTTACTTTTTATATCCAATCCGGCAGCCTCTCTTCCCCCATTATTACAAGAAATTTCAGACTTCTCGGCAGTATCAGGTTACAAAATTAATTCTGAGAAAACAGAAATTCTACCCATAACAAAATTTTGTTCTAAACATCATTTTGACCTAACAGGTTTCCGTTGGAATACTTCTAAAATTAAATATCTTGGCACATGGTTTACCAACTCTATTTCAGACTTAACCACAATTAATATGAAAGAAATCCTTGATCGGGTCTCTAAACTACTTACCTCCTGGAACCCCCTCTTCCTTTCATGGTGGGGACGCCTGGATTCTATCAAGAAGATGGTTACTCCGATATTGTTATATGTACTTTCAATGCTCCCAGTTTATATCCCCTCTTTTTACTTCAAAAAACTAGACTCTCTTCTCTCTAAATTTTTATGGAATGATAAAAAGTCCAGAATTTCTTTATCTCATCTCAGAAAGTTAAAATCTACTGGTGGTGTGAATTTCCCAAATTTTAGACTGTATCATAAAGCTTTTTGTCTTAGGCAGGCTTCTTACTGGCTTCATACCGGCATCTCTTCTCTTACACCTTTATGGGTTAAAATTGAATGCTGCCTTTTCTCCCCTTTTTCTATCCCAGAGATTCTCGCTTTTACTGCCAAAACTAATCTCACGTCTCTTCCACTATTTAAACACACCTGCTCATTGTTACGACCTCATTGTCAGCCAAAGACTCTCTCTAGGAATGCATTTTTACGTTCTCCTCTTTGGCACAATCGCCTTCTCCTCATTAACAACAGACCCTTGTTTTGGTCCTTTTGGAGATCTAAGGGTATCATCTGGGTTCAAGACATGTTTGATGGTCTTTCTCCTTGTTCTTTCCCCCAGTTCCAAAACATCTTTCAGTGTCCACGTTCGTTTTTGCGTAAATTAGTATTACTGATGGAAACAATTTTGGAAATATTGTATTCTCTTCCCCCTGAAGATTCCTTGCCTACGCAGGATCCACTTATAAAAATCTTGTCGTTGTCTCCAAAGGCCTCTCTCATATATACATTTTTTAATTCCACCGATCCGGAATGAATCAAGACTAAGGTGGAGCTTGCGTGGGAGACGGACTTGGGTTGTGTATGGAGCACTGACTTCTGGAGCAAGATTTGGACCAGATCATTAAAAATTTCTAGATCTGCATCTACTACTCAATCTATGTTTTTCCTATATCATAGACTGTTTTTTACTCCTCTCTCCATTGCCAATTTCACAAACTCTGATAATAAGGCTTGCTGGTCTTGTGATCACTCATTAGCTGATCTATACCACCTCCTTTTTCTATGTCCTCACGTTGCCTCTTTTTGGTCACAAGTTTGGTCTAGGATTTTGATTATTTTTAATCTTCACACTCCCCTATCACATATTCTTCTCTTCACGGGAAGTTTGTCGGATTCACTTGGATTAATGTCTCATGAACGAGGGTTGTTTGATCTTATGTTAGCATTGGCCTTTCAGCAAATTACACTTAATTGGAAGTGTTCAAACAAACTCTCAATCAAATCTTGGTGGAACACTTTATGCCATTATCACAGGTTGGATATTGCCTTCTCATCTTGTCAAAATCCACAGAGAAACAGAGATGCATTTTGGTTACCATTAACTGTTTATTTAAACAAGATTTCTATCACTGTGTCATCACGTATACGTTCTGAAAATTTCCAGCCTCCATGATTTTCTTATTCTACTCCTTTGCCTTTTTTCTATTTTAAAATATTCATTATTGTAATATTATATGAACATTTTATCTTTATTCCATTTGCTCCTGTTGTATATTTGTTGATATTTTATCCTCAGCTGTAGAGTATATTTTATTTTATTCCCCCCCCCCTTTTCTTTCCTTTTTCCCCTTCCCCTCTTTTCCTTATAATTCCAAAAATTGTAAACGGCTTTCTACTACTGTTTTATGGCATACTTTATTCCTCGTATATTGATTCTTCTTATTATTGTTACGGTTTCTTGCCATATGCTGTATGATGTACTTCTTGTTAAATAAAGCTTATTAAACTTTTTTTTTAAATCCGTCCACACGAATATATCCTGAGCAGACAACATCTATGATATGTCTGTTATAGATTGGAGTGAGAGTTATGACGCTTTGAGTCTTTGAGTCCAACTACACTGCTATGGAGATCCTAAGTTGACTCTGTACTTCACTGTATAACGCTGGATGATTTTTATAAGATCTATAGCAGCTTCATCAGCTACTTAGGGGTACTCGAGGTGTTTTTAAAGACTAAACAACAGACAAAATGAGGTGTTTCAGGTTCACCTGAGTGCTAGCACTGGTTTTTATGGTAAAATATCGATGGGAGGGGATTATTCTTATTGTCCTGAAGAAGGTGGTTTTTATCCGGTTCTACCCACCGAAATGCTTCAATGCCTAGTGGTTGTTAAATTTGGGAACACAGTTTCACATATTTGAAAAGAAATTCACTTCTACAATGTGTTACTTGTACTGTTTCCTACAAATTAACACTATTTAATGACAAATGTGAATGTCTTATGTATTATCTCTCCTTTTCTTTCTTTTTATGTATTTGATCTTGGATGAACTTTTGCTATTGGGTTTTTATTAATGTATTCACGTGAGATTTTATTCATTATTAAATTTGAAGACACATAGTTTTCTCAATATTTGGCTCTTTCAAGACTGGCTGTATGCATGTATGTGTGGTAGCGTAATTGCTAGTGATAGTTGCGGTTGATTAGTGATCTCCAAGAGAAATTATTTCAGGCTAAATGTCAGAATATGTAGACATAACAATTGTACTACAAAAATATATTCACCAAATATCAACTACCAAAATATCATGAACATAAGAACATACAGGTAAGAATAGATTTACTTGTCTTAACTTCAGATCTCTGTACCTTAATAGTGTATATATATCAAGGTATATATATGTACAGTTAAGTATAGTAAACCTATACATAACTAAATGTACTTACAATGAAGATGTTCAGGTAGTCATTATCTTTGCTATTATATTTTTGTAGCATAATTATTTCCAGTGATATTCTGCCACTAAACCATATGGAACAAAGGGCTTACCTGGCATTCCCACACCCCAAAAAAAGCTACCACTTAATAAAGTGATTGCTGATGAGCATGCTTTTGGTCATGTTAGATTTCACTTTCAATCCCTCTTTTGGAAGGATCACCTGATTCATAAAGCAGGTTAACTCCTCACTCCCACTCCATTTTCCTTCCTTTCATCTCTGTTGTACCCATCTTTCCCTTCCTCCTGTCCCCCTTGAGAATTTTAACACAGCTACGAGGCAGCATAAATCACTGTGAAAGAACATAGAACATCATAATCTAATTCTCAGGAACAGCAACCCATATTATATGGACTTAAATTTAACAGATAAGAAATTCCTGAACTCCATTCTTACAGAGAATTTTTTGTGTAATGGCATCTCAGTAGCTAGTGTGCATAGAGGTTCCTTGAAGTAAAGCTCCAACCAAGACAAATTTTCTATAGGCAAAGAAGGTCAATTATTAGAGAGAGATTGAGAGAGAGGGAGAGAGAAAGTGACAAAGAAAAGAGGGGAATATTGAGAGAGAGTGCGATAGAGAGAGAGAATAAAGAAATTATTTTTGAATTACCAATGTTTCAGCAGGCCAAGCACAAAACTTAATATAAAATAACAACATAGACTTGACAGCAAGGAAATTAAATATCTGTATTTTGTAGTCAAAAAGAAGAGTTTCTATAAAGTTGTTATTTGTATAGAATAAATAATGTTTCAGAAAAAAAACTCTGTAAAAATATTTTAAACAGTCCCTACAATATATAAGCAAAAATGGTGAAGGCTTCCACTGCTCATCTGCTGATTTCATTTGTGTTTGAGTTTTAGATAGTACTAGAGACCCAGTGCCAGATGAAATAAGCATTTTAAAAGTCGCAAACACTTCAATTTTGTGTTTGTGGGTGTTAAAATGCTTATTCTTATTTATTAATCCCATTTTAGCCATCAAAAAAGCTTTTCCAATTTCTAAAATGGGATTCCGAATGGATACTGATTCATTATCTGGGAGGGGCATGTGTAGGCATCCCTTCCAAATACCAAACTGGTATCCTATTTATCAATATTTTGCAACCACAATTCGGTCACAAAACATTGAAAATTTGCCGAAACTTCAAAGGTGATGGTAATGGATTCTCAAGACCTCTTCCCCTTTGTGAATGTAAAAAAAAGTTTGTTGAAGAGTAAGCAACAGGCCAAGGGACCACTCTCAACTCTTACTCAAATGCAAAAACATGAAACTTTTTTTTTTAAAATGCATCCCTTTTCCTTTAAGGAAAATTGGCTGCATTTAAAAAAAAAAAAAAAAACAATGTTTACTTTATTAAAAATGTGTTAAATCAAGGGGGAGGGAGAAAGAAGGAACTGTGATCCATTCAGCTTCCTTATTCGTAAATTAGATATCAAAATGAGAATGGATCACTTGACCTGAGTAACCAGGGTTTTATGAAATTCGTGCAGTGTACCAATAAAAAACCCTCATTCACGTACAAAAGTCGGAAAAGCGGTATATCTTGATTATCCGCCCTGCTCTTAAAAACATGACAGCATCATCATAGGGTTAGTTTTTGTATGCTTCCTCCATCCGGAGGAAAACCACTGGTTATTGCAGTAGTGATCAAAGAAAGGTGAAAGTGTTTTTAGTGAAGTGAATCTCAAAATGTTAAAAACTCATAGACCCCGATTTGTAAAATTTAATCAATCTGGGTTCGAGATATATTAAAATCTGTGTCGTGCGTGGGAAGACTAGTTAGTGGTCTAACGCACTGTGAGTGTCCATAAAAGGTCGACATGTTTCAGCCCCAGTGATTGCCCTTGTGGGTCAAGTGGGCTTTCTTCAGGACCTAAAAAAAGGAAAAGTGGTGGAGACCTTATTTTGTATGGGTCTCTATGTATCAGGGTGTATTGACCCGATTCTCATGCGGTCAAGTAGTACCTGTTCAGAGTAAAGGAGGAAACAAAAAGAAAAAAGATGCGAGTATCATTTAGCGCATTTTCTCAAAAAGTGGCGTGCTGTCTTTTCTCAGAAGAAATAATGATAAAGAAGAACATTAAAAATAACTAAAAAAATGGCAATTCTTTCTCTCCTGCGTGAAATTTGGCAAACTTTTTAAGAAACATTTTTTCTCTTTTGTTTCCCATACGGTGCTCAATATGGAAATATATTACCATATATTTGTCTTTAAACTCCTGAGGTGTCATGTTAAGATTGACAAGAAGAAAATCCCTGAATTGGCCAAAACCAAGATTCGCAAATAAAAGAACCAGGACTTAAAAGATATCCTGGTCCATACCAGACCACCACCACAAATACGAGAGGAACCAACCCCAAGGCTATGGGATAACCCCCCCAGTGGTGGGCCATTACCCATGCGGTTCCTGTTCTGTCTGCAATTTGACAACCGCAACAAAAACCATCCAACTTCTGCCGAATTTTAAGTGGACGATCAAATACCACACGAATTGCAACACAACACATGTGATCTATATGATCACGTGTCCCTGTGCCTTACGTTACATAGGGATGACATGTCGGAAAGCCAAACAAAGAATATGCGAGCATAAGAGCAACGTCAAGTGCAAAAGAAGCACAACAAAAATGAGCAACCACTTTATAGAAGCAAAACACACCCCCAGTGATTTAAAATGGGTAATTTTGGAAACCTTGGCAACAAAAAATCACAATGCAGAAAAAATACTCTTCGAAAAAGAACAGAGATGGGTGCACCGGCTTCAAACGAACATCCAAGGGCTCAATGAAAATATTCCGTGGCTGAGCATAGGACATTAAAATATAATCTGTACTTTAGAAAACCACCCTATAAAACTCTTGGGTTGGACAAGTATACGAGAATTGCCTAAGTTGTATACCTTACTAAAGTGATAGAGCTACACTAAGGGCCCAATTCTGATGCGGGTTGGAAAAGCTTCCCGACCGAGGGCCTGATTCTGATGCGGTTAGGAAGGCCTCCTAACGGCATTTGCTCCTTCCAAATCGTATCGGGAACGTGTCTTCCCGACCGAGGGCCCAATTCTGATGCGGTTAGGAACAAATGTTCCCATTGAAGTCAATGGGAGTTCAACCAAATCGTATCTGGAAGCATCCGGATGCATCCTACTCCGCCGGTCGGACTTTCCCGATCCGAGTGGGTCGGACACCATTTCCCAACCGATTCGGTCGGGAAGCTTTTCCAACCCGCATCAGAATCGGCCCCTAAGTCTGTTCTTTCCATTTTTTCCTTTCAAAACCGGCTCTTTTCTAATATATCAGAAGCCGAAATCTCGCCCCCCCCCCTTTTTAAACCAGAGCCGAATAAATACATTAAGGTAGAGTCAACACAAGGCATTTTTACACTGGGCAGCAGGTATTTATTGCAATAAGAAAAACCTTCCAATTAGAATTTATTCTTTACTATCTATTTTTATTTATAAAAACACTTCTGAACCAACTTGCTAGACCGCTATAACCATTTATTGACATTCCCTCATTAACAATGGAATTAGTCTTTCCTTTATTTCTATCCCCGGCTGTATAAAACATCACAAGCCAGAAGCCAAACACATCCAGGCAACCAGAGGAAGTGTCAGCACAAGTCGTACTACACTGCACAGCAGGTATTGAGAAGGAGCCACGAGGACGGAAAGCTGTAAAACCGTAACGTATTTTACTCAACAGAATCTAAATTGCTTTATACTGTTGTCCCTAGCAGGTAACAAGCTCCCTGGTTGCCCGTTGAAATCCACAATTTAAGACTCAAGGTATGAAACCATGCCGTTTTAGAGCGGTTTGATAATACGTAATTCAAATCTAGTCATTAGCATTTATTTAATAAACAGATAGCGCATGATATACTAATATTTATCAAAAGGTCTGATGAGAATAAGCTGCGGTCATCTATTAAAAACACTGCTATAAGATTGTTTCTACCACAACTTCAGTTAACCTTTCTTTAACACACATTAGTATATCAACAGTAATTACAACAGACCGCCTACCAAGTCGCTTTCTCTGAGGAACACTCGCAACTATAGGTATACTGCACATATGACATCGGGGTCCATACTATCACCAAGAATAAGGTGCAGAACTATTAGACTAACCCAATTTTCTTCTTGTCAATCTTAACATGACACCTCAGGAGTTTAAAGACAAATATATGGTAATATATTTCCATATTGAGCACTCGTATGGGAGACAAAAGAGAAAAATGTTTCTTAAAAAGTTTGCCAGAATTTCACGCAGGAGAGAAAGAATTGCCATTTTTTTAGTTATTTTTAATGTTCTTCTTTATCATTATTTCTTCTGAGAAAAGACAGCACGCCACTTTTTGAGAAAATGCGCTAAATGATACTTGCATCTTTTTTCTTTTGTTTCCTCCTTTACTCTGAACAGGTACTACTTGACCGCATGAGAATCGGGTCAATACACCCTGATACATAGAGACCCATACAAAATAAGGTCTCCACCACTTTTCCTTTTTTTAGGTCCTGAAGAAAGCCCACTTGACCCACATGGGCAATCACTGGGGCTGAAACATGTCGACCTTTTTATGGACACTCACAGTGCATTAGACCACTAACTAGTCTTCCCACGCACGACACAAATTTTAATATATCTCGAACCCAGATTGATTAAATTTTACAAATCGGGGTCTACGAGTTTTTAACATTTTGAGATTCACTTCACTAAAAACACTTTCACCTTTCTTTGATCACTACTGCAATAACCAGTGGTTTTCCTCTGGATGGAGGAAGCATACAAAAACTATCCCTATGATGATGCTGTCACGTTTTTAAGAGCAGGGCGGATAATCAAGATATACCGCTTTTCCGACTTTTGTACGTAAATGAGGGTTTTTTATCGGTACACTGCACAAATTTCATAAAACCCTGGTTACTCAGGTCAAGTGATCCATTCTCATTTTGATATCTACTTTATTAAAAAGCAATCACAGACATTGTAGCCTGCTAACCCCAGCTGGCCACCATCCCTAAGTTCATATCCAATCAGAATGAGTTGCAATCTGTGACATATCTCATTAAATTCATGAAGTAGGTCAGATTGCGACCCACTAAGATTTGGAATTTTAAGAACCAACCTATTAGTATGCAGGCTGGGTCTTAAAATTATTTACTGGCTCACTGGTAAATTGCACCAGTGTTTTGTAACCAGTAAATAGTACATCTGGTCATTAGTGGAGAAGTGTGGCTCAATGGTTAGAGCGGCAGACCCTGATGCAGAGATCTGGTCCGGGACCAGGGTTCAATTCCCGCCTCGGCGGGTCTTGGGCTCAATTTCCTCGGACCTGATAATTCTCGCCTCGGTGCCTATTCTAATCATGGGTCCCACTCTGCAACTCTGGGCAATAGCTTGCTTAATCTCCACAACGGCCCCAGCAGCGCTGGGATGCCTGGCTTCACCTTGGGAGTGCCCAGGAGTGGACATTTCACAGGGAAAAGCCAGGAAGGGTTCCACAGCGGTATGCGTACAGCGCCAGGACACCCCTTTGGGGGTATAAGTGCGCTTTACAAGTACAAATTTCATTTCATTTCATTTCATTAGTGCTGAGTTTATATGACCTTGGTTGTAGTTGTCATGATTTTCTCTGCATGATCCTTAAGGTGCAATGTTTCTGCATCCTATGGATCTTTGACGAAGGACCTAACCAAGTGAAAGATAACAGCAAATCTGCCAAAGAAAGTCCAATTTCATTGTCCACTCCGCAGCGATATAACCACCCTAATCAGTATGCACTCAAATGCAGAATCCTACTTGTGGGGACTCCACGAGCTCCACTACTGGATCCAACAAAGTATGGAGTTAACTCAAAAAATAGGGGTGCAAAAGTTGCAGGCAAACACAAAAAGGCAATCTTCCCTGCATGTTAGGGAAAGAACATATAAGGGCAAAGGTAATGTACCACCACTTGTTTGCAACACTTTCAAGTGCCCACATTCATACTAGAAATTCCACTATCTGAGAGGGAACAATCCGAATTTCCACTGACTACCCCAACCACTCCTAAGTGGCTGCTCATAAAGTGCTGAAAGCTCTGCCACACTAACAGAGAATGCTCAGTGTGACAATTTTTCCACCATCACCTTGCATGTGAGAAATCTCCCAAAAACTCTGAATGGGTACTAAAGCCTTTGGCATTGTTTCTCTTCTACGAAGAAATAAACTGAAATGGGCACTAGGTGTAATCTATTTGTGTATGGCCTGCTTCATCTTTCTGAAGCTGCAGTCATCATACAACAGTTTTTTGGGCTGTAATGTAAGTACTAAATATTAGGGGTGGGCGGAATTTGCGTAGTCACGCTACTCAAAGCTCCGCAAAACGGTAAAAAATCTCCGCAAGCACGCAAAAGTTCTGCGAACACGCGGAATTGCTTGTTCCGCCCGTTCACGGTGCTTTTTTCCAGTTCGCGAACGCTGTTTGCGTGTTCGGGGAGAAATATCTCACGAACACGCATTTTGAAAGCGCGAACAAGAAAAAAACTCCGCGAAGGCGTGGATCGCGGAATTGCCAAAAATTCCGCAAATTCCGCGAGCGGAACTGAATTTACCGCCCAGGCCTACTAAATATATACATAGAATCGTTTAATAACTGCTTAAAATGTGCCTCAAATTTTCTTATTGTTGTTGACTTGTGACATCAGTTGTTAACTGCAATACAGAAAAAGAAACTATTACTCAACTGTAATACATTATTAAAGTTGAGCGGTGGCCCCATATTGGTGATGCAGAGCTAACAAACAGAGTAACAGGCAAGCCAATGAGCATAATTGCAACTACTGTTTAATCAATTGTAGTTAGAAACAAGGTTTTCAGGTCTTTCTTCTGAACTAGTGTGTCCTGGATAAATTTTTCTCATTACTAGATAAGGCGACGTTTATTTAAAGAAAATTGGCTTCCTTGTCTCTGAAAAGAATGAATCTCCATATTTACACAACTGAAATATAATCCATTTGACAATTAACAAATGAAACTGCTTAAAATATTGTGTGCAAAGGGTTACATACTGAATATTGACATGTTAGTTTGCACAGTATAGATGCACAATTTATTGTACCTCTCTGCAACCTTAGATGTCTTTCATAAGAAGGAACACGAGACCTGGTTTTAAATGAAGGTTTGGAGAAGGGCAATGGTGCGACAATGCAAAGTAAGAAAAAAATACATCATACACTGTATTAGAGATATTATATGGCTATATATAGGAACTTAACCTTCTACCTTGCTCTATATGGTCACAGATCTCTCCCTTGACATGCAGTATCATAAGGAATGGTAGGTGATACTTAATCACATTTATTATTCAGATTTTGATATTAATGTGTTTTTTACTGGTGTAACGAGGTAGCAACCTCAATCTGTCTATACTAGCTGATAAATCATTTCCAGCAATGGGTCTTTCAGGCCACCAAAAATCAGTTAAGGTTCAATTTTGCAGTTCAGTCCTACAAGACAACAGTTTCCTCAATAACAAGGTAGTAGACAATGAGATATTTCTGAAGGTTTCCTGTATAGAGTTTGGACTCAAAAACCACAGAGCTGCAGGAGGAGCAGAAAGACTCATACCACATGGGACAATTAATTTAGAATAACAACAGCCTCCTCCACCATGCCACCTGTCACATGTTAGTAACCTGGCTACAAGAGGCACTCTACCAAAAACGTACCACGTTTCCTTTTAAGGATCTTTTCTGAGACCCATTCAAGAGCTGCTCCATGGTGTTCAAAGGATGAGAACAATGTCCTTGGAATTTTTTTCGGCTGGTCTAAAAAAGGTCTTAATTCTTTCCTGCAGAGTGCTAGAAAAGGTGCCTTTTGAAATCCACTTTAGTCTTATGAATGATTGTTCATGATTGTGCAGAGGTGGTTTTCTGAATGAAAAACTTCAGAAGACTTTGGGCTTGATTTAGATCTCAGTGGTTGCTCCGTCACAATGGTGATGGATAACCCATCCGCCAAAATATAAATCCTATAGGATATAGTGGGATTTATATTTCGCCAGATGGGATATCCGTCACCGTTCTGATGGAGTAACCCGTCCGCCAAGATCTAAATCAGGCCCTTTATCTTGCCAGATACTTTATAAGCACATGAGAATTTCGGAGTAGTTTGTTTACTGGAAACCCTAAGGCACAAATCGGGGATTTGAGCTTTCCCCCCGGTCAAAGAACTTAATCATGAAAAATCAGGTAAAAAACTTGACATGAAAAAGAGAAATAGAAAACTCCTAGCAGCGATCCTACCTATTTTCTTTCCACTAAAATGTCCCAGCCTGACATACAGCAAAGAGATAAAGAAGGGAAAGGATATTTTGGGCTACAGTGACAACTACATAACATAACATAATTCTTTTGTCAATGACTGGATGCAGTGAACCTCTCTCTAGTTTCCTTCACGACTGACCTGAACAAAGGGCAACTCCTTGCACTAGCTATGGTGCCACCCTGCACTTATCATACTTGTGAAAGGTGTCACATGTCTCCTTATGGGGTCCAGTTAGGAGGAAAATGCCACAAACACTAGAAATAATCTCCTTGTCATTATGGATAATTCTTGATTGAAAAGGAAGTACCTTATTTGGGTTAGGAAGCAAGATACCAAGACTACCCTGAGACAGCATATAAAAAGTGTGTAGCATAATCTTCTGGTCCAGAAACTCGAACTAGGAAAACAGACGCGGTAAAAAGGAACACAAAGCAGGGGAAAAAGTATTGAAGGTAGGAGATGAATTTTATGAAATATAAGGGAATCAAAAGCATTGAGACACATCCTTCTCAGCTCCAACCTCCATTATATATGAGTAGAACAGAAAATGATTTTACTGTAAATTGGTTGAACACTATCTTGGACAGAGAAGGTCTGGCAGCCCAAACTGGGAAGACAACCATCTAGGTCAGCAATGAATATAACAATATTCAGATCCACCATCCGATTTGGTTCTATATAGTAGGCGGAAGACTGATCAAATGCCCAACGTCTTGCCCATCTGGTGTCACTTATTCCTCCATATCACTGTACCCTTGCTCTGATTCTGGCCTGGCATCTTGCACTGTGTTCAGAGCAGCCCAGACTTCCGGAGCCATACTCTCTCAAGCCATGGGCTGTAGTCCTGGGTAGGGGTGGGCGGAATTTGCGTAGTTGCGCTACGCAAAGCTCCGCGAAACGGTAAAAAACCTCCACGAGCGCGCAAAAGTTCCGCGAACACGCGGAATTGCTTGTTCTGCCCGTTCGCGATGCTTTTTTCCTGTTCGCGAACGCTGTTTGCGTGCTCGGGGAGAAATATCTCGCAAACACGCATTTTGAAAGTGCGAACAAGCAAAAAATTCAGCGAAGCCGCGGATCGCGGAATTTTTGGCAATTTCGCGTTCTCCGCAGAACGCAAAATTACCCAAATTCCGCGAGCGGAACGGAATTTACCGCCCAGGCCTAGTCCTGGGCAAAGCAGATGTGGAATCTTTCCTACATATTGTGCACTGCCTCCCCTTTTCCAAAGTCACTCTCCAATGAGTTCTGTCTTTTGTAACATCTATCTAAGCTTTCCATTGTACCCTACTTCACATGAAAAGGGAGAATGCACGTAAGTGGTGTGTGGCCTTGCCTCCTTGACTGTATGCTCTTGATTAATAAACCTTCACACAAACAGAATTATTCTATGCATCAACATCAAGTGGGAAGGTAACAATGTGTGCAGTGAGGCCAGTGCTTAATTTGGGAGGGTGCGGGCCACCGGCACTCATTTTTGGGGACTGGCATTTACTTTTCCTCATCTCAGAGGAAAAAGGGAAAAAACATACAAACAAGAAAGAGGGAGGAAGAGAAAGACAGAAAAACTGTAAATAAGGGAGAAAGGAGGAACCTGAACTAGTGAGATAGAGGGGCGGGGAGTGTCTGGCAGTAGATTAAAGAGGCCAGATGTGGATTCAGGTCTACGTAACCTTGGCAGTAGGTGCGATGGCCTTTAATAGCGCTGTCTGTGGACATCTGAGCAGCACTTTGGACACCAACAGTCATTCTTTTACAAATTTTGGGGCATATTTATAAGCCCCTTGCTCTGCCAGAACATCACTTTTTGTGACACTCCGGCTGTGCAAATCACAAAATCATATCTAGATCACACAACGCCACTATGTGTGACTTGAAATGACCTCATAGATATGGAGTAAGGAAAGGCAGCACAAATCGCTGCATTACCTTACTCTGCGCTCTGAAGGCATTCCATGGCCGTTGCAGTGGGTTTTCCCACGCAACACCAATGGATTTTGACACTTCCCCAGATTTATGAGAGCATGTCAACCTGGGAAAGTGCCAAAACCTTACGCCTCCCGAGATGAGGGGCAACGAGGAGAAATATATTTATTTCTCCTCATTTTTTCCTCTTTGTGCATGTGCTGCATTCTGCAGCACACATAGAAAGAGGAAAATGCCTCTTAGGATTGTTTCTGTGCAGGAAGGGGCACCAAAACAATTCTGCCGACAACACAGGCACCATTGTGCAAGGGTTTCTGAGTTGGCGCTATATGCATTAACAGCGCTAGCGCAGGGGGAAAGGACAGGAATGCACCCTATTGCATATATACGGTGCATTTCTTCCTTTTCACTTTGGCATAGGGCAGCGCAGCAAGCTCACTTGCTGTGCTGTCCTACGCCAAATCCCCATTAATGAGGGCCTAAGTACTGAGTGTGGCTGAGGAAAATAAAAATGACTAATAAACTATCGAGTATAGATGCAACCACCTCATTTGGCTGTGAATATATCCTGTAAAAACAGTGTATACTTCCTGAAGAACCTTATCTTCCTTTGTAATGTGGAGCAAAATCCTTACTTAGATTGATACCCAATCCAGAACAAGCATTTGCAATGCAATTGGTCTCGCCTTTGGTACCTTATATGTATTTAGCTATGCAGCACATTAGCCTGGGTGCTGATACATCTACTGTTCTTTAACATGGAGGGAAAGTAAGCACCAAACTGCGTGACATGCCAGGTATGGGAACACATGGAGAAAAATATTGCCTTTCAGCAGGAAATGGTATAGTCTAAAGCGCTGTTTTTAATATAAAATCAGGGCCTTCGGTGGTCATATCACTGAAAATACAAAATTTGAAAAAAATATTATTGTCTACGGGTGCTCGTGGAAGACAATTTCTATGGACTGGAATCTAGAGAATGCTAAAGTGAATCTGGTATTTTACTGACCTCTGCTGGTCGTTTTCTAACAAGAAAGTTAAATAGAGGCAGTTGCCAGAATTTTTTTAAAAGAAAGTCCCTCAGCAGAAAGCAGTTCTGGTATTTTACTGACCTCTACTGGTCGTTTTCTATCAAGACAGTTAAATAGAGGCAGTTGAACAAGCCGAAAGTAATTCTGGTATTTTACTGACCTCTACTGGCCGTCTTCTATCAAGACAGTTAAATAGAGGCAAACAGACAAAAAGTCCCTAAGTGGAAGCAGACAAGTCCTAGGGCTGATCTTCAGAGTCCACAAAGTACATACGCATATAAGTATATACTAAAGTATATACAAGAGGTCTCGAATGTGCAACCTAAAAAAGGGGAAAACAGAATTACAAGGCCGGGGGGACATTACAGTAACACATTCCCCATTCCCACGCGTCCCTTTCTGAAAGATCTGTGCCACTACTCTGTGTATGGGTTCACATAGATTACAAAATAAATCAACATGTCTGTTTTTGACATATATTTCTCAAATATTAAGGGATAGGTTACTTCTTCAGATTGTCCCATCTATTAATTCAAATTTCACAAGTGACGTATTTGTGTCTTCTAGTCCTGGAAGAAATGGAGACTGTCTATAAAAATCCAAGGAACGGTCACATGCATTGTCGATGAAACATTATTTTTCTGTGCTACATATGCAACAACTTAAACACTTAAAAATAAACAGCAATTTCAATTAATACAACCAACTGACACTGAATTAGTGGTGTGTGAAATTCGCATAGTTGCTTACGTGTTATTACGTGATATTCCGCAAAAATTAAGCGAAGTTATGTGGAATGGAAAAACAGCATTGAGTGCATAAAATGCGTCCTCGCTTCCATTTGGGCGCGTGGACGCACCTTGCGTTGAAAAAAGTGCAAAAAACATAAGTGTCTCAAACAACAGCTGTTTACTTTCTGGTCCTTGGTGTTGTTCCCCTGCTACTCCCATGCAAAAATAAATGTTGCTGCAAATGCAGTGATTATGACACGTAGCAAAATAGTGGATTTCTGAGAATTTTGCATCACAAAACTAACACGAAATTACACAGGATTATTATGGCATACAGATATTTCACTCTGGCCTACACAGGATGTTTTTTCAATTTTCTTTTATGCTATTATTGAAGGGGTAACCTAAAATACAGAGCTATCCGTATGGTTATGAAAGTGTGCCTTCACCAGATAGTTTAACAGAACTTTTGAAATAAAAGTAGGCATAAAACTATGCTTCATGATGATGCAGACATTGAACAAATTCCTCCATGATCATAAATTTCAGTTTGCAACGTAAAAATAGCATATACTTTACTTTCCCGCTGCGCACAGGAGTACTGGAGTGTGGCACATTGTCGCTTCACTGTACTGGCTAGAAGATTGTATCTGCTGGTAATAAACAACATCCAAAATATGAAAAGAAAACAAAATGGACATATGTACCCGAACACAATTTGTTTAATACGCCATGTGTTGCCAGAGTAGCAAAAAAAAAATGGCATAACTTTATTCACGGAATAAATTCCATATAGAGTTGCTGCTCTCACACTTCCGGGTCAAGAGGTTATGCCACGCACCTGTAATTTCTGTTATTTTAAAAAAGTGACCTCAAGGTGTCTGCCCTCTTCCAATAACCAGAATGAATTGTCGCCTGTCTGTGCATTTCCCAAACAAACGCACATAGATAGTAGTGATATAAAATCTAGCAGTTTATAAAAGGGCCTCCCAGATTCAAAATCAATACCCTTGATTTTTTACACTCACTCGGTTCCAAGGTCCAGGAATGATCTATTATAACTCCCGGAGTGTCGAGTTGTGTGACAAATTGAGTTTGTAGCCTATTTTCGACTGGGGCAGAGTTTGCAAGATGACCAGCGTGCCCTGTGCTCTGCTCCAGCGTATCTTAAGTTGAATCGATAGCCTTGCGGTTTACCTTATATGACCCGTGTGGTGAGATACAAGGTTATCCGGGGGGAGCCTTAATGAGGCTGTCGGCTTCTCCTCCCGCTGGCCCGTCTCACCCAGAGCGCAGACCCTGAAGGTTTTCCGTTCAAGGTTCGTTTGTTCGCACACCGCATTATGTAGATGGGGCTCTTGGACCTTCGAAGCATGCACATTCGGCCTGTCTAGCTGGGAATGACGCACAGCGTAACAGAAGAGCGGCTCCCGGATCTACCTACCTCCCTCTCTGACATTCGGCCCTGTTCAAGGACAACTGGTAAACAAAAAAGTGCACAAAATAGTAAAAGCCATCATTCTGCTTTTGGGATTCAATACGAGCATTTGAGTAAATTAAAACTTTCATTTCATAAGGATCTAAAACCCATTATTAAATACTTTTATTAATACACGACGTATCACTTTTTGTCTCCACCAGCGAATACCAAATATTTCAAACATTAAGTGCAAAAATATGACAAACTAATATCTACTGTGAAGTGCAAAATTAGAGAAAGGTCACTTGAGACCAGAGCAGATGTCCTAAAAAAGAAGTGGGGGTACTAACCTAGTTAGGCAGTATGCAAGTGACATCACGGCGCACGACATCACGGCGCACGACATCATGGCGCACAACATCACGGCGCACGACATCACGGCGCACAACATCACGGCGCACGACATCATGGCGCACGACATCACGGCGCACGACATCACGGCGCACGACATCACGGCGCACAACATCACGGCGCACAACATCACGGCGCACAACATCACGGCGCACAACATCACGGCGCACAACATCACGGCGCATGACATCACACATGGCATCACAGGAATTGACATCATAGGAAGTGGCATCAAAAGCCACGACTTTACAGGAAGTGGCATTGTTAGACCTGGCATCCTTGGCGTGGTTTTCCCTGACTTTTTTACTCTACCTCCTGTGTTTTTGATGCTCTGCTGGATTTCGTTTTTGCTGGCTTAGATGCTTTGGGCACTTTGCCACACCTGATCAGTGTCAAAGTGCAAGTGATCCCTGTGTAAATTGATATTGTGATTGGTTCTCCCTGATTGGCATATTTGATTTACCAGTAGGTCCCTAGTAAAGTGCACTGAGTGTGCCAGGGCTGGTAAATCAACTGCTACTAGTGGGCCTGCAGCACTGATTGTGCCACCCACATGAGTAGCCCTGAAAAGATGTCTCAGGCCTGCCACCGCGGTGCCAGTGCGCAGTTTGTTAACTGCCATGTCGACTTGGCAAGTGTACCCACTTGCCAGGCCCTAACCTTCCCTTTTCTTACATATAGGACACCCCTATGGAAGGCCCAAAGTACCCCCCTGGGCAGGGTGCAGTGTATGGTAAAGGTAGGACATGTGCTGATGTGTGTAACATGTCCTGATAGTGAATTACTGCCAATTTCGTTTTTCACTATTGCAAGGCTACCTGTTCCCATAGGACAGAATGGGGAGTTTGTTTATAACATCTTATAAACATAATTGCCCCTGGGAACAAGGTAGGATAGTAAAGTTTAGTATGCCTGAACTCAGAATGTTAAAATGCATCTTTTAGTGAGTGTGATTTTTACATTCTGTGTTTGAAAATACCACTTTTAGAAAGTAGGTATTTTCTTGTTTAGCCATCCAGTGTGCCTCTGCTAGGATGTGGATTGACTGCCTGGATTTGGAGTGTCAGGGGCTGGGGAGGAGCAGTGGCTCCAGGGAGCCTGATGAGTCAGGGCTGGGCTGAATAGACCTGGGCTGCATTTAGAGTAGGGGGGAGAAGATTTCCTTTCACCTGAATGGGCTTGGTCTGCTTTCCACAATGCTGTCTCCACCTCCGGCCAGGAAGCTGCACCAGAGAGGACAGAACTGGTTTTGGCTGGGCACAGGGCTTCTCTGCACAAAGAGAACAAAGACATTTTGGGGTATAAGTATTAGACCTAAAACCCCTGAACTTTAGATCATCCCTGGAATTCAAGAGGACCCTCTGCCAAGGAGAAGAGCTGGAGAGACTGAGGAGAAGTACTGCCCCTTTGCTGTGTGCTGTGTGGGGTTTGCCTGTGGTTGCTGTTCTTGCCTAGGAAAGGAGAAGGACTTTGCTGTGTGCTGTGTCCCCTGCTTGAAGGAGATCTCCAAGGGCCTTTGTGTGCTGGCCTCCTGTTCTGAAGTCTCAGGAACACAAAGACTTCACCCCCAGCTCCCCTGAACTCTACTGCTGTGAGTTCTGACCTGCCAGGAGGTGCCTGTGCCAGTATTGGACCTCTGGAGGTAATTGCTGCTGTTTGGGAGCTGGAAGAAAGAAGAAACTTGAAGAACTGCAAAAATCGAAGCATCGCTCTTCTTGCGGCTGTTTTTCCGATGCATCTCCATGGCACAATAAGAATTTCCACGCATCGCCGTGCCGCTGCGAAAACCGACGCAGCGCCTATCGCCGCTGCAAGAATCGACTCATTGAGGGATCGCGGCTGAAGAAAACTAATGCAGAGCAACGCTCACCGCCGCATAGATTATCGACGCATCCCGGATTTCCACGCATCGCACCTGTGCGGCAAGTTTTCCTAACGCATCAACTGTGGACCGGAACCGTCACGAAGAATCAACGCATCACTTCCCCCTACAGACTGGATTCGACGCATCACTTCTCCTGCGTGCAGCGGAACTGTCGCATCGCCTCCCCAAGGTCTCAGGAACTGACGCATCTCTTTATTTTCGATGCTTCTTCACTATGCGGCTGTTTGGCCTTGTGAATTTTGACACAACTACAGGTACTTTGTGTAAAAGTCACGCACCCATAGTTTTCTATGGTACAAGTTCTTGAAACCTTTTGAAAGTCATATTTTTAACTGTGTATGTTGGATTTTTGTCATTTTGGTCTTGTTTAGTTTAGATAAAGTTATTTTATTTTTCTAAACTGGTGTGGTGTCTTTTTGTGGTGTTTTCACTGTATCACTGTGAGTGTTGGTACAAATACTTTACACATTGCCATTGGGATAAGCCTGTCTGCTCGTGCCAAGATACCAAGGGGGTGAGCAGGGGTTATCTAAAGTGTGTATCCCCCTTACCCTGACTAGACGCAAGGGTCCCTATTTGGACAAAGGTACCTACCTCTGCCAACTAGAGACCCCCATTTCTAACAGACACCTTGCAGGTATGAATTTTGTTGGTATGTGGAAAGTCTTGTGTCATGTTATCACCACTATCCCATGTGCATGGTGACAGTATACCTTTCATTACACCTTGTATTGAATGTTTAAGTCCTGGGGTGTTTGGAGGTTGACCTGCTATCAAAACTGACATATTTAAAAGGGGCTGATTTATCAAAGAGTTTACCTATTATGTGTCTGGGGGTAAATGTGATAGTACATGTAGGCAAACATTCTTATGAGCTAGGTATTTCACCAATCAATGAAGGAATAAAATACCGGCAAAAAATCAAATATGATTTTAATTTTCACAGATTCTCCACAGTGTAATATAATTTGATCAGACCAAAATATACTTCCAAACCCTGCATCTTTAACCCAACCACACAGGGGGGAGCAGGGGTTATCTAAAGTGTGTATCCCCCTTAGCCTGACTAGAAGCAAGGGTCCCTATTTGGACAAAGGTACCTACCTCTGCCAACTAGAGACCCCCATTTCTAACATTGGTAGTCAGCGGTGAGGATTTGAACCTGTATTTGTACTTGACCCACAGTGATTGGTGTACATCACTAGTTTAGTGCAGACCACTACGCAACCACATACTGTGTTTTGCTTTTGGTTCTATTTTTGAGTAACCCTTAAAGTATCCACGCATCATGTCTCAGAAGGGTAAACCAGCAAGTGAGATGGCAGAATTGAAGTTTGATATTGAAATGTTGCATACCTACAGAGTAGATCAGCTCAAGCAATTTTGCAAAGATTTTGAATGTCCCATGAAGAGCAGCTCCAGGAAGGAGGTGGATGAGGATGCACAAGGGAATTGTTTCAGGTCACAGGATCTGCCTGTATCAAGAGTAGCCTCCAGGGCTGGCAGCAACCATTCCGCTAGAAATTTTTCCTCCCCAGAGGAGCTGGAGGAGAACCAAAGAGTTAGAGATCATGAGTTAGAAGTCATGAGGCTCAAGATGAAACAATTGGAAATGGAGAAATAAAAGATGGCAGAGGCGAGCAAGAACACTCGTGCCTTGGAGGAAAAGACATTGCTTTTGGCTCATGAGTTGAGCATGAGGGAACTGGACATTAAAGCTAAGCAAGTGGAGTCCAGTTCAAATGGTGGCAGCGTACAGCCAGTGCAAGGGGGTAAGGTTTACATACCCAAGGACCTAGTGCAGAATTACCAGAGAGGTGATGATATTTATGCTTAGTTTACGGTGCATGAGGCAGCCTTGAGAATGAATGAGGTTCCTGAGAGGCATTGGAGCCGGCCCTGTGAAAACACTTTGAGGCCACTGGAAGGGACACCCTGTCACCTTTGGAGCAGGCGGGTAACCTGATCTATCCCCACATGAAAGAGGCTTTATGCCTTAGGTATGGGCTCACACCAGAGCAGTACAGAGAGAAGTTCAGGAACTTTAGGAAGCTTGATTTTCATACTTGAGTTGAATGTGTGAACATGTATAACCGTGCACTGGATGGTTGGATAAAGGGCAGCAAGGTAACTGATTACCAGGGGTTGTACAACTTGATTGGTTGGGAGCACTTGAGTAGTCTGTGTGTTCCAGAGCTGCGCCAGCATCTATTGGATAGTAAGCTTACTGACCCCAGGGAGCTTGCTAAGGAGGCGAACCACTGGACTAGCACCAGGGTCCACAAGGGGATTGTGGGTAACCCAGCCAAGGGTGGGCAGGGTCCCCAGCAGAAGAGTGGGGGGACAAGGGTAACCAAAAGGAGTTCTCTAAAGGGCCCCAAAACAGTTCCCAGGGTAAGGAATCCCAGCCCCCCCAAGCCTAAAGTGGCTTGGCCCCCGGCTTGGCCCCCCTAAGGCAGGCACGACAGCCGGGGTCCCCCCCGGTGTTATACATGTGGTCAGGTGAGCCACATTGCAAGAGATCCCAAGTGCTCCAACGCACCACCAGCACCCACTGGTGCACCGTCACCGGGGTTAGTGAGTGTAGTCCTGGGGGAGGAATTGGTTCCTAGTGAAGGTGGGGAGCCAGCAGTTATGACCCTTGTCTCATTAGGAGACAGAGAGATGGTCCAGGGGTCCTATCTGCCTGAGAACATTAAGAAATACAGACAGTGGGTGACCATCAATGGGAGGAGGGTGGAGGCTCTGAGAGACACAGGAGCCAGTGTGACATCGGTCAGGTGTCAATGGGTGTCTGAAGAGCAGGTTATTTCTGATGTACTTCACCCTGTAGTTGTAGCAGACAACTCTGAGCGCCTGTGTAAGGTGGCGCTAGTTCCCTTTGAGTAGAGGGGGGTCTCAGGTTCCTTGAAGGTCGTTGTCAGTCCGTCCATGCCTGTAGACTCTGCTTGGCAATGACATGGAGAATTCCCCATGGAAGGAGGTAGAACGCCAGGCTCATTTGGAGATGTTGGGTCTGCCTGAGTGGGTCTGTGTGACCACTCGGTCAATGGCAGCCAGTAGGGGTAATCAAGAGGACCTGGAGCCTGAAACAGTGGCCCAGGTGCCTGCCAGAAAGAGGAAGGGCAGGGGTCGTGGGAAACCAGCCCCAAAAGTTCCCATGGTCCAGGAAGAAGCAGACCCTGATGGGGATGCCCTGGAACCCACAGGGGAGCAGGTAGCTGAACTGGGAGACCTACCGGAGCTGACCCATTGGCAGCAGGAAGGGGGTCCCTCCAGGGAGGAGTTCTGCAGAGCGCAGATGGAGTGCCCTACTCATTGGTTTGCGGCAACAGGCTGCAAACCAGGCAGCAGGTGATCAGTCTGGATCACATCTGATTTACTGGGAAGATGGATTGTTGTATAGTGAGCCTAAGGTCACTGAGCCCAGTGCAGCCCATGTGATGGTGGTACCCGAGAGCTTCAGGACCTTCCTACTGGGTCTGGCTCATGACGTGCCTCTAGCAGGACATTTGGGGTGCAACAAGACCTTTCAGAGGCTTGTTACCCACTTTTACTGGCCCTAAATGAGAAGGCACATTGGTACACACTGTAGGTCTTGCCCAACTTGCCAGGCTAATGGAGGGAAGTGTAAGGCTCCCCTCCAAACCTTTCCTGTGGTGAGCACCCATTTTGAGCGGGTGGGCATTGACATTGTGGGGCCCCTAGAACCCAAGACAGCCTTAGGCAACAAGTTTATCTTTGTCTTGGTGGACCATGCCACCCGGTACCCAGAAGCTGACCCTCTCCGAACAATTACAGCCCCCGTGGTGGGCCGTGCATTGATGGGGATCTTTTCCCATGTGGGGTTCCCCAGAGAGGTGGTCTCTGACCGTGAAACAAACTTCATTTCGAAGTACATGACATCTGTGTGAGAGGAGTGCGGTGTGGTTCACCACTCCTTACCATCCTCAAGGGAATGGGTTGGTTGAGAGATTCAAACGAACCCTGAAGGGCATGATAAAGGGTCTTACAGAACCCATGAGACGGAAGTGGGGCATCTTTTTGCCACGCCTGTTTTTTGCATACAAGGAGGTACCGCAGAATTCCTTAGGGTTCAGTCCCTTTGAACTGCTGTATGGTCACCCTGTGAGAGGACCTCTGAGTCTGGTGAAGGAGGGTTGGGCGAGAACTCCTGGTAAGACCCAACAAGATGTGTTCAGCTATGTGCTGGCCTTCAGAAACCAGACTCAATGCTTCAGGAAACTCGCCCAGGCGAACCTGGAAGCTAGCCAGGAAAAAATGAAAAGATGGAACGACCAGAATGCCACTCTGGTCGAATTCCAGCCTGGCCAGAAAGTGTGGGTGATGGCACCAGTAGAGCCTTGTGCACTCCAAGATAAGTGGACTGGTCCACATAAGGTGGTGGAGCGCAAGAGTGAGGTGACCTATTTGGTTGACTTGCAGACTCCTAGGAACCCTTTGAGGGTCCTGAATGTAAACAGCTGCAAGACTCACTTTGAGAGGTCTGAAGTAATTATGCTCCTTGCAACAGATGATCTAATGGACGAGGAGAGTGAGCCTCTTCCTGACCTCCTGTCAGCAAAGGAACATGATGGGTCAGTGGAAGGGGTAAACCTCTCTCCTACCCTGACTCCAGAGCAGCAGAGGGACTGGTGCCAGGTGCTGGGACAGTTCACCCCCCTGTTCTCCCTGACACCAGGAGTCACCAATTGGTGCGTCCATGATGTGGACACTGGAGACAGTCTACCTGTGAAGCAGAATTTTTTTTTTTTTTTTAGTCCTCATTCTACAAAACATGCTCGAAATTCAAGAATGTAAAGCCGGTCGGTCCGATATACTACAGCCCAGTGTAACCATGAAAAAAGAAGAGGCCCGGTCTCTTCTCACTGAAGGATGGGAAAGTTTAACCCCCGGACACTTTTTTCAACAGGGCTCGTCGGCGATGACCAGGGCTCCTCTTCTTTAATGGGCCATTCACACCTAGCCTTAGCTAGTTTCCCAACATTTCGGCCACACGAGCAGATTCATAATCATTGGACCACTAGGTGCAGTGGATATAAAACTAACAAAAACCAGGTATGTCCACGTCCGGAATCAGTTCAAAAAGAAGAAAATACAAAGAGCATATTCCCGTAAAGGGTAACTCTGGCTGTGTTAACCCAAAGTGATAAAAAACAATTTAACCAAACTAAGTGAAAGCAAAAAATGTGAACCAGCTATCCCATAAATCCCAGAATTTTGTTTTTTGGCCCTTCTACTTGCTCGATCAAGGGTTGAAATACGTTGTACCGAGCTTATCCATTCTGATTTAGTAGGTGAAACGGGTGAGATCCATTTAATGCAAATCTCCCTTTGTGCCAGAAGAATCAAGTCAAAGAGTAATGCCCTCTGGTTTCTTGAGAAAGCAATATTATCTATCTCACTTGAAATTACCCCAAAGATAACTGGTCGATGCTGTTAACCCAACCTTTCTCCCCAGAATTTCAGAGATGATATTACTCACGTGAACCCAGAAGAGCTCGATCGAAGGGCATTGCCAGAACATGTGTACCTCGTTTACATTGATGTCATCACACTTCGGGCACTTCCTTGTCACTCCATTCCCCAACTTAGATAATTTCAGGGGCGTCCAGTAAGCTTTGTGGAGAGTGAAAAGATGATTTCTTTTTAGAGAGGCAGCTTTCACATATAACCAAAGGGTAGACATGGATACTTGCCCGAGAGTTTCGAGGTCTTCGCCCGGCATGCCCTTCTTCCAACTCTCTGTGAACAGGTTCAATTTTTTATCTCCAATCTCGATCATTTGCCAGTCCCATACTGCTACTTCCTTTTGTGTTGATCTTGCACGAATTGTTTTTATTAAGTCCCCATTCCCGGCTAGTTCTTTACTCATTGATTTTGTCCATCCGAGAAGTTGCAGATATTTGAATCTTGATACCGAATTATTTGTTGAAGCAGACAGGCACTGCCATGGGATTAATTCATTTTCTACTAGTAGTTCTCCCCATCTTATTATCCCAGCTCTACGTAGAGGGAGGGCCAGGGCATCTTGCAGGCAAATTGGTGTAGCCGGGGAGTCCCAGATCGGAGTTTCTTGATTATAGTAAGGTACATCAAATAGTGCCCTCACTTGAACCCAGACTCTAATGGCAGCTCTAAGAATCTTCAACCTAACTTTCTTAAAGAATTTGGGGTGACCAAATTTTAAAAGAAAAAAGTCAGCTTGTGTGTTATGTACCTTTGTTAGGGCTTTAAAGAGAGGTTGGTAGAATTGACTGTCGTTTAAGAGTTGACGTGAGATTTTGAGATAGAAAGCACAATAGTAAAAATATAAGTCAGGTGTGGCTATACCGCCATTAGGTTTTTTTCTCCTGAGTTTTTTCTGAGAAATTCTAGGGTTTTTTCTACCCCATATAAATGAGGAGAATAGCCCTTGCGCTTTCTTAAACCAGATTTTAGAGAATTCCAAGGGGATGGTATCGAAAAGAAAGATGAACCTAGGCAAGATAGACATTTTTAACAGGTTAGATCTCCCTATGATAGAAAGGGGTAGAAGCTCCCATGCCTGTAACTGCTGTCGTACACTAACCATAGTTTTATCAAAATTTAGTTGAGCTATTTTATCTATGTTCTTGGTGATTTGTACCCCAAGGTATCTTATTTGTTGTTTTTCGAGCTCGCTTTTGTACGGAGAATTCCATAACATCAGCTCGGTCTTCTGCTGATTTACAGAATATCCTGATAACTTCCCAAAATTCTCCAACTGATTCCAAATCTCTGGAAGCGCTTGTTCTAAGTTCCCTGTCAGGATCATAAGATCGTCTGCATAAAGACCTATTTTTTTTTCCCAACCCACACAGCTGAAGGGGGAAATAGTTTGACTTAATCTTAATTTACATGCCAAAGGCTCGATGTAAAAATTGAAGAGAAGGGGCGAAAGGGGGCACCCTTGTCGGGTCCCTCGCAAGATTTTTAGTTGTTTTGTCAGGTTTCCATTAACAAGAACGCTTGCTGAGGGGTTTTTATAAAGAGCCTTTGCTGCCGCCACAAATGTTTCTCCCAGATTGAAGTGATTAATTGCTTCTATTAAAAAGATCCAGTTGACCCTATCAAAAGCTTTGGCAGCGTCGAATGTTAAAACTGCCAATGGAATCTGATATAAACTTGCCAAATCTATTGCCCTGATAAGGTCATGTCTTAATTCTTTCAGCTGCCTTCCCTTCATGAAACCCCTTTGATCAGAATGTATAATGGAACCTGCCACTTTATCTAATCTTTTTGTGAGGATTTGGGTATAAATTTTATGATCGCTGTTTAAAAGCGAAATAGGTCTATACGATTCACAAAACTGTGGGTTTTTATTTGGCTTCAGGATTATTGTAATTGTGGCCTCATTTCAGGATGCCGGTACCGCCTGTGCGCCTGAGTACACTGACTTAAAAAGTTGGAGTAGAAATGGTGCTAATTCATCTTTCAAGATGATATATACTTCGTTTGGGATGGCGTCGGGGCCTGCAGCTTTCCCTTTTTTTAACGATTTAATAGCTTGCAGCACTTCTTCTAAAGAAATATGATCGCTCAATTTATCCCTGTCAGTAGCTGATAAAGTGGGAAGTTGAAGATTCCGAATGAAGGCTTCCATCATGTCTTCAGATGGAGTTAAATCTTCAGAATATAGATCCGAGAAGAAATGAGCAAAGGCTTCCTCAATCTCCAAATCCTCTTCAATGATCCTCCCCGTGTTTGGGCATTTCAGACTTTTCACGGTATTTCTGACGAGGTCAGATTTTGATTTCCACGCCAGGAATTTTCCGCACCCTTCTCCATACTCATGGTGGGCAAGTCTACTTGCCTCCCTTTTTTTTATTTAATGCCTCTAGATAGTCATTCAATTCATTTTTAGCTAGGGATAACTGTTGTATTTTAACTGTATCAGTTGGCATTGATTCTACTGCTATGGATTTTTGAGCAATTTTTAATTCCATTATTTTAATAGCTTCCTTTGTTTTTTTATTGTGTATAATAGAGAGGGAAGTTAATAGGCCTCTTAAAAAGGCTTTGTATGAATCCCAAACAGTGGGATGGGCTGCTGAGTTTACATTGATTGAGAGGAACTCTTTTGTCGCTATTTTTAACTTATCAATAATTGACGGCTCGAGAAGTATTACACGGTTCAGAGTCCATCTAGGTGGAGTGGGACGATGAGTTAAAGTAATTTCTAATAAAACGGCAGAATGATCGGATAAATGCTCTGGCAGATGGGTAATTTTAATCGTATCTCTACTGGTAATACGATCCACCAAAAAGAAATCAATTCTTGAACGGTGGGCATATTTTATTATGATAGGTAAAATCTCCCCCTGTCGGCCCTCGGACATGCCTTTTTTCTCCCCATACATCAAGGAGACCACCCTCTATCATTAAACGTTTCAAGATTTTTCGAGTTTTCGGTGTGGCCTCCGCAGCTTTTTTTGACGTGGAGTCGAAGTTGGGGTTTAACACGACATTAAAGTCTCCTCCCATTATAATTTGATCATTTACATCTCCCAAATGAAGGAATAGGGACTGGAGATAGGATGAATCGTCGATATTAGGGCCATAATAGCTAACAAAGGTTACCCAAGTTACATTGATCTTAGCCCTGGCAATTACCCATCTACCATGAGTGTCTGCCACTACCTTCCCGATAACTAATCGGTTACTTTTCCTAAAAATAATAGCTACTCCCTTTGTCGGAACCGTCTGTGCAGAGACAAAACAATGCTCTATCCATTTATGCTTTTTTAGTATTCCTGCCCACTCTTCTTTTACAAGATGCGATTCTTGGATAAGTATAATATCGTAGTTTGTAAGTCGCAGATATTCCAGGACTTTCTCTCTTCTGGCAGGGAACTTAAGCCCGTTCACATTCCAGGATAGGATCTTTAAAGCTTGAGAGCTACCCATAATTACTAAAAAGACAGTATTTAGTAGAAAAACCTTCCAGCCATAAAATCCTACTTCCTAATGCATTATTTTGTGAATGAGGACAATTTTTTTTATTTTTTCCCAAAATGCTCCCCCACCCTGTGATTAACATTTTTTCTTTTATGTTTTGTCTTTGGTGCTTTCCCTTAACCATTCCCTCCCCTTCCCTCCCTGGGGAACCCTCCCTCATCTCTAGAGGCATACTAAAAGCCTCTCTTCTTTGTCTCTCACCCTCTCATATCGGATAGGGAAATTGAGTAAATATTAACAACCTTAATTGGATGAGCTTTTGACCTGCTGAATCCAGGAGCTAACCTCTTCAGGATCTCTAAAGTTATACATTTTGTTCCTCCACATCACCTTCAGGGAGGCGGGGAATTGGAGTTTCGCAGTGGCTCCTAAGCCATTCAGCTCCTGTATCTGTTTTCCCAATTCCCACTGCCTGTCCTGTGTGGTGCGTGATATATCCGATCTTATGCGGAATGGCCAGTCTCCCCTGTTATAAACTCCCCTTTTTAGCCCCTGAGAGAGAACCGCTTCTTTTATGGAGTATGACTTAAAATTCACTAATATTTTCCTGGGGGTCTTCTTTCCTGCCCGTCTACTAAAGGGGTCTCGGTGGATCCTTTGGATGTCATTTTCTAGGGTCGCCTTCTCGATTTCTGGGTGGAGGTCATTTAGGAGATCAATTATAAAGGTTTTAATATCCCCCCTCAAGGTCTTCAGGAATATTTAAGATCCGAATGTTATTTCGCCTGGCACTATTTTCCAAACTTTCCAGCTTGTCTGCCCAGAGTTTATCTTTCAGTTTTAGTTTCTTGATCTCCACTGTATTTTCCGTGACCTTTTCGAAAGATCTTCTACTGTGGCTTCTACCACTTCCACTCAGCCCATAATGTCGTTTATTTTTACTTCCAGTGCCTCACAGGTCCCCTGAATCTTCAATTGATTATTTTCAGAAATTGTGAATTTTTCTCTCATCTCCGAGATCAAGTTTAGGAGCAGGTTCTCTGTTGTAGAGCTGGCCCCGCTATCTGCTCTCCGGGCCCCCCCCCCCATATCAGCTAATTGCATTGGTGATCCAGCTAGAGTGGAGTCAATACTCGGGGAGGGGTTCGAAAAAGAGGTAGAAGGAACGGAGCTAGCAATAGTAGTGGGGTTTGTGGAAGCGGAGGTTTGCTGCGCCGTTTCTGGTTGAATACAACCATTTTGTAATAAAGCCGTATCCTCTGCTAGACAAGAAAAGCTATTCTCCAGTAGAATCATGTTATTTCCCTGCTCCATAGCCCCTGAGTCTCTTCTGGCGCTAGATTTTCCGGGGGGCACTATGTATGGACTCTCAAATTTCTCTAGGTTTTGGTTTAACTGTGTACCTGGAGTTCTATTTTGAGCTTGTACTTTAAAATAAGTGCGCAGGGAAGGAGTTACGCGGGAGCTCCCTGATTTAGGTAGTTTAACCCGTTTATTTTTTGCTTTTATAGCTTTTTTGCCCTCCACTTGTGATCGAGTGGTCACTTTCTCCACTTGTATTATTTTAGGTGGAATACTGCCTGAAAGGCTCTCTGGAAGCGACAGATCCTGCCCCCAAATGCCTTTGCTCCGAAGAGTGTACCTATTTAGGCTGCTGCTGCTTATTTGGGGTACACTGCAGCCTCCACTATCGCCTTCTGCTGATTTCAGACACCCTCTAGTTGGTGTGGCCCGGGGCACCTGGTTTACTCACACTGGATTTGTTTGTAATGCTGTTGCCTTCTAAAAGAGCCCCCGCGCCCCCTTCCTCTTTCTCCTTACCGGGGTCATCGGCGGGGGACTCTCATTCTCCGCTGTTTCCTTTGTTTCCTTTCCGCCGCAGTCTTGCCAGCTGACCGCGACCAAGACCGGTAGCGGGCTCCCCGTACTGGGAAACCCCACTCTAGCCGCCGCCCGCCGTCCTCTCGCCAGATGCAGTACCGCCTCCGCCCAGACTCCACCTCACAGTGACGAAGCAGCTTCTGCGGCCACAGCCGCAGTCCCCGCCACCCTCGCACTTGCGCACAGTCCAGGGCCCAAGCCCACAGCGGAGACCAGCAGAAACCCAAGCCAAGCCGAAGCGCCAAGCCCAACCAAAAATCGAAAAGATCGAAAAAGACGCCGCAACGAGACCGCAAGTATGCCACAAAACTCCTAGTGCTGCTCCGCTTTAGATACGCCCATCCTGCGTGCTTAGTTCCTCATCCGATAGAGAAGTGAGAGCCCACGACCGCTCAGCGCTTACTGACGGCCGCCATGTTCCCCCAGTGTTCGAAGCAGAAATTTTACAGGGTAGCTGACAAAGTCAGGGCCAGCATCAAGGGTGAAGTTTCCAAGATGTTGGCGTTAGGGGTGATAGATCCCTCAAGCAGCCCCTGGGCTAGCCCAGTGGTCTTAGTGCCAAAAGCTGCTGCACCCGGTGCCACTCTAGAACTCCGGTTCTGTGTGGACTACCGTGGGCTCAATGCAGTCACCAAGACTGATGCACACCCCATCCCCAGAGCTGATGAGCTCATTGATAGGTTGGGAGCTGCCCGGTACCTCAGTAAATTTGATATAATGTCTGGAGACTGGCAGATTGCCTTAACCGATGGGGCAAAAGAGAGGTCAGCATTTTCAACACCAGAGGTTCACTACCAGTTCCGGGTTATGCCCTATGGGTTGAAGAACGCCCCTGCCACCTTCCAGAGACTGGTCAACCTGGTGCTGTCCGGGCTAGAGGAATTCAGCGCCGCCTACCTGGATGACATTGCTGTATTCAGCTCCAGTTGGGAGGAACATTTGCAACACCTCTGCGAAGTGTTGAAGGCTCTGCATAGGGCAGGCCTCACTATCAAGGCTAGTAAGTGCCAGATAGGGCAGGGATCTGTGGTGTACTTGGGACACCAGGTAGAAAGTGGCCAGGTGGCGCCCCTACAAGCAAAGATCAACACCATTCTGGCATGGAAGCTCCCCAAGACCCGGACAGTGGTGAGAACATTTTTAGGTCTCATCGGGTACTACAGACGGTTTGTCATGGCACCATTTTTGCCCCCTTGACAGAGATGACTTTAAGGAAGCAGTCAAGGAAAGTGATCTGGACAGACCGCATTTGGTGCCCTGAAATCTGCCATGTGCATGGCACTCGTGCTCAAGACACCCAACTTCTCTCAAGAATTTATTGTGCAGACAGATGCTTTAGAGGATGGCGTGGGAGCAGTACTCTCACAGTTGAACGATGAAGGCTTGGACCAACCCATAGCTTTCATTAGTAGGAGGCTACTTCCCAGGGAACAGAGGTGGAGTGCAATTGAAAGAGAAGCTTTTGCTGTGGTCTGGAAGCAGGAGAAGCCAAGACCCTACTTGTTTGGGACTCACTTCCAGGTTCAGACATACCACAGGCCACTCAGCCGGTTTACGCAAATGAGGGGTGAGAATCCAAAACTGTTGAGGTGGTCCTTCTCCCTTCAGGGAATGGACTTTTCGGTGGCACACAGCCCTGGTACAGACACGCCAATAATGCTGATGGTCTGGCCAGATTCTTCTGCCTTAGTGATGAGACCTCCCAAGAGGGTAGGTAGTTCGCCCCACTTTTTTAGCTGGAGGGGACACGTGTTAAACTTGGCATCTTTTGCGTGGTTTCCCCTGATTTTTTGCCTCTACCTCCTCTATTTTTGATGACGTGCTGGATTTCATTTTTGCTGGCTTAGATACTTTAAGCACTTTGCCACTGCTGATCAGTGTCAAAGTGAAAGTGCTCCCTATGTAAATTGTTCTTACAATTGGTTCTCCCTGATTGGCATATTTGATTTACTGGCAAGTACCTACTAAAGTGCACTGAGTGTGCCAGGGCCTGTAAATCAACTGCTACTAGTGGGCCTGCAGCACTGATTGTGCTACCTACATGAGTAGCCCTGAAAAGGTATCTCAGACCTGTCAGTGCAGTGTCTGTGTGCAGTTTTAAACTGCCATGTCGACCTGGCAAGTGCACCCACTTTCCAGACCCTAACCTTCCCTTTTCTTACATGTAAGTCACCTCTCAGGTAGGCCCAAGGTACCCCCATGGGCAGGGTGCAGAGTATATAAAAGGTAGGACATGTACTGGTGTGTGTGACATGTCATGATAGTGAAATACTGCCAATTTCGTTTTTCACTATTGAAAGGCTATCTGTCCCATAGGATAGCATGAGAGATACTTTGCAACATCTTACAAGTATAACTTCCCATTGGGAAAAGATATAGAAATAAAGTTTAGGCTCTCTGAACTCAGAATTTAATAACACATCTTTTAGTAAAGATGGTTTTTAAATTGTGTGTTTGAAAATGTCACTTTTAGAAAGTAGGCATTTTCTTGTTTAACCATTCTGTGTGCCTCTGCCTGTTTGTGGATTGACTGTCTGGTTTTGGAATGACAGGGGCTGGTGATGTGCATTCAATTTAAGCAGCCACTAGGGGGGGGGGCTGAGGTGTGCCTGGACCTTCCTTGATGACTCAGAGCTGAGCTGAATGGGGCTTGGCTGCATTTAGAGTAGTGGGAGGAGTTTTCTTGCACATGAATAGGGCCTGTCTCCCTTGCACAATGCTGTCTCCACCCCCCGTGGTCATACTGGTCATACTGCACCAGTGGGGACAGAACTGGTTTGGACTAGGCTCAGAGACCCTTGCACAAAGAGAACAAAGACAAAATGGGGAATAAGTACTGGACCTTAAACCCCAGAGTTTTAGATCACTTCTGCACTCAAGAGGAACCTTTGCCAAGGAGAAGAGCTGTGAGGAGGAGTACTTCCCCTTTGCTGTGTGCTGTGTGAGGTTGGCTTGCAGTTGCTGTTTCTGCCAAGGAAAGGACAAAGACTGGAACTTTGCTGTGAACCTGCTTGAAGAAGAATCTCCAAGGGCCTGTGTGTGCTGGCCTCCTGTTCTGAAATCTTAGGGACACAAAGACTTTACCCCAGCGCCCCTGAACTCTACTGCTGAGAGTTCTGACCTGCCAGTTCCAGTTCTGTGCCTCTGGAGGTTGTTACTGCTGTTGGGAGCTGGAAGAACCTGAAGAAGCTGACGCATCGCCCTTCTTGCGGCTGTTTTTCTGACAGAGCACCACAGTGTGGGAAGAATCTCCATGCACCACTGCTGCTGCAAAGATGACGCAGCGCCTGCAACTGCAAGAACTGACGCATCGTGGGATCACGGCTGAAGAAACCGACACTACGCTACTTGCCCCCACCCCATTGATCGCCAGCGCATCTTGGATTTCCAAGCATTGCACCTGTGCAGCAAGTTTTCCCGACACATCACCCGCGGACCAGAACCATCTTGGAGTCGGCGCATCACTTCCCCCTACAGTCCAGATTCGACGCATCACTTCTTCTGCATTCAGCAGAACTGTCGCATCGCCTCCTCAAGGACTCAGGAACTGATGCATCCCTTTGTTTTTCGACACTTCCCCTCTCTGCGGATTTTTGGCCTTGTGAATTTTGATGCATCTACAGGTACTTTGTGTGAAATCACTGATCCATAGTTTCCTATTGACGAAGTTGCTTGAAACATTTTAAAAGTCATATTCTTATTACATGTATGTTAGATTTTTGTCTTTTTGGTCTTGTTGAGTTTAGATTAAGATACTTTATTTTTTTCTAAACTGCTGTGGTGTCCATTTGTGGTGTTATCACTGTATTACTGTGTGTTTTGAGTACAAATACTTTACACATTGCCTTTGTGATAAGCCTATCTGCTCATGCCAAGCTACCAAGGGGGTGAGCAGGGGTTATCTAGAGTGGGTATCCCCCTTACCTTGACTAGACGCAAGGGTCCCTACTGGGACAAAGGTACCTACCTCTGCCAATTAGAGACCCCCATTTCTAACAGTGTTTATCTTTGTACTTGAGTCTTTCTATTTAATTCCCTTACTACAAAGAATTCCCATAGTGCACTACTCTAAGACCACAGCTGCTGAGAGGGACTGAGGTAACCACAATGGGCCCTCATGCAGTCACTTGACTAGTCTTTACCTCCTTTAAAGTCTCCTTTCAAGGCTTTCAGCCTGGGCATCTAGTTAAAAGACCAAATAGTTGTAGTGAAATACAAAATAGATATGAAGAGGAAAAGGGCATCTTACTGTGGAGTCTCCACATCATGGCCTATTAAAGCCTGGGAACAAGCTTGGGCCTGAAACTCTGTTTTCCTCCCCTTGTCCCACTCACTCCTGGATGCCTCCGATAGATGGGTCCTCAGTCACTATGCACATAACATTACCTAGACCTGGCCCATTGTGACAGGAACAAAACCTCAACATTGCAACAAAGATAATCTACACTTTTAGTGGTATTGTAGCTAGTCCAAACATCATAGCTCTATGTGGTTGAATTTTGTCCTCCACCTTGTCTTGCTTGAAAAACTGCAGATTGAAAAATTATGTTCCACTGCTGAATGGAAAGAGCCTGGCGCTGGGAACCCATCTCATCTTTGGTAGACACCAACCCACCGGTTCCCTGATTAAATATCGATGTAAAAAGTATAGTTTACAAAAATATCGTGGTAAAAATATCAAATACAAAAATATCGACTCCCTATACTTAAACAGGTAAGTACAATAATATCGATACAAAAATACCGAAGTAAAAATATAGATGTAAAAAATATCGACTTAAAAAAGATATATAACCTAAATAAAATATATTAAATATTAATATTTTTAACAAAATAAATTACATTTAATATATATTTTAACTAAATATAACAAATAAACTTAATTAAATAAAATATAAACACACAAAAATGTGTACAAATACATATATTTACTTAAAAACATTTTATTAACTATTATCTTTACTTAATATATAAACTTTTTAAATTATATAAAAATAAAAAATATATACATATATGAATAATTTAAAATAAAATAAAACATTCTATAATTAATTAACACATTAAACTATTAAAAGAAATATTAAAAATACATTTTGCAACACAATAAATACAACAGTAGGGAAAATGTTGGATAGCAGAGGGATAAAAATCACTATTCCCACTCCAGTGAGTGCAAAAGCAGGGAAAGTGCTGGATAGCGGAGGGGTAAAAATTTCTATTCCCACTCCAGTGAGTGCAAAAGCAGGGAAAGTGTTGGATAGCGGAGGGGTAAAAATTACTATTCCCACTCCAGTGAGTGCAAAAGCAGGGAAAATGTTGGATAGCGGAGGGTAAAATTTACTATTCCCACTCCAGTGAGTGCAAAAGCAGGGAAAGTGTTGGATAGCGGAGGGGTAAAAATTACTATTCCCACTCCAGTGAGTGCAAAAGAAGAGAAAGTGCTGGATAGCAGAGGGGTAAAAATTACTATTCCCACTCCAGTGAGTGCAACAGCAGGGAAAGTGTTGGATAGCGGAGGGGTAAACATTACTATTCCCACTCCAGTGAGTGAAGCAGTAGGGAAAGTGTTGGATAGCGGAGGTGTAAAAATTACTATTCCCACTCCAGTGAGTGCAACAGTAGGGAAAGTGTTGGATAGCAAAGGGGTAAAATTACTATTCCCACTCCAGTGAGTGCAACAGTAGGGAAAGTGCTGGATACCACACCAATAAAAAATTAAACATCAAGATTTTTATTAAATTTTATTTCCATTATTAACATCATTAATATTGAAATTTAAATATATTATTATTATTAAAAAAAAAAAAACATTCATTACACATTGTTTAACACTATATCTACAACACACATCTAAAATTAATTACACAATTACAATTAAGAATTACTAATTAATTCAAATTAATTAATACAAATTAATTAATACAAATTAATTAACAAATTAATTAATGCTAATTAATTAACACATAATTAATAAATCAATAAAAAATAAATTACTTCCCACCATTTACACCTATAAAAACCACAACACACCAAAAAATAATTAAACAATTAACATAATTAATTATTTATTAATTAATTTAAAATAATTAACAACTAATTATCAAACAATTATGAATAAATTCATTTACACATTTATAACTCTATAACATCACAATTATACAATTATGAATAAATATAAATTATTAAATAAATTTCATATAATTAAATTACTTCCCACCCTATTCCCCTATAAACCCACAACCCGCTACGGAACTAAAAACGCAAAATTCAATTTTTAAAAAATTATTAACTACTATAAATAATAAATAAAATCTATATAATTAAATTACTTTCCACCCTATTCCCCTGTAAACCCACAACCCGCTACGGAACTAAAACACAAAATTCAAGTTAAAAAAAAATATTAACTGCTAAAATTTTAACACATATAATAAAAATACAAACAATTCTCATACAAAATACTAAAATACATAACATTAATAATGAATCGATATTTTTAACAACTATGGGGCCCATTACCATACCCAGCGTAAATAAATCCGCCAGGCATGGAAGCGGCAAAAATCCGCCCGCACACACCGTCTGAACACCGACCACGCCATTACGATTACACAAACCGAAAACCGCCATCAGCGGAAAAATCACACAAAATACCGCCCGCCATCGTCCGAGTCGGAGTCAAACCGCCCGCCACGGACGGAAACACGCACGACAACACAAAACCGCCCGCCCTCACGGCCGACACACCGCACGTGAAATTACGATCGCACCGCCATGAGCGCGGGAAAACTACAAATATACCGCCCGCCAGCGCAAACTACGCCGATGAGAATCGACACGGCAGAAGCCATGGCGCCCACGTCCCTGAACAGAAACCATCCGCTCACAAAACCAATAGCACACAACATGGCCAACAAGTCCACACAGCAAGGCATGCACAAATACACAAGCACAGTACACATCCCGAAAACACCCCCCCGGACAAACAAAAACTACAAAGGCCAGAACCCCAGACACAACACACCTGAAAACAACAGACCATGAGGACACACCCACATAGGTAAGTACAAAAGCAGCACTCCCACAGACCACAACCCCTTGCAACATTGCAAACCAGAGAGGAGAGGAGAGGACACAGTGACACAGCAAGGACAACAGCACACCACAGAAACGCACACATCACAACCACCACCACCAAACACCGGCACCACAAACCCCCTGCACATTACACAACACACACCGCACCAGCACCACAAACACCATGGCACCACAAAGAATGCCCAAGTTCACGCCCATTGAGCTGACGGTCATGGTCGACGAGATCATCAAGGTGCACCCACAAATCTATGGGAACATGGTCCAACACACACCACTAGCCACCAGAAACAGAATGTGGAACCGGATCGTAGACCAGGTCAATGCAGTCGGGACCCTGCCCAGGAACAGAGTCGAAATTAACAAACGGTGGAATGACGTCAAGAGCCTGGTCAAGAAGGAGGGCAAAAACAGAGAGCTGGCTGCCGTCACTGGCGGAGGGAATCCCGCGCTCTTCAAGACCTTCAAAGCGTGGGAGGAGAAGGTGCGAGTCATCATACATCCCGAGATCCTCGCAGGATTGGCAGGGGAGTGGAGGCTGGTAAGTACAAACTAATGTATACCAGCACACCGCTATGTACTCACATGCACTACCACCATGCCACAGCTCCCAGGGACAAACACCCCCATGTCCAGCACACAATACACGACACACACATGCAACATACACCACCACACACAGCCCAAACAGAACAACTGTAAGATGCGTGGGGACATGTGTACATTCAGCCAGCCACGTAACCACCAACAGGTCCCCAAATATGCCAGAAGCGCCACAACGAGCACCCACCACACCCATGTGTCCGCCACAGCTGCACAAACCGACAAGTAACAGGTAAGTGGCAGGAACACAAAGTGCAGTGGGTGGGACGGTGGACAGCCCAAGTACAACACACACCAGGCCCCTAGTCCCACAGCACAGCAAGGAGGAGCATCCCCCACACCCCACAGCCACGTGTCAGCCACCGCAGTGCACAACGACAGCCGAAAGGCAGACATCACGGTCCACAGCAATCGGTGTCAGTGGGTGTCCAGCCACCCCCACGACCCACAACACCCCCCACCCCCACAGACCTGCAACATGGAGCACCCCCCGCTTAGAGCCATGTGGCATCCAGTACAGTGCACGCACGAACAACCTGCAGGTGGGAAACTGGACAGGGCTGGATTACTGGAGGCATGAGGACCGGTACACGACCAACACATGGGACATGTCACGTAGCAGACGAAAACGCAGCACCGCCCACCGTCACGAACAAGTGAACAATGTGCACACGGACATGAACAACAGACTCACACCCCACATGACCCATCACAGACATAGCAACACCCAAGGAGCCACGTCTGCATACACAAGCCACACTGAAAATAGTACCACACGGCAGCCACTGTGCAACTCATCACACACAACCGAAACACCATTGAAGTCCTGTCCATGTAGCCCCTACTGCCTGTCAACCACACACCCCACAACTACGCCTATGTAAGACAAACAACACTAGACGCAACAGAGCGGAACAACAGAAATGTACACGAACACCACTGAACCCATCAAACACACAGACACACCATGCACATACAACATACCATCCATCCCATCCGTCAGCCCCAGTCTCATGAAAGGCATGTCATCCGCACAGCTGCCACACATACAGCAGTCACGCTAAGATACATGCCCATGACCAACCATGTGCCAGAAGTCAATGAAGCGCACGACACACTGTGAGCAACAACACACAACATGGGCCACACCCCCCACGAGCACTGCAGTGATGCACATGGCACAGGGCAGCACGCACACCAAGGAGATGGGACAACTGCAATACGTTGGCTTTCACACACAACCATCACTCACTCATAACGATGCGTCCAATGCCATGTCCAGTAATCACAACAGACAGCAAATATGCAGGCCATGTCAAGCATGCACACACCTCAAACCATGCACTGTCATGCTGCCACAACACATGTCACGTTCGGCACCCATGGCTCACAGCATGTACCCCAAAAGCATATTCCCTCCCAAATGCGAATCTGGGGCATGGCCCCCATGTTGCCATATGCGTCCCTAAGCGTTCCATTTGAACCCCAAAAGCATATTCCCTCCCAAATGCGAATCTGGGGCATGGCCCCCATGTTGCCATATGCGTCCCTAAGCGTTCCATTTGAACCCCAAAAGCATATTCCCTCCCAAATGCGAATCTGGGGCATGGCCCCCATGTTGCCATATGCGTTCCTAAGCGTCCCATCTGAACACCAAAAGCAAAGTACAAACCAGACCCAGGATGGGCCAGGAGCCCGCATACACCAGAGTCACAATGAGTAGGGGCACAGCAACACACCAATCGGCATGGCCAATCCGTCCCATGCCACATGTGCACAGCACACAGTCCCATTGCCAAGCACACACAACTACAAATGCCACAGCCACACACACGCCTCCGGGAAACCCATGTACGAGATTGCACGAACTGTCAATGTCAGACGACAAATACATACTTCGCCAGGTGCAACACAATAACAAATCTCATTCTCTCCACAGGTGACGAACTGCCGGATGCTGGGGATGGAGACAGCAGCCAGCACAGCCAGCCCACAAGCCCCCAACGAGGACACACAGATGTGGAGGATCTCACCTCCTCTTCGGACACGGACCACCAAGCAGGCCCATCTGGTGTGGCAGGGCCCAGCCGCTCCCCAGGACCCCTCCTACCCACCAACCCATCATCCAGGGCTGCTGAACAGTCCCAGCCCCCTGCTGCCACTGTCGTTGCGGCCACACCCACGGTCATTGCGGCCACACCCACGGTCATTGCGGCCACACCCACGGTCATTGCGGCCACTACCACTGCTGCAACCGCCACCATCGCCGCACCGACCACCACCGCCGCCACCACCACCACGTCTTCGCTGGCACCAGCCCCAGCGCAGGTGGTGGCCCGGCCGACTGGATCCACCCTGGGAGCCACAGCGAGGACCGTGGTGAGCAATGTGGCTAGTGGGCAGGCCGGTGGCAGCAGGACTGGTAGGAGGAGCAGGGTCAGGGAAACGCCAGCCTCCCCTGGGAGCCATGCCCTGCCTCAAATGGCCAGAGTCCTTGGGGCCTATGAGGAGGCCCAAGAACAATGGGTCAGGTCTGCTTCAGACACGCGGGAGGTGCTGGGGGTGCTGAGGTCCATGGACGCCCGTATAGGTCAACTCGTGGACCTCATGGGCCAGCTGGTGGTGGCGGTGAGGACACGGCCAGGGATAGCAGCTCCCCTCCGCCACCACCTGCCGGGGCGCAGGGTCGAGCAGCAGTGTCCAGTTCCCCTGCGTCCACAGCCAGTGAGCACACCTCAACCACCAGCATGTTGCAAGCAGGCACCCCCCCTCGCAAACGTGGAAGGGGCCGTCCGAAGTGGAAACCGATCTCCCGGGAGGACTTCGCAGCTCCAAACGCAAGTGAGGCAGCCAGCCAGCCTTCCTTGACCAGCCACTGCATTGACTTGGACTACGATCCCACTCCACACAGCCATCTGGATGGCATGTGTGTGTTGGACTATGGACATAGAACCAGTGGGTACACCCTGAGCATCACGCAGCCATGACCGACAGCTCATTGTCACTGCACGCACCACTTTTGTCATCACCTTACACACAATCACATGTCACAGTTTGTAATAAATGCACCTTTTTCACTAACTGCTGTTTGTGCCCTGTGTTTTATTTGTACGGAATACAACGGCCACCTTGGGTGGAAAGGCACCTGATGCGTGGCATGGCAATGGAATCCGGAGGGCCTGTAGGGACCTAGGGGTGGGAGACAGAACAGGAGCACATTCAATGAGTGTGTCACACACCCATCACACAGTACATGTCAACAACTACAAGCAATGTACACACATCGCACAGAGCAATAGGGCACAATGCCACAGCCACCATCAGTGGCATACTAACCTGGGCATGGAGCGTTGACACACAGCACGCAGTGAACAAAAGGCCACCCTGACACAGCACACACACACCTGCACAAATACAGCCACATTAGCCGTCGTACATGGACACTCACCGTCAAGTGAAGTAGCGGGCGATGAGCTGCTGCCGCACATTCCCAGCTTCCTCCTCTCCGCTGTCCTCCTCACTCGAGCTGTCCTGGTCTGCGGGCTGGGGCCCTGGTTGATCTCCGTCATCCACAATGAGGGGGATCTGCTTCCGAATGGCCAGATTGTGCAGCATGCAGCACGCCACCCCTATCTGGCACACCTTCTGTGGGGAGTACGCCAGTGCACCCCCGGTGCGGTCCAGGCACCTGAACCTGGACTTGAGGAGGCCAAAGGTACGCTCGACCACACGTCTGGTCCTCCCATGTGCCTCATTGTATCGATCGTCTGCTGGGGTGCGAGGATTCCTCAATGGACTGAGCAGCCATGCCCCATTCGGGTACGCAGAGTCACCTGGGTGTGAGGGACACAGAGAACCGTTGCTATTCCAACTGGACAGGGGACAGCATCGCACAACCAGCACGCTACACCACTCCACATACTCACCGACAATACAGCCACGATCCTGTTACAGATTGGCCATCAGCCGTGGCAAGATGCTGTTGCGCATTATGTGTGCGTCATGGGCCGAGCCTGGGAACTTTGCACACACGTGGGTGATCACCATGTCCGCAAGGCACACCACTTGCACATTCAGGGAGTGCGTGTGCTTCCTGTTGCGGTACAGGTGCTCAGTGGCCTGTGGTGGAACAAGGCCAACATGTGTGCAGTCAATGGCTCCAACGACGTGTGGGATTCTGCCAAGGGCATAGAATGCACCCTTCACTGCCGCCAATTCACGAGCCCTGGGGAAGCGGATGTACCTGTTTCGGTACAGCATCATGGCTGCCAGTACATCCCTCAGCACCTTGCTGAACATGGGCTGGGACATCCCTCCTCCACTGCCCACTGTGTGCTGGAATGACCCAGTGGCGAAGAAATGCAGGGCAGCCATCACCTTAGCCGTGGGGGTGAATGCTGTTGGATACACCCTGCGGGGACGGAGATGGGGTTCTAACATGGCACACAGTCGATGCAGGGTTGGCCTGTCCAGCCGAAACTTCCTAATAACCTCTGTATCGTCCATGTCCACCAGCAATTGGTATGGGCGGTCAATGTTCGGTCTCCGCCTAGGGAAATTGCAGAGGACACATGTCAAAGCAACACAACACATAGCAATTTCGCATACACATCACTGACATGACTGAGCAAGCACATGAGCCACAGCCCAGCTGTCAAGCTGGGACGGCACGGCCACAATACACTTACACAGGTCTCCCAACAATGGCAATGGCTAGTGAGACATACCACTGCCATGTGCATGCACATGGGGATCTAGGCCCCAATGACTTGCGGGGCGTGCTGATGGGGACTGACTGCATATTCGTCAAGCGGCAACGCCACGGCAACATGAGTGTCTGCTGAGCATGGAACTGCTTCCGAGGCTGGATGAGTATGGCACACGACGACGACGATGTGGGCACAGGCTGAGCGGCCAAAACAAGTGGGACCTGTGGCACGAGGGGATATGAGACAGTAGTAGGTGTCAGCACTGCACCCTATGTACAGCACTGTACGGATCACACCTCCCGAAACATTGACAGGTGTCCACATTGACAGCCCCATGCCAAGACGGCTGTGTGCTTGCAGTCACACGTCACAGGTGAGAGGTTACATTGCACGTGCCAGGTGGCAGACGTACATAGTGGGAGCTGGCATGTGTGTGCATGTGTCTCCTGTTCAGGATCCACCAGATGGGCGCTGACTCTGTACTGACCATTGGACACAGCATGTTCCGTGGAAGGCTTGTGTGTGTGGGATGGTGGCACTGGATGTGCCTCCGTTGGGTGGGGGGCCATGCACAGGGCGGGTACGTCGATGATTGCGCATTGTTGGTCACGGTGGGTGCACCAACTAAGATGTGTTGCCCTGTGTTCAATTCCTATGTCCGCATGATGATGGACTGTGGATGTGGGCAGACTACACATTGGTCGATGTGCTGTCTATATGCATGTGCCTTCACACCAGGCACAGCTGCCCCTGCACATGTGACCCCTGCTGGACTCGCTGCTGGGTCTGTGGAGCTGATGCACCTTCTGTGCGTGGGGCGGACAGCTCTCCTCACTTCCCTCATTGCGCATGTCATGTCTTTGCCGCAGGTGACATGGATCATGGAGGGCCCACATGTACGCGTGGGTAGGCTACACATGATTGTTCACTGGTCGCCACCCCCAGTCAGTGTTTCGAATGGGAAGGTTGTCGTGCTGGTGGTATGTTCGATGTGGCGGATGGGCGGGCCTAGGTGCGGGCTTACATTCCGGACATGGGGGGTAGTTGGATTGGCGACTAGTTGCAGTACACACGGGACACGTCTCTTCCTTTCCACATCTGGGTCATCCCTTGTACTAACTGACAGTGATACAGTCATCTTCGCCCCAGCCCTCATGTCCTCCCCTCGCCCCCCAATATGCATGCTCACCTGCGAGGCTAGCGCTTGCACAGGCAGCCCCAAGCTCGCACCAGAGAGGGCAAGGAGTGTATGTGTGGGTCCAGTTGCACGAGTGGGCTGTCTCAGGGTATGATGTGTGGCGGGACACCGTCCACCTGCGTGGTGCCCCAAATGGAGACCCGGCCTGCATGGACTATGCATCACAGTCTTCGCCTTCCGGATCCGCCACCTGTGACACCCAGTGGCTGTGGCTGCCCTTGCGGCCAGGCCGCGTCCGTCTGTGGCTGATGGCCCACACATTCACTCTTTGGCCTCTCTGGGGAGGGCTCAGGGGTGGTGGCGCACGCGCTTGCACTTAGTCGCAATGGCATGTGGCGTGGTTGGTATAATGGGCAATGGATGGGATGGTGCGAGCCACCTCCCGTGACGTCAGTGCTGCTCGTGCTGTGGTGCGTCCCCCCTACACTTCCATTTGACTTTTGCCATGCTAGACGTTGAGGTTCTATTGCCTGCGTGATATGACCAGGAGGAGCGCGAGGAGACCTCTCACACACCATGCTCCACTGCCATCCCGTGCCCTGTATCGCCTGTGCGGATTGACTATGTTGGGGTTACACCTGGTCGACTGGGGCTGTGTGTGCCTTGTCAAGGGGCATGGCGGGCGCACAACAGGATCCAGCTTGTCCACAGAGGGTGGGCTGAGGTGCGCCTGGTACCGCTTTGTACGTGTGCCCGGCTGCTGTGCACACACGTGTTCACTCCCCCGACAGGTGTCCTCTCACAATGCCCAGGGAAGCGGTGGTGTACTGTTCATGACCCCTCCCAACACGGCGTGCTCCAACTTGGCATGTGCGCATCTACCCGTCACACCCACCCACCTGAGCACTGCGTCCATACGACTTCACACGACACATGTGTGTCTTCCACAGTTGTGCTACTCATTTGCGTTGACATCCAATACCAGTGGACTACATGGTCATGTCACGACTGCCGTATACTTCACATACTCTCATCCTCTCTCATTCGTACTTGTGAAATGAGTCAGCGGAGACAGTTTTGGTTTCAAACATTATATTGAGTCTTCTGTCCTCTGTGATGCAGTATAGTGGACACTACTGGCAGCGGAATACATGTTGAGGATATACTGAGCATGATTGCAAATGGGATAGGGTGTGGGGTTACATGTGATTGGCTGTTGCATGTGGGATGTGGGCTTCAGAGTGACATCTTCTTGGCCAAGGCTGTGCTAATGTACATTTACGTATAGCTGCGGAGCTGCGGACTTTGACACAGACGGTATACATGTAGCCTACCAGACCGCTTGGCATCATGGGCACAGTCCATCTCAGTTCCATGTGACAGGTTTGCTGCGGTTGTTCCTCATGCACGCGTGCATGTGAGATGACATCAGGGCATGTGCTTGCGTGCATGCAGCGGCGTGCCACTTGTTGTTGCACTGTGGTGGTTACTGGACATGTCACAGTCACTGGGGTCGTGTTGTTGTTGAATGCACTTGACGTCCATGCAAAGGTCCTGGTATGGGATTCCCGGGGCGGGGGTGGGAGGGGTGCAGCACCCACAGACTCCAGGCGACCTATTCATGTCCACTGAGCGGTGTGTGTGTCCATGTGCGCTGGATCCATGTCGTGTCCTGGTTGTTCGTGCAGTTCCGTCCATGTGGGTGCGATACACAGAGCCCATGCCACTGCCTCCCACGATGCATGCGGTGTTCCTGGATGTGATGGGGAACAGTGTGCATGTCCCGGTCATATCCGATGTCATGGCGATGTCGTTGATGGTGTGGTTACAGTTGCCGGTCGTTTGGTATGGCTGTTGTGGTGGTGACTGGCCAGTCCGTACGGAAGCTAAGCATGGGTGCGGGGTTGGACATCATAGGTCACTCGGGGAACCTGCGTTGTGGTCCGACGTATTTACAGGTTGTCAGGTATGCGATGCCGTCCAGCAGGGCTTCCATGTCATTGGTGGTGTACATGTTTGCCAGCCAATGTAGCGGATGGTGGCTGTCAAGGTGTTGTTCGTAAGTTGTCCCTTGGAGGACCATGATGGGGCATGCTGGGTGACATTCGATGTAGCTGTTCTCGATGATCCGTCGTGTGGAGGCACAGTGGTCCCATTTCAGTGCGGGTGCGATGTTGGCCACATACGCCATGCCCCCATAGGCAGAGCAGGCCCTGTCGTGTGCATCCAGAGGGAGGAGTAGTGGTAGCAGGTCCGCCTTCAGACATGCCGGGTTGGAGAGGCATATCTCGACGGGATGCTGGTAGGGACACCTCCGACAGTAGAAGACGGGCAGGACGCAGCTGAACAATGTGATGCGGTAAGTCAGTCGGTAACTTACGTTCAGCAGGGACAGGAGATCGCATCCCAATGTATGTAACAGGTTGGTTTTGTACAGCTTGAGCTGTTCGGCGTAGTTGGGTAGGTGTGTTGCGGTTGCCATTTCGCAGCGGTGCGTTGTGGTGGCGTGCTCCGGCTGTGTGTGCAGTCTGCAATGTGCATGCTCCGAGGTTGCTGTGAGCTCTGTGTAGTCGTAGGGAGACAGGACTTGTGTTCTGTTGGCTTGTTTGGAGGACACGGGCCCTCTTCCCACATGCTTCTCAGACAGTTCAAGGTCAGTGATGTGTGACTCCTTCCAATTAACTTGCATGTGGCCGACATGGGGGAGTGTTTTCTTCTTTCTTCCACGTCCGTTGTGTGCTTCTGTGATATGCGCTATCTGCCCTGTGGTCGGTCTCCTCGGCATGCCTGTGTTGGTCTATTCTTGGACAATGGCTGTATTCACCGGCTTCTGTCGTAGGGCTGTGGTTTCGGTGTTGGAATGGAAGGTCATTCAGTGCTGTCTGCTCTCCCTTGTGTGGGCGGCAGGCTGCCTTTCCGCTCTGCGTTGGGCCTTGTGTGTGAATGTTATTCTTGGGCCACCTGTTGTCGGTCCCCGTGCTCTTTGGTGTTCCGTTTTATATGTCTTGTTCATATGTGCAGGGTGGTATGGGTTTTTCAGTGTGGTACTGGCGTTCCTCTTCCCGAAGGGGCCCTGCTTCTCCTAGTTGGTGTTGCCGCCGCTGTGTGCTACGCCATGTTTGTTACACTGGGGTGTGTCCTGCTGTTGCGTGACTTCACTGACATGTGTGCGTCGGTTGTGTGGCGTTGGGTGTTGTCCGTGAATTGGGCGTTGGGGACATGTCTGTGGCAGGCCTGTCACGTGTCATGTGCGTTCGGGGTGGGGCTGATGTGTGTGCTGCTTGGTTGTGTCCCTGTGTCTGTGTGCGACGCATGCATGGCGCTGCGGTTGGCCTCTGCGTTGTGCGCATGTGTGGCGGCGTCATCGGCGCTTTGGGGCCGTGACGGGGTGGTTGGTTCCTAGTCCCAGGTGGTGTGTACACATGTGTTCCGCGATGTTACGATTTGGCCTGTGTGTCATATGTGGATGCAATGGTGGATGTGTAGTGTACACGCGCTGGTGGGGGTTGTCCGCTTTTTCCGCCCTTGCACTGTGTGCGCTGTTTGCGTGCACTTGTTGTGTGTGTGCCTACCTGCGTCTCCGCGGTACGTTGCGTCCTTGGTGGTGCATCAGCAGAAGCATGGGAAGGGCCTGCAGTGCTGGATTCATGCTCGGGGTGCCGCTTCTTCGTTGTCCGTGCTCTGCGTCCGTGTTACCGCCTCTCTTTCACGTGCGGTGTCTCTTAGCCGTGGGAGCCGTTTGTTTGCGGCATCGTAATTTATACGCCGGGCGGGACGTGTTTCGTCGGACGGTGTGTGTCAGTTGAGCTGCGCCGCTACGTGTACGGGCGCACTTTGATGGCGGACGGTGTTGCTGGCTTGCCGGCGGTGTTTGGCCTACTTTTCGCATCGTAATTGGACGGGCGTGTGGACTGCTGCGTGCCGGCGGTAACTGGTGCTTTTTGCATCCGCCAGCACGGCGGTGGTGCTTCCGCCCGCCATCGTAATGAGCCCCTATATTTTTGTAAACGATATTTAACACTTCGATATTTTTGCAATCGATATTAATTACCTAACAATCGATATTCTTTACCACAATATTTTTTACATCGATATTTCTTACCCACGATATTTTTCCCTCGATATTTCTGTACGTCGATATTTATACATCGATATTCTTGCTCTGTACCCAACCCACCATTGATATTGATATATATTTGTAAAGCACAATGAATCCCCAAGGGCGTCTTATCACTGTCGTTTGTAAGAAGCTGCACTGCAGTAGCAATACTAATGGAAACTCTAGAGGGAAAGAAAAGAGCCAGGATTTGAGATGATTCCTGAAAATGCTCAAATTTGACTGACATCTAAGATGCCAGGGCAGCTGATTCCAAAGTTGGCAAGTGGAGTGGGCGCCGCTCCTTCCCCCCTCCCCCCCCACCCCAGAAAACTTTGTTGGTTTTAGGGACAGCCACTTTTTGGGACGCTACAGAGCGCAGACATCTCCTTGGGGTATACAATAAGATTTATTTCTTTAGATACTCCAGGCCTGTACTGTGGAAATCTTTTTGCGCTGTGCACAGTGCTTTAAAGGCCACTCTCTTTTTTAATGGGAGCCATTGAAGCACCACTAGTGCATCAGAAGCTGATTTGAACTTCGTAATTTTCTTCAGGAGCCGTGCCTCTGCATTTTACAGCCACTGTAATTTATTTAAGGGGCCTTGTTGAATGCCCAAGTAGAGGGCATTACAGTAATCTAGCCTTGACAAAACTATGGACCTTTTAGTAGGAAGAAACAGGATGAGGTGAGTTTATTGATCTAATCAATAAATGAAAGTTTTGAATCAAAGGTTACCCCCAAATTCCTAACTTGGGTACTGGCGTGGGAAGAGGGCCCAAAGTATGAGACCACCTGGAATGGTTCCAAGACGAGGTGTCCTTACCGAAAAGGAGCACATCCGTTTTCTCCGAGTTCAGCTTAAGGCAATGACTGCTCATCCAGCTGAATACTGATCTCATACAGTTGTTAAAGTGGATTTTCCACCTCCTTAACATTATTTGTGAGCAACACTACGATTTGAGTGTTGTCAGTATAAGAAATGGTTGAGAAACCTAAAGACCGAATCGGCTTAGCTTGGGGAGCTACATATATGTCGAAAAGCGTAGGGCTTAGTGATGACCCTTGAGGGACACCATAGGGCAAGGAGAAGGATTTGGAGGTAAACTTTTCAAAAGTGACTGATTGCTCTCTGCCAGTAAGAAATGAACAGATGAGATCATAGGCTGAACTGCTGATCTCGATCTCCACTAGGCACTCCTTTAAGGCCGGGTGACTTACAGTGTTGAATGCTGCGGAGAGGTCCAAAAGGACCACCGCAGCCTTCCCTCCATTGTGCATGATATGTCACATCTTTTCGGTAGCCTTTATCAATGCTGACTCAGTACTATGGCCTTTCCTAAAGTCAAACTGTGCTCCACCCAAAATCTGGTTTCGATCTAAATACTCTGAGAGTAATATTTAAATGCCTCGCGAGGATTTTTGCTGGCATAGGGAGACGCAAGACAGGGCAATAGTTTTTTCCTCACCTGGATTGAAGGAAGACTTTTTAAGCAAAGGAAGAATGGAGCCCTTTTTCCAATCCCTGGGAAAAATACCCACATTATTAATGCTGTTCAGTAGGGTGGTGAGAGGAATAGCTACTGTTCCTGTGACATCTATGCTACTTCCAGTGTGAGGTCACTGGACAGCCAAGTGGTAGCAACACCTCCAGGCAATCAAGGGTCTCATTTCTGTTCTTAAACCCCACCAAAACTGCATGATACCCAAGTCAAGATATGCCCACTGCTTTTTCCAATTCATTGTTAATGGAGGTTTCCAAAGGGGAGGGCAGTTATGCTACGCTTGTCAGTCTAATGCCAAATTGCATTAGGGTCTGGCTTTTCCCACCTTTTTATGTGCAAGTGAGAAATACTTATTAGCTTCTCCCCTCTATTGCAGCAAGTGAGAACCAAATACTTTTTGCATTTGAGTGCTACTTCTTTCCAAGGATGTGAAAAATGTCTCACCTTTGCAAGCAGGCCTTACATTTCTAGGTCATCAAAGTATTCCTTTTATTATTAATTGTTGGTGTGATCTCTGTTTGTGTCTCACTTGGCAACAATGAATGTTTCAGTTCTTTTAAAATACTGGCTTCTCTTTTCCAAAGAACAACTATAGCCTAGGCCTTCCAATAGATTAACATATTAAAACTCACAAGAGAATCTGAAGATATATAATCAAAACAAAAACTTCCCTAATTGTACCAATATTGTTCACACTATGCAATATCTGTAATGTACTTCACAATGAAGAGTTTTAATTGTGAGGATATGGACCATGTAACTTTCTGTTTAATCACATGGCAGCCTTCCTAAAACCAGTAGCAGTTTGCACTTAAGGTTGACAAACAGGAAACTTTCCCTACAAACTGTTGGGAAAGAAACTTGTATGCCACACTGCACTCAATCACACACATGGTGATCTGTCATGCACATACATGAAACCAGAGATTCACCCCAAAACGCGAGCTGAGCCCAATGGTCAATGGTTTATAGATATCACTGTAGAGAAACAGTAATGGAGTTAAACTAGACAACCATCTCCGGGCCTTGAATTAATTTCCACATTTGGAGCAAAGCCTCAAAGCATCACTCCAAAGTTTTTTCTATGTGCATAGCTTTCATAGAGTCTAGTCTAGACAGTTCTAGACAGTTCTTGTCTCTCACAGTAGAAGTAGTATAGTTTGTTTATTAGTCAATTAAAACCATAAACTTTGACAGAAAGGCATACACAATAAAACAGATAAATACAGAATCTAAAAACACATTAATTCCCATTTGGGGAGCAGTCGTTAATACAGAATTTGCTGCACTTACACTGGTCAATTTAACATAATGTGCAAAATGGGCATAATGTTCAAAAAGCTAGCGGAGTCAAAGTGGTGTGCAAATTTAAGCAGAAGGTACTGATATTTAGCTACCAGAAAGGAGGAGTTTTGAAGGTGCTGTTGTTTCACTTTCCAGACACAAAGACCGCAAAGCTTGTGGCCCCTAGTGGCCTGCTAAAACATGAATACAATCGGCAAATTTGTGCTAAAAGTGCATTTGTGCAATTCTACTAATTTATGCTGAAAATGCAGATACTCAAGGGACATACAAGATGATGTTGAATTTATACTAACAGGATAGGAAGCAACTGATGTTCAGTGTTCCTAGCAGCCCACCAGCGTGTGGTACACCCAGAAGATCTTATCGGGGGCCTTTTTCACCACTCCCTCTACCCCACCTAGGTCTCTTCATGTGTTCTGACAAGGGTTTTAAAGTTGTCCAGGAATTGTACCAATCTAATGTTCAACATTGTATTCTTTGGATCCAATGACTCTATCAGTGCAGATCTACTGGTCCTGGCACTTAGGTTGTTAAAGTTCTTTTCTCAGCAGACCTTTTCACTGTGTGTCCAGGGCAGGTCTGTCAGGATATGTCAGCAGCGCCAAAACAAATAATGCCACTAACCTTTAGAACCACCAGCGGGAACGATGGAGTGTAGAGTAGTTCCCCTATTCTCCTGAGCGCAACCCCACACAGAGTAGAGGTACACTACTATGTGAGGAAGTACCCCAGGGAAAAGGGGAAGGGACAAAATAATAAACTCTGCTGCTGTACTGGTATCTTCTCACACCTTAGGTCTGGTTTACGTCTTACTCTCGCACATGAACTGCAGTGGAAAGATAAGAGAAGATTAGAGAGATGGCTCAAGGAATATCATTCATACCAAGGTAAGTATTGTACACATAGGTTCATGTACTCACAATGCGACAGGCAGCAATGCTCTTAATGAAAGTTCCAAAATACACAATTCAAAAAAGGCTCCACACTGAGAGATAAAGAGCAGGAAATGCAGAATGTATAACTCTCAGGTACCACAGGATTAATTGTAAGGCAGAAATAAAGTCACGCAAATCACTGCGTCAATGCTCCATAATGTTCCTTTTAAATGAGCACCAGAACGCTGTTAAAAAGGCACAGCGCAGTAGTAGAGAAGGACGGATACTTATGTACACAAAAAAACCAAATGCAACCTGCTGTTTCCACACACAGCCTGAAACGAAGACAGAAAGCTGCTACGAGAGAATTAATTGCTAAAACTCTCTCGAGTAAGAAAAGCACTTAATCACAGTGTCTGACATGGGAGGAGCGCTCCAGCGCTTCTCTCTTGTTTGTTTAAAAATGAAATACCTTTAAATCCCAGAAGTTTGTCGGAAACAGAGACTGCTTCACCCTGACAAGCTCCGTAACCTCCAAAAAATCAGAGAGGTCTCACGAAGGCGGGAAAAGCAATTAACCAGCTGCATTCACTTCCCAGTGAGGCCGGGCATATGCATAAAGTTCCTCTGCACGGTTGAGCAAAAACTGCAGCTGAAATCCAGGCGAAAACAGGAACTCCAGCGGGGAATACCTTCCGCTTGCTTGATAGTAGATTCTGGCAAGATTGTCAAGCCCCGACCCTAGGAAGGGGAGGGGCTTTATAGGGACGAAAATCCTGGCGTTGATTCATCCTTAGACCAGGCAGGCGACCCAAGGGATTCTGGGTCATGTAGTCCAATGGGCGCACGCTGTTCTAATATCTAGTATCATGCATTCGGGGAAGAAGTGCCCTACGTGTAGATGCAGGGAAACCCGTCTTTCCTGACCTACACTGGATAAGCATGACAGAACCCCCTCCCAAGGACCGCCGTCTCGGTGGTCGGCCTGGTTTACCTGGATACAGAGTGTGAAAGCGTTCCAAAAGAAGAGGGCAATGGAGGTTGTTTACTGGTTCCCAAGTTCTATCCTCGACCCCATAACCTTTCCAATCCACCAAATACTGCACTCGTCCCCTCACCATTCGAGAATCTAAGATTTCCTGTACTTCATATTCTTCCTGACCATCTATCTCTAGGGGTAAAGGTCTTGTCTGTAATCTTGTGTTCACAGGACAGGGATGGAGCAGGGAGACATGAAAGACCGGGTGTATATGCCATGAGCGGGGTAAGGACAATTTCATGGCTACAGGATTAATTACTTTCTCAATACTATAGGGGCCTATATACTTGGGTTTCAATTTGGTTACTCCCTTGAGATGAAGATTTTTAGTGGCCAACCACACCTTATCTCCCTCTTTGTACACGGGTTCCGGGGCTCTCTTTCTGTCAGCGAACTGCTTCTGCGTTACTTGTGCTGCCGCCAAATGCTGTTTAGCATCAATTAACACTGCTCTAAGATGGGCATGGTGTTCATGTATGGAGGGATGTTTGGAGACTATTGGCCATTCAAAAGGAAGCATGTTTGGGTGATGTCCCGTTAAACAGAAGAAAGGGGAGCAACCTAGTGTTGAATGTTCTGCATTATTATAGGCGAATTCCGCCATCCAAAGTAATGTGTACCAGTCCATGGAATTCTGCAGGGTGAAACAGCGAAGGTATTGTTCCAATGTCTGGTTAAGACGTTCTGTCTTTCCATCTGTCTGGGGATGGTAACTGGTGGACAACTTGACTTCTACTCTCATGGTTTCGCATAAAGCCGTCCAAAAACGAGAGGTGAACTGCGTTCCACGGTCTGTGATAAGAACATTAGGAATTCCGTGGGCTCTGACTACGTGCTGGAGAAAGACGATAGCCAATTCCGAAGAGGAGGGCAGATGTTTTAATGGGACGAAGTGTCCCATTTTAGTTAAATGATCTACGACAACCAGAATGGTGGTGTACCCATCACAAGGAGGCATTTCTACAATAAAATCCATTGATACAGTGTGCCAAGGCCGAGGAGGAATGGGTAATGGACGTAGTAATCCTGCAGGTTTTGAGTGGCCGGATTTCCCTTGTGCACATATGGCGCAATTACTTAGATATTCTCGGGTATCTTTTCATAACGTGGGCCACCAGAAGGAACGTTCGATGCAGGAAATGGTTTTATATTCCCCCAGATGTCCTCCTAACATTGAATCATGTGCCCAAGCCAGTACACGTAGTTGCAGGACAGGATCAGGAATATACAAAGCATGATAGTGATATAACAAATTTCCGGTTTCAGTTCGGTGTTCTGGATCTTCCTGTTTCCATGCCTGAGCATCCACATCTGCTACAGACACTTTTAGGTCTTCTAAGAAGTCTTGTGATGTAATCAATGCAAGTGTATTACATTGAAATGCTGTTTTTGGGAGGATTGAGGGTGGTTCGGTAATATCATCTTTGGTGCTCTTTTCTGGTTCTTCGATACGAGAAAGGGCATCTGCTTTACCGTTTTGAGGCCCTGGTCGATACTTGATAATGAAATCGAAATCAGAGAAAAAGAGAGACCACCGTAGTTGACGTGGAGTTAAAGCTCTGGCTGTTTTTAAAAACAGCAGATTGCGATGGTCTGTGTATATTTCGACTGTGTGATGTGCTCCTAATAAGTAATGCCTCCATTCCTCACAGGCTCTTTTTATGGCTAACAATTCTTTGTCGGTAATGGAATAGTTCACTTCACATGGGGTGAGTTTCTTTGAGAAGTAAGCCACGGGATGTAGCTGTCCTGTGTCTGGATGTCTTTGGGATAACACTCCTCCGATGGCGTACTGAGAGGCATCTGTTTCTACTACAAAGGGTAATTGAGAGTCAGGATGCCGCAAGATAGGAGCCTGGGTGAATCGACTTTTTAGTGTTTGGAACGAGTGGTCTGCTTCTTTGCTCCACACAAAAGGAGTGTTTTTTCTCAACAAACTGGATATAGGGTGTATGATCTTTGAGAAATCCTTGATGAAACGCCGGTAAAAGTTAGCAAAACCCAGGAAGCTCTGTACAGATTTAACGTGATGAGGAGATTTCCACTGCGTAATTGCTTCTACTTTGCCCATATCCATCTGGAATCCCTGAGCGTTGATAATGTAACCCAAGAAGGCAACTTCTTCAACATGGAAAAGGCACTTCTCCAGTTTTGCAAATAATGCATGTTGTCGGAGTCTATCCAGGACCGCCTTCACATGGGTAACATGTTCTTGGGGTGTTGATGAATAGATAAGGATATCATCAATGTAAACAATACAGAATGTTTCTAAAAACCCCGAAGTACTTCATCCATGAAATACTGGAAGGCCGCTGGGCGTTACATAGCCCAAAGGGCATCACTTGATACTCGTAGAGTCCAAATTTGGTTCGGAAAGCTGTCTTCCATTCGTCGCCAGCTTTTACTCTCACCAAATGGTAGGCACCTCGTAAATCTAATTTCGTGAAGATACGAGCACCTTTGAGCTGGTCCAGAAGCACTGGTATGAGTGGGAGGGGATATCGATTTTTATGGTGATCCTGTTGATCGCTCTGTAATCGATACAGGTCCTAAGATCGTCACAATCTTTTTTCGGAATGAAGAAGAGAGGGGACGAGGCTGGAGACGAGGAATGTCAGATGAAACCAGAGGCTAGGTTCTCGTCCAGATAGTTTTTAAGTATTGTGTTTCTGGTTCGGTAAGGGCATACACTCTGCTACAGGGAATAGCTGCTCCAGGTACCAATTCTATGCGACAATCGTATGTTCGGTGAGGAGGTAATTGAGTAGCCTTCTGTTTATCGAATACTGGTTGATATTCCTCATAGACGTTAGGTAGTGTAGTGGAACAGCAATACTGAGTGTCTTCGCATCCAATGGCCAAAAGACCTGCCTGGGTTTTGCACTTCTTCTTCTGGTGAATGTATTGCTTGGTGCAATGCTCTCTGCAATATTCGGAATTCAAGGTAACGGTGCGTGCTGCCCATCCAATGACAGGATCATGTAGCGTTAACCATGGCATCCCTAGGATAAGACGGAAATGTGGTGCATCTATGAGGTCAAACTGGATGGTCTCGAAGTGGTCAGGGCCGAATTGCATTGTTATGGGAATAGTATGGTATCTTACTGGTCCTGACGTCAGGGCCGTCCCATCTACGGCTTTCACATGTTCAGGGGACATTTTTTTCTCACACGGTACCCTAATATTTTGAGCGTACTTCCGGTCGATAAAATTCCCTGTTGCTCCGGAGTCCAGCAAGGCAGACACCTTTAGTGGTGTTTCTTCGGTAATCCATAGAGTAATGCATACGTTCAAATGCGCCACTGAGGATTGTATGGTGTTGGCTATCACTGAAGAGATCTTTTCTCGTTCTCCACCTGTACCAGAGATCTCATCCTGGCTCAGGCTCTCCAGTTTTCCGCCACCTCAATCCTCTCGGATTGCTGAGATACCGCGGCTTGTGTCCGTTGCGTGTTTGGTTTTTCCGGATATTTAGTTCTAGCGCGGCACTCCTTAATGAAGTGTCCACTCTTCCCACAATAAAGACACAATTTCAGCTTCCGTCTTTTTCTTTTTCCTCCGTTGTGAGGGGTCCTCGAATGCCGCCAATCTGCATGGGCTCGGTTCCTTCTATTCCTTTAGTATGTTCTTCTGTTAAAGGTTTTGATCTGGGAATAAAGAAACGGTTCTCTCCTCTAGTCCTGTCCCCTTTTCTTTCTTGTAATCGGTGGTCCAGTTGCACTGTGAGATCTATCATTTCTTCACAAGTCTGGGGTAATTGCACCACTTGAGACAAGACGTCTTTTAATTCTCCTCGCAATCCCTGGTAAAACAGAGTGGTGCGTTTTTCTTGGGGCCAATCAGTTTCCACCACAAGACGATTAAACGTGGTTATATATGTCAGTAAATCCTGAGTGCCTTGTTTAAGGGTTATGAGCTCTCTATCTAGAGTCATCATGTGGGATTTACGGTCAAACAATTTTCTCATTTCCAAACAAAAATTCGTGAAATTGTGTAGAATGGGGTCATTTCGCTCCATCAACGGGATAGTCCAACTAGCAGCGTTGCCCCCATGTATGACATCATGAAGGCTGTTTTAGCCGGTTCATCTTGAAAAACCGCTGGCTTACATAGAAAGTGTAACCTACATTGGTTCAAAAATGTTTCAAATTTCTTTGGGTCCCCAAAAAGCGTTCAGGAGGAGCCAATGGAATCCCTGTGTTTTGTAATATATGGACCGTGGGACTTGACTCAGAAGAATGTGTAGATGTTTGTGGCGCGGAAAAGAACCCTGTTCCCTGCGTCTGCCCTGGAGGAGGTGGGTGATGGGCATGTATGGGTGGAGGAAGAGTCCAATCTTTTATATAGGTTCCTGCCCCTGTACTTTCGGGTTTACTCTTCCTGGTTAGACCTGCCACTTCCCTACGTAACGTGCCCATTTCCTTCCTCAATTCCTGGTTTTCTGATCGGGAAGTTTGTACCTCCTGTTGTAGAGACGATAGGCTCTCCAAGAGGGAGGTCAAAACGGCGTTTGTATCCATCGTCCAGGCTAGGCTACAGTCTTGGGCTTGACAATCTGTCAGGATATGTCAGCAGCGCCAAAACAAATAATGCCACTAACCTTTAGAACCACCAGCGGGAACGATGGAGTGTAGAGTAGTTCCCCTATTCTCCTGAGCGCAACCCCACACAGAGTAGAGGTACACTACTATGTGAGGAAGTACCCCAGGGAAAAGGGGAAGGGACAAAATAATAAACTCTGCTGCTGTACTGGTATCTTCTCACACCTTAGGTCTGGTTTACGTCTTACTCTCGCACATGAACTGCAGTGGAAAGATAAGAGAAGATTAGAGAGATGGCTCAAGGAATATCATTCATACCAAGGTAAGTATTGTACACATAGGTTCATGTACTCACAATGCGACAGGCAGCAATGCTCTTAATGAAAGTTCCAAAATACACAATTCAAAAAGGCTCCACACTGAGAGATAAAGAGCAGGAAATGCAGAATGTATAACTCTCAGGTACCACAGGATTAATTGTAAGGCAGAAATAAAGTCACGCAAATCACTGCGTCAATGCTCCATAATGTTCCTTTTAAATGAGCACCAGAACGCTGTTAAAAAGGCACAGCGCAGTAGTAGAGAAGGACGGATACTTATGTACACAAAAAAACCAAATGCAACCTGCTGTTTCCACACACAGCCTGAAACGAAGACAGAAAGCTGCTACGAGAGAATTAATTGCTAAAACTCTCTCGAGTAAGAAAAGCACTTAATCACAGTGTCTGACATGGGAGGAGCGCTCCAGCGCTTCTCTCTTGTTTGTTTAAAAATGAAATACCTTTAAATCCCAGAAGTTTGTCGGAAACAGAGACTGCTTCACCCTGACAAGCTCCGTAACCTCCAAAAATCAGAGAGGTCTCACGAAGGCGGGAAAAGCAATTAACCAGCTGCATTCACTTCCCAGTGAGGCCGGGCATATGCATAAAGTTCCTCTGCACGGTTGAGCAAAAACTGCAGCTGAAATCCAGGCGAAAACAGGAACTCCAGCGGGGAATACCTTCCGCTTGCTTGATAGTAGATTCTGGCAAGATTGTCAAGCCCCGACCCTAGGAAGGGGAGGGGCTTTATAGGGACGAAAATCCTGGCGTTGATTCATCCTTAGACCAGGCAGGCGACCCAAGGGATTCTGGGTCATGTAGTCCAATGGGCGCACGCTGTTCTAATATCTAGTATCATGCATTCGGGGAAGAAGTGCCCTACGTGTAGATGCAGGGAAACCCGTCTTTCCTGACCTACACTGGATAAGCATGACAAGGACAAACACATATCACATGCTGCAAAGTTTCGTCTGCCAGATGGCACAGTCGGAAGTTCTTATCTCCTGCTTGCTTCCTCTTCTCTCCCTTTTGGAAAGGAATCTAACATGGCGATATCACCAAGTCTTAGTGCGAATAAGCTCTGTTTTATCTTCCGATGGTAGGCTGCTTCCAGAAGGGGGGGATTCTCATAGGGTAGCATAAGATTTCAGGACCAGCCACCCATGTGACCGCTTGGACAGCTTTTCTTTATCAATCATCCAACTTTGTAATTTCATAGATTTATTTACTGCTTTCCTGAAAGCTTGCCCTAATATACTTGTGTTCCATAGGTCGTTTATTTCGAAATGTTCTATTTACTCTCAAGATATTTTTTGTATTTGCCTTTCCCCCTTCGAAGATTAATTTCGGACCAGACTCGATGAGCCAGCGTGTCATCTGTGGAGGATCGTAGTTTGTGGCAACATTAAGGGGTCAATTCTGATTCGGGCCGGAAAAAGCACCGACCGACTCGGAGCCGGAATTAATTCCGACCGACACGTACCAGTGGCGCCCGACCCGCCAAGTACGATGCAAAGCGTGCAAAATCCGACCGACACGTACGGAACCCAAGCCGAACGACCGAGCTGCACGGAAAACAGCAATCCGGCCGGAAAAACACGTGAATCGAACCGACCGACACGCACCCGGAACAAATCCGACCGAAACGTACCCGCAAACTCCAAACCGCAAAGTACGATGCAAGGCGCGAAAACCACGACCAAGTCGTACAGAGGACAAGCTGTACGACCGACACGCATACAAAACTGCGAGCCGAAGTAACACAAAACACCGCGACCGACGCGTACGCAGCATAGAAAATTGCACAAACACAGCGTGAACGAAACGGAGAAGACCGTACGAGACAACTGCAGGGTCCGACTCAGTCACAAGAACGTTTCCAACATGCACAGAAAGTACTAAGGAAAAATACACAAAAAAAGGCCAAACAAGCAATTACAAAGCCAATAAATACTGGGGGGGTGGGGACAGAGAACAAAGACACACCCACAACTCCACCCATATAAAGGATACAAATCCCAACCATGATCCTTTGCAAATGCTATTCAGCTGCCAGCACTCAACAGACAGCAACCACACACCCACAGCTCATCCCTCACACAAGCCACACACCATCAGCACACCAACAAATAGCTACCTCACATACACCCAGCAAAACATACACTCACACACCTTCACCTGCACACCAACACACACATCACTCACCATCACCACCCATCACCATGCCCCCAAAGAAGAATCACAAGTTCCTAGATTGTGAATTGGAAGTCCTGGTAGACGAGATCCTCAGGGTAGAGCCACAGCTGTTTGGCGCACTGGTCCAACAGACACCCATCTCCCAGAAAACAAAGATGTGGGAGAGGATCATCAACAGGGTGAACGCACAATCACCATGTCTGCGCACAAAGACTGACATCCAGAACAGGTGGTATGACGTGCGCAGGAGGGTACGGGAGCTGCTGAAGAAGGACTACCTCCTGAGCCAATACACCGGCAGTGGCCCTCCTGCCAAGCCAGTATACCTCAGGCCCTGGGAGGAGAAGGTGCGGGCCATCCTTCCGCCAGTGAGCGTCTATGGACTAGAAAACATCCCAGAGCCTGGTGAGTACACAACAAATGTACACAATATTCTGCCACAATACACACACACATCACTGTCAAGGGGAGAGTCAAACCATGCACTCTTAGCAATTACACAGCAACCAGAACAGAATCATCCCAAAATGTGTATGTCAGTCAGATAAACACAACACATGCCATCTCAAAGTTACATTTAACCGGGTCATCACATGTACAAACACAACTACAACTACAGCTAGGCAGTGGCAAAAATATAACTAACAAACACATCCAGACATGTAGCCACCACTACAACACCAACACACAGTGAAGACCACTGAAAGAAAGGAATTCTGTGTATGCTGGGCAAGTCAGTGTAGCCAATAGCATCATGGGAGTCGTAGTCACAGATATTGCTCACCCCCACAACTGTCCCATCAACACCACCATGAACCATGCGCACATCACAGGGAGTGGAAAAGGACTCACAAGATGGCTGACACTGGTGCTGTGTTGTGGGGAGCACAAGGGCATGCTGGGAACTGCACACCAACCAACAGCAGGACACCACTGTCAGCCATCTTGCCATTGCTCTCACACCCACACACACTGAACTCCCCACAAAAGCAAGTAAGTATGGGAATGCTGGGAAGTGGGGTGGAGGCAATAGCATCATGGGAGTCGTAGTCACAGACATAGCTCACCCCCACAACTGTCCCATCAACACCACCCTGAACCATGCTCACATCACAGGGAGTGGAAAACAACTGACAAGATGGCTGACACTGGCAACTGCTGTGGGGAGCACAAGGCCCCGCTGGCAACTGTGCAACAACCAACAGCAGGACACCACTGACTGACATCCTGAAAGACAACTTCCACTCCCTGCAATGCAAGCACGTTCCATGGTGGGATATCTGGCTGGGTGGGAAGGAGGACTTGCAGCACTGACCATAGTCAAAAGCACCTCCCCTCACACACCCCCTCAACACAAACTCCACATAACCCACCTGGGAGAATGCAATGCCTCACATCCTAACTCAAGATCCCACAAAGAACCACCACCCTGGGTTATGTTGTGTGAAGCACAGGGACACTCTTGGGACTTTTAGCCAAACAACTGCCAGGACAACACTCCCAGCCATCCTGTCAGCACAGGCAGCCCACCCCACAGGGAAGCAGAGTCAAAAGGAAGGAAGCATGGGCATGCTGGGAAGGGGGTGGAGGCAATAGCATGATGGGAGTCGTAGTCACAGCTCAACATCCCCCACCACATGGCCCAGCAAGCTCACACTCACGCATGCACATCCCACAGAGAGTGGAAAGGCCCATCAAAGATGTCTGACACTGGTGCTGTGTTGTGGGGAGCACAAGGGCATGCTGGGAACTGCACACCAACCAACAGCAGGACACCACTGTCAGCCATCTTGCCATTGCTCTCACACCCACACACACTGAACTCCCCACAAAAGCAAGTAAGTATGGGAATGCTGGGAAGTGGGGTGGAGGCAATAGCATGATGGGAGTCATAGTCACAGACATAGCTCACCCCCACAACTGTCCCATCAACACCACCCTGAACCATGCTCACATCACAGGGAGTGGAAAACAACTGACAAGATGGCTGACACTGGCAACTGCTGTGGGGAGCACAAGGCCCCGCTGACAACTGTGCAACAACCAACAGCAGGACACCACTGACTGACATCTTGAAAGACAACTTTCACTCCCTGCAATGCAAGCACAGTCCATGGTGGGATAACTGACTGGCTGGGTGGGAAGGAGGGCCGGCTGTCAACAAAATACAACCAATGCAGACCATGTTCACACCCCAACAAATAAATAGAAATGCCCAAAGAATGCAGGACAATGTGCTACACCAATATCAACCCCTGACTGTGACAACTTAGGACAATGCAATGTACAGGCCCGCACCCAGAGGCACAGTCACAACTGTCAGGTGTGTGAACCATTGATGCCTGCAGAAACATAACATACATTGTTTGTGTCTCCCAAAAACAGGTGATGATGGGGACACAGCAGCAGACGCTGAGGAGTCCCAGTCCGAGGCTCAAGAGGATACGGAGCTCACTGGTGTCGAACAGCCTCTGCCCTCCTCGGATGAAGAAGACCAACCTGGCACCTCCGGTGCAAGTCAACATGCAGCACCAGCAGGACCACCAGCTGCACCCCCTGCACCCACCCCTCCAACGACTGTCACCACAAATACCATCCCTGCCGACATGGACAGAACAAGGAGCACCACCAGCACAGGGACCCTGGACCAACGTGGGGCCATGGACACCACCACCACCACCAACCCCCAAGGGGGACCAGGGTCATCTGTGCGTGCCACTGCACGCACTGCACATGTTGGCAGGGGTGGTGGGAGGGGTTGGAGACAGAGGTCGCTGCTTGCAGAGGTGTCTGGTGTGCATGATGACCCACAACTGGCATGCATAGCCGATGCGTACCAGTCCAGCACCGGAGATCTCAGCCAGGTAGTGGGGCTCCTCAGGGACATTAAACAGCAGCAGGCTGCCCATCATGCCCGCTTGGACTCACACATGTCCCGCGTGGAGTCCAAGTGGGACACACTGCAAGAGATGAATGCGGTGCATAGGGACATATTACAATGCCTCCGCCAGATGAACAGCAACCAGTCTACACCTCCCTGTGTGCCAACAACATCTGGTGCTGAAACAACTGCAACTGCCACAGGGAGGGAGGATGACTCTGGCGGAGAGTCCCCTGCACCGCAGCAGCCTGTACTTGAGGGGCCCCCCCAAAGAAGAGGGGTTGTCCGAGGAGGGGCAAGTGAGAGGCCGATGGCCAAGTGCAACCCCCAGGAAGCCTGAACCTGTTCTGGATGTTCACCTTTGTGCGCAAACTGTTCACCCTGTTGACGGCAACACAACTCCCACACATGACATGGGGAGTACAAGTTGGACCAATGTCTCAGACAACTGTGGCCCCGATACTGGGGATTTTGTCTACCAGGACTTTCAATTCATCTAGGAACTTCTGATTGCAATATAAATGTACAGCACTAACCATCCTATGCACTATTCACACAAATGTATCACAATAAACACACTAATACACCATACTTGCCTCTGTTGTGATTCCAACGTGGGTGCTCTCATGGGGATGATGAACTGCAAAATTACACTGTGTATGCGAACTGCAACAGCAAGTACAACACAGGCATGTGAGTAATGGCAACGTGACACATATGAGGGAGACACACCACCAGGGCTACACAACACATACACACCTAGGCCATCTGACTCATTGCCTACACTGATGTTGCCAGGAAAGACGGTGCAATGCACAGACACCACGCCCATTCCCAGTTGTAGTCAAGTAGCCCACAGGTGCAGTAAGCAAATGGCAGTCAAATGTGTGACCACAGACAACGCACATCACAAAGTGAAGCACAGGTTTATTACACAGTTGCAACATGTCGTAACCACTACAGATGCAAGGTAATCCCACCTGGCAGCGGGCACACAGTCAACAACTGTAGAAGGAAGGAAGTCCATGGGTGTGGCGCACATCACCTGTAGGGACACAACAGCTACCACCCTGGAAGTACAATGACATCGTCGGTGGACACAGTTGACCAAACAAATCTGAAAGTACCCTGTGAAGGACAGAAATGACACACAGTTAAAAGCAATGGAGAACAGGACAGAACAGCAAAACTCATGCACAATACATGTTACAAGATACCCACCCAGAACCAAGTTAGCATGTCAACACTGTTGGGGAGTACAGACCACCTGTAAGCACACATCGCTACACACATCCAGTCACGTAGCCCATGGACACACTCCAACAGCACCAGAGCACCACCTACACATATCATGCCAACTCACATCATTGACATGACACCTCAGGATACTCACATTCAGCTAAAGAAGTTGGTGATGAGCTGTGTGCGGACATCACCATCATCATCACTGGCATCGTGGTCCAGGCCAGGATCCTCCACAGGTGGCGGATGTTGGTCATTGTCATCCTGGATGAGAGGCAACTCCTTCCGCACTGCCAGGTTGTGGAGCATGCAGCAGACGATGATAATCTTGCACACCTTCGCTGGGGCATATGGGAGGGACCCTCCTGTCTTGTCCAGGCAGCGGAAGCGGCTCTTCAGGAGACCAAATGTCCGCTCAATCACTCTCCTGGTCCGACCATGTGCCTCATTGTAGCGCATCTGGGCTGGTGTCACAGGGTTCCTGAGGGGTGTCAGCAACCACGGCATGTTGGGGTATCCCGAGTCACCTACGGACAGACAAGTGCACATTAGCTGACTTGGAAAAGTGGGCGGAATACTACAGATCAGATCACACACAATGGCACAAAGTCAGTACACACCGACAAGCCAGGCACGCTGGTTCTGCATCTGTGCCATCATCCTGGGGATGCGACTACTCCTCATCACAAAGGCATCGTGTGCTGAACCAGGGAAACGGGCACACACGTGTGAGATGGTCATATCTGCAAGACACACCACCAGTGCATTGACCGAGTGGTAGTGCTTGCGGTTACGGTAGGCCTGCTCCTGAGCCTGTGGTGGTACCAAAGCCACATGTGTCCCATCAATGGAGCCAATGACATGCGGCATCCTCCCCAGGGCATAGAAGTCACTCTTCACGTCAGTGAGTCGTTGCAGTCTAGGGAAATAGATGTACCGGTTCAGGTATAGCAACATTGCCTCCAAAACATCGCGGAGCACACGGCTGAACATGGTCTGTGACATCCCACCAGCAGTCGCCACAGTATGTTGAAAGGTACCGGTGGCAAAGAAGTGTAGGGCTGCCATCACCTTCACCTTGGGGGTCAGCGCTGTAGGATACGGCCGGCCAGGCTGCAAATGTGGGGCCAACTGCACTGCCAAATCCTCAATCAGCTGCCTGGTGAAGCGGTACCGTTGGATGCTGTCCCGTTCCACCATCGTTGCCAGGTCTGGGAATGGTCTATGGACAGCAGGAGCCCTGCAGTGCAGAGGAGAAGAAAGCAAGATTGTCAGTCACCCCACATATGCCGCATTGAACACACTAAATATCACATCATACATCATTATGAGGCACAACTACATGAAGTGTGCAGTTCCGTAAGGACATGTATGGTACATACATGGCCAACATCTGTCATCACGGTTCAACAAGTGGCATCAATAAGTCCCAAGTTGGCCCATTGGATATCATGAGGCCGTGTCACAGTTCCCATCTCCTGCTGCCATGTCACAATCACCCCCACAGTGACATGTGAGGACAGATGTGCCCCAGGCATCACAGCTCAACGACAGGTACATTCCCAGGGACCCTGTATTGCCACATGGACACTGGCATTACATGGAGTATCATGTATACACCACAGCAAAACAACCATGACCCCCACAGGTAGTGGTTCCACTTGCCTCTGCAGGACAGACATGGACGTCTGTGACACACACACGCACAACATCAAAGTCCATGCACACACAACGTGGATGTGGAGACTGTCTCCCATTGTGCACATGAAATCAGAGACATTGTAAACACTACATGCACACAGACTGTGGAGGACCATCACTATTGTGCCACTGGGTCACCCTGGCTCAAACATATCATCCCACATGGGACTCACGGGGTATGTGACATGACATACACATACACCACCGTGAAATGTGACCATGGCACATGCTCAGATATGAACAGTTGCACATCACAGTGGTCATGTACACGTAACACCCAGGATCCTGTCCCCATGAACACATGCACAGCCTGGGGGTGGCTGCCCCCAGGTGACACCCACAGGACAACATGTACACCAACATACACACAATAGGAAATGCAGCCTTACATACCTTATGATACAGTTTGGACAGGCTGTGGTGTTGTAGGTGTGCCCCTCACTCCCTGGGAGCTATTTGTGGCTGGCATATGTTCATCTGAGACAGGCATGGTGACATATGCCAGTCACTTGTACAGGGATGCGTTGAACAGCAATGGACCGATCGGTGTGCCCGGCCGGCCCATTGCATCCAATGTGTGCGGGTACGCGTTGTACCCCTGTATGCGTAGTACCGCAATGGACCGATCGGTGTGCCCGGCCGGCCCATTGCATTCAATGTGTGCGGGTACGCGTTGTACCCCTGTACGCGTTGAACAGCAATGGACCGATCGGTGCACCCGGCCGGCCCATTGCATTCAATGTGTGCGGGTACGCATTGTACCCCTGTACGCGTTGAACAGCAATGGACCGATCGGTGCACCCGGCCTGCCCATTGCATTCAATGTGTGTGGGTACGCGTTGTACCCCTGTACGCGTTGAACCGCAATGGACCGATCGGTGCGCCCGGCCGGCCCATTGCATTCAATGTGTGCGGGTACGCGTTGTACCCCTGTACGCGTTAGTACCGCAATGGACCGATCGGTGTGCCCGGCCGGCCCATTGCATTCAATGTGCGGGTACGCGTTGTACCCCTGTACGCCGTTAGATACCGCAATGGACCGATCGGTGTGCCCGGCTGGCCCATTGCATTCAATGTGTGCGGGTACGCGTTGTACCCCTGTATGCGTTGAACAGCAATGGACCGATCGGTGCACCCGGCCGGCCCATTGCATTCAATGTGTGCGGGTACGCGTTGTACCCCTGTACGCGTTTGTACCGCAATGGACCGATCGGTGTGCCCGGCCGGCCCATTGCATTCAATGTGTGCGGGTACGCGTTGTACCCCTGTACGCATTGTACCGCAATGGACCGATCGGTGCGCCCGGCCGGCCCATTGCATTCAATGTGTGCGGGTACGTGTTGTACCCCTGTACGCGTTGAACAGCAATGGACCGATCGGTGCGCACCCATTGTCAATGGCCTAGCCTGGCAACGGACGCGTTTTCGAAATTCGAACGATCGGTTGCTGGAAATTCAGTTGGTCACCCACAACAATGTTGCAAAATCATGTATGTCATGAAGTTGAAGATTTGAAGGATGCTGTGGGCGTGTATTGGTGCTGCTATTCCATGGATTGGCCAGATTCAGAAGATGCAAACGACTTGGACCTATCACTTTGGACACATGGGACAGTATCTGCCTCTGCAGCACACATATAATGCTGGCTGTTCCCCTGAGAGCTCACTTGCCTGCACTACATGCTCCAGGACGACATCTGCCACTGCACTGCTGCTGTCTCTGCCCCTCTGGACCCTGCAATGGCATGTACTGTGGAGAGAGCCCCAGCCTTCAGCCTTGAGGAGAACCAGGCCCTGCTGGACAGCCTACTTCCACAGTACAGCAAGCTGTATGGGACACCAGGGGAGCAGGTGAGTGTTCTGTGCACTGCCTTTCTGAATGTGCATTTTGTCTGACTAGCAAGGCTGAAAGTCTGCACGCCACTGGCTAGCAGGCTCACTGAGTAGTTGTCACCCCCATAGTGTGTAGTGACATGCACTGGACAGGTATGGTGCAGTGACAGTGCATTTGAACAAGGTTTTACTTCCCATGCAATGATACCATGTAGTGACTTCTGGCAAACTGTCCATGGGCAGCGTTGCACTGCCTGTGTACATCATGTGCCCCTGTGATTGAGACATGTATATACAACTGTGTCATGCACGGATATGTTGCATGTGTAGTAATGGCCTTTTCACTTTGTCATCCTGACAGGTTAATGCCCATCGGAAGCAGGAGATCTGGAAGGACATCGTCCGGGCTGTCCGGTCCGTGGGGGTCTACAAGCGCCGGATCCGCAACTGCCAGAAGAGGTGGCAGGACCTTCGGGGCTGGACCCGGAGGATTGCACGGGTCCAGCTGAAGCTGTTGCCTCCTCGCAGGAGGGGCGAACACGGACCCTGACCCCCCACATGCTCCAGTTCCTGGCGGTGGTGTTTCCAGACCTGGATGGGCAGCTGAAGGCCAGACAGCAGCAAGGAGGGGGTGAGTCAAAGACTGCACTGTGAACTCTGTATTACATGCTATGTGCCCTCCTCTGGCCTGGTTAAACTGCCACAGTACAGCAGTCATGTTGTCCAGGAGACACTCCTCATCTGATACCCAGGTGTGGCCCTTACATTCAGGGAATTGTGTCACTTGGGACTGTGTCCTTGCAGTTTGCTTCACACAAGGTGGGGGACAGCATCTGTTTCCCTAACTCTGTTGTGGGCATCATGGGTGGGTCCATTGTTCACACAATGCCTGTGTTCGGACATGTAATCTGCGTGTTGCTTTGATATGCGGTCCACTTGCGGAGCTGAGCCACCACATGTGCCTGGGGTATCTGGCACACACCCATGCAGCGGGTGGGAACAATGTTTGGGCCCCAGGAGTGTGCAGATTACGTGTGTCACACATACATAGCCAGCTATCCACTGTCCAGGGCTCATCCCTCATTCATGTGGGGCAGGACAGTCATGCCTACTCCAGCCCATCCAATACACCTGTACTCCCACTCCCGTGTATCAGCTGACACGTTGTGCGCAGTGATTTGACCCCTCAGGTGTCTGCCTCTGTGTCAGTGTGCTGTGGATTTGTTGCCAGGACTGCTGGGGTGTTTCTCGGTAGGGGCTCAGCATGCCACTGGAGATGTGACCATAGGAGACGATACTTGTGTGTCACATAGGTGTTTGATCAGCTGCACGTGCAGACTGGGGTATGCGAATGTGAAGTTCAGGCAACTGTTTCCCATTCACAGCAGATTGTGAGGGGCTCAGGTTCAGAGGGTAGTGTCACAGGTCTCCCATATGTCCAATCGGTATGACCTGGACAGATGAGGGTTAAGATGATGTGTTGTGTGGGGGATGTACATGTGCACTTGTGCAGCTCCAGGACTTGCATTCCCCATGACCTACTATTGTGACACAGTGCAGAGTGTTGTTGTCTGGCTGCCAAGTCATACATCACTGAGACAGTGATGTATGACTTAGCAGTCATGCCTCCGCCATGGCATGTGTCTACTTATTGGTGATCCTGCAGGGGAGTGACATGTGCTACATGCACACCATTGTGGTGATGGCTATCAGGACATGGGTGCATCATGGTGTCTGTCGCTGGTATGCATCACATGCATTTCCTATTTGACGCTGGGCATCCCTTTCATCCGGAAACCTGTACTGACTCAGTGGCAAGAGTTGTGATGTGTGCATGTCCACATGCTACACCGTGTCCTCTGCACTGTCCAACTACTGTGTAGGTGGTGCATGTGTCCACACTGGGGTGTTGCTATCCAACAGACACCAGACAGATGGGTGCAAGGCCATGTGGGATGTGAGTGCCATGGTTGGCATCAGACTGACAATTGGCTTCTCCTGTTCAGTTAGGGCACTTTAAGCAATGTTCAACTAATGATGCCAGGGCTTGCTCTGTAATGTGCTGTGCTCACAGTGGTGTGTGCGTTTGGTGCAGGTGACTGATGTCTGTCTGTTTCCCCATTGTTTGCAGATACATCCACGGCCACGGAAGGGGACAGCTCCAAGGACCAGGAGGAGCCGGAGAGCCAGACTGGGTCAGCAGCCGAGGAGTGGTCGGAGGGACCCAGTGGCACGGAGGGCGAGGGGAGCCACACCGAGGAGTCCTCAGCAGCATCCACCTCAGCTGAGGACCACAGCGGCTCGGAGGATGACTCCCTTATGGAGGCGGGTGTCAGCAGCCACCACACCCCAGCTAGTGTTGCTGTCCCCGCCACCACCAGCACCACCAACGCCCTCCCATCGGCTCCCATTCCCCAGGTCCGTGGAGGCTCCCATGTTCGGGAGCGTGTCTCCTTCGGGCCAGGCACCGCACCCCCTGCCCCTGTGTCCTCTGCTGCCCTGAGTGAGGAGTCTGTGTACCTCCTTCGCCAGCTCCATGTAGGGCAGACAGCCATGCTGAGTGTCCTCCATGCGCACACCGCTCTGTTGACTCAGCTGGTGTCATTCATGGAGGGCATCTCATCGGGCATGTCTGACCTACAGAGGGGCAATAGGTCCATGGAATCCTCCCTGACGGCAGCAGTGTCCCTCCTCAGACAGTCCCTCACCCCTCCTGCCTCTGCTCCATCCACACTCCCCAGCACCTTACCCGTCCCAAGCACACACACACCGGCACAAGCACACACCAGCACACACACGTCCAGCACACAGACACACACGCCACAAACAAAACGCACACGCACGCACAGTCAGGGGACTGAAACCAGACTCACAGGGGATGGGGCCCTGGAACACACACACGTATCCACAAGCACTGCGCAGTCCTCAGTTGCCTCTCCCTCCAAAGCACCCTCCCTTGCCTCACCTGCAACCCCAAAGTCACAGCGGCTCTTCCTCTGTGACCTCGGCCTCATCCCCTACGATCCAGCTGCTCCAGCATCCAGGGGGAAGAGGAAGCCCACCCACATGGAGCAGAGTGCCCCTCGCCCCGGACACCCTCCCCCAGGCGCAGACAGACTGAGGCCCCCACCCGCAAGTCCCCCGGAGTCATAAGAGCAAGACCCCGCCGCCGCCCTGCAGCTCTGGCACCAGGTCTCCTTCCTCCATCCCTCAGGCCCCCACTCCACAGGTGCCCCCACCACACCCTGCCCCAGGTTCCCCCACCCACAGATATACCATCCCCAAGAGGATCCGGCCTTCTCCCCTGCCACTTGCTCTCCCGGCACCACACCCCCGCTGCGCTTGTCTGTGCCACTGATGTGGTGAGGGTGTCCTCCCCCTCTGTCCAGCCCACCTTGCCTGTTCCCCATTCTCCTCCCCTGGAGGTAGGCACTGCAGTGGAGTCCACTACCACCCTGTCCGACTTGGGCACTGCAGTGGCAGACCTGTCCACTCCATCTGCAGGGTCCACTGCAGTCGTGCCTGCACCCACAACATCTGAGTCATGCCCCCCAGTTGTGCCGGCACACACCATGTCAGACACCTCCACTGCAGTTGTCAGTGGCTCTCCAGCACCCACCACCCCTTCCCTGCCTCCTCCTGGTGAGCCCTGATCCTGTCCCTGCGGTGCCTGGCCTGCCCCCCGGTTGCCCCTCCTAGTGGATTGTCCCTGGTTTTGTGCAGTGCAGGCATGCGTAGGGTGACATCTGCCACTGTCACCCTGTATTGACTTACTTGATGGACTGGCCATTGGCCTTTGTTGGAGCATTACTGTTCTCTGAGTTTTTGGACACACATATGCTGAATAAAGCAACTTTCTGTTCTCTAGTGCTTATGCTTCTGATGTACATGTTGTTGATGATGCTAACCATGCCCTTGCTGCAGTGATGGTGATATTTGGTCTCATGATAATCAAGTGTTACTGTGCAGGAACACATGTGGTCCAGGGGGAATGTGTCCTATCCTGTGGTGTATCCATGTCATCCTTAGCAGCATCTGAGGGTGTCATGTGTTCAGTATTTGGCAATGGGATTTCCTACTTACATTAGCAATTCCACATCTGTGGCTTCCACCCCTGCACATCTGTTGTGCCTGCCATTGTTCAATTCGTCTACTTCCCTGACCGTGTGGCCATCTCCACTGGACATGCAGGTTTGGGCATCAATGGGGAAGGACTCATCTGTGTTGTCAGTGCAACATTGCTATACAAGTGTGTTGGATCTGTGCTGATGATTTCGTTGGCACTCCCATGACCAGGCTGATGTGACGGGAGCCTTCATTTGGTGCTAATTGTTGATTGTGTGACCAAGTGCTCAGCGGACATGATGGGGCCCTACTGAGGCAACATATGGCACAGCTTTCCTCACACAGGAGTGGAGTCCCCTCATGGCAGTGTGTACTCCTGTGACATTGCCTGCGCCCAAGGTGTGTGTTGTATGAGCATGTCTGTGTGTTCACTTCCGTTTTGCTGTGCATGCTGGGATCCCTAGTGTTGTACCTGTTTGTGATGCTTGCTGAGTTGACCTATGTTCCCCCAAAGTCTTCTCCCTGGGTTCTCTGTGATGTGGGTGCATGGCACATTACTTGTCATCAGGGTGTCACCCATAGGTGTGTTTGCTGTCAGGGCTGAGTTTGTGTGCAGACGCAGATGGGTCACAGTCAGGTTTCCCCTTGGCACTTGTTGTTTACACCTGTCATGTGATTTCCAGTTTGTGTTATCTTTCAGTGATTGTGACACGTTGTGTGTGTGACTGCTGGCACTCCTCAGGGTCCGGGCTGCAATGTTGGTTGTTGTCTATGTGTGTTCTTTGTGGGTGACCTTGGCTTCTTCATTGGTGTGTGACTGTGGCTGGGATCCCATTGGTTGGTGTGGTATCGCCGTCATGTCCATGTACAGCGTAGTGTGCAGTGTGTCAGACATTCAGGAGTCTTGTTGAGTGGCCATGTGTGATGTGTTTCTGCAACTTGGTTCCCACCCACCACCCTGGGATTGTCATGGGTGCATGTGCAATGTCACCAGTGCATGTGTGCTTCACTGCTGCACATTGTTGGAGTTCGAGGTGTGTGGTGTTGAGTGTGTGCAGATGAGAGTTGTTGCCCGGCTAGACCCCTGCCTCCATGTTGGCCTTGGCTTACTGGCCATGCTGATTCATTTGTGCTTGTGTAGGTGTGATGGTAGTTTGTTGCTCAGGACACATGACTGTGGTTCACAGTGTGAACGACATTTAGCTTTGTCATCACAGTGGGATTGTAATGCAGCCCAGGGTCTCCACATTGTGGGGGCCCTGGGGGTAGTGCTGTGGTGTGTCTGTGTCTTGCTGTGTAAGTTGCTGTTCCTACATGCTTGTGTGACATGTGTGATTTGTGCTCCCTCTCATCTGACAATGCCCGATTGCCCACATAGGGGATTTGGATCCATGAGTTACCTTTGTGTGGCACTGTATGCACATCTGTGTAATTGGTATTCAGGCCTCCTCATGTGTTGTGTGGTTGCCTGGGGACACTGGCACCCCCTCACCTGTTGTGTTTGATGTGCAGTGTGGGTCTGCCTGTTTGTGTTTGTGCATCTGCACCACTGCATTGGCATATCTTAGGTGTGCCATTGGCTGTATGTTGTTTGGTGGGTTTCCCCTGCTGTCCCTGGGACTCCTAGGTCATCGGTCAGCACAATGATCATGGTTTGTGTGTCCCATTGCTGCCATGGTATGGTATCTGTTCACCTCACATCTACAGTCTCCACAGGGTATCTGCATTTGTGTGCCCATTGGTGCAAATATGTGGGTCTGCATTCTGATGGTCACTTCTGTCATTGTGTCATTGATGAATGTTGACTGTGTCAGCCCCCATGGGTGTTGTTTGTCTGCACATGGCCAAAGGTATGTCTTATTTGCACTGCAGTATTTGCCTCCCCCAATCTATGTTGCAATGGGACACATGCACTACTTTGCCACTGATGTGTTTTATGTTCTGTGACCAGGAATCATCCATGCAGTTTGGCAGTTGCAGCTTTTTCTTTGTCAACACTTACATTTTGGTCACTGTGATGATGGGGGTTTGGACCCCATTGCCACAATGTTCAAAATGTACTTCAGCTATGGACCCCACACTTACATTTTGGTCACTGTGATGATGGGGGTTTGGACCCCATTGCCACAATGTTCAAAATGTGCTTCAGCTATGGACCCCACACTTACCTTTTGGTCACTGTGATGATGGGGGTTTGGACCCCATTGCCACAATGTTCAAAATGTGCTTCAGCTATGGAACCCACACTTACATTTTGGTCACTGTGATGATGGGGGTTTAGACCCCATTGCCACAATGTTCTGAATGTGCTTCAGCTATGGGCCCCCACACTTACCTTTTGGTCACTGTGATGATGGGGGTTTGGACCCCATTGCCACAATGTTCAAAATGTGCTTCAGCTATGGACCCCACACTTACCTTTTGGACACTGTGATGATGGGGGTTTGGACCCCATTGCCACAATGTTCAAAATGTGCTTCAGCTATGGACCCCACACTTACATTTTGGTCACTGTGATGATGGGGTTTTGGACCCCATTGCCACAATGGTCATGGCCTGCTTGCATTGTGGGGGCCACACACATATGTGTGGCACATGTGATAGGGGGTCACATTGTATGTTCAAAGTCATGTTCAGTGTTGTAGGCATTTGACACAGTCTACACACGCTTGTCATGGTGTTGGGGGATGTCTTTTTCTTGCATTCCCTAGGTTGTGGTGTGCTGGTTGTGTCATGCATTGTCCATCCTATGAGTGGGGGTGGTGTTGGTGGTAGGCATCCAGCCCCCATGGGTAGAGGTGGTAGTAGTGACAGGCATCCAGCCCCCATGGGTAGAGGTGGTAGTAGTGGTAGGCATCCAGCCCCCTGGCTAAGGGTGGTAGTTGTGGTAGGCATCCAGCCCCCTGGGTAAGGGTGGTAGTTGTGGTAGGCATCCAGCCCCACAGGCTAAGGGTGGTAGTAGTGGTGGGCATCTGGCACCCCCATGGCTAAGGGTGGAAGTAGTGGTAGGCATCCAGCCCCCCCTGGGTAAGGGTGGTAGTTGTGGTAGGCATCCAGCCCCCCTGGCTAAGGGTGGTAGTAGTGGTAGGCATCCAGCCCCCCTGGGTAAGGGTGGTAGTGGTGGTGGGCATCTGGCACCCCCTGGCTAAGAGTGGTAGTAGTGGTAGGCATCCAGCCCCCCTGGCTAAGGGTGGTAGTAGTGGTAGGCATCCAGCCCCCCTGGGTAAGGGTGGTAGTGGTGGTGGGCATGTGGCACCCCTGGGTAAGGGTGGTAGTAGTGGTAGGCATCTGGCACCCCCATGGCTAAGGGTGGTAGTAGTGGTAGGCATCCAGCCCCACAGGCTAAGGGTGGTAGTAGTGGTAGGCATCCAGCCCCCCCTGGGTAAGGGTGGTAGTAGTGGTGGGCATCTGGCACCCCCTGGCTAAGGGTGGTAGTAGTGGTAGGCATCCAGCCCCCCCTGGATAGGGGTGGTAGTGGTGGTGCGCATCCAGGCCCCTGTGTGCATATGTGGCATTGGTGATGGGCATCCCGCCCCTATGGTGCTGCTGTTGCTGGTGTAAGTAAATTCTGCATCCCTCTGTGTGTGTGTGATGTGTCGTGTACGTGTTGTATGTTTTTGTGGTTGGTGTCTGACTTACCTTCTGCACCGTACGCGTCCGTGCCTGTTCCGGTAGTAAATGTAGAATATTGGTAGGATCGGAACGAAGGGATTCATGGTTGGTTCGTCTCGTTCGTCTTTCTCGTTGCTTCGCGTCGTCCTCGTCGCTGGCGTGTTCGCCTCGTAGCCGTGGATCGTGTTGTGGCGCGAATCGGAGCTTATGTGCGCCTCTCCTGGAAGCTTTGACGTGCCGGATGTAGCGACGGGTTCGGCGCGTACGGAAAGCGCATCGTACTTGTTCGGCCGGACGGGGCTGCATTTTCCCTTCCGTGCGACTCGATTCGGCGTTTCCGGATTCGCCTCGGTCAGAGAACAGGACCTGGATTGGGTGAGTACGACTCGGCCGGATTCTATGCTGTTGTGCGCATCGTACTTACTCGTTCGGAATGATGTACGGATCGGTCGGGAAACAGGCATTCGCATGGCTTTTTTCCCGACCGAATGGTATTGGGTGCGCCTCCGACCGAGATCGGAATCGGCCCCTGTATGCTGCAGTCCTGGCGAGGGTCTGTTTTGTTAATGAAAACTCCAATCTAATTTGAGCGGATGATGCAGATCTGGGTAACCGGAAGGTTTGTTTATATGATCTTATCAGTATTTGATCTAAAAGTTTGGCCTCAGCACCTAACATTACTTCAGATCCATATGCAAGAGTTTGTAACACTTTAGCCTTCAATACCGCCGCCAGTGGTTTCAGGTTATGGCCTCGGATGGATCTTGCCAATGCAGAAAAAGCATGATTAAGTGCCTGCGCTTTCCCTTTAGTCGTCTCTCTATGGGGTGCAAACGTGCCTCTTGCATCTATTTTGACTCCTAGATACACATAGGTCATTGCCTCATTAATTTTTTTCCCACTGATATGCCAATTGCGCTTATTTAAAATGCGGTGATTGAATGCAATCACTTTTATTTTTTATGGTTTACTTCCAGCTCATTTTTATCTGCATATCTGCCGAGGCACTTAAGTAGCCTCTGTAGGCCTATTCTTGTGTTGCTGAGAAGTAGCAGATCATCCACATACAGGATGTTTGACACTTGCTGGTCACCAAGACTCGGCGTGGGATATCTTCAGGTCCAGTTCTGTGGAGAGGTCTGCAATATATAAATTGAATAGACGTGGTGCCAAAACACAGCCTTGATTTAAACCAGAAGACGTTTTGACTTCCCTTGACAGGTGGGTACCATCTCCGATCTTGATCTTAACCCACGTGTCTGTATAGTAGCCTGATTGCTTGCAGGATTTTGGGTGGAATTCCCCATTGTTGAAGCTTGGCCCATAGCCTGTTACGTGGAACACAGTCAAAGGCTGCTTTGAAGTTGACAAAAGACATATATAGAGGTGTACCTGTAGCCTTTGCTCTGATGAGTATCAGGCCCACAGCCATGAGGTTAATTAATATCCCCTGGCTCCTTGTGAATCCAGTTTAATTGAATGGGAGTCTCCAGTTATTTAGTGCCCATGTCTTAAGAACTTGAAGCAGTAGTGTGGAAAAACATTTAAGCTCAACATCCAAAAGAGCAATTAAGCAATAGTTGCTGGGTGAGGAAGCCTGACCTCCTTTAAAGATGGGATGAATTATTGACCCTTTCCAACTTTCTGGCATAACTCCATTTGCCAGGATATGGTTAAACATTGTTGCCAGGAAAGTTGTCCATCTTGCTGTCGAGTGTTTGAAGAACGCTTGTGGCAGCCCATTTGGGCCTGGGGCTAATCAGTCAGTGATTTTTTAATTATCTTCACTACCTCTGGTGGTGTAATGCTGGATCCACCGACAACTCAGCAGCCCTGCTGTCATTTTGGGGCCGGTCCAAGCTGTTTATGTCATGGGCGCTGCCTTTAAAATGCACTTCAAAAAATTCGACACAATCGCCCTCATTGATGTTTGCGATGTTGGCTGTTCTTGGACCTTTTTCAATTTTATTAACAAGTTTCCCAAATTTTTTAGAGTTATATGTTTTTGAAGCATGTAGCAGTTAAGCCCACAGTGTTTCCTGCTTGGTTTAAAAAAAAAAAAAACGCATTTCCCTTTCAGGCGACTTCTCTCCTTACCGCAGACTTTCCAATAGGTTCTTGTCTTCAGGCGCAGCTGCCTAAGAAGCCTACCTACATTGGATCTTCTTGATAGAATAGGTTGCTCCATAACTATAGCTTTTTGGAATCCAAGATGGGCTCCCAAGGCTAGTCACAGCGTCTTCTGCCAGGTCCTTGACTGTGCTTGAATTCCGCCTTACGCATTTCAGATTTGCAGTGCCAATCTCTCACTGTAGACCAATTACAGTGTCATGTTTGTATGGAGATATATTTATTGTAGTTACCTGTGGATGATGATCACTCTCCTCGCGATGGAAGATTCTAAAATCTCGCACTTGTTTGTATAGTGAGTGGGTCACTAACGTGTAATCCAAAATGGAGACCGAGTTGCCTGAAACTCTTGTGCAAACGGGAGGGATGTCACCTGGTTTTCGGCCATTCAGTAAGAGTAGGCCAATTAGTTCACAGACCTTTACTAGTTCTTCTCTTCTCTTCTCCTTTCGATTTTGATGAGGCATGGATTGCTCTGGTAGTGGGCCAACTATTTCAGCGTTCTCCTCACTTGGGTAAAAAAATAAATTGATATTAAAGTCTCCAGAGACTAGCCAGTGCAATTGATGGTATGTGTTGTTTAGGTGAAGTAGGTGTGCTGCAACTCTTTCTGCTGTTACTCCTTTTTTCTTAGGGTTTATGTACACATTGATAAGGATTAGGTATTCGTGCTAGTTCTTGGCCCAATCAACCATTTTGAGAGCCAGGAGGCATGGATCATCGATATACAGTTCCACAACCTCTGCCGACAGGTTGGTATTAATATAGCTTACCTGGCTGCCTTTCGCCCTTCAGAATATACTGCTTTTCTCTGCTGATTTTCTATATTCTTTATATCCAATTACAGGAATACTACATTGGGCCCAGGTTTCCTGGAGCGTTATTATATAGAAAGTTCCCAAGTATTTCATCACCACCGGGTCCTCGATCTTTGCCTGTAACCTACATATATTCCAGGAACAGATTGTTAGGCCATCCCTTTTGGAGATAACCAGCTGTTTTACTGTTCAATCTTTACAATTAGCAGCCTCCGATAGGAATGTGGGTAGCCAGCACCAGTTATTCTGAGATTCAGGGTTTGTTATAAATCTTCACTGTTTGGAGAGCCCTTCTTCTCTGCTTACTTCTAATGTGACATTATTATGTGCCGACATTCTTTTGCTGTGGTCTATTTGAGGATGTCCTCCAGATGCCCCTCTTAGCACTGACGCAGTGGTCACTATGTTCTCATTAAGATACTGCTCAGCTGATAGCAGATAAGGGTATCTATCTCCCTGGTGTGCTATTACTTCGATTCCCCACGCTTTCAGCATCTTTTTCCTCTCTAGTACTTGGAAAGGAAGATCTGGGGCCGCCAAATTGACCAAGGGAGGGTCCGAGTGCTGCCATCCTCTTGCTGTTAGAAACTTGATGGCAAGGATATCTTCTGATGCAACATGGTCTAGGTCCGGTAACACCTTTATTAATTTTAAGATGCTTGAGCGGTTTAGGACCTCGTGTGGGCCCCTAGTTTTGAATTTGGTAATCCATGATAGCCGGTGTCTAGAGTTCCTTGGAATAACGGTAAGTGTATGGTATCGCTCTCTATGTTCATCACCAGTTCCAAGGGGGTCCCTTCCCATCATTTGGTTCCGGATCATGAATTCTATGTGTTCCCTGCTGCACATTATTTCTGTCTAAGGAGTTGTATTTTCTGCTTGATTCAACCGTGTTTCATGGGGGTTCTGATCTATTGGACTCCGGGTTTGAGTTGCTTCTTCCATGAGGTTCTTGACTTGATGTCTCTCCGTCTGTGATTCTGAACTTTGCAGGGAACCCCTTGGTGCCTGTGCCTTTCCGCCTTCTGGCATTGATGATTTTATAGTTATCGCAGTGATGGCAGTGGAGGTGGCCTCTCTGGCCGATGATTTGTTGTTCACTGGCTTGTTAGTGGCAATAGCAGTTGCTGGTGCCGATTCAATTAGCCGGGAGATATCCACAATGATGGCTACCTCTTCATGGTCTGTGCCTTCTAGTTTTGAGGCTAGTGAGGTGTTTGAAGGGCCTGCATGGCTGATGCAAACTTTCTTCCTCCCCTTTCTTGCGGGTCTCCGATCCCTTTTTGTCATTTGGGGTGGAGCGGGGGCTTCATCCTGAGTTGCGGTTGGTGCTTGTACCAGATCCCTATCTTCGATAGGCTCTCTTTGTTGCTTATTTTTGGGTTGGCAGATGGCTGTTTAAAACTGCTCCTCCTGTTCTCTGTGGGCCACCGACATGCTACTCTCTGTTTGCTCACCCAATATGGATGTTGATGGTATCGTAGCCCAGGCACCTCCACGATGAGTCTATTTTTGACCTCCCCCAGGATTCCTTCCATAATTACCCGCAGTTGCACTAGTCTATCAATCACTTCCTTACATGAGGATATAGTGAAATCATTAAGGTGGTTTAATTGAACCTATGTGATCAGGGAGTTTAATTTCGCAAGTTTTCATCGAACCCAGATACGAAAACTGCCATGGTATTAAGTAAATCCACCTGAATATCCACTTCATTGGAGCGGTGCCTGAGGGCCATGACTGTTGCTTGCATTGAATTTGAAATGGCTACCCACATGCTAGAGGAGTTAGTCGAGGGTTGCGAGCCCCTGTTGTGTTCATCCATCTGTAACGTTTGTATTGGGTCACCCCCTGCTGTACCTCTCCAAAGACCTTCCTTGATCTCATCCAGGAGATCCTGGGAGTTTGGTGTCTCAGTATTATTGACCTTGAATTCTGGAAAAATTGGAGCCTAGACTGTGGGTTCATCGGCATATCCAACGCATCTGGATCAATCCTTTTATGTTGAGTGCCACTTGTTATATCGGTGTGCCAGAACCCTGGGCACGCCAGACCTGTTGGTACTGCTGATGCTGCATTGTCTAGTCTCAAACCAGAGCTACTGCCATGAGTTAAGGATTTTTCAATAACATACTCCCACTTTGGGAATTGTGTTTGAAAAACACAAAACTTTGCTGAACGGGAGAGCCCCTACAATACAACACCCACACAGAAAAGCTTCAGTGATTTAAGAGTTTGAAAACTCTGCCTGTCTGGTGGAGATGTCTTTATGTAATGGGCTGTTCTCCCCCAGGATAGTGGAGCACATCCCCCACTGACCAAGCCTGTCAAATCTTAAATAAGACACTAAGGGACAGATGTACAAGGCATCTTTGAGGTTGCAAATGGCCCAATTCATGGAATTGGGCCATTTGCAATGGCAAAAATGCTTTTTTAAATGAACAAACACCAAATTGCAATTCAGTAACTTGTTACAGAAACACAATTTACGTTTGCGACCCAAATTCCGATTTGGTATTTGGAAGGGGACGTGTCTAGGGCATCCCTTTCAAAAGCCGAATCAGTATGGAATGTATTAAAGTTTTGCGACCAAACTCCGATCGCGAAACATTAATAATTTAGGGCCAGATGTAGAAAGCCAATTTGCGATCGCAAACGCTGAAATTCGCATAATTTCCGCGTTTGCGATCGCAAATTAGCAGTGTGCAATGTAGCACACAAAAAGCCCCTCGCAAAATAAGGAATCACATAATTTGCGATTCCCTATTTTGCGATTGCATTTAAGGAATCGCAAATTGCGATTCCTTAAATGCAATGTAAGTAGCACAAAAGAAAGTACAATTTAGCCTTAAGGAATTGCAAATTACCACCATCTTCAAGTTGGTGGTAATTAGCGATTTCCTTTCAAAAGCACTTTTTTGCTTTTTTAAAAGTGCCATGTGGCACACATTCATGCCCGTAGGGCATGTATGTGCACCACATGTGCACACATGCACATTTCAGGGGTGCAACAGGGTGTCCCTCTGGAACCCTTGCACCCTTGAAATTGCGCACACAATGTGAGAGTACCTATTGGGTACTCGCAAATTGCGTGCGCAATTCCCATTCATTCCTATGGGCCTCTAGGCCCATAGGAATGAATGGGAAGGTATTCCTTGATTGCGAATCGCAATTTGCGATTCGCAATTAAGGAATATTAAGGAATCGCAAAAATATTGCGATTCCTACCTACATGGCATTTTATGAGTCCTTAATAGCGATTCCCTAAAAAATCGCTATTAAGGAATTGCAAAACTGCTTTTACCTACATCTGGCCCCTACTGACTACAAATGCGGAGATTGTTATATTGTTATGTTTGGGGTCGACCTCTCTATTATGAATCACCGGTGTAGGGATGTTCGCTCCATGGACCCGTGAATGTGCAACAGGTGGTCTGCCCCGTGATGTCAGGAAAAAAGATCATAAAGAAGGCTGTGACTCGGTCACGCAGTTCCTCAGCCAGTATTTAACTGCATAGAGTGTGTGCCTCATTATTAGAAATGGTATTTCACACACACAGAGAGTCCCGGCACCGATAACACCGGCCACCGATGCAATAAATTGGCGATGAGTGGGCTTCACCCACCCACCTTCGTGCTCCTGCTCCCGGCACCGTACCTGCTGTGTTTCCACTGGTGACTGTCACCTGCGGAGCGTCTGCGTTTGCTGCCGACCATGCAGCCTGTTTCCGGTGCGGAGCGTCCCCTGCTGCCGGTACCAAGGCCTGCTCCTGCTGGGCCATCTGGAGTCCGGAGCGTCCTCTGAGGCTCTTGCTGCCCGCGCCTAGGCCTGCTCCTGCTGGTTCATCTTTTTTAACACTTTAATACATTAGGGGCCAGATGTAGGTAAATTCAATTTTGCGAGTCCCTAATAGCGATTTTTACCGAAACGCTATTAAGGAATCGCAAAATTGAATGTAGGTAGGAATCGCAAAAATATTTGTGATTCCTTAATATTCCTTAATTGCGAATCGCAAATTGCTATTCGCAATCAAGGAATACCATCCCATTCATTCCTATGGGCCAAGAGGCCTATAGGGATGAATAGGATTTGCGCCCGCAATTTGCGAGTCACCAAGAGGCACTCGCAAATTGCGGGTGCAATTTCAAGGGTGCAAGGGTTCCAAAAGGACACCCTGTTGCACCCCTGAAATGTGCATGTGTGCACATGTGGCGCACATACATGCCCTAAGGGCATGTATGTGTGCCACATGGCACTTTGTAAAAAGCCAAAAAGTGCGTTTTGCAATGAAATGCAAAATACCACCAACTTGAAGTTGGTGGTATTTTGCGATTTCTTAAGGCAAAATCGCAATTTGCGATGCCTACCAGCATAGCATTTAGGGAATCGCAAATTGCAATTCTCTAACTGCTTGCGCAAAATAAGGAATCGCAAGTTTGCGATTCCTTATTTTGCGAGTAGGTTTGAACTTACCTACATTGCTCGCAGCCAAATAGCGATCGCAAACGCTGGAATTCTGCGAATTTCAGCGTTTGCGCTCGCTATTTGGCTTCCTACATCTGGCCCTAGGAATCGGGATTTCGAAATAGCGATTCGGGAGAAATTACAATTCCCAATGTTAGTATCTGGCCCAAAGTGCATAAAATATTACAAAGAGAATGTTAGTGAGATAAGGGTTCTTCTGACACTAGAAAAAATAAGGCAGCTGAGTCAACTCAGATTGCAACTATTGTGCCAAAACTTGCAAATCATTTACTACCCTTTAAATAACGTTGCCCCATATATACTAATGTTTAGCATGGGTTTTCACTTAATGCAAAGGGTTGCTATAGTACACAAACAATAGTGTTTGACCAGCTTTGCAAGCAAAAGAGTTTTTGCATCAGGTGTGTTGAAAATTGAGAAAATTCTTTTAACAGCTTTACAAAAAATATCCAAGATTTTTTTTACAATTGTGTGAAATTATACTTTCAGGGTATAATATAGAAAAAATATTATTTGCCAGTAACTTGTGGGACTGTTTAAATTAACATGCACCACAGATACCGGCAGAAGGCTGACTCGATAAGAAAATGTCTCTTGGCGAGATATTTTGTGTGTGAACAAGTGTCCTACAGGTATCTCATGAGACTTATTTATGCAAGATGTGGCCTTGCTTACAAACATATGAGCAAAATGATTACGAGAAATCTAGTGAATTTTACAAGAAATTCGGGAAGAATTTGGGCATAATTAAAATGTTTCACCAATCTATTCTGATAGAAATTTGACACAAGTAAAGTTAAACAGCATTGCTTCACGTAGCAGGGATCACCTGATAATCTAAGCAAAGTTGGCATAGCACAGTGGAAATAGTGAGAACAATTCTGGCATTCTTTGCACAGCAGATCAACCAAAGTCTCTCAAAGCAGCACAATATGGCTTTGCTAGGAGTCCTAGTACCAAATGCCAATAGGTTCTATTAATAGTCAAAATAAATACTGAGTGATATTTCCATGTGTATCACCTACAATGTCTATATAATTGCACTTATTCCCTCATTACAAGTGGCTTGACTGAGAAGGTGATCATTGCACCTTTTCAAATCCAATACCAAAGGGGTTGAAAGTTAAAACACGCGATAATTACTGCCTATCACAAATTGACTGCTTTAAAATGGGGCATAATATGTGGATTTTAGTGCTTTGTGCACCATAACCAGCATGTTCCAGTATTCAGTATGCATTTTCCCCTGGAAAAATTTACCTGGGGAAAATTGCGAGGCATGTGGAAAACTACCATAAAACTTGTAATTCTGATTCATGTGCAAACAGTAGTTTGCACAGAGTTCAGAACAGAACGTGCCACTTGTAATGAGGGCCCAAGAACTAGTTGTCTGCTCATAGGAATTTGCATTGGAGGATATGACTAGTACAAAACTTACACACGCCACTAATCGTTGGCCTCTGTGCCATGGCACAAAGCAAGATTATGTTTAGCACCACAGAAAAAACAAACAACCAAAAGATGATGGGCGGAATCTTTGCAAATAATCTGAAGCACTGGCAGTATATCATTTTTAGTGTGTGTATGTAGCTGATGACATGATTAGCTTTGAACCAGTAGTAATTGCAGCTTCGTGCAATTTTTTCAAATTTGTACAGTTCTTAAAATTTTCACTCAGTGTTGAGTTGGCCAGCTCTTGGTAAGTCTGACCATACAGTTAGGTTTATTGGGAACGGTTTAAAAAGCCTTATAGTAAGTGGGCTGAACAATTTCTCAAAATATTGCTTAACAATTGCAATCCCTATGAATGTTTTCAATGTCCAGAACACATGAAGCAGAATGGTGAGATTTTCTTTGACCAGTTATGCGGCTCAAAGGTCCCACAGAACATGACGTACTCAGATCCTAATTAGATTGATTTAGCAATGAGTCTGTAACACAATGGCTCTTTCGAAAGTCATACTGGAACATTTGTGCATTGGGATTTTGGCTCAATGAACAGACTTAACCCTTCCTTCTCAAGCTTCAATACGTTCATTAGCAGCACCGAATGTGGTATAAACTTCTCTGAAATTATTTTCTTACATTGTAGCTCTACAAGTTAGGTGGAAAAGGTGAGGTTTTTGCCATACATTGTTAATACCGTTACCTCAGAGACAGGTATTTACCACATCTGGAAAGAACCTTTTATTCTGACTTTTTAACTTGCAAATGAGTCATAACATGCAGAATCAGTATTTTGCATAACAATTTCTGCATGTTTTGCCTTTTTACAGACTGTTTTCCAAGATAAATCTTGGCAAGTTTGATCTGCTGAAATTTACTAGGAAAAACTGTGATAGTGTGGTAATTATCACACAACTCGTAATTCCAATTCCTGTGCAAACACATGTATGCATCGGACTGTAGCCCTTCATTTGTAATCAGGGCTTTTGTTACATTAGGCTTTGCTCCTATCGGGCAAATTTCAGAAACCACTGAGTGGTTAAGCAGAAGAGAGACCCATGAAGTTGCTCTAATACATATTTATGCTGAATATTATATAACCTTTGGCCTTACATACTGGTGTGATGCAATAATATTAATGATATATGGTGCACTAAAGGTATAGCCGGTGCATTTATTGTGTATTTTCCCATACGTATGTGCATTTTAACGATTTTCCTTTTTCAGAGACATCTGTATTGCTGATATTAATCTTCTTTAGGTGTGGAATGTAAGGTGGTGCGCTAAAATGCATTTAATGCAGTGCATCTGCCAGGGATTAATGAAAATGAATTACACATGAGTTTCTTGATAGATTGCCGTTTTTGGATAATAATACATGTATTCGTTTATTGTGCTACATACACGAGTACAGTATAATATACTTGATTCCTTTATTAAAGAAATAATTTATTGGATTATATGTAGGTTATAGAATTAATATACATTTAGCGAAAACTGCTAAGTTAGCGTGATGGTGGGCCTTTAGCTTACAGTCGAGACATTTAATACTAATGTGAAAGTTGTTTTTCTGCATAATTTACCTCTGCAGGTGCAGAGCAAAGTCATTCATTAGTTAGTGAAAAGCACATTGTATTTCAGAGATAGTGAGGCGAGGAAGAACCGACAAGGTTGAATGATTTTTATGGATAACAAAGGGAGCGTTAGCAGTTGGTACTATCAGACGAAGGGAGGAATCCAAGGAACCCTTGGAAGAGGAAACTGGAAGATGGGAATAGCAGTCAAGGTGCCAAGTTCCAGTCGCGGCCTGTGTCAGGGCAAAGTGGCAGGTGGAGGCAGGCGGGCAACCCAAAAAAACAAAAAGAAACTTACCTGAATCCCGCTGCATTGTCACATCGCCGCTCTTCTGGCTCCACTGCAGGCACAGGCTCCCAGACTGCCCTGCAGCCAATCCCGACGCTGCTTTCACAGCATGAGAGCAGCATCAGGAGTGGCCTGAGTGCTCTCGATTTGCGCTCCCAGGGAGACTGGGAGCCTATGCCTGCTGTCTTCAACCCGGCAACGTAGCTCGGGTTGGAGACCGCTTCAGTGCCCATGACGGTTTTGGGTGTCCTGAGATGGCCAGCCAAACCGTCACGCGCACTGATAACAGTGCACGTACCACTCCCTCTCGTGCCTGTGATCCTCATTGGCCTGCCCCCTAGACTCCACTGTATGTAAAAAATATGCTTTATCATCATTTTATTTTCCACGTTTTGCAGCTGCTGATTGGGGATGCGACGCTCCTCCACCATAGTGGAGGAGCCGCCGCTATCAAGTTATTTCTTCGGAACTGGAAAAGTACTATGATGTGTATGAGGTCATATTTCTTGAATGTTCTTTGTGCATTTTAATTAGTGAACCCAACTTGGGTTTGGTCAGATTCCCTTTTAGACACAGAGAGGTACCGACCTCTTTTGTCATCTCTGATTGTGTGGCTTTATGCTATACAGGTCTCCTTACTCATAGAACTTCTTTTCCATGTGTGGGGAGAAGTATTGAAACCATTCGTCTAGTCATCAAATCCTTTTTCTTATTTTTACATAGCTGCAACAGAGATCCTTATATGCTCTTTGCTGTTGAGGACCACCTTTTACGTCACTGTGGTCTTCCTTTGATTACCCTGTACTTTTATAGTATGTTCTTGAAATTGATTTGTATTTTTCTGGCTTTGAGTTTGTAATAAACCTTTTAACTTCAAGTTACTGAATCAGACTATTATTATGTGATCCCAATTGTTGCACTGCACTTTGAGATTAAAATGTGTTGTTACTCCTTTCCCTCTCAGGCTAATTTAAAGCTCTATTGACCAAATGTAAATTGGAATAAATGGCCCAGAGCAATTATCAGGGGAAAAAAATCAAGGAAGCGGTCCTTATCACACCTGCTAATTTTTGAGTGCAATAAAACATTACACAACTTCATCATCATCATCATCATCAAACATTTTATTTCGGCTGAATGCCATAAAATGTTACACACATAAAACATAAAATTCAATATCATTAAAAACATCATGCAGGCTTCCTTTTCTTAATAAGTTAAAAAGCAGCAATAAGTTAAGATGAATAATTATTGAATAAAACAGTTCTTGTCACCACTATCTATGTTGTAATACTTTTCCTAGGGTGAACTGGGTTATCCTATTACGCCAATATCCACCATAGAAGTAAAAATTCATATATGAGTAGACAAATTACAAAGACAAGGCATACAAATGACATAATCCCCAATATCTAGATTAGAAGTATAAAAGAGGGGAGAAGGTAGGATGCTGAATAGGCCTTCTGGGACATTTTCTACGGGCTAACTATCATAGATGGAGAGTTATCTATAACCTTATTTCTCTGAAACCAGGCACAGAGCAAGTAGGGCGAGACTGCTAAGGCAAGTAATTCCCTTGTGTCGCTCTTGAGAAGCCCTACTGCTTCCCTACAGTGTCTCACTCCCATTGATTTGAGTGCCGCTATCAGCCATTTCTTACGCGCATTCCTGTATTGGGGGCAGAAAAACATAACGTGCTCTACCAATTCTACAACAGTTGGGGGAATTTGGGCAAAACTTGGATTTTGAGGGTGCCTTATCCCATTTTACGGTGTGGGTTCTCAGGGGCAATATACCACACCTAAATTGGACAGATAAACATTTAGAACTATATGGATACATTTGGTCCATATAAGGCTCGAGGTTGGGTACACATTTTTGGTTGAGGAACCGGCCAGTTATGTTGTTATCCTGGTATACTTTCCATGTTTGCAGCAAAGTTGCCTCCCAGTACTGATTCTTTACTTCCGGTGCATCACTTTTAATGATCAGCTCCGGGGTGTTCCATAAATTAACCATACCTCTTCTGTGTGATATATCTTTTACAGCCTTCAGCCAAGGTGTGCTCTGGTCCCTGTCAAGAGCCAGAAGCTCTTTTACACAGTCCATATAAGTTGCAAGTTCACTAGTGGACCAAAGTCTAATCCAGTATAACAAGGGTTTGACTAAAATTGTTAGATGTATTGGGTTAAGGGCTAGGTCAAGTCTCAATGGGGTAATAGGGAAACTTAGGGGGAGTTTAAAAAGGCCCCTTATAAACTTATTTTCGATCTTTGTCAGCGTCTCTGCTGAGGCGCAACCCCAAATCTCAGCTCCATAAATCGCAGATGCTACAGCTGATGCTCCATATACAGCAGTAACCTGTGACAGAGCACCTCACGAAGCAGTCACTATATTTTCTCCCTATAGCTGAGGTTTTCATTTGGAGGATGGCTTTACTTTTTTGTAGATGAGGGCCCCAGGACCGGCTATCACTTAACCTAACTCCCAGGTAATCAAAGTAAGATACTTTCTCAAGGGGGACCCCCACTATGGACACATTTCCTCTATATGTTCTGTGAGGATTAATGGTCATAAATTTAGACTTAATGGGGTTTAATTCTAGACTTCTTTCCTCACAGTAGGAGACAAAGGCACTTAATTCTGCTTGGAGCCCCAATGGGGTTTGCAAGATTAGCATGGTGTCGTCCGCAAACATCAAAATAGGAGTAGACACCTGCTATTTTAGGGGCATCATGTTTGCAGTTCATCAGTCTTCCTACTGCTCCATTATTATATAGTTGAAAAGGGTGGGGGCAAGGACGCACCCTTGTCTTACCCCTTGATTGATCTCGAGCCTATCTGTCAAGTCCCCTGCATTATTCCACCTGAACTTTGCGTACGTGTTTGCATGTAGGAATTTCAATAGCCTTAACAAGTCTAGGGGATGCCATACCCATCCAAAACATCCCATAGGGTTTCCCTTGGGACCTGGTCAAAGACCGCTCTCAAATAGATGAAAGCGACATATAGATGGTCACGCTTCAAGGTGACATAGTTCCAAGTTATCACCTTGAAGCGGAGGACCTGGTCCAGTGTGCTGATCTTTGGTCTAAACCCTGCTTGCGCCTCTTCTAGGATGTTCTGGTCTATCCAATCATTAGGTTTGAACAACACCTGCCTGCAGAAAAATTTCTGAGTGTTATCCAGCAGGCTAATGGGTCTGTAATTAGAGGGGTTTGATCTTTCTCCCTTTTTGTAAATGGGTATAATAATCACTCCATGCCATGTAGGGGGAATAGGATTATCTTTTAGGATGCTGATAAATACAGCATTCAGTTATGGTACCCAGATGTCTGGTTGGGACAAGAAGAGATCACCCGGTATACCGTCCATCCCTGGCGCCTTTTCTTTTTTCATTTGATTTACTGCTAGATGAGTTTCAGCTAAGGTAAAACAGAGATGACCTTTTGACATAGCAAGTCCACTGCTCTCTGTGTGGATTACATTTCCTGCATCGGTACTATTAGCCCCTATGGCGGGGCTTTCTAGGTTGTTTTGTTTCCGATTCCCCTTATACAGACCACTGAAGTGTGAGACCCATGTTTCAGGTTTTATAGCTAATTCTAAATGATTGACACTAGAAGAATTAACAGATATCAATTTCCAAAAAGTCTTCTGGTCTCCCTTTTCTAGGGCTTTGGCCATTAGCAACCACTGATCCTCCTCCCACCCCCTTTTGGCTTTACATAACGTGGTTTTATACCTATTTCTGGCCTCTGAAATTTCAGGTATTAGGCCCTTTTTGATAGCACTTAGCAGGAGGGATTTTTCCAGACGGCAGGATTTTGTTTACCAGGAGGGGGTTTTCTTTTGGAAAGCACCTCTTTTCTGCTTCATCACGAAGCATGATCTTAGTATGCCCATAAGTTCACAATGGATAGAGACAAAGTTGATACTGCCTAAATTTGTGAGGTCTACCTGAGAGAGTTTGTGCACAAAAAGGTTGTATAAATGTGTCATGCTCTTGGTGTCCGTCACCATGACTGCCCATCTAATATTCCTTAGATTGCATGTGGGAACTATAGGGGACATGGTCACTACAGTTTCTGATTTTACATTGGTATACGCACTCATAGAGAAGGTTGCGCTTAACGCCTGGTGATCATTATCCGGTCTGGGGACCACCTTCATATTGCTTTCCACTAGTATGTAGCCTATTCATGAAGTGCTCAAGCCTCTTTTAAAGGTAGGACGAGGAGGGCAATCAGATTTTGTATTCCCATTGGCAACTCTCATGCCATGATCTAATAGTAGGTCTACAATTTTGGCTCCCACTTTGGTTATTTTTATTCTTTTCTTATGGTCGAATGAGGGTGTCACGGGAGTTCTTATATCTATCACATTGTTTGTTTCCGGGGGCTTACACCCAGCATTTGATGGTATTCGAGTGTTAATGTTGCCCGCTACAATCATTAGGGCTTTCCGATTGAACTGCCCCATCAAGGCATCTAACTTATCCACTGTTAAGGATTGGATGTTTGGGGGAACAGAACTAATATAGATATTCAGCAAGGCTATATATCTTGGGCCTGTTTGGGTCGAGATTTTGATTTCAATGGCTAGTAAGTCCCTAGAGTTGGTTGGAACTGATCTAACAAAGGGGAACAATTCCAGATGTATCCAAATTAGCACCCCACCTGAGGGGCGACCGGCCAGGGAGGGGATTGCATTTTCACGGAAGGTTAGAAAACCTGGTCGGGATGTTGAGTTAATTGCCCATGTTTCTTGAAGAAGTATAATATGGTGCGAGTAAACAAACATGCTCCACTCAGGGTCTTGGAGTTTGGACTTGATACCCGCTACATTCCATGATAGCATATTTAGACTGTCTTTATCGTTATTGGGGTCCTCAAGGTAGAGCCAATGTATTCGGCCTGTTCTGTCGAATGATCTTCTCTACTTTTAGAAGTATCAATTCCCCTAACCTGGTCATGGAATTTGCAATGGGAGATAAAATAGATGTATTCCCTGCAACTATAGGTGGATACTGTCCATCTAGATCTGCAGGACAATCAGGGCTCTCGTTTCTAAGTCAATCGATATCTGAAGTGTTCGTGAGGCTACAAATTTCCCTGGGGTTGGATTGACCATTGATTGTGGGTAGATTTTGGTTCTTTCCGAATGACAAGTCGAGGTTAATGACTGGGGGTTAATTTTTAATCTTACATGGGTATCATTAGATGGTCTGAAATGTAGTTCTAGTGCAAGTAAGCCTTCTGCTAGGACCTTGTCATTAAAGGCCACTCTGGTATAATCCCACTGTTGGTTATCAGCTGAAAACCGTTTGACATTGCACATATCCTCCCTAATTATAGATCTACAGCCCCTTTTGTACCGAATCCAATGGATCACCTTGTTTAACAATGCCTCATAGCTCTCCTGGTATGGGCTTTGGATTTTAGGGGTGTTAATCATAAAGAGATCAAAAAGTTTGCCACATCTGTTAGCAGGGAGTGTCTTATTTAATCCATTTTCTTTGGTTTGAGCACAAGATCTAAAGCTCCTATCTACCATACTATGTTTTGCATGCAACAGAATCGCCAGGGGGCATGATTTAACCTAGGGAGAGTGGAAGTCAACAGCCTTCCCTTCATGTTGAGCCCCTTAGGGTACATGTAGTTACATTGTCCCACATGTGATTTATAAATCCCAGCAGTTGTCGCATAAGGTCCAGGGCTCCTGTCAACTGCTCTAGCTTTTACATGCGTCCGTTCTCGCAGAGAAGAATGGTCAGGTACTGTAAAGGTATGGGCCGGCAACCTTTCCTTCATGATGTGATCACGGGAGTGAGGATTCAAATGGTTATACTGCCCTCCATTTTGATTGTCGGTCATGCTCTTGATCATATGGGGAGCACCATGCCCAGTCTCGATGGCTTGTTTCGATGACCTTTTGGCTAAAACAGTGAGAGTGTCCAACTTAGCTGTTAGTAATATGGCTATCCTTTCCATACTCTCCCTTAAAGAGTTCATTTCATTCCTTAGTGCAGATAATTGGTCATCTATGCTCACAGAATGATTGCTCGCAAAGGCCCTCACAATATCGCCCTCCCCGTGCAGTTGTGGGGAGTCGTGCTCCAAAGTCTCAAGATTTTCTAGCGCTGAGTGGGCATTTTTCGGTTGCCGGTTTGGTGGGGAACTCCAAGCCCCAGAAGCCATTGCCGACCAGAAGGAGGGGCTGCCCAAACGCTTTTAAGCGCCAACGTGCTCCCACGGCGCGGGATGCTGATTTTGCTGTTGCCGGTTTGGTGAGGGACTCCAAGCCCCAGAAGCCATTGCCGACCAGAAGGAGGGGCTGCCCAAACGCATTTAAGCGCCAACGTGCTCCCACGGTGCGGGACACGTGCAGGCCACGCCCGGGAAAATTCCCGGGCCAAAGGCGGGTCCGTCATTGGTAGGAGGAGGCAGTGCAGGGCCAGCCCTCTTGGCTTCTGATCTTGGCAAATCTTGGACAGATTGATGCCAAGCCAATAAATTGTGAGTTGCTGCAAGTTTTCCTTGTACTTATTGTGACTGGGCTGCCCATTTATATTGTTTGTGCCTTGTTCATCTGGCCATTCATTGAAGAACTCAAGCCCTGCGGCCCCCTAGCCAGTTGCTGTTTTTATATGACATTTCTTTGAGTGTCTGCACCTAGTACTTGTTATTAGTCCAATTGGTAGTCCTTCTGGCCATTGGTGGGGGGTTCGGGCCTGGTAGGTTCTCGGTGCAACAGTGATTGTTAGGCATGTAGAGCAGCAGTGCGGCTTCAAGTGAACGCGGCGACCCTGCCCTTAATTATCACAACATTCTATCTCATTTGTAAACTTGTACCCTAATCCAAGTATCCAAGTTTGTGGAAAAGAAAGTCAACTGACTGTGGGAGTGGGGAGGCTCAGTGCAACAAAGCCAAACAGGCTTGTAAGTCTGCCGGAAGTAACTGTGTCCTAGATCGGATAGATGATCTCTTAGATGAATGCGAGGGAATTCTCGATCGTTCAACCTCGCTAGACCTGACTGAACCTATTGCCCTCCCAACTAACCCAAATTAAAAATCGCAAAAACGCATTTCCAAAATGTTTAATAAACCCACCACACGTAGTACAAATAAATCCTTTACTTGTCATGCACCACTGCCCTCCACTGTAGACAAAACTGAATCAGGATTGCCTGTACCTCCACCTACTGACCCAGCTCCAGGCACTGTAGATACTGGACTCGTTTTAACTAACCGATTTTCACCGCTTTTGAATCTAAATTGCACTCAAACGGGAGGAAAGGGGTCAGAGAAGGGAGTAGGTGCTTTCGGAATAGGGGCAGTAGAGGAGATAAGGGATGGGGGCAGTGCTCAGATCGACTAGTTAGGAACAACTTTACTGCTTCTAGAATCATAGCAGACCTGAGGACAGAAGTCAAATTGCTGAAATCTGCTGTTGAAGATCTCACTAAACAGGTTAAATTCCGTCTAGCCAGAGGTGACCTAGAAGCCCAACCCCCGAAGCAGATTCCTACCCACCACACACATTCGACTGTTTACTAATAACCCACATCCTCCCATGGTAGAACCACACCAACATCCTTCCTGCGTCACCACCAAGTGTACCCCTGTGTTACCAGTCACCCATGCAGTTCCTGGGGGGATGCAAAATATATGGACACAAGCTAACAAAGGCAGATTTGCTCACCAGGGCATTGTTTTAACCCCTGACCACCCTTTGCTATTCTCTAGTACTGACAACCCCGCAATCAACTCCATCGATTGGCGCAACAGACCCAGTTGCCTCCTAAATGTATTTATATGACTAATGTGACCAAAGCTCCCTCCTATGCTAAATACAAAGGCGAAGACTCCCTAACTAATAAAGCCATTCATTGGATCTGCCATGTAAGGGGTTGTCGTTCAGTCACACGGGAGGACATTTTGCGAGCCAAAAAGGCTAATTCTCCCTAACATCCAGACAGATTGTATAGAATTACTTTTGGCTGATGGAAATGTGGCCCATAACCTGATAGCTCTAGAAGCTAGATCGAGCTCCCCGACTCCTTCTGGCATCCAGCTTAAATATCGACCCCCTCAACCTTCATTGCTGCCTACTGTACATCTTACTCATGCCCGCCTAGGCTCTGATTCTATCTTAGCAACAAATGATTGACTTAACCAGCAAGAACATTTTGTATGTACTAAAACATGTACGGAAAGCTCTCACAGCACCTCAAGAGCTACAACATGTGACAGCCACTACACAGATACCTCCTTGCAAGTCCCCCAACTTAATGTCCTTGGAAATGAAAATGAGTTGTTGTTAGCCGATGAAAGGCCTAGCAGAGGGGCTTTGCTTGCATCATTAACCCGGGTCGAAGTACAGTTAGGGGTCACCACCGAAAGCACACAACTTACCCCCATTAACGAGCAAGATAATTCTAGCAGGCTTAGTCTGGTCTCATGGAATGTGGCAGGGGTGAGGTCGAAAATGTCCTTTATGCATTGGATCCATTTTATTGAAATGTTATATATTTGTATCCTCCAGGAAACCTGGACTACCTCCCCAGTATACGTTCCAGGCTACCTCACGTTCCATCGAGCAGCATGCTCCAATAAACCAGGCCGTCCATCTGGGGGGTTGCTGCTTTGGGTGAAAATCACGCTTCAATGCACAATACGGGAGCTCACGTCCAACAGCCCTGATATTTTAGCTATCCAAATTAGGGGAACAAATGGCACTGTAATCAACTTTTGTAACTTCTATGCACGAGACATCAGAGCAGGTAGGAGGTTGACTACTCTCCAAGAATTGGACGAACTACTGGATAATGGGGCCATACAGCCCCTATTGGATGTAGCTGGCGATTTTAACGTCATTTTTGAACCCCTAGAGAAGGAGGACATATGTGGGTGTAGAGAGGAAGAAGAGATGTGGCTTGTTCCCCACCTTGACCTACCCACGATTAAAAAATGGTCAAAAGTTGCACTCCAGCTTAATGCACTCACCCTTGAGTTCGGCCTTAGGGAAGCAAACTGCTGTACAAAATCAGATAAAATGGGGGCCAATACATATAACAGAACCACTAATATAAGTCGTATAGACTACTTTCTGCTGGATCTGAGATTGTGGCCTAAAGTGGTCACACCGCAGACAGCGACCACAACCCTCTGGAACTGCACTTGGTATCCCCTTGGGATATCCCCCAGAATTCCCCTAACATCACCCTTACATCTAGGGAGGTTCACCCAACAAATGACAATAAGCATCTAAAATGGTCCCAGGTAACCATGGATGTAGATAAACACAAAATAATTAAGTCTAATCTTTTGTCAAGTACTGTAGAACTACATAGACTGGCTCAGCACCAGGGAGTGCTGGATGAGATCCCGGCCTGCCATGACTATTTATTTAAACAACTGGCTACTTGTTTTAGCGAACCAAGATGTCCCCAGGCAACTGGAAAGAAGACTAGGTCGCAGTTAGCCTGGTACAACAAAGAGTGTAGGAGCCTTCGACAACAACTAGCTCATGCCATCAGCATTAACAATGTGAAGCAAATACGGGAAGCTAGGAGATCTTACAAGCTAGCCCAGGCTAGAGTGAAAAGGGAATGGGACAAGAATAGATGGGAGAAAATCAGAGAGGCCTGTGTCAAAAAAGATTCCCAGCAATTCTGGCTTCTAGTAACAAGGGGGGATGCTAAAAGACTTCATTGATTGTGTACAAAAGGTGTTCGCTCGCTCACTGCTCTTGAAGATACAGGCCTGGATTACTGACCACAATATACTGTCCCGATACCAAGCTTGGTTCAGGAGAAAAATAAGCACCATCGACAAGGTATTCTGATTCCTTTTATTGACCTGGAATACGGTAGTTATTGGACAGGGTAGCCGCTATGTGGCTTTTATTGACCTAAGGTGCGCGTTTGACCTAGTTCCAAGAAATAAGCTCTGGACTGTTCTCAAAGAGATGGGTCTCCATCCTATGGTCTTTGCACTTGTTATCCGCCTCCATGAGGCTAACTATGCAAGGGTTCAGTGGGGCAATCAAGGACAGCACACTGATCAGATTAAAGTCAATAAGGGGGTTCGACAGGGCTGTGTACTGGCACCTACACTCTTCTTGTTATTCATAAATGGAGTAGTCCAGTACCTTTCTGAGGTCCCTGCAGATGCCCCCTCCCTAGGAGACGACAAAGTGGTAACACTGTTGTTCGCTGATGACACGTTGAAGTCTCTAAAACCCCTAGAGGGCTACAATTGCTTTTAGACCACTTCAAAGCCATCTGTGATTCCCGAGGCCTAGAGATGAACACCTCGAAGACAAAGCTTCTAATGTTGAACCCTCATAAAACATACAAAGGGAAGTTAACACTGGGTGGGTTCCCGCTGGAGAGAGTGAGTACCTTTGACTACCTGGGGATCACTCTCTCCAACGACATGTCTTGGAAGCCCAAAGTATTGAAGCACACTCTCCATCATAGACAGATAACCGGGGCTTTGACCAAAGAGCATAGGACCTCCCATAGTAAGCCAGTAGCAGCTCCATTCCATGTATATGACTACAAGGCGTTAGGCTCAGCACTGCATGGTGTGGAACTGTGGGGATTCAAAAATATGGAAGGACTCCTGACTACAGAGAACAAGTTCCTGAGGGCCCTGGTTTCACTCCTGCAGAGCACCCCTCTTTACCCACTAAGGCTGGACATGGGACGAACCACCATTATCGGGAAGGCCAAGCTATGCCCCCTATTATTCTGGCTTCGCTTAAAATCCAACCCTGAGTTTCTTCGATATGCTGCTGCCCTCTCTGAAGTGAAGGTACTTGATCACTTAAAGAAAATTACCTGGTTTTGCGAGGTGAAATCTCTGCTCATCGCAATCGGTCTAGAGGGGCTGTGGGAACCTAAGGATCCAGCACGGCTGCCTAGCAAGGAATTGCTAAAGAAACAATATTGGCATTGGGTGGCTCAGTCCTCTTTTTCATATCCGTCCTGGTGTCGCTTAACCATGGAGTTTAAACTGTCCGTCTCATACGAAAAATATCTGGAGGCTATTACGATTCCCCAGGATAGGAAGCTGTACATCCAATTTAGATTTGGTTCACTTCCAGTGAATTCCCTTACAGCTTCCTGGCGTCAGCCATCCATTTTTTCACAATTTTGTCCAGGCTGTCCCCGTGCTGTTGAGTCAACTGGTCACATATTTTTTGCCTGCCCACTGTATCAGCGGCCGAGAGCCAAATGGCTTGTTCCCATCTGTAAATGTTTCGGTATTCAATGCCATCTCGAGGCACTGCGCATTCTAAAATCTGACTCTAGCTTACTGGTAGTCTGTGCTGTAGCAACGTTTCTTGGTATTATGTGGGCAATTCGAAGGTCTGTGTTGAAATTGTAACATCTTTATATTTGTCAATGTACAACACTTTTATGTACTTTTTATGGTGTCATAATTGTTTATTTAATCTCTGTGTAACTGTGAAAGTGGCGACTTTAACTGGTCGAGTCTTTTAGCGCTATTCTCATTACCAAGCCATTATGGCGGGCCATGCCGTTTACATTTGTTTAGGGACAGGTTCTTGCTGATCCTGTTTTTTAGCGCTCTGTCTCATTTTATTCTCTTATCCAATTTTTAAGTAATGGAGCTATACTTTTAGCTGATCACCGATGTATTTTTGTATGTACTTAATAACCCTGTATGTATGAATTGTATGCATTTGCACTTTTATAGTCTGAGGACCAATTAAAGTTTATGATGAATTGAGCATTCCAATTAGCAGTAAGACACTCCTCCTTCCTGTTTGTTTGTACTGCTATAAGCTTAGGAGAGAGAACAGGAACTATTGGTGGACCCGGGCACTCAGACTTGTAGCTGGAGTAATATCTGGAGTGATTTCTGGTAGTTGCTCGAAATAGGAGTCAATGCTTTTTTGGTGCTTAAGATTTTTCCCCTTCCCCTTCTCATTCATCGCCTTCCCTTGCTGGTTCGGCCCTTTTGACTTTGATTTAGGAGCTAACAGGTCCTCCACTTCCTCAATAAGTTCATCAATTTCGTCCAGGGTGCAGTTGTCGGCGGCATGTCTTGGAATTTTTCTTGCGCTACCTGCTCCCTGGATTTTATCTGTAGCCTTCCTTTTGCCCATACGTTATTCTCATTAGGTCAGAGCAGGGTCGGATTGGGATCACAATTCGGCCCGGGCACCCCTCAAAAAAGTGGCCCACATTCGCGGATTTCACCCATTTATAAAACAGCATTTGGCTAGTCTCATTGGGCTCATTTTTAGAGAAATGTTTCATAAATTACATATTTTAAAGCTCATAGAGCCAGAAATATTGGTGAAAGCTAGAAGCACTACTTTTTGGCTGGGAGAGTGAGGTGAAATAAAGTGGCCCAAAGGCCACAACTCGTGATGTTGCTATGTTTGCCACCTGGCCATTTTTTAACCAGCATTACTGGTATTTTATTGTCCTGGTCGTAGGAAAATGAAGAAAATCACCTAATGCTGGTATATTCTCCTTTGATCAATATGTACTTTAAACAATAAACATAAAGTGAACTGAGTTTAAAATGAGGTCTAAATCTACTTTAATGATCCATGACGGATAGTTAAAAACTAAACAAAGGCAGTAAAGCCATGTCAAGAAGGAATAGGGACATTTTTATTATTGTATAAAGAATCCTCTTCTTTGCCGACTCTTAAAACATGGCAAACAGAAGATTATTTTTATTGTAGTTTTAGAGTGAACTCAGCCCAGGGGCAGCGATTATATGAGCACCAGTTATATTAAAAAAGATCAAATTAATGTTTGTTTTAGGCCTTGGGCAATTAAGTAATTTGCCCAGAATCACAGGATGTTGAGCTGAGGCTGGGACTCGAACCTATTTCCAAATTCAGCAGCACTGATCCCGACATTACATCCTCTCAAGTTTTCTCTCTGAGAAAGATGCCTCACAGCGAGGCCTATGCAAACAAACACCCCCTCTGCCAAGGCCTGAAAGACTCTGGCGCTGAAGTGCTAACAACAGGCCCCCTTCACTTACTCTTCCCCTCCCCAGCCAAGTATAGCCTCAGGCCCATGGCCTGGCAGGGGGGGAGGGGGGTGTTGAAGTAAAGCACAGAGCTGCTGCTGCTCCAGGGGAAGCTGAGGTGATAATGGCCCAACGGCCGTATAACCTGCTCCCAGCCAGGCGCCTCAGTCTTTAGCAGCACAGCAGGGAGGTGATGCACTGCTTCTGAGCGGCTGCCCAGGCCCCACGGGGGCCAAGCTAAAGTCTGTAGTGGCCAGAATACTGACCGAGTGACATTGCTGCAAGCTACCCCCTCTGAGCCTACCTGCTCATGATGCTGACTCCACATTACAGTGGACTGGTGGGGAAGAGACTAAGGCTCTGTGGGACGGTTTATAGAGCTAACAAAAACCGGCCCACAGGTGACCCTGAGGCACCGGCCCTTCGGCCAATGCCCGACTGCCCGCCTTCCCAATCCGATGCTGGGTCAGAGCCAGGCCCAGTGTCCGTTTAGAGAGAGTTGGTAAACCATTTTTAGAGCCCGCCACACCAGATTAGAGCATGTTGTACTTACAGTTTCAGACCCAGTGGGGTGGCCCTACCCTGCCTCTTCCTGACACTGACGGGCGCAGATGAGCCAGCCCTTGGCCCGGGCTTTGCCCAGGTGCGGCCCTCACGCGGGCGATACTGCGCACTATTGTGGTGTTGGCAAGCCCTCCTCCTGGGATGAGCGCGGGTTCTTGGGACTGGGAGTCCCTCGCCAGAGTCTGCAGGACCCGGGAACCACAACCGGCAGAATCTACACACCGCGCCGCACGAGATACAGCACACTTTTGTGGTGTTGTCAAGCCCCTCCTCCTGGGCTGAGCGCGGGTTCCTGGGACTGGGAGTCCCTCGCCAGAGTCTGCAGCAGCCGGGAAGCACAACCGGCAGAATCTACATCCCGCAAATCTATACATCAACTTGTGATTGTGAACACTGAGCAAACAGATGAGAGATCATAATTTAATGAAGAACTCCTAATTGAAGCCTTTCACTTGAAAGGGGACAGGTAAATTATCGAATCTTTTTGCAAATTCTGGTATATGGTATCAGAATAAAATAGTGGGCGTATTACTAAATTTGAAATTGAAACTCAAGATGGCTAAAGCATGGATCCATAAGACGTAATGTGAGGTAATTTTTACTCATTTAAATTAAAAAATCCTGGTTTCCATTGTCTGTGACAGTATCGTACTGAACATTACAATGCTCCAACATGTATGCATACTTAAGAAAATAAAATCTCCCTCTCAGTAGTTGTGTGCGTGATTTGAAAAGAACTAGCTTTTATTGCAGCTCGCTAAATGTTTAGTGAATAATTGTGACAAATAGAGATTTAAAAATGTTTTGTATTGCTGTTTTGTTTAAATATTGTTTTTTACTTGTTGGGTACAAGTAACCTTTTAAAACGACTGCATTATTGGAACATTTAAAAACCAACTGACATTTACTTTTAAAAGAATTCTGAAAATGTTACTGTGGCCTTGATTTTACTTCTTGGTACCTCTTTTAAAGAGAAGGGGATGTCACCTGATTGGAAAATTCGCATTTTCCATTGTGTTATTGTGGAGGTTCAGAGAGAGCTCATGGTCATTATAGACCAATTTGTATACACAGCATTGTCACATAAAACTCTTCATAAGTGACAATGTACAAAGTCAAGGAAAATTCAACCATTGATGACAAAATGTTGGACTGTGAGTCACGAAAATAGATGAGAATCGCTTAAAAACCAAATGAGGACACACTGGGTTTAAATGTATTCATTCGTAACATGGCAATCGCAGATAATTTCTATTGCAGTTTATGTTGCTTTTCACAGTTAAATAAGGACACACGAAAAAAGTGTACAGAAACTGAAGAGACTGTTGTTGTGATATGACACGACTTTGACCCTGCAGAGAGGAAGAAAAAGGTATGTTCACGAAACCAGTCATCAAAGATGAGGCTTCACCTTTTGTACTGTGACATTTTAAAAGAAATGCTCAATATAAAAAGAAAAAAAATGACTTTAGGAATTTTGATCCAACTTTTGTTTAGATATTGTAGGGCTCCAAATGTATCTGTGCCTCTCTGAGTGGTGAATTTCTTCATTTAAACGGAGAAGAAGTCTCCAACCAACGTGAGTAGCACTATTTGAACACATCTTTGAAACTCAGTACAGTATTTCCCACAGTGCTTAATTTGAACTGGTAGTTGGAGGTGGTCTGTACTGGGACTCGGGAGGCCATAATGTGCTTGGCCTCCTAGAAGTCCCTGTCTAGATTGGTTACCTGCCCTGCATCATTGTCCCACCAAGACCAAGGCATAGAGGTGCTGTCAGTGTATGACTATGGTGGTGTTGTGGTTTCATGATGTGAGTAATGTCATCTGATCACCAAAACGTTCTCAAGGGTCACTCTGATCATGACTCCAGAGTCATCCATGATAATTTTTTGTTGGGAAAAAAATAAATTAATACATTTGGGCAGGTTGTGTGGCTCAGGTAGGGTGGAGCCATGCAGAGATGGTGGGTTTGCAGCTAGGGTGGCCAGCCGTTCTTACATTTTATGGATCGTCCGTTATTTTGGTGTCAAATCCATTGTCCATCAGCATTCCTTTTATGGACGCCTTTTTTCTGTAATTTTGGGAATTGAAGCAAGCTGTGCTGTTCCCCTGCGAGAAACCCCAAGAGTTTAAAAGGTGTAACTGTTGCGAATGGCTCACACTTCCCTTTTAAACTCTAGAGGCTGCAGGAGGCCCTCCCCAACCTCGCACAGATTGTGGACTGGCCCATTGTAATTCTGACTTCAGCTGATTATCACATAAAGAATGACAATGGTCTCTATTGTAGTTACAGCATGTGGTGTGCCTTCTCCTGCATAGGCCTAGGGCACGGCATTCTGCTTTTGTCCAGGAGCCATGCTGGAGGACTATGCTGCATTTTGAAATATCTGACAGGATTAAAGGCAAAGACTTCTGAGTTCTTTGCGGGCCTGCAATTTTTAGGCCATAACAAAATATCTATTTAACTCTTGTAATTAATGTATCTCTTGGAGAGATCTGAGTTTTCACAAATCACAGTGTTATGTATTAAATCCTGAGTTTGTATTTCTCTGGGGCAAGCACTCTTAACATATAGTCAGGGATGCTGGTTTTGTGTTATTGTTCGGTTGCAATTTCATTTGCATGATTGTGGATTTGCCGCATTTGCCGCATTTGCCACATAATCCATCATCAGCTGCACATTCTGAATATTCTAATTTAAAAAAAAAATAGTTTCTAGCTCAAATGGTTCAGAAAATAACTAACACAGTGACACGTGTTGCAAAGGTTGACTGGTCACCTTTCTTTTGCATATTGCTATATTTGGGCGTTAAACTGGTACTAATGAGGTGCAACCTATGCCCAGAAAATGTTAAAAAGTGTAAAAATTAGAACATTATTTTGTAATGCTATCACAAAATGTACTGCATTACGCTGCATAATTTCCCTTTTCTTGCTAAATAATTTAGTCAATCCTGCAGCATAATTTGGCCCTCCCCTGCTGCATAATTCCAGTGCCCCTGCTTATAGTACCTACCACTATGGGTGAAATGTGACTCCTACACTTTGAAGCTCTCCTTGTCCTAAGTACTATTTCCTATACATTGACTTACACACTTATATGAGTCATTGTCTCCCAAAAATATTTGTGTGAGGTAAAGTACTCTTGACACCTTACATTGGGATGATTAGCACTATAAAAGAAATGAAACAAATATGAGAGAGGGTCTATACAGAGATGAGGGGCACCATTGGAGGTTGATAGTGAGGGAATCTGTGCAGAGGGAGGCCTTTGGTGAAAGGGTGTAATGAAGGCCTCTGCATCCCCTGCAGTGCGGAGGAACCCAACCCTTCAAGGGAACCCCACACCTTCAGGAGGCCCTCTACAGCCCAAAGCCAATGTACATTTGTGAGATATGGGAGACTCAGGGGCCCCTCATCTCAATCTGCAAGGGACCCCCATCGTTATGCGTTATGCCACTGCTTTTGCGGGCGGGTGCACCAACAAAGATTGTCGCACCGGGTACCACAGCACTAACGGCGGCCCTACCAAGGTTGTAGCTATTATTTCTGCAGCCTGGGATGTGTCCCAGGCCCTGAGGTAAAAGCACTTTAGGAGTTGAATGTAGGAAGGACTGGTAGGTAGGCATAGCCTATGAACAGAGGGATTTTATTTCATTATAGCCTCTGATTCTGTACAGTTTTTATTTCAACATTTCCAGGCAGTGGAAAACGAAGAGCACAATTAGAAATTTCTAATATAGCAAAACTGGTGTGCACTAATCCCAAAATCTTGTAGTGCCACACTGTAACCTGTCAGACAAATTCTCAGAGCTGGAGCCTTAGATGCATTTCTCCCTCATTTGAAAAATTGCCTGTTTTCCTAACAAACTGTGATTTCCTATCTATATGTATGTATATGTTATTTGTGTAGTGTGACCCTAGGCAAAAAGGCAGCGGAGCGTAGTACGATGCCCAAGACCAAATGTATGTCTGGACACCTATGCCACATTTATGATCAGTATATTTACTAGGATTTCATGCAACACAGCGCAGCAAGTGAAGTTCTGCGCTGTGTTGCCTGAAACAAAAGGAGCACAACAACACTGTATTTTCAAAGATATGGTGCAGTTCTGCTCTCTCGTAGCACTAGGGCGCTTGTTGCTGCCTAGTGCCTAAACAAGTAAGTCAAGTAAGGTTTTTGTGCAGAAAGGGAAACCTCTCCTTTGTGGCTATTTCCTCTTTGCATGTGTGCTGCAGAATGCAGCACACATGTAAAGACGAAGTAACGAGTAGGAATACATGTATTTCTCCTTATTACACCTACCTCAGATAGGCACACTATTTTGGCACAAACCCTTTTTTACTAGTCTTTGTAAATGGGGTTTACATCGAGATGCTTGGAACACCTATGCACCACCCATGTAATGCCTACCTGAAGATAATGCAAGGCAGTGCTATGCACTGCATTGTGTTACTTTTTTTACAAAGCCACACCAATCAGGATTGGTGCCAGTCTGTGCTGGATAACCTTATTTAAGCTAGCAAGATGACTTATCAGCCCCATTCTTGAGGCGACGTATCTCAATAACTGTAGACAACCTTATCAGAGTGCTGGCAAGAAACACCGTTGGGTAAGAATGATGGAAGCATAGCAAGAGGGATGACAAGAGGGCACACTGGGTTTCACTCTCTTTCTTAGATGCTATATATCTCCATGCCAGGCTGGTCTCATTCTGTCTATAATTTTTTTAACTAACAGAGCATTGCTGTGGTGTAATGCAGGGCCCAGCAGTTTCTGTGGCACTGTGGATGAGGGGACCACCCTTCAGAGGGTCCGTATTCAGACAAAGGTCTATGATTATCTGTGAGATATGGGAGGCTTAGGGGCTCTCACCATTTTCTGTAGGGGGGGCTATCATTTTCTGTTACACCATTGGAACACTGCATTCTGGGACGGGGTTTAATGTAGTTTCACTTTTTGGGTATAAATAGAGGTGTCACACATGACGTACAGGAACTTAGCAATGACAGTCTTTAATATCTTCATATATCTGTTGGCAGTACTCTCATCAGTGGTAACAATTTTACGTTTTGAAAGGATGAGTTGGCCCTGCCAAAGTCCAAACTGTGACCTAACATTTGCAAAGAAAAGTCAGCAACAGACACTTAAATCATTCAGGGTTTTTGCATATTTGTTTAATAATGTAATTCCTCTGTCTTGGGAAACCTCTTTTATTCATAGGTGAGAGTAATGCTTACTAGTTTATCTGGCTGTGTGTGTTCATTTTTTGTGCAGTTTGCTTCAGACCTCCAAATGGGATGATGACCAGTCTCACTCTTAGCAACTCTCAGAGACTCCATTGCCTTGAAAATGAGTTTTGGGAAGCTTTCAACTGCAGGCAGCCAACTGTAAGGGGCAGATGACAGAAGCTAGCAGATCTCACGGTCCCTTCAGAGAGGGAAAACTGTCTGAGTTCCTGAAGCACTGCTGCACTTGGGGATAAACAGAAGTTATTCACATACAGTGGAGTGATATTTCAGTCAATACCTGGGAAGTGAGAAAACGTAAACATGGTGATCACGTAGTGTCTTTGAGTAAACAGTGTCAGCATGGAGTTTGTGCCCATGTATGTGACCAGGACGTTCAGTGACCTGCAGGGTGCACAGAAACTCCAGGGACAGGAAAGAGAGGAGGAACTTTAATGACCTGCAGTTGAGCAGTAGCCTCAGGACTGAAGGCGAAGAGAAGCTTCAGGAACCTTAGAGTGAGGAGTGCTACATAACTTGAGGTTAAGCAGGGTGAGTAGAAGCCTCTGGGAACTAAGTTTGAGGCTGGAGCATAAGCAGGAGCCTTGATGACCCAAATTGGGCACAGCATATACTGGTAACCGAAGAGTGAGCCTGTGGGGCCTATGGGTCAGAATGAGCTTTGGAAATCTAGTGGTGAGTGGGAACCTTAGGGTCTTTGTGTGTGCAGAGCACCGGCAGAGCTGGGAGTAAACTGAAGCATCAGGGAATCTCATGGTGGGCATGGTCTTCACTGACCTGAGGGTAACCAGGAGCTTCCAGGAAAGAGTGAGCACGAGATACAGGGCCTAGCGGTGAACAGGGATCTAAGCGGAACTAACAATGAACAGGATTCAAAGACACCAGTGAGTGAACAGAATTGCAAGGACACCTAAAAGTTAGCAGAAGACTCTTGGGTTCTCTGTGTGAGCAGGAGCATCACAAATGTCTCTGAGCAGGAGTTTCATAGGACCAGTGAGTGGAAATGAGTTTAAAGGGCCGAGGATCAATGGGTCATTTTAGGAACAACTGATGATGAGCAAGAACCTCACTGTCATAGGTCCATCAGACAGAATAAAAGTCAGACCTAAGGGGGGACATGACCCTCTGAGGACCTGTAGGTCAGTGGACAGTGGGGATCCCCATGAATGAGCAGGAGTTTCAGGGCCTAGAACAGGGAGAATGAGCAGGGAAATGAGGGTCAGCAATGGCAAAGTTAGATTCATGGACCTGAAGATGAGTGTAAGTAGGCCAGCAGGCAAGATGCAGCAGAAAAAAATGAGTTTTCAGTCCTATCAAGTGTTACTGGCCTACAGGTTATTGAAGGCTTTATTAACCACGAAGCTCTCACAAAATAAATCACCTGATACTAACCAAGCAATGCTTCACGAAAGGTTGTAATACAAAAATGTGGCCCACAATTTTTGGGGTGCTTATAAATGGATTGCAGGTGGTTGGCGAAATGGAAGAGAGAATGGGGGTGAGGAAGGGGAAGCATCACACACAAGAGTGAGTAACACTGGGAGCCGGAGGAGAAACAAACAAGGAGTGAAGAACACAGCACAGGGGGACAGGGGAGAGAATAACACGGCTCATAGGGGGATAAGCAAACAAGAAAGCAAGAAACACCCAAAAATGACAGCATCAAAAGCAGGGGCAGCGATGCACACGAGGGTGAGAAAAACAATGAGTGCGAGGAGGGTGGGTAAAAAGTACGCAAGACAGAAACATAGCACAGGGGTGGGCATTTGGGGCGAAGACACAAATGCGAGAAAGAGAGCTAAAAAACACATGCACTCTCATGGAGTATTTAACCCAAAAGGAAAACAAGTTTGCTAAAAGTGATCAGTGGAAGGATAGAAACCAGCCAATAAGAAAGATGGTAAGCAGGCTATACTCCAAGGGAAAGACACACACAAGCTGGAACAATGAATGCCATTGAAAAAAAGTAAGCAAATGAGACTGACAATAAAGGCAACCAAAGGTAAGCAATGGCGGGCTGTAAGCCCCTGTAAGTTCTTGAACTGTCTGGGAAGCTCGACCTACAAGTGTACTTCACTCAGTATGAGACAGGTTCCCCAGCAGCTTTTAGACTTGCTGATTAACTAATTACATATATTTCCATTTTTTTCATGTAACAAGCACCCTAGAGAGAAGGCTCTTTCCTTCTTTAGCTGTCTGTCCCTCCTCTTCCTTCACACTATAGAAGACCCTCTCTTACTTTTTCAGCCTGAGGCTACTGAAAATCAGGGTTAACTGTTCAGGAGTGGTTGCTTTTAACAAAAACTATGGGATCTGTTTTGGTAAAATTAAAATTGTGAATGTCGTTCCCAGTACATACTGCACACCTTAACCTTTGTGCAGAACCCCGAAACAGAGTTCTACACAGATATCGGCAACATGTGCACTATCCCTCTCAGCTCCTCTAGCAAAGTATAATATTGGGATTGAAAGCTCTGACATGCAAGTTACAAAGTGAATTCTTACTTAATCTCTCTTCTCACTCCCTGTTCAACCTCTTTCTCTTTCTTTTCCCATTTCTCTATCTTTTCCCTCCTCTCCCATATCTTGCCATTCATATCTGCCTCTCTCATTCCCCACATGCTTTCTCTCTCTTCCCTCTACCTTGCCTTTTATATGCCCCTCTATCTTGCCGTATCTATTTTCCACTCTGTTCTCTGCCCCATCTTCTTCTGATATCCTCTTTTCTTTCATCATCCGTTCTTTCTCTCTCTCAGCGGAGCTTCCCTCCACTCACTTTCTTCTCTCACTGGTCACTCACTCTCACTATTCCAACCTTCTGTCTTTCTGTCTCTGCATATATCCTTCTCTCCTTCATTCTCACCATAATTGTTCTCTCAGTTTCACACTCTCTAGTAGTGCTACTGCATATGAACTCAAAGTCTAATTTCAGAAGCACAGTGCTGTTTCTTGCACTATCATTCATGGTCAGCTGTCAAATTCTGCTTGGACTGAATAGACTTGCTAGTTTTTTCATCTTTAAATACATTCAACTATATGTGAATGTTTGCTCAATACTTCAATGTGTAATAAAACTAAAGAACATAAACCTATTTTGGCTTGTACGTCTATCAACAGTTGCACATTTTATAATTGTGCAACCACCCTAAGATGTGTCAGTAAAAATTACATTTGTCCTGAAGTTTGACCCCTTGTCCTGATTTTTCTCATGAATGTTCACCCTTTGTCCTGAATTTTTACTCTCACTGTCCAGAATTCACCTTCTTGCCAGGTGGTCACCCTATTTGCTGCAGCCCTGCACACAGGCATGTTCATCAGTATCATTTTGTTTACTGCTCTGTAACTTGGCACTGCACTGCCTACATGCTCTAGATTCAGAAGCTTTCTGGCCAGACTCTAAAGAGGGAAGATAGAAGCAGTGGAATTTGTGCAGCAGACGGCTGACGACTGCAACCTGGCACGGCCGGAGTGCCCTGGATATGGAACTATACTTGCATGAAGGAACTAATAGTCCCTGGGGTAGAAGAGACCACCAGGCTGCTGCAGTAGGTCAATAAGAGCGTCCCTGTCCTGTAATGATGCCGCCCTGTCCTTAGCTGAGTTGCATGGCAGGCCAGCACATTGCACAGGGGAGGTCCTGGTCCCTGGAATGGTGTGGGACACTCCGGCATGCATTAGAGTCATCATGCCCCTGGGGGGTTTCCATCTTCTAAAGCATACACCAAGAGACTCACTCAACAAAACTCACTGTAGCACTAGCATGGGAGGTATCTGTGAATGATCAACAGCTTTGGCTAGGATGGGCATGGCAGCATGATAGGGAAAGACGGTACTGCAGGCCATCCGGTGGCAGTGATGTCATGAACAAAGAGTCCCCACCATGAGTGATATGACATCCTAGCAGCTTTTGTGTACATGACCCATGGCTGGTAAGGCAGTGGAGATTTCACGGAGGACCAAAAGACTGGCATGTAACTCGAGGGATCACTGGTATGTGATACAGTTCAGCAGCACTGTGACGGATGTCTAAGAAAGGGTATTGCCATTCCAGTGACAAGTAGCGGGGTGAAGATTAATAGAGATTGATCTAGGTGAGTGTTAGCTAGTTTCAGGAGAATACAAAATCAAATTTGCCTTTGTCACTTTAAAATCATGTACAGAAATATGTAAAGTAACCATATCAGCAGCAGTGCTGCTGAAGCCCAAAAACAAAAAGTGGCTGTGTGTATCTGTGTGTGTGTGAGATAGAGAAAAGGAGAGAGAGAGGGGGAAAGTGGAAGGGGACTATATAGAGAGAGCTAGAAAGAAAGAGAGAGAGAATGAGAGGGAGAGAGAGAGAGAGCTCTTTCTCCAATAGGTCAAGGAGACAGAGATCTAAGGATACGCTCTTGGTCTGGTAACCAGAAACTAGCTAGTGCATGGTGCATGGTGCTAGTGCATAGTTGGCATATAGAGAAATTAGTTAAAAGATGGGAAGCACTCAGAAGAAGTGGTTGTAAGAGGTGATGTATGGTGTCTAAAGTGGAATTAAAAAAAGAAGAAAAAAAACATTTGCATAAAAGCAAATTGAATAGAGCAAAATAAATGGCCCGTTAGAGGCTGTGCAGAGCTGCTGGCCTCCTTACAAAGTCGTTTTCCCAAACCAGACCACGAAGTGTCTGAAATATTTAATGAGTGTACCTTTCACAGTGAGATGTATTTCAGTGAACTTAAATAAAAATTGCACTGTAAAATGCACAATGCAATTGCAGTTAGGTCTTACTCTCACCACTTTTAAAGATCACCAGTTGCTTGATCTAAAAATGTTTGTACAATTCTGGTTCTTTTTTGTCAGATATGTGAGGTTTTAATCTGTTGTGTTGTGTTAATCTGTTGTGTGTACTATCAGAACAACATTCAAGGCTAATCAGCTGAATATTAAACTACCGCTTCACACACACACACACACACACCCTTAATGTGTAGACCCCAAACTGAACAGATCGAATGTCAGAATATTATACACAAACAAATTCTGTACGTCAGTTTAAAAAATATCATCTGATTGGTAACACATTTGCTATTACTAATTCTAATTCAAAGATTTTTCAGATGATCAATTTTTGGTGACAAGTTATCTTTGTGATTTAGTTATTTTTTAATGATGCATATGACCGTAACCATTGAGTTAATGATTTTGCACTTGAAACAATATGATTATCTCATTTAGAAGTGTGATAAATGATGTACTATAGTTATGCTGAATTTCAATATGAACAACAACAAAAGAGTGTATCCACTTTCAAGAAGAGCTGGGAAGAAGAATCAGATGTGATTCTTTAAAAAGCCCTCACTCACCAACCTACTAGGTGACATGCTTCATCATAGGGCCCTACCAGGGAGGTCGAATACCTCCCCGGTGTGCTGCGATGCCAGAATTACTGCGGAGCTGGTTCAAAAATGTTTTGTGTCTGGATGACAAGTGCAAGTGATTGTGATGTGAGTTTAAAAGTGACGTGGTTGTGTCCAAAAATAATTTTATTCGTTGGCCAACCAGCCACGGATAAAAACTGAGTGAGTAATGTTTAAGCTGGATAGATTAATCAGCTATGCCTCACTACGTGTGGTCGACATGTTTCTGCCACTTTCTTGCCATTAGCTGGGCATTCTTCAGGACCAATAGTGTAGACCCCGGCGGTATGAGCGCGCTAAGGCTCACCCTAACCTGGAGGTCATGTATGTGAAAAAACAAAAGGAAGGATTTTAACCTGCTGTTACCGTGGGAAAGATGGAACCCAACGTGTATGTGAGGAGTGATAAATAATCACACCATGGGTCTCGGGAGGGGGGTGGTGGCTAGTAGGCACACCGCCAGCAAAGCCAGGCACCCACTTGGAACCTGGGTAAACCCTCAAAACACCGGACCCCGTCGATTTCAATATGAGACACCATTTAGTTCAAATGAATGCAGTTTCTAGTGTGCTGCTCATCTTCCTCCTGCTCATTTCCCCTCTCAACCAGTGACATGCTGAAGGTCTTCTATCCCCCCAGTTTCCACAGAACACGGAGCACAATGATGTCAATAGACTGAAGTAATAGAAAGCAGGTATTGTGAATGAAACTTTTCATCTGGTACCTACAAGCGATATTCACACTGTGACCAGTGTTAGCTAGGGGATAGGGCGAGGGGATTTAGCCATGTAATCCACCTCCCATTGGATTACATGGCTAAGTCAGGTCTGGACCAGGCGTTAACAAACCAGCGCTAAACGTGTTTAGCGCTGGTTCGTTAATCACCTCCCCTGCCTCGCTAATAGGCGATAGTGAGCTTAGCGACTGTTTCCAGTCGCTTTTAGGTTGGGAACGCCTACTTTGCATGCCATTAGCGATAAATATCGCTGGCATGCAAAGCGGCACCCAACCCGGTCGCTATCGCCTAGAAGCTGTCGCTAACAGCAGTTAGCGACAGCTTGCTAATAGGGCGTTAGAATTATCGCCGCTTTAGCGGGAAAAAGTCCCGCTAAAGCGGCGATAGAGCCCTTGATAATATGCCCCATGATTCTATGGTCTATTGTTAAAGAATGCTTCATATTGGGTTTTACATCCCCAAAGTGCAGTTGCTGAGGAAGAAAGCAGAAGATTTCTTTTATTTTGAGAAATGGGTTAGTGCTAAGGACCTTTCAAACTTACAAAATTATTTCTTACCTGCCAATGTGACCGAGCAGTGATCATACCATGCTGAATTGTAGTTTTATTAATTAATACACATAAAATGAACATAAAACCACCTGGTTTTTTAGGATCTGTGGCAACTTCTAATTTTTCCCTGAGACTCACCGATTATTTCGTGATTTTCTTCCTCATTAGGATGCTGTGAGCACTATCCATAAGTTTGACACTTAGAATTTAGAGGGATTTTTGGTAACTAATTATGATTCTGCTGTGATTTATGATTCTGCTGTGATTTATGATTCTGTATTTCTGCATTCTGAGGATTTATGCTAAAACTATGCATTCCTCTGGAATGTTTTATTAACAAATCTGTATTTACATAAAAGCAAATTGAATAGAGCAAAATTAATGGCCCAGTAGATGCTTTGCAGTGCTGCTGGCCTCTCTACCAATGCATTTTCCTAAATCAGACCATGAAATTTCTGAAATATTTCATGAGTGTACCTTTCAAAGTAAGATGTATTCGGCAAATTTAAATAAAAATTGTGCTGTAAAATGCTTTATGCAATTGAAGTTAGGCATTGCACTCACTAGTTTTAAAGATCACCAGCTGTCACTGATCTAATATGCAAAATTGGGCACAGTTTGCCTCTAATTTCTTGATCTAAACATGTTTGAACGATTATGGTTCATTTCTGTCACACATGTGAGGTGTTAATCTGTTGTGTGTACTATACGGATAATAATAAGCTGAAAATTAAAGTACCTCTTTGCATACACCCTGAATCCTTAGAATGCCAAACCCATCGGGTTGAATGTCAGAATATCTTACACAGAAATACTGTATGACAATTATAAAAATATCGTCCAATTGGGTGCACATTTTCTATTATTGATTCCAATTGTGTATTATTTTTGTACACAATATTTGAGACAGAATAATTATGTCAAACGATGGTGGGGCAGTTGGTAAAATACCCAAGGTTTTTTGGTGTTACCAGTGTTTTAAGTGCCTGGAAGCTTCCCTAGAATCATTGAATTTTTTTGTTTTACACTTTTGCAATGATTTACACCTTGAGCCTCTCCACTGTCAAAACATTCTTCTGCATCACACTCATCCCTCCCCAAAACAATCAATACCTGGCCAAAATTCGTCTGGACCGTCGAAATATCCTACTTGCCAGTATCCACAAGTTTGTGCCGGCACCACTGAAGGGCTGCCGCTTCACTGTGGCACTTCTGTTCAAAGAATTAAAGAATTTTTACCTCCAAATTGAAAAATCAATACTGACCATGACTGAAGGTATGCACAATGTTCAATACCTGCAACATTATGTCAAAAACTGTAACGACAAATGCAACAACATAATTGGCAGGAAGAAACCTAGCCATCTGAGGAAATGTGCTCATAAAAAATGCCAAGACATTGGAAGGCACAAATTCAAAAGGACAGAAAATAAATATTAAAGAAACAAAGCTTCTAAGCCAAATGGCCTGGCCCTTTAACATCATCTTTGCATACATCAGATCACATCACTACTTCTATCTTTTGAAAAACAACTAAAACCTCACCCAACCACCTCATTCCATTCCACAAGGTCAGGGATCCTGCTTCTCAACTTTTTAGCTCCTCTAAAGTGTCATTATATTCACCTATACTCACTAGTAACCTTTATAGTAAATATTGCATGTATAATTACCTACATCGGTTTGTTCGCATGAGGAGCTTCAGGTACAATGTTTTCAATCACCTGTGGAGTTCCCCAGGGTTCCATGGTGCCTTTGGTCATCTTCAACCTTTACATGGAGCCACATAGTGCACTACTCACAAATAACAGCATCATAATACACCAATATGCAGATGACACTCAACTCTGCTAGAACGTCTCCTCATTTTCAGATATCTGATGCCTCAAACACTGATTGCACATCATACAGACCTGAATGTTCAGCGCCTACTTGAAGCTCAACCCAATACAGAAATAATTTCTACTATTTGCAGAGAACAACAGACAAGATCCAGTACGAACCTGGCTCAATGACATGAACCTTAACAGCTTTGAACCCTAACTTTCATTGAATGCCAAGCCACTTGGATTCACCCTGGACACCAATTGCACCCTCAAGGAATACATTGCCTATAAAAAACAAAAAGCAGTCCATTACCAGCTCTCTCTTCTAAAGAAAGTCAAGCACTTTCTCCCAAAAATCCCTCTTACTCGCATCTGGATGGTGGTAACATCCTGCTCCATGGTCTCTCAGACTCCAAACTTGCAACTCTTAAGGCCATCCTGCAAGCCAAAGCACATTTATTGAGCCATAACGATCAGCAGCCCTGCTTATATTGCAGTCAAGCTCACCATCTCTCGTGGTTGTTAGCACACCCGCAGGCAGGACATCATCAGACTGTGGATTAAGAAGAGTAAAAATGAAAAAAACAAGAAAGAAGTCCTTTTCCAATTATGTACCCAGGATCTGGAAAAACATCACTGCATCGATCATGCATGCCCCAGTGCTGCTCCAGTTTTGGAAAGAGTTGAACAGTCACTTCTTTAAAGAACACTAAATCCCAATGCATTAATCATCGACAACCCAGCTTCCTCTAATATTATTTATCGACTTTATGGGTGTCTTTAACGGTGTACAGTGTTCCCTTGCCTTTTGGCTAAGTTCACACTATTGAAATACCATAGAATTACCATACACACCCACACACACACAGGCACACACCCACACACATACAAAACATAACATACCTATTATTATGAGGAAGAGTGCATTTACTATTCTAACTCTGTGCGTGTTTTGATAGTAAGATAGGTTATAAATGCGGACTGAGGCAATACCTAAACACACTACCGGGATCGGTTCTACTAACGCACCGGTCCTCACAAAGATCGTGCTTGTCTGCTTCTGTCAGGGTTTACACATGCTATGAGGACCGATACTGTCCTCACAGCGTGGGTTATACATACATACAAATCAATAACAGAAATGCTTACGTGGCGTTCAATGACTCAAATAATGTACTGTTTCCAAATATTCTTGGAACAGTTCAGGAATCCACATTTTTTATATCACAGAGAAAAGCCTGCCACATGTATGGGGAAAGTCATCCTTTAAGGAAGATAAACCTAACGCACATAATAGTGTCTTGCTTCATCATTGGCATATTCTCCCCACCCTTGTAGGTTAATGCCACCAGGGCGGACTCGACCTCCTCGAAGACTATATTAGCAGGAGGGAGTTCTTAGATAAAATCTACTGCACAAAAAGAGGGGGCTCCAGATTAAACTAAAAATACCTCAGTATTCCTGGGTTATTACCTTTATTTCAGAGGACACCGGGTACATCTAATCGCTGATGGGTATGTTGAGGGCAATGGCTCAAGCCTGTCTTTCATCTGCCTACATACACACACACAAACACACATGTACGCACACACATGCACACACACACATACTTTATAGTTAGGTGTTGAAATAAAATAAAAACTGATGTTTGAACAGTCACAATCACACGTGTCCAGGGCTTACACTAATAACTATCCCAAAAAAGTGGTTAATTATCCAAGCATATGTTCAGACACCAAGTATCTTTACAACACCCTCTGTCTCCTTACTCGGATATATATCCATTTATGTCCTGGAACACAATAGTACCTATTTTACCATACAAAAGACTACGCTCATGGGGCATCTTAGTGTTCTCTTTGATGGTTTCAATTTACCTCACCGGGCCTGAGCTGCTTAGTGGTTAGATTTTGGTGTTTCATTCCAAGGTCACATCTGCTAATCTTTGAGATGCTGTTCTAGGCCAATATGTGATCAGGTGTTTATGATGCTTATAATGAGATCGGAGTGACTAAATGAGTTCAGTTTGCTTCATTCGCCATTGCAGTGTGTTTGACAGTGATCTCCTCACAACAATTTCCTCACACCACAAACAATTTGTTTTTATTTTCTGTCCCTTCAATCCCAGTGATCTCTCTTTACTCTATAAGGTTCTCACAAATTTACGAATGGGTCCATTACACTCCCTGTACTTCTTTCTGTCTAGTTTGTGATGATTCCAGGCCACTTGTCATCTCTTATGTTTCTTTGCACTCTACCCTGCTCCATTACTATTTTCTCCATTTGGGGCACTCCACCTCTCTACTGGCAGTCCTGTTGGAGATTTTGATTAGAGGTTGCACATCTGATTATGAGTAATGGCCATCAACATACAAGTGATGTATCCAAGTTTACAAAGTGCAAAGGTTGTCTGCACTGCTGCACAGTAGGTGGTGGTGTGGTTCTGTTATCATAACCCCCTTTTCTGAACACAGTAAATGTAACATTTAACGGTCTAAGCCATTTATACTTGTCATTTACTTAATTTACTCCTAATCTGCTCTGATATGTTGGGGCAATCCTAGAGGCTGCATTATTCAAGTCTCTTGTCTGACCTTCCTAACACCTCTTTTGTTAATTCAAGTAGTAGGAGATATATCGTTCATCATGGTCTCAGAATTGGCTGTGCAAGTTCTTTATGTTTCTCTGTGTTTTAGTATGTTTGAATTCAGACGCAAAGATAATTCAGTAAGAAGAAAGACAGACTGAACTAATGCTTCTGCTGTGATTCAGTCCTAGTATTCCATGTACAGTGCTGATAAAATCATTACATTATCAAGTTAAGTGACGTTCAATGTTTGTTCAGTGAAGATATTCCCATCTGTTTTCACTGGTCGCCCTGTCCACTCTAGCCCTTTGTCACTTTGATCTGTTTCCCATCCTTCTAGATCCTCTGACCTAATACTCTATGTCATATTTTCGGACAATAATGTGTTTTAATGATTTTGGAATACAGTGAACTATAATGATCACTGTAACATCCTTATTATTCTGCATGTAACCACAAACTCAAAATTTTAAACCTGCATTCAATTCACTACACTCTGCTTATGTCACTGTTCTACAGAGTCCATCAGGAGCCACAAAGGTACCGACACTACATGCTCACATGACACTACATCTCCCCCTTTGTTAAATACAAAATTTCATTTTTTTGCAACTATATACAATTAGAGCTCTTCAATGAGTCTTTTTGGCATGTGGATCACATGTCCCAACTATGTATGTGGAAACGGGGGACCGGCAGTAGAAATGGCCATGACTGGCGTTGGTGATGGAGACAGCAGCAGTCAGGGGTTCTTCACTTGTCTTTTTAGACCCAGTCTCTGCAATGACATCAGTGCCTGATGAGCGATAAGCCACACATCTGAAATAAGAAGAATCCCAGGTAATGGACCTCCCAGGATGCTGGGCAGTCACCGTGTGTCCTTTGATGGTAACAACATAAAATGGTTCAGCATTGAAAGAACCATCAGACTTTCGTTTTCTATACTGATGAAAAATAACTCAATCTCTTTTTGTGAAGGTGACATCTCGTGCATGTCAACGCTTGTCTGCGTAAGGTTTTCATTTTCATCTTACGACTCAAGTCTTTCATATATGTTTCCTCCTCGGTATTTGCTCTTCTGCTGGTAATTTGAGGTAACTTGGCCATCATGGCTCTCCTGAACATCAAGGTTACAGGACTTTCACCTGTGGTTGAGTTAGGGGTTGAGCGGTAAGCTCAAAGAGTGGAATTTAGAACAACTTTAAATTTAAATCTTCTAGTACAGCACGCTGTACAGCTTTCTTTAGAATTCTCATGAAACCTTTGACAAGGACATTGGCCTGCAGCCACAGAGGAGTGCTCTTCTGATGCTTCACATTAAGATGACTGAGAAAGCCTTTGAATTCCCGACAATTGAAAGGTTGGTCGTTGTCAGACTTTAAATTCAAAGGAACACGGCAGGCCATGAAGAGGATGTCTAATCTCTCCATGACATGTTCTAGTGTGATAGATGAGAGACCTTCGACCAATGGAAAATGGGAATGTTCATCAACAATCACCATTAGGTGATGTCTGTTGTAAAGAGGACCAAAGAAGTCAACTATATTTCTTTCCCATGCATGCCTTGACAACTCTGACATATTTAATGGGTGTTGAGTGGTTTTCAATGACAGGCAGTTGCATAGATGACAGGCCTTTAATTCCTTTTCAACTCTCTCATTGAGATGTGGAATCCAGACTTGGTCTTTGAGAGCTCGTTTGGTGGCAACAATTCCACAATGTCCTTCATGGGCCACTTCAATTATCTGTTGTTACAGACAATCTGGATTGACAATTCTTGACCCTCGGAGAATAATACCTTCCTGATTAATGAACAGTTCATCTTTGACATTCTTAAACTTTTGATATTCACTGTTTCTGGTAAGAGGTTGAGGGTGCTAGTACCAAGACTTATGTGTAATAATGTCTTTCAGTTTCAGCATGTCACTATCTTGATATGCGGCAGTGACAATCGAAACGGCAGTGGGAGTGCTTGATTTCACTATGAAATTTATGTAGGCTTCAGCCGTCTTAGAATGGGAGCCAGGGCATTGTAGAGGCACTCGTGAAAAGTAGACGGCAAGGTTATGCTCTTTCCCTGGATGATGCGCAATGGTGTAGTTTTACTCTTGCAATCGCAGACCTTAATGCTCAATGCAAGGAGGCATTTTTACTTTTGGTGTTACAAAGATAATCAATAATGCCTGATGATCAGTCACAAGCGTGAAGGGCTTCCTACGCAAGAATACGTGGAAATGTTCACAAGCCCACACCACTGCCAAGCTCTCTTTCTCAGGTTGTGAGTAAGCATTTCCAATTTGGGTCAATCTTAGGCTGGCATATGCCACAAAAGATCTTCGAGCATTTGGGTGTCCACTGTGCTAGTATGGCACCCAACCCAACATCCTAGCATCAACAACAACCTCACTTTGAAGTTTTTGGATCAAAATGTGCCATTTCAGTCGCGTTCTCAATAGATTGCTTGATTCTCTGGAAGCTTTGCTTGCATTCATGTGACCGAAGAAAATAAACATTCTTTTTAGTCAAGTCTCTTAATGGTGCACTGACAGTAGAAAAGTCTTGTATGTATCTAGAGCAATAGCTGGCCATGCCAAGGAATGAATGGAATAGGGAAACATCTTGCGGGGGACTGGAAGTTGACAGCGCTTGCACTTTAGCAGGATCAAGAGTCGTGCCCCCATCAGAAAGGATACGGCCAAAGAATTGTAACTTTGTTTTATAGAAGTCACATTTCTTGGCATTCAAAGTTAAACCAGCATCAGTGAGCAACTGACACACTTAAGTGAGAGCTTTGTCATACTCTTTCTGTGTAGCTCTGAAAACCAATATATCATCACTGCAACTGAAAGCATTCATGACATGCGGTATGATATGTCGAATGACATCTTGGAATAGCTCTGTAGCTGATGACACACCAAAACTTAGGTACTGATGTAGGTCACAATGGTGACAGATATACCATCTGCCAAAAAATAAAAATCCAATAAGATATAATGGGATTTATATTTCGGCGGACGAAATATCCGTCACCATTGTGACGGAGTAACCTGTCCGCCAAGATCTAAATCAGGCCTTGGACTCTTGTAAAATAACAGACCAACATGTGTAAAAAAGGTTGTAATGCACCTGCACTTCTCCTTGAGTTCCAACTGATGATATCCTTTATTCAGATCCAGACGAGAGAATAACTTTGCCCATTTCATTGTGTTATCATGTCGGCAATGTGCGGACCTGGATGTCGTTCTCTTTCAATTGCCTTGTTCACTTGATGCATATCCACGCAGAGGCATACAGCTCCTTCACTGTCCTGTTTGGGTACTAACATTATGGGGGAAACCCATGGAGTTTGACCAGCAGAATGCTCAATGATATCGTGCTTGAGTAAAGATTTAAGTTCCTTTTCAACTGCTTCCTGTAAGGGAAAGGCGATTCATCTGTGTCTGCAAGCAATAAGACGGGTAAGTCATTATATTTCTCCTCAGGCATAATACTTATTGATGCGCCACTATCGATAATGAAAGGTATTGAACAATCATTGACCGTAAGTGTGATCTTCAGACGATGTTTGAATGACTTTTGTGCTTTGTCATGTCGGTTTCTTTTGGACCGATGTTTTTTTGCACAGGTGGCCAGTCCAACATGCTCATGCTTCTCTGAGGTGAACATCGACATAGCAGACACATCTTCTTAGCTTTCACTTGATATTGATAAAGAAGAACTATTTGACAAAGATTTAGTGTCGATCGACTACGTTAGGTGTTGATTTGCCTTAGCTGATGTGGTCACTTGGCCTTATGGGCCTTATGGGCGAACGTCACTTCTGGAATGTTCAAGCAGCCATTTTGACTTCACGCCGTGATGCAGCTACCTTTTTTTCACCTTGCACACCATCAGAAATTGGTTCTCCTTTCCACAGCCTATACAGATCAGACTAAAGGCAAGACATTTACCTACCACACCTGAAACACAGCGGGCCTGATTAGTAAATGCCCTTTGTGAATACCAAAAGTTGTAAAGTTAGGCTTTCTCCTCAGTTTACCTTTGTGAATCGGGCCCAGCGTCTTTTTCTGTGGAGAATTCACTCTGTGTATCTCGGCCTTGTGCTCTGGCTTATTTCTATAACATTCATGACTGACTCATTCTGGGCACCTCTGGCCTCCATGTCAGCAGCTTGTTGATCAGCACACTCTTAAGCACTGACACCATGAGAACTCGCTCTGGATTAAGAGTTTCTCTCAGCATTCGCTGCATGAATGAATCTAATGTGCATCTGTCTGAGGCGTATAGCTTCCTCATCATTACATTAAGTGAACTTACCGTTTTTGATGAGCGTATCGAGTCTCTCAACTAATTTGTCAATGGTCTCACCAGCTTTCTGTCTTTCTTGACTGAAGCTGTATCTTTCGTAATCTACATTTGGCATTGGATTGAACTTGAGATTCAAGGCTGCTTTGATTTGACTGTAGGTAATTTTGCCAGCTCGCTGCATTGCAAGCAGCTTTGATGGCATGCCGCTTTGGGTGTGGACAGCTCCGCAAGAACAACCCAGTGTGCTTTCTCTGGGATTGCTTCCCCCCAGCTCAGTGGCACAAGGGCTCACTTCACTCAGGACTGGCAAGCAGATGACTGTTTCTTCTATCACTTTTCCTTTAAGCGTCCCTTTGTGCTGTCCGATACCTGGTTGATCTCTGCCATGCAGCGCTTTTGTTTGCAGTGTTATCTAACATTTTGCTGCTCTTTCAAACCTGATTGCATCTACCTCTAGCGTAGTCACCCCGTATGACTGTATGGCTTTTGAGTTGCGTAATAGTGCAGTACCTCTTTATTCGGCATTGTCAGCAGGTTCTCACCCACTGATGTCTAGACTTTACAGTGATGCCTTCATTAGCATAAAATCCTTTTCACGGAACAGGGGCTGCACTTTGGCTCCACATGTGGCAAACATCGATTCCACACTTCGACGGAGGCATACGTGGCACACACAAGCAGTTTGCTGGACCATGGTAAACTCTCTTAGAGAGCACTGTCAATCTTCTGGTTACTTATCCCCTACCTCATTAGCAGTTTCATCGTCTTCCCCAGCTCGGGTACTTGCCACAGGTATGTTCAGAATTTAGAGTTTGGCATACCAGGAGCCACACTGTAAATTAGTACTGCTGTCACATTGCCAACCTTGTGTTTCCAGCTCCACATTTAAAGGTGGGAGAACCTCTGATTTACTGCTGGTGATTGAGGGTTTCACCAGCATATAACTGAAGGTCGATTTTATAGGGTTCTAACTTGATGGTAGGTTGGGAGATGTACTACTTGATACTAGATTACATATCCGTGAGGGACACCACAGTTGATTGCAGTGATGTTACTAAACAAGGGGCAAAGTTTCCCCTTTCTTTTTAATTAGTTAAGGATATTAACCAACCAAGGGCAGTTTATTTAACCGCTTAACCGCGGCGCGAATTCCGCCGTGGTGCGGCGGTTTGAACGAGTGAGCCGGGCCGCGTCAGCCAACGGACGTGCGCAACACTACCGAGGTAGTGCTCGCGACGGCCGTTGGCCGACGGACGCAGCGAAGGGGTTAACTCAGGAAACAAGGATTTCAGATGTGCTTCATGGTCAAAAATATCAAATACTGTAAAGAGGTTCAAAAGCATCACTAGAGTAGGTGCAGAGTATTTCTTCTCTCATCGTCATGAGTGCAGTTTTGGTTAATCTTCCTGGGTGAAACCAAGCCTGAAAGTAAATTATCAGGTGATTGGCCTTGTACAATGTTCAACATTACCTCAATTTCCTATGCTGTTAAAATGCGGGAGTGCTTGACATTAATTTGTAACATATAAACCAGGTAAGGAGATCAGCAATATATTTTGTTGTGTGTGCTGTGATGATAAAACACACTTTCATTTCCTTCGCCAAGCCCAGGAGGGTAGGATCATTTGTCCGTTACAGAAGATGAGCTGTGAGTGGGTTTGTGAGTGGCTGTATGGGTCTGTAAGTGTGTGTATGAGTGGCTGTATGGGTGTGTGAGTGGCTGTATGGGTCTGTGAATAGGTTTGCAAGTGGTTGTATGGGTCTGTGAGTTGGTGGGCTAGTGGCTGATGACTGGTGCAGTAATGATGTCTAAAAATGGTGTAGCTCAAGGTCTATCTGTGTGGTTTAGTAGTATTGGTCTACCCAGGTGAAGTGCCTGGCTCTTAAGAGCCCCAGGGACCACCATCTCACCGGGGCTTTCTTATTTTTTTAGAAGGAGGGGGTCGTGTTGCTCCTCCCAAGCCATTCTCATCCCTGGGGACCACCACCTCCCCAGGGCAAGCCTTGAAAATGAAAGGAGGAGGGCAGCGCGACCCCCCTACTGGACTCACTAATGACCTTGGGGACCGCCACTCTCCAAGATCGGCTCCGGATATCTCCCAGAGTGCCCACACTCGAGAAATAGCCAAGCGAGAGCAAACAGTAAGTCTGGTTCCAGCAGGCAGGAGAAGGAAAACGGCTCCCACCAGCTCGGAGCGGACTTATCATATGTGTGCAGGAAAACAGATGAAAGAATTGCTCCCACATCTAGGGAGCAGCATTTTTTGCTGCTGCCTATGTGTTGGAGCAATGCCGGCTCCCACTGGAGTCGTGGAGCCAGCAGGGACTGGGGGGCATTGAGGCTCCTCCTGTGGTCCCCAAAGTTGCACACTGGGTGCCCTGGGTCGGCTCCAGGGTACCCAGCATAAAGAGGCTGGGCCTCAGGTGATGGGCTCCCCAGAGTTAAAATCAGCCCTGGGGAGGGGGGCTGTGCAGCCCCCCTCCTCCATTAAGTTTTGACTGGGCCATTATAAAATTAAACCTCAATGGGAGGCACTTACAAATATAAGCATAGCAGGTGCCTCAATTGTAGTTCCACTTCTGTAAAGGGCAAATGATCCTAACCTCCTGGGCTTGGCGAAGGCAAAGCAAGTGCCTTTTCTCTGCAGTTCCACATTGAAAAATGATCTGAACTCCTTGGTGGAGGTGAATGCTTCAGTGATCTATCAGAGTGAAATCTCTAGTGACTGTGACAAGCGGGTTCTTTCTTGGCTTTTCCTGGTGAGAGCAGAGTCCATGGTTCACCCTGTAAATGACTACAAGTATACAAGTGTGCAAAGTCACCTGAAGCTCCGCCTGTTTGGCCACACCCTATCCACCTTAGTAGTATGCAAAGTTCATCCAGCCTTATACCAAGATAATGGATACCTTACCAAAAGGCCCCCCAGTGCAATTCCTGATGATTTTGGTGATGCCTTCTTGGTGCCAAAAAATATGAGGACATCACCACCAACCAAAGAAGCACTTGGTTCATGTAGTTAAGAGGAAGTACCCTTGTCTGGTAGAGATTCACCTCTTTGCAGTCTTGTTGTCTTCACTATAGGAGGATTCATGTTATCACAGATTTCTAAAAGAAGATGTACGAGGAACAGTCACATTGTCAAAATGCACACACGGTTGCTGGAAACATTTCCTCTTTGCCCACTCTGCAGCTGTAGAGTGGAACACGCACTAGACATTTACCCAACTAGGTAGAACTTACTAATTAACCAGTAGAAACTATCCAATTGGTAGACATGTTATACAAAACTGTGGAATCTTGTTGGAAAAATGGGCACATGAGGTTCCTTCCTGGCCCTGATGTAGGGGTGGGCGGAATTTGCGTAGTCGCGCTCCGCAAAGCTCCGCGAAACGGTAAAAAATCTCTGCGAACACGCGGAATTGCTTGTTCCGCCCGTTCGCGATGCTTTTTTCCTGTTCGTGAACGCTGTTTGCGTGCTCGGGGAGAAATATCTCGCGAACACGCATTTTGAAAGCGCAAACAAGCAAAAAATTCCGCAGATCGCGGAATTTTTGGTAATTTCGCGTTCTCCGCGGAACGCGAAATTACCCAAATTCCGCGAGCGGAACGGAATTTACCGCCCAGGCCTACCCTGATGCTCATTTCACAGAAATTAAGCCTCTTCAGAAAGCACTATATAAACATGGCAGGCGCCCCAGTTGAAGCTCCACTTCTGTAAAGGATAAATTATCCTAACTCCCTGGGCTTGGCGAAGGCAAAGCAATTGTGTTTTCTGGGCAATTCTTCATTGAAAAAGCATCTGAAATCCTCAGTAAAGGTGACTGCATCGTTGATCTATTACAGCGCAATCTGTACTGACTGTATCAAGTGGGTTGTTTCTTGCCCTCTCCTGGTGAGAGCAGAGTCAATGGTTCTCACTACGAGTATGCAAAAGTACAAAATCACCTGGAGCCATCACCCATTTGGCCCGCCTCATCCACCTTTGTAGTACACAACTCGCAGACACATACAGCCACTCACACACTCACAAAACCACTCACACACCCATACAGCATTGACACACCCAGTCACCAATCCATACGGTCACTCACGCACCCACTCACAGACCCATACAGCCACTAGCACACTTACTAACAGACCCATACAACCACTTACAAACCCACTCCCAGACCAAAACAGCCCCTCACAGACCCACTCACACATCCAGGTAACTACTCACACATCCATACAGCCACTCATGCACCCACTTATCAATCCATACAGTCACTCACACACCCATTCACAGACCCATACAGTCACTAACACATCCTCTCACAGACCCATACAGGCAATCACACACCCACTCACAAAGGTTAGATGTTTCAGCTAGGAAATAAAATTAAAAAAACCTTTGTATTTCACAAAAAACCAAAGGTTACAGGGAAGTTATAGCTAGAAAATAACATTAAAAAAACCTCAAAAACTCACTAAAAAACCAAAGGTTACAGAGACGTTATAGTTAGGAAATAACATGAAAAAATTTAGAACTTCACTGAAAAAAACAAAGGTTACAGGGACGTTATAGACAGGAAATAAAATTAAAAAAGCCTTTGAAATTCACCGAAAAAAAATAAAGGTTACAGAGAAGTTATAGTTAGAAAATAACATGAAAAAAAATGGAAATTGACTGAAAAAAACAAAGGTTACAGGGACGTTATTGTTAGGCTCAGATTTCACTCGTTCCAAACCATTGAAATTTATCAGTTATAGTTACGTGCACTGTTTATGATGTCATCAGTGAGTTCATTAGAGATGTCATCAGTGATGTCATCAGTGATGTCACTGACAATGTCATGGGTGATGTAATATGTGAGGTCATAAGCAGTGCATTGTGGGGGCGTAAGTTATAGTTAGCTCAGGTAAATATAACTGCTGAATTACAGTGGTTTTGTATGAGTGAAATCTGAGCCTAACTAAAATGGCCCTGTAACCTTTAAATTTTTCAGTGAATTCCTAAGGTCTATTTTTTCTATTTCCTTACTATAACGTCCCTGTAACCTTTGTTTGTTCTGTGAATTTCAAGGTAAGGGAAATAGCCATAATATCACAAATTCGAAGCTCCAAAAAGAGTACCCCCGACCTCATGGGAGGTGAAATGGGTGCTGAGGGAGCAAGCTTGGTATAAATATACACCAAAACCACCAAACACAGTTCAAAATATAAGCAGAGATCCAATTCATTAAAATCCTGGTTCATTCAGTAAAGACACCACATGATGCATTTCGGCGAGACAGCATTGTTCACAGGTATACAGCACAACCTAATATGTTTAGACCTGAAAACAGTATGCTAGAAGGATAAATCCCTTACGCATCACACAGGTGAACCTTGAGCTCCTCCTCTATCTTCCACCCATCAGGGATCTTCATCCCCAAATCCATTATGTATCTCAATTCTCTCTGTCTCAGTTTCAGTTCTGCATTTCCCCCCCCACAAATGTTGTGTGTAGTTTGTCCAATAGCAAAGTATGACAACTTATTCCTATCTTTGAAATGACTTTGCTCAAAATGTCTGGCCATGGGGTAGTGCTGCTGATTACCTTTATCAATAGCACTCATGTGCCCCAATATCCTCTTTTTTACAGGGTGAATAGTGCTAGCTATGTACCATTTATTACATGAACATTCAAGAATAAAGATAATATGAGATGAATTGCACATAAGAAATTGACTGATCTTCCTCTCCTCCTTGCCATAGGGTACCTTATACGTCTTCCTCGTGAAGCCCTGTCGGCAAGCCTTGCAATTCATACAGAGGTGTAAAACTCTTAATTCCTTACTAGCAGAACCACCTTACAGTGATGTCACTTTTAACCAATAAATCTCTAAGGTTCTTACCTCTTTGCATGAATAACTAGGTTTGTAATGGATAAGATGGGCAATAGTGCAATCAGTCGTAAGTATACCCCAAATCTTTCTATTTGGCAGACCTTATCTCTTTTGTTATTGAAGGTGGTGATAAATCTCATCTCAGAGTTAGTGTCCGAGGTGGACAATGGGAATTCTTTAATCAGAATCGTGTCTCTGGAAATTTCATTGATGGAACGCTTTCTTCAGGATCCAATTGGGATAACCCCTTTCCTTAAACCTGTTGCAGAGTTTGTTCCTCTCTCCTGTACCTCTACAATTCTGCAATTACATTTATCCCTTAGGAGGTCACCATAGGGGATAGTCTCAGGGTGGCTGCTAAAAAGGCATAAAGGATGGTGTTACTAGCCATCTCCTTCCCATAGAGAAGTGACCCTTAGGGTCTCATTTTTAATATCTACTACTGTGTCCAAGAATTCCAGCTTCTGTTTACTAGTGCTAACCATAAAATATAGGTTCAAACTGTTCTTTTCCAATTTAGAGACAAATTCCCTTGCAGATCTCTCAGCACCTCTTCAAATAATAAACACATTATCTATGTAGCACAGCCATAAGTTAGTTTGCTCCATACCCTTGGCTATTTCCATAGCTGTGGTCACCTGCTCCTCCCACGTCCCATGAAAAGATTCACAAAGCTTGGAGCAAAACAGGCACCCATCACAGTTCTGATCCTCTGTCTATATAACTCAAGATTAAAGATAAAGTTATTGTTCTCACGGCAGATACAGATCATATCAAGAGGCATATTAGTATGGGAGAGAAGGTGAAGGGGTCTATACCTGAAGAAGTGTCTACAGGCTTCTATGCCCTGTTCATGTTCAATGCTGGTATAAAGGAGGCACACATCAAGGGTCATAAGTACATTTAATGGTCCATTCTATACCTTACCGTTGTTTTGAAAATGTCTTAGTGTCCTGCAGATGTGAGGGTAGAGCAGTGACAAACTCCCTAAAGAAAAATATAATGTATCTAGATACATTCTCTAATAAACTGCCTTGGGATGAGACAATAGGTCTTCTTGGTGGATTCCAGAATTTTTTGTGAATTGTTGGTAGTAAATATAAAACTGGTATTACAGGGTATCGAGGCTTAAATTAAATATATTCCTCCAATTCTAGGATAACCATATATTTTCCCCTCTCCCACTGTTCCCAGACAGTCAGGGCAGTGGGTTTTGTATCGCTCTGTACTGATGTTCTCATAACTTCTGTTGTCATTGAGTTACCTATAAGCTTCCCCGGTGTACATTTCATATGTCATAATCACAACATTGCCACCATTATCAGCCGGGTGGATAATAAAACAAGTATCATTGGGCAAATACACAAGTTTCATTGCATTGCCAGTTAAGTTACTGGGCTGTGTGATCCTCATATTCCTAAGCATTTTTCAAATCATGTGTCACACTATCATGAAACACATCTATTGCATCACAAGGAAGTTGGGGAGAGAATACCGATTTGGGAAGAAAGTTGCTTGGTTCTGCACAGTCATAAATAATACCCTGGCTCTAAAGGAAGGGACCTTCATCAGTTACAGGATTATCATGTACATTAACTTGTTCTAACTCATGCAGAGTAATCAAAGTATCAACATCCCCAATAGCAAGCCTCACATGATCTAATTATCTGGTTCTGGCGGTACTATGAGTACTAATATCAGATTTTAAAGCATGCCACTTTTTAAGCTTCAATTTCTGCATGAATTTGAATAAATCAATGTGTGTCACCACCAAATCAAATCTAAATGTGGGGAAAAAAGATAGACCCACACTCAGAACCTTAAGTGCATCTTGAGTAAGTTTCCTCTTTGAGAGATTTATCACAGTCTTGTTTACCTTACCCCCAACAATCATTGTTACTCCCGTTGGCCATTCTTGCCTCGTCCCACAAGGGCTTGAGCTATAGGGGTGTTCTTCAGTTCTTTTCTCACTTTGTTGGGATTTCGTTATCCTCTGGCACCTCCTCCTCACCTTGTTCCTCTCCCTCTGCCTTGCTTTGTTGATTTACCTTTCTCCCCCTCCTTAGGAGGAGGTATTTTAAAAAAAAAAGTCATAGGCTTGGACGTAGAATTAACTTACTTACTGCTACCCTCACCTGTATCCGAGAGGTCTGTTGCGTCTCCCCCAGTGTCAGAGCTTTTTGCTGAAAAGATTGTAGCATATTGCAGTCTTCTTGTGTCAATATTAGATGACCAAGACTCATCATAACTCCTATTAAATTTAAGAATCCATCCTCTTACATAGTCCACACAGTCCCTGTGAGATTTTTATTGTTTCCTCATATTAATTTCTTCTGAAAGTTTATCAAGTCCACTGTCCATCTCTTTCACACAAATTTCTCAACATATTCTTTTTCTTTGTAACCTGTCAGTTCTTCTCTGGGTCTATTGATTTCTTTAAGTGTTTTGTCTCTGTCTGGCCAAGCATATTTAATTAGAATTCCCAACATTGTCCTTGAACTTCTTGTTGACTGCTCTGCCCACTCCTCCAATATTTTCTGATCAGGTGAGTCTTATGTTGGTACTGTGTAAATCCTCATTCCTCTGGGGATCATGTTATTATCCAGGTAGTTCTGTAGGTAATTACCTTCCCACCACTTGGTCATCTCAGTGTATGAGAATTTCTCTAGTTGTCTAAGTTTAGTATTAATATTGATGTTATTGTTTGCCATACTGTTGGGGTAATCCTTGAAAGCACTTTTAGAAAACAATAATTTAGCCTTCTTGTTCCTACAGTCTTCCCAACTTTCTGCCATGGTCTTAATATCTTTGCCTTATATCAAAATAGACCAAAATCACTCAAACAATCTCTACCTCCTCTCTATAAACAGCCATATTCCTCCCAACTCCTATTAGAATTCAAGTATCAGGACTAGCGTTCATACATCGCTCTAGTCGGGGCCCAGGGACAGAAAAGAGACCTCTGCCTACCCCTGCTTTTTATACCCCTCTCCAAAGATCAGACCCAATAGGGACCTCTGTATCGAGCGGGAACACCCAAGGGAAGAGGAGGAAGAATAAAACAAGATCCTTCTACCTCTGGATTGCTTTGTCCCTTGTTTTGCAGTGCTGTGTGTACCTGCTGCAGCACGTGAGCCCTCAAACATGGAGGTAAGGCATCTTACATCTCCCGTCTCACTGTTAGTTACACAGTCACACCTTTCCTCAGTATGACTGTTCTCCACCCCGCTAGTAGCAGGCAGCTACAGCCATCTCTTTTGTTTCTCTGCTCAGTTTCCAAAATAGGCACAATCAGTACATCAATGTGATTTTGACTGCCGATGTACACCTGCTACGAGTGCATGAAAGAATTGTCTCGCTAGCAGAAGGCTGCTTCAATCATCTTGTTGAACCTCTGCTTAGCTTTTAAAATGGGCAAAAAACTCATGTTGCTGCGGATGTACAACCTCTGCAGATGCAAGGGGAACACGATTATTGACCACGTATCTCAATCCAAGAGTTGGAGGAGGTAAGGGAAATAGTCATAATATCACAAATCCAAAGCTCCAAAAAGAGCACCTCCAACCTCGTCGGAGCTGGAACGGCCTCCGAAGGAGCATGCTTGGTAATAATATACACCAAAACCACCAAACTCCATTCAGAACACAAGACAGAGATCCAATCCATCAAAATCCTGGTTTATTCAGCAAAGACTCTACATGAGGCATTTCAGCCAGACGGCTGAACTACACATAGGCAGCTAACCCCAGGCCTTGCACAGCAGGGACTTGGCAAGGTCAGGTTCTGGGGCCAACCCACCCCAAGGCAGCACTGTTGCTTACTACTAAAATAGAAGGGGCAGGGCCAAACAGCCAGAGCTTTTAGGTGATTTGGCCCCTTAGCATACTCAGCAGTAATCAAAAGGGAGAACCATGGATTCTGCTGTCAGGCCAGGAGACAACAAGAAATAGCCCACCAGTCTTGGACAGTCACTACAGAAGATATTACGCTCCAATAAATCAATGTGCAATTGTAAAGATAACACACTGTCCATTGTTTAAAGGGAATGGGTCCACAGCCTCCCTCACCAGCCTCATTAGACTCTGGGGACCCCATCCCCCAGGACCATATTCTTTTAAATGGGAGAGCGGCTGCACAGGCTTCCCTCCTTGAACCTATTTTCGTCCGGGCAACCCCAACCCCGAAGCCTACGTTTACTATATTAGGGTACCCTGGTGCCCACCCAGGCCACCAGCCATGCATAACATTGCAGGCTGCTTGGGGAGCTCTAGGGCCACATAGCCCAGCTGGCTCCCTGCATGCTGATTGAGTCAGCATTGCTCCCTCCAGCAGAGATCAGCGATTTATGTTGCTCCCTCCAGGCAGGAGCAATCTGTTGATCTGTTTTCCTGTCCCCATTAGTACGGGTAGGGAAACAGCTCTCAAGTCTTCTCACAGCTGGCGGGAGCATTTTTAAAGTTCCCGCCTGCTGGGAGCAGACTTTGTGTTTGCTCCAGTTTGGTGGGAGATTTAAAAATGGTCTCGCCATGTTGAGCAAATACAAGTTTCTAATATGTGAGCCGGTCCCGGGTGATGGGGTCCTGGGGACATAGAAGGCTCAGGGAGGGAGATCACAAGGCTCCCCTCCCCTTAAAGAAAGAAGGGACATGGGGTCAGCAGGGCATGATGAGGCCAGGGGAGGGAGACCACGCAGCCCCCTCCCCTTTAAAAAAATACAGCCCTGAAGGATGAGGTCCCCAGGGCCAAAATAGGCTTAGATAAAATAGGCTTTTATGAAATTTGAGGGTGCCAGCCCCCTCAACCTTTATAAAAGATACAGCCCTGGGGCCTATAAAGGCTCAGGGAGTGGGCTCTCCAGCCTGCATACCCTTTTATTTATATTTTGACTCAAGGGAATGGGGTCCTTGGGGCCTAATAAGGCTTGGGGAGAGGTTAGTGTGGCCCCCCTCCCCTTTAAAATAAGGTAAGGACCCGGAGGATGGGGTCCCTCGGGCTCAAGAAGGCTGGGGGGGGTGCATGTCCCTCTCCCCTGTTTAATTGTATTTGGCTACAGGGATAGGGTCCCTGGGGCCCAAAGTCCAAACCTATGCCATATGGCAAAGGCTTAAGCCCCCCCCCTGCCAAAGGCCCTGCGCGGAGTGGGGTTTGCTGTCTGTGGGGGATTGTCCACAGAGACTGGCCACAGGCCAGGCCTTGTGGCCAACCATCTGGTACGCACAGCCAAAGGCTCCGCTCAGTGGGGGGTTGGCTGCATTTGGGGGTGTTGGCCACAGGTTTAGTAATGTTATAGACAGGTGAAATGTTCAATAAGAACATAATGTTTTAAACTCTAAAATCAACACAAATTTACCAGCTATAGTTATAGTTATCTCAAGTAACTATAACTTGTGCACTAAGACAACTATAACTTTCGCACTCATCTTGCACTGCTAATTACCCCACATTTTACAACACTCATGACAATTTCTATGACATCATTGATAATATCATTACAACACTTGCAATGAAATTATTGATGAGCAAACTGCTAAGTTTTTATTGAACATTTCACCTAACAATAACATTGCTGTAACCTTTGGTATCTACATATATGGATATACATATTTGAAATGCCATCTTCTATGTGTAACGTCCCACACAGAAAGAAACTCGCACTCGAGTGATTGTAGTCATCAACAGAATTTAATCAAAGGCTGACGCATTTTTACCTTCGCGGTCATTCCCACAAGCCATCAATTTGAAAAACATTAAATGTGCTCTTTTTAAACTCTACATCACCATAATAAACAAGGTATTGCATTTACAAGTAAAACATTTCATACCTGTAAGGCATTCGTGATGTGCGTCATGAAAATACAATTGTGATCCCACACACAACTAAATCAAGCTAACGATCTCCATCCTGGAAAAGAAACACAACATCGCTATCCGAGCTGCATCAGTAAGTAGGAGTGGTTTTGTGTTTGTCAGTCAATTATGCTCTGCACATTCATATTATATAAAGAAATAAACAATAAAAACAGAGTGGCAAATAAGCACAAAAGACAAAAATTTATCATAGTAATAGAGAGGGTAATATGTCTGTTTGATGTCCCTAGTTTTAACAAGTACCCCTAATACTACAGATTCAAGACTCAAAAAACAAGTATCCAACTATAGGAACTCAGAACAAGGACTTATTCTATATGCACATGAAGTTCTTCCTCCTGATTCAGCCCCCTGGGAAATTTGCTGTTAAGCTTGATTGTATATTCTGACTCCATCCTCCTCAGGGTACGTTCCCTGTCTCCACCTCTCGTACTATCAAAGCTCAGTCAATACCATAAAAAGAGATCTTTTCAGTATCTATTGCATGGACCTGATGCCAATGTCTAGCCACAGTGTAACTAGGATCATTGATTTTTATGGCACGCTGGTGCTCGGGAATTCTTTTCCTCACGGGGAAGATGATACTCACCATATATCGGAGTCCGCAAGGACAGGCCAAAACATAAATGACAAAATCAGTGCTGCATGTGATAAATCTCCTAATTTTATCCATCCCACCCGTAGGCAGTGTATATGATTTCACATTCTTATTGTGCGCACAAGCTTTGCATCTGCCACATTAAAAAAAAAAAACGTTGTTCGCTGTGCCACGATCCTGCAGCTGCTGGGTTTCTAATGGGATAGCTGTACACCAATATGTCACATAGGGATTTACTCTTCCTACATGTAATGCAGGGAAATGAACTGACTAACTTGCCAATAGTTACGTCTGATTTCACCATACCCCAATGTTTCCTAAGTATCCTACTTAAGGCCCCTGAGTCATGGCTATAAGTGATAATGAATCTTACTTCACTGTTGGTCTTCTTTGTCTTTTTAGGTGTTAGCAGGCTATTCCCCTCAACCGTGGATACTTTTTCACACGCTGCATTGATCACTTTCAAAGAATATCCCCTGGCTTTGAATCTCAAGTCATCCTCTCTTTCTCAGAGTCAAAAAGCTCAGGAGTGCTGCAGTTACGTTTTGCTCGGAGTAACTCTCCATATGGAATACTCCATTCCAAATTAGGGGGTTGGTGGCTGCTGGCATGGAGAATGCTATTTTCTGCAGTGGCTTTTTTTCTGGGGAAATACATGCATAGCAACATTGGGACCTGTGATGTTTGTCTAATACTCAGCCACTTGGCAGAGCTATTTGAAATATATTTCTATTCATGTCCGGTAGATTTCCTTTATCATATTTGTTTGTTCAAATTATTGCTTTAAGTAGCACATGTGGAGTTAGAGTGTAACATGTGGTGTTTACCGAATTTTCAGCCACTTGGCAAAATGTAATGGAATGTATATGTTGGGGATACTGTATATCCATAATGTACGTGCAACTATAGATCATACAGCACTATTGGTGGTATTGGCCACTGGGCCGTTTTTCCGTTCCTGCTTTTCTAATCTAATAATCTTAGCATACCTGATGTGCAGGAGCTGCGTCATTTTCATCGTATTGCACAGAACCTGCAGAGGTACTCTGTAATTGACTGACAAACACGTAACCACTACTCCTTTCTGACTCAGCCTGGATAGGGATGTTGTATTTCTTTTCCAGGATGGGGAACATTAGCTTGATTTAGTTGCAAGGGATCATAATTGTATTTTCATGGCATACATCACAAATGCCTTACAGGTATGAAATGTTTTACTTGTAAATGCAATACCTTGTATACTATGACTTACACGTTGTTTTAAGTTTGTTTTCTATGTTTATGGTGACATAGAATTTAAAAAGAGCACATTTAACGTTTTTCAAAATGATGGCTCGTTAAATTCTGTTGATGACTACAATCCCTCGAGTTAGAGTTTCTTTCTGTGTGGGACGTTACACAGAGAAGACGGCATTTCATTTACAGTGGCTCTTGCTCCCACTACTCTGCACCGGCTCCGTTGGGTGGATGAGGTCGGATGTCAGCAAGACAGTGATGTGCTATATATATATATATAGAGAGAGAGAGAGAGAGAGAGAGAGAGAGAGAGAGAGGCAGAAATATACTACAGACAGCGACAGAGATATATTACGCAGTGGCGGGTACCACTGGGTAGTTATAGTTAGAATTTTGGGGCAGATTTACGAGTCCCCTGCGCCACCAGTACCTCACTTTTTGTGACGTACTGGTGGCGCAGGGGGCTGCTCCATATTTACAAGGAGAGGAAAAGCCAACCTGCGTGACTTTTCCTCTCCTTGTAAATACGGCCCCTTCACACGCAGCACTTTGCGGTGAAGGGGCGTTCCATGGGTGTTGCTGTGGGTGTTCCCACGCAACACTCATGGAACAAGACACATCTCCAGGATTACGAGAAATCGTAACTCTGGAGATGCGTCTGAAAGCTACGCCACCCTAGAGGTGGCGTAGCGAGGCGCACCGAGGAGAAATGTTTTCATTTCTCCTCGTTTTTTCCTCTTTCAATGCGTGCTTTGAAAGAGGAAAATGGTTGTAGTGATTGTTTTTGTGCAGGAAGGTTCCCCTTCCTGCACAAAAACAATCTCCCCACGACGCAGGCATCCTTGCACCATGGTGCAAGGGTGCGTGCGCCGGCGCATGGCTGCAGTTTGTGCGCCAGCGCAGGAGGAAGCACAAGGATGCGACATATTCGTAAATATGTTGCATCCCTGTGCTTCAAAACTAACGTAGGGCGGCGCAGCAAAATGACTTGCTGTACCCCACTGCGTTAGTTCAACGTAAATCTGCCCCATAGTATCATTGGAAATTGATTTTTTTGCTGTCATTTTTACCCATTTACCATCTTCATGAAACGTTCCATCTAAAAAGTTCATCCACCTCAGTTCCTTCCTTGAAAGTTTCAGGGTGAAGCATCGAGCAGGGCCTGAGAAAAAGGGAGGTCCCAAAATGCATTTTTCGCATGCTATTTCCATAGTGAAATACTATTTAACTAAAAATGAGTTAACTTTTACCTTGGTGTGTGTTTGTGTTAGCGCAGTGTTGAATATTCCCATAAATAACAGCCTCTTTCACTGAAGGTTTACCCTGTAACATTTGCATAAAGCGATGGATGATAGCTCTCTCTGAGACATTCCTCTGTAAGTTATTTGTAGCTCAAGGGGTAATTTTGCTTTTGGCTCTAAATCTCGATCAATGTAGCCTTGAGAAAATCTCTGAGTCTGCAGCCTCAACACTTAGGGGCCTATTAGGATGGCGGTCGGAAAATCACCCCGACCGCCATGGAAGCGGAAAACAACCGCCCGCCGGCACCGGGGAGAAACCGGCGGCCAAATTAGGATCAACCGCCAAAAAACACCGACCGCGGCGGTACGGGGGAAAGAAAAAACGCCCGTAGCGTGCGGAGATGGCCAAAACACGTCTGCGGCAGACGGATCCGCGGCGGAAAAACACCAACCCGCCGCAAGGATAGCGGAGACACCGCACGGGAAATTAGGATATCCCCGATGGTCCCGCGGCACGTTCCGCTCTTTCCAACCGCCGCGGTCGCTAACAGTGATGAATGGGAGAGCATGCGGAAGAGCTGCAGCAAAGCCACCGTCGCAGACACTCCGTGACAAATTTTGCGGACGATTGAAAAATCCCACAATAAGGCCACAAAGTGCCCACACAAAAGTATCCATGCCACCCAAAAACAGAAAACACACCCCAATGACACAACATTGCACAAAAAAAAAAATATTACAAGGACAACCCACACAACACACCTGAGAGCACTCCCACATGTGGACACACCCACATAGAGCATAAAACCAGCCCCTTCCTTGACCACAATCCTCTGCACTAACCCACAACTGAAGGGCCCAACCCCTGAGAACAAAGGATAGGCAAAGCTACACACCATCACCACTCACACCAAACACAGCACCACCACCACTTCCACACCTGCACCCCTAACCCCTTTGCACATCACACACCATACACATCACCACCACCACCACCACTTACACACCTGCACCTACAACACCTCTGCACATCACACACCATGTCAACACATAAAATGCCCAAATTCACAGAGAGTGAGTTGAAGGTAATGGTAGATGAGATAGTCAGAGTGAAACCACAACTGTTTGTTAGCCTGGTCCAACAGACACCATTAGCCACAAGGACTCAAATGTGGGCAAGGATAGTCCAGAAGGTCAATGCAGTAGGGACCATCCCAAGATCCAGAAAGGAAATCATGAAGCGGTGGCATGACTTGAAGAGGGTTGTCAAAGAGAGGAGGACCAAGAACCGTCAGCTGGCTGACAAGACTGGCGGTGGCACTCCCATACCACCAAAACCATTCACCCCATGGGAGGAGAAGGTGCTTGCCATACTGCATCCAGAGAGTCTCACAGGAGTACCCGGGGAGTGGAGGCTGGTAAGTACAAACAAATGACTACCACCACACTGCTATGTACTGCCTTACACAACTACAAAGATACACCTCCTAGGACCAATTCCATTCATCTGCACCACACACTCACAAAAACATGTCTCACAGATCCAACATCCACCCCCCTCCCAATCACCACCAATGTAGCTAGCAACATTACCATGGGTACATGTGCACAGGCAGCCAGCACTGCAACTCCCACCATGCCCCCTGTCCCACACCTCAGCAGGATGGAGCACTCCCCCACCCCACCCAGAAGCATGTGTCAGCCATTACATCCCCAACAAACAAACTAACAGGTAGGTAGCCATCTTGCCATGGAGGGCTGTATGTGGGAGGGAGGCCTGGACTACTACTACCACCATGCCCCCTGTCCCATACCTCAGCAGGATGGAGCACTCCCCACCCCACCCAGAAGCATGTGTCAGCCATTACATCCCCAACAAACAAACTAACAGGTAGGTAGCCATCTTGCCATGGAGGGCTGTTTGGGGGAGGCCTGGACTACTGCTCCCACCATACCCCCTGTCCCACACCTCAGCAGGATGGAGCACTCCCCACCCCACCCAGAAGCATGTGTCAGCCATTACATCCCCAACAAACAAACTAACAGGTAGGTAGCCATCTTGCCATGGAGGGCTGTATGTGGGAGGGAGGCCTGGACTACTACTACCACCATGTCCCCTGTCCCATACCTCAGCAGGATGTAGCACTCCCCCACCCCACCCAGAAGCATGTGTCAGCCATTACATCCCCAACAAACAAACTAACAGGTAGGTAGCCATCTTGCCATGGAGGGCTGTTTAGGGGGGAGGCCTGGACTACTGCTCCCACCATGCCCCCTGTCCCACACATCAGCAGGATGGAGCACTCCCCCACCCCACCCAGAAGCATTTGCCAGCCATTACATCCCCAACAAACAAACCAACAGGTAGGTAGCCATCTTGCCATGGAGGGCTGTTTGGGGGGGAGGCCTGTACTACTGCTCCCACCATGCCCCCTGTCCCACACCTCAGCAGGATGGAGCACTCCCCCACCCCACCCAGAAGCATGTGTCAGCCATTACATCCCCAACAAACAAACTAACTGGTAGGTAGCCATCTTGCCATGGAGGGCTGTATGTGGGAGGGAGGCCTGGACTACTACTACCACCATGCCCCCTGTCCCATACCTCAGCAGGATGGAGCACTCCCCCACCCAGAAGCATGTGTCAGCCATTACATCCCCAACAAACAAACTAACAGGTAGGTAGCCATCTTGCCATGGAGGGCTGTTTGGGGGGAGGCCTGGACTACTGCTCCCACCATGCCCCCTGTCCCACACCTCAGCAGGATGGAGCACTCCCCCACCCAGAAGCATGTGTCAGCCATTACATCCCCAACAAACAAACAGGTAGGTAGCCATCTTGCCATGGAGGGCTATTTGGGGGGGAGGCCTGGACTACTACTCCCACCATGCCCCCTGTCCCACACCTCAGCAGGATGGAGCACTCCCCCACCCAGAAGCATGTGTCAGCCATTACATCCCCAACAAACAAACTAACAGGTAGGTAGCCATCTTGCCATGGAGGGCTGTATGTGGGAGGGAGGCCTGGACTACTACTACCACCATGCCCCCTGTCCCATACCTCAGCAGGATGGAGCACTCCCCCACCCCACCCAGAAGCATGTGTCAGCCATTACATCCCCAACAGACAAACCAACAGGTAGGTAACCATCTTGCCATGGAGGGCTGTTTGGGGGGGAGGCCTGGACTACTACTCCCACCATGCCCCCTATCCCCCAGTCCAACAAGATGGCTCTCCCCATACCACCCAGATGCATGTGACATGTATTGGATCACTCCAAATAAACAAACAGCTAGCCAGACATATTATACTGTCTTGTGCCACCACTGAGCAGGATGCAAGCCTCCACGACGCACACACAGATGTGTCACAAAACAAAGACAAATGCTAACACACAACAGGTAAGTAGGCAGTACGTGCACCTAGCCATTCGACACAAAAAGAATGGTGCCATATGACAACACCAGTCCTCTCAATGCACAAATATGCACACCAATCATATTGCCACGCACAGTGTGCACACAGCTAAGCAAAGGAAACTGTCACAGCAACCAAAGTGTGACACACCAATGCACATGTAGAGGAAAGACTGGGAACAATCATGCACAGCAATGAATGACAGGTTCAGTGCCATGGGGCCAGAGTAACAAGGACCATATGAACAGTAAGAAAGCATGGTATGTGGTACCAATCCAGATATGCACATGACAAGACAAAGGTATGCAGGAGATGACAATGGCCAGCACATGCCCAGATGTGACGGCTGACAGGTCAAAAAAATCTACAAACAGTCCGCACAAAAATCTTATTTAGCGCATGGCCCTAGATGTCAACATGTCCCTGTAATCACAAATTATGCACGTGGCGCATGGTACATATTGACACCTCACACCATGGACAAGAAATGCATGTACCACCGCAGCATGTCAGGAGGCACAATAGTGAGCATAGGAAACAATGTGATGATCAGTCAACTGTGTAGTGTACTAACAGTGAATGACACACAGCTAACACAAATCTTACGGGGTGCGCCCCAATGACCATTTCCCATCTGACCCACAGGTGACCAAGAATTGACTGCAGAGGACGACACCAGCAACCTGCAGGGCCAGTCTACCCTCCCCCCCCCCCGGAACATCGACTCTCGGATGTTGACTTCCAGGAATCTTCGGATGAGGAGACCGAGGCCGGCCCATCTGGTGTTCCAGGGCGCAACAGGTCCCAGGACCCCATCGTCCCCCCCACCAATCTGCATGCCCCTGCTGTTACGTCCGGTGCATCCTCCACCACAACCACAACCACCAGTGGTGCCTGCAACACCCTCCCTGTCCCACAGGATGACCACCCAACCCCACCAACTGAGGAGGGCAGGGAGAGGATGTGTGGTCCGACAGTGGAGAGGTAACCGGTCCATGGCAGCATTGTAGGTGGGAGGGGCAGGGTCACCCACACACGATCATAGCCTGGGACCGAATCCCTGGACCACATCCACAGAGTCCTTGGGGCATATGAACGGGCCCAGGGACAAACGGCCCGGTCAGAACAAGATTCACGTGAGCTCCTCCTGCTGAGGAGGTCCATGGACACCTGCATGGGACAAATTGTGGACCTCTTGGGCCAACTAGTGGTGGTACTGAGGGACAGGCCTGCACCACAAACAACACCTCCCCCTCCCACTGGTGGTCTGCAGGATGACAGTTCACCATCCTCCCCTGCAGCCACAGAGAGTGGTGAGTCCTCAGACCCCACTGGTCCTATAGCAGAGGCCCCCCCTGCCAAACGGAAAAGGGGCCGTCCGAAGAAAACCCTGGGAGTTTCTGTTGGCAAAGCACCTGCCAAACGCCAGTCACGCAGCCAGCCATGATGGCAACCCTCTGCACCACTGCATTGACTTTTTGGACTGTCCTTCCCCACACTGCCTTGTGAATGGCATCTGTCTGTTGGGCTGGGTCACCACACCTATGTGGTGACCACTCGATTATCTCATTTACCATAACTGTCAACTCACTGCTCCACTAATCACCTCACTGTCAAAGTACCCCCGCACATGTCACCTTTGTAAATAAACAAATCATTACACACATGTTGTTGTACCTGCTCCGTCTTTATTCCAGGATGTACAATTTTCTACAGGAATACAATGTACCAGGGGACGGAGTGTATGTAGGTAAGGAGAGGTCAAAGGCACCTAGGAAAACACAACAGAACAACATTCACTAGTCTGGGTGTGGCATCACAGACACTTCACAACAAGAACAACCCACATGCACACATAACAATGGGCAACAAGTGCCAACATACACATCCTGTAGATGTTCATAAATGAACTGTCCCATGAACATTGACAGCAAACACTGAGTCTACAACTGGCTGCTGTCACAAATCTCACTTACACCTTCACAACAACAGCAACATCATCAGACAATGGGTACGTTGTACATTGTCACCCACCTTCAAGTGAAGTAGCGGATGATGAGCTGTTGACGCAGGTCAACACCTTCCTCCTCTCCACTGTCATCATCACTGGACACGGGTTGGTTTGCAGGCGGGGCCCTTGGCTGCTCATCAGCATCCAGGAGCAGGGGAATCTCCTTGCGAATGGCTAGGTTGTGGAGCATGCAGCATGCCACTACAATCTGACACACCTTCCTGGGCGAGTACATCAGTGCCCCTCCGGTCTTGTCCAGGCAGCGGAAACGTGACTTCAGCAGTCCAAAGGTACGCTCCACCACACGACGTGTCCTCCCATGGGCATCATTATAGCGGACATCAGCCGGTGTCCTGGGTTCCGCAGTGGGCTCAGCATCCAAGGACGGTTGGGATATGCAGAGTCACCTATGTGTGACACACACAAAGAAACATTGCAATGTCGCAGAGGACAGCAGGTCACACACACAGCACGCCAAATGACTAGGCATACTCACCCACAATCCATGCACGCTCAGGAAGCAGATTGGCCATCAGCTGGGGTACAATGCTGCTACGCAGGATGTATGAGTCATGGGCCGAGCCTGGATATCTTGCACACACGTGTGAGATGATCATATCTGCCAGGCATACCACTTGCACATTTATGGAGTGGTAATGTTTACGATTCCTGTAGACGTGCTCATGGGCCTGTGGTGGCACTAGCCCAACATGGGTGCAATCAATGGCACCAACAACATGGGGGATGTGTCCGAGGGGATAGAAATCTCCCTTTACAGCTGCCAATTCAGGCCCCTGGGGAAATGTATATATCTGTCCTTGTAGATCATCATGGCGGACAGAACATTACGCAGCACCATGCTGAACATAGGTTGTGACATCCCACCTGCCTCGGCCACCGTGTTCTGGAATGATCCAGTGGCAAAAAAATGCAGTGCCGCCATCACCTTATACGTTGGGGTGAAAACTGTTGGATATGTTCGGCGAGGCTGCAGGTGGGGCTCCAACAAATCACAAAGGGTCTTTAGGGTGGCTCTATCCAGACGGCATTTCCGGATGATCGCCTCATCCTCCATGTCTGCCAGCACTGTCAAGTGACGATGCAGATTTGTTCTCCTCCTAGTTGAGATGAGAGTGGACACATTGTAATGCAATACATCATGGGATGTGCACAGCATCTCACATCATGGCTGACACAACGCCAACAAAGAATGTCATATGAATTGAGTCACAGACCAGCTGACATGTAGGGACCCCTTCAACTACACAAATCACACACTTGTCTAATTACACACAGCAAGTCCCCCAAACAACACCTCAGTCAAAGTGAATGGACATTGGGATATGGCCACATTCCCCATGGGCACGCCTTGGAGTCTGTCATCCTGCACATGTGTTACAAGGCAACCCCACGGTATCCTACCTAGCTGCTGTACATGACACACATTCAGGCATCAATTGAACCTGGCACACCTCAACAACACAATGACCACAGTCTGAGCATCAATGACGAGTGTGTGTATGATCTAACATGAGGGGACATGCTAAAACAAACATCATCAATTGGAAAAAAAATGCTGTGATTGACAATGCACATCAACACATTGACATGTGTGCACATTGTATTGTCCATACCAACACTGTCCTGTAGTGTAGTGTACTCTAGGTGCGGTACTGAGAGACAAGTGATGCCCAAATGGTGGTTGGCATGCTCCGCCACCCAAATCGCGGTGCCTCATGTGTGTCTATGGCACCCAAATTGCGGAACCTACCGCCCGGCACCAGCGGTGTGTGTGCAACACACCCCAATGCACGGGTGCGGTACTGATAGCTCCAGAGACATGGCCAAATGGCGGTTGGCATGCTCCGCCACCCAAATCGCGGTGTCTCATGTGTGTCTATGGCACCCAAATTGCGGAAACTACAGCCCGGCACCAGCGGTGTGTGTGCAACACACCCCAATGCACGGGTGCAGTACTGATAGCCCCAGAGACATGGCCAAATGGCGGTTGGCATGCTCCGCCACCCAAATCGCGGTGCCTCATGTGTGTCTATGGCACCCAAATTGCGGAAACTACCGCCTGGCACCAGCGGTGTGTGTGCAACACACCCCAATGCACGGGTGCGGTACTGATAGCCCCAGAGACATGGCCAAATGGCGGTTGGCATGCTCCGCCACCCAAATCACGGTGCCGCATATGTGTCTATGGCACCCAAATTGCGGAAACTACCGCCCGGCACCAGCGGTGTGTGTGCAACACACCCCAATGCATGGGTGCGGTACTGATAGCCCCAGAGACATGGCCAAATGGCAGTTTGCATGCTCCGCCACCCAAATCGTGGTGCCTCATGTGTGTCTATGGCACCCAAATTGTGGAAACTACCACCTGGCACCAGCGGTGTGTCCCCGCCATGGTCCATGCCATTACAGCCAATGGGCTCCGCGATCGCGGAAGCTCGATGCAATTTTGAAAAGAGTGGTAGTCGTGCTACACCACCGCGGTGCCGGTCAAAGGATGCAATCAAAAGATGCAATACCGCGGTAGCGCCTGCCTGGCCCCTGCGGTGTGTCACCGCCATGGTCCATGCCATTACAGCCAATGGGCTCCTTGATCGCGGAAGCTCGATGCAATTTGAAAATAGCGGTAGGCGTGCTACACCACCGCGGTGCCAGTCATTGGATGCATTTGTAAAAGGCTGACATGGTACACCAATTGCAGCAGCCCAGGACTACTGGAACGACACCAGGGGGCTATATAATTGTGGGAGAGTGCCCAGAATTTCCACTGCTCACAGAGCCTGCTGCCTGAGACCCTCACCTGCTGCTGCCTCCAGGGACTGCCGCCTGTCACCCTCACCTGCTGCTGCCTCCAGGGACTGCTGCCTCAGACCCTCACCTGCTGCTGCCTCCAGGGACTGCTGCCTGAGACCCTCACCTGCTGCTGCCTCTAGGGACTGCTGCCTGAGACCCTCACCTGCTGCTGCCGCTGCTGTCTCTAACCAACAGTGATGTCAAGGACAGAGAAGATCCGTGCCAGTCCCTTCACCGGCGAGGAGCTTGAGGTCCTGGTGGACGAGGTGCTCACACAGTACCCAAGGCTATATGGTGCCCCAAATGTCATGGTAAGTCTTCCACAGTGGGTGTGAGAGTGCAGGGGGCACACATGTAGTCGGTCTGATGCAGTATGTGCATGTGAGTGTGGGTTTGTGTCATGCATTGCCTAACTTGCATTCCATTGGGTGAAGGGGTGTGTACCCTACTCCTCAAGTCTCCCTGCCTGCACATCAAGATTGGAGGGACATGTCTTGTCTTGTCAGCCATACAGTGAAGCAGCAAGTTGGTAATGGAGGATTCAGGCCAGTGATTGCTAGTGTGCATGTCTTTGCGTTTCCCTGTTGTCCATATCAGTGTGAGCCCACCTGGCCTGCACAGTCACCGCCCAATACAACAAGAACACATCACTGACTGTACAGGGTGTAACATGTTCATTTTCAAATTTGACTCCCCATCAATGTGCCATGTCAACCCTGTAGATTGCACACGACTGGCACTGTGAGAAAGGGCGTGGGTTTGTGAGATCATGTCCCTCAATGTGATATGCATGACACAGTGGGCTACTCACAGTGCATGTTCGTTTACGCCTGCGCATTGTCGGACACAGTGGGTCTCGCCACATACACATGTTGTTTTGTGACGTATGTCTTGCTCTACCTAAAAATGGTTAGTAGATGTGGGCAGAGTACTCATGGTCTTCTGTGCTGGCATCCTGCTTGTACATGAGATGTGCAAGTATTGTGTCCCCCCTCATACATGCATGCATTTACGTGTGATTCTCACATGCAGATGTACCATGGGAAAAGCATTCCTGTCTCTGCCTGTGAGATATGTGGATTTGTGATTAATCTGTATCATGCTACTGTCCTGAGTGATTTTGTCACATGACACTGTGTCACTGATGTTTGCCCCCTCTTGTCTCCCATGCCTGCAGCTCAAGGTGCACCAGCGTAAGGCCGTGTGGAGGGGCATTGCGAAAAAGGTGCGTGCTCTGGGAGTATCAAACCGACGGCGCACCCACTGCCACAAGAGGTGGGACGACATCTCACGGCTGGCAAAGAACGTTGAGGGGATGACACTGGGGCGGATCCCTCACACTGGCCGGATGGCATGGTGCAGCATGACACCACTAATGTGCCGCATCTTGGCCGTGACTCACCCTGAGCTGGATGCACGATTGAAGGAGCATCAGCAGGCAATTAGGGGTGAGTGTACTGGGAAGGGTGACTATGGCTGTGTGTGGCTGCATGTGTGCACAGCATGTGCCAGCGCTGGGCGATGTGATGTTGGTAGTGTGTTGCAGTGGCCTGTGAGTGTAAGCTTGTGCCTGTGCTGGGTGCAGCTGTCATGCATGTGTCCTACCTGTACTTAACACTGGGAAACGGGTATGGGGCATTTAAATGGCATTGTGGGTGGTGTGAGACAGGTGTGAGCTATCTGTGTTGCTGTTGTAACGGAGCCACATGCAGGATGTTGTGCTGTGTGGTCATCACATTGCTCACTTTGTCCTGGTTTGATAGTGCACACGCACCATTGTGATGACAGAGGTGGGTTTGAACGATGTAATTGCACAGGGTGGCGTGCAACATGTAGATCTAGACATCTTAATGGTTGTCTGTATTGCATATGTTTGTTCTGTTGCTGCCACTGCACTGACCCTACATCTCTCTCTCTCATGCAGCATCTCCCGTGGTCACGGAGGAACAGGGGACGGACACCAGTGGTGGGGAAACTAGCACAACAGCTGCAGAGGAGCCCTGTGAGACAGATGTGACCAGCGCCTCGGAGGGGGATGGGAGTCTGCTGGAGGAATCACAGCCCGAGACGCAAAGTAGTACGTCATCTGATGCCAGCGGTGACGCAGACATGTTGGCGGGCACAGGGAACGGGGACTCTGCATCATCTTCCACCACACAGCGTGCAGTGCCCACCCTCCCAGCCACTTCCTCTGGTGCTGCCAGTGTTCGCACCGCTAAGAGGGGAAGGGTGTCCTTCACCCCCGGCACCGCAGCCCCTGCCCCGGTCCCCCCTGCTGCCATCAGTGCTGAGTCTGTGGACCTTTTGCACCAGCTGTGTGTAGGCCAGACAGCTCTCCTCAATGCATTCATGGACCACGACAGTAAATTGGCTCAGGTGGTTGCATTCATTGAGGGCATACATTCAGACGTGGGTGGGCTGCACCGGACTGTCCAGTCATTGTCCACTGCAGTGACATCAGCCCTTCAACTGGCACAATCTAGGAGTCCAGCGAAAGTCCCTTTGTCCACACCCATGCCAGTGGCCACGTCGGACGACAGTGACCACACTCCACAGACCTCTAAGTCACGATTCGGCACACGTAGCACACAGCAGCAACAGAAGCACAAGCCGTCCAGGCCGCAGACACCATCCCCACAGATGACCAAAGCCACCCCAGTGCACACAGACAAGAGCCCATCAGGCAAACCCAGGGGACAAAGAGCCAAGAAGCAGGCGTCAGGGTCACGTGCCTCAGGGACATCCCCAGCCAAGGACTCTCCTGTCCTGAAAGCGTCTCCCAAAACCAAACATACAATTTCCATGCCCACTGAGAAGGTGGTGAGTGCCAAGGGTAGGCATAAGAAGGGCTGCAAGTCCGATTCAACCACTACCTCGACTCCCATAGCAAGCCCAGTGAAGCAGGGAATGGAGGGCACTGTGGGGGGACCACCTGGTAGGCAGGGGATGGAGGGGCAAAGCCAGGGCCATGCAAAGCGTTGTGCAGGTTCAAGCACGTCACCAGAGGGAGGGCCAGCGTCTGCACCTGCTGCAGCCTTGGTGTTGAGTGAGCCTAATGTGTCCACGCCACTGCCCATTGTTCCCAAGACAGTGAAGCCATTGCGACTCCCCAAGAAGTGGAAAGGCACCCCTCCACAATCTCCCATCCACACTGTGTCTCATGTCTGCATGACTCCACCTCCACGTGCCACTATACCACCTGGTCCAAGCAGCCCTCCGTTTTGCCAAGACACTGATAGGTATACCTCAGCTGTGCCTCCCTCTCCCCAGTCAAGTGCTCCAACTGGGCCCGACACACAGCCAGCTCCCAGTATGACTGACAGCCAAGTCTGAGTGTTGGTAGACCTCACACGCCTGTCTCTCACACAGCATGGCCTGTGCTGCACATCGTGACACCCCAGACAGTGTTGCTGACCATGGTTAGGGTACAGTTGCACACATTCCCTGTGCATCTTCTCATGGACTCACTCTGCACTTTGTCCTGCCCACTGGCCTTGTCGTTCAGTGCTGTGTGCCCCCTGCCTGTGCAGCTTCTCATGGACTCACTCTGCACTTTGTCCTGCCCACTGGCCTTGTCGTTCACTGCTGTGTGCCCCCTGCCTGTGCAGCTTCTCATGGACATCGCTCTGCACCTTGGACTGGCCACTGGCCTTGTCGTTGCTGTGTGCCCCTGCCTGTGCAGCTTCTCATGAACATGCCCTGCACCTTGGACTGGCCACTGGCCTTGCTGTTTTGCCCCTGCCTGTGCAGCTTCTCATGGACTCACTCTGCACTTTGTCCTGCCCACTGGCCTTGTCGTTCACTGCTGTGTGCCCCCAGCCTGTGCAGCTTCTCATGGACATGCTCTGCACCTTGGACTGGCCACTGGCCTTGCTGTTTTGCCCCTGCCTGTGCAGCTTCTCATGGACATGCTCTGCACCTTGGACTGGCCACTGGCCTTGCTGTTTTGCCCCTGCCTGTGCAGCTTCTCATGGACATGCCCTGCACCTTGGACTAGCCACTGGCCTTGCTGTTTTGCCCCTGCCTGTGCAGCATCTCATGGACATGCTCTGCACCTTGGACTGGCCACTGGCCTTGCTGTTTTGCCCCTGCCTGTGCAGCTTCTCATGGACATGCCCTGCATTTTGTGCCTTGCTATTCTCTACTCTTGTTGCCTATCTGTTCAATTTGTGAATAAAGACAGTTGCTCCTGTTGTCTGTTTTGTCAGTGTCCTTACTGAATAAAGTTCTTTTGCTGTGTGTATATGGTTTACTGTGCCACATGCTGTGTGTGCCACTTCAACCTTGCCAATTTATTTACTCACTTACTCTATTTTTTGCAGGGGTGAGGGACTTCAGTTTTTCCTGACCCTGAAACTTGTGTGGGCAAGGTATTAGATTTGAGGTGTGATGCAGTTGTCATTGTTTGTTCATGTTGGCTGTGTTGTACACATGTCAAGTTGTGGTGCACTGCCAGCTCAGAATGGGATTCTGTCCAGAGGATTGCAGGCATGCTGGCCAGGCTCATCATGTATGTGTGTTCTTATTTTGTGTGCCCAGTAGTGTATGTGTGTGGTCATCTTGTGATGGGCAGTCATCCTAGTCCCATGGGTTTCTTTCAATGTGTGCTCTTGGGTGGTCAAGAAGTGTGCAGTGTGAAGGTCTTGACTTTGTCTGGAGTGTTGATATGTGTGTGCCCCTGCATTGTCAACTACACACATGTTTCACCCAGGATGTGTGTGCCTGTTGTTTGGATTGTTTATCCCTGTGGATGTGGTTGTATGCACATGTGTGAGTTGTATGTTGTGCAGTGTGCAGTGTGTTGGTGTGTCCATGCAGTTGTGGCTGACTCCTACTTGTTCTTTCTGTCACTTGTGAGTATGCAGTGTGTGTGTCTGTCAAGTCAGTGTTGTGTTTTGTTGTTCATCCATCTGTCATGTTACTGTTTGTGGAGACAGTGCAGACCTGCTGATCTACACTGACATTGTGGTTGTGTTTTCTCATGCATTGCTGTCACATGGTGCCTGTTTGCCTCCAGTATGTGATGTTGTGTGTGGTGTCTTGCCATCCCCTATCTGTGCTTGGGATGCCTACCCATTGTGAGTCTGCACTCCCTCTATTTGTGTATGGTACACTCCTGCCATGGCACTTCACTTGGATGTCAGCTGTCCCCTTGTTTTACATGTGTGTGTGCCTCCCCATCACTTGATATGTGACACTGTGCTTTGTGGTGCAGTTCTTTGGACAGTGGCAATGTGCCACTCAGGACATTTCCCCAATAGGTTCTGTGTGATGTTCTTGGGCTGTTTGTCAGTCATGTTTGCTCATATGCACTTCAACTGTGTGTGCTGCCCAGTCCCCTGGTCAAGTTGTTTCCACCTTTCTGTGCCAGACTTGTGCATCTGTTGGTGTTGTGTTGCATGTATGTGTGTTTGCTGTGGTACTGCTTCACTTCCTGTGTGTGATGTTGTCTTTGTGCTGTGCTGATTGGTGTTGTGTGGGTTCATGTTGTGTCACTCATTTCTGTGTGTGGCTGGTATGCTTGTTGTGCAGACACTGCTTGTTGTGCATGCAGTGCTGTGGGGGTATGTTGCCTTGTCATTGGCTGGTATGCATCCACTTATGTCCTGCTGTGTTTGGTATGTGTTTTTTTTGGCTGTGCATCTGTTGTTTGTTTGCTGTGGCTGTGTTTATCTGTGATGGTACACTTCTTGTCTGTGTTGTGGTATGTTGTCTGTGCATTGTTCCTGACTGATGGGGTTGTGCACTCCTGTTGTGTCTGTGCTCCCATTGCCTTTCCACATTTTTGCTGCACAGGGCATGTCTGTTCTTGTTGTGGTTCTGTGTGTGGTTCTGTTGGGTTATGTGTTTGTCTGTTGTTTTTGTGCAGACATTGGTTCTGGCATCCCTGTGTGTATGTGATGTTTGTGGCTACCCCCAGGGAGTGTGATTGTTTGTCTGTGTATTGCCTGGACATTATTGCCACCCTTCTGTTTGTTTGACACTGGTGTTGTGTGCTCCAGATGTGAGGGGGGTATGTGTGTGGATTCCTACTAGTGTTTGCCAGTCATGGAGTGTGTCAATGGGCCCTGTGTGTTGTGCTGCTGGAGTATTCCTGTGAAGTATTTGTATACATATGTGTGGCTGTTCACAGTTTGACTTCAGGGCCTTCCTTTCATCCTTGTGCCTATACATGTGTTACCTTGCTGTCTCCCTGGGTTGTTGCACTGTGCTGTCTGTGGTTTGACTTCAATCACTATGCAAGCCATGTGTGATTAGATGGGCTGGGGGTGTTGTTCTATGTTCCTTGTCTTGCATGTGCTGTACACATGCTTGGTGGTTGTCTCCTTGGCCTTCCATTTGTGTGCACCTCACTTTGGCTTTCCTGTTTTGTGTGCTCCATTGCTGGTGGCATGTGGTCTGTGTATGTGTCTGTGTGTCAGTGTGGGGTATGTGTGTGTGACTTGGCAGGCTGTGTGTCCAGTGAGATGTTTGTTCTTTGTATGTGTGTGTGTCCATTTGATGCTTGTACTGAGTTTACTTGCCATTGGTGTGGTGTTGTTGTGGTGTGTGTGTGAAGCCCTGGCCCTGTGCTTCTGTGCTGTGTGTTCCTGTGCAGCCACTCCTGCTGTGGCTGTGTCCTTATTTGTTTTGTGTGTGGTGCAGGGTGTGGTGTCACCTGGCTTGTTGTGCATGGGGGTGCACAGGGGGGACACATGGCATGTCCCTTCAGTGGGGGGCTAGTGTGTGAGGGTGGAGTTGTGGCCCTGTGGTCTTTGTGCCCTGCCCATGCCAGGCGCTGGCCCAGCCTTCTGCATTGTGCGCATGTATTCCCTTGTCTTCACCGCTGCGGTGACGTGGCCGTGACATTGCTGCACGATCGCGGTCGATGTGTGACCTGGATGCGGAGGGGTGTATTGGTGGCAAGTGGGTCATGTGTGTGTGCACTTGGGGATGTGTTCCTATCCCCACCAGCGTATCTGATGTGGTTAGGGACCCTGTGCCAGTCCATGGTTTGTGTTTTGTGGTTGTGTGTGGGGTTGTGTTGTTGCGTACCTGCGGCGGCGTCCGCGACGGTCCATGATTTGCTGGTGATGTATCAGGTACAGCACCGGGAAAACGTGGAGTGCTGGGTCCATGGCGGTCGTGTACCGGCGCTGTTGACCGGGTCTCTGGTTTCGTGCTCCGCTGTCGAGGTTCCGCCGTCTAGGATTGGGCGGTTTCTCCGCTGTGGTGCGACTGGTTGTTTAGAGCATCCTAATTTGTGGACCGGAGCGGACGTCATTCCGCACGGTGGTGTGTCTCCATTGGCTCCCACCGCCGCACTTTGATGGCGGTTCGCGTCGCACGGCGGCGGACGGGAAATGGTCTATGTTTGGCAATACTAATATGGCGGACGTGAGTACCGCTGTTCGCGGGCGGAAAAATGCATTTTTCCGCACCGCCAGCACCGCGGTGGTGCCACTGCCCAACATCCTAATGGACCCCTTAGTACTTAAACTTGGAGTTATCTCTGCTATCCTGTCCTAACCTTGTGCAGTCTGTTTTAGGCTGGTACTGTAATATGTGTGTAGCTTGTATAGTAATTTTAGTATTGGATTCCTGAACCTGTAAGATCTCTGTGGCAGAAGATACACATAGCCCATCGCATGCTTGGGCCTGTATTCATAACCTAACAGATAGCTTTTACTATCAAAGCCCGAGACTCTGTCATCTGTTTAGCACGGGCGATCTTTGAACCTATGCAGTCCTTGTAGCTTGGGATAATGCTCTGAGGGCTGCAACCAGAAGATTGCAGTAACCTGCTGTACCCTGAGATGCAACCTGAAGATTGACTTAACCTGAGTCACACAAATGCTGCAGACTTAAGTCTGTAGCATTTGTGTGACTTGAGGGACCGCTTCCCAACTGAAGGTTGAGCCTCCAGTTTCACTAACTATGTATACTGATTATTTGTTCTGCTGCTGAAAGCATGAACATGAATTATATTTAGATTACAAATGATATATTGGTTTTCTAAGTCTGGAGCGTGTGACTTCTGTGTTGACCTTAATGAAATATAGCAAACAATTTGCTGAAATTAAGCAAAACTCCTGGATATCAGTGGTACTTTTTCTTCACTATATGTGGGCTGATTCGCCTGTGTGCCTTCTACGCCTTTCAATCCATGATTGTAGAGCTTCTATTTCAGTTAACTTTTACAACTTGCATTCTTTTTCCCTATCCATGAATTTTCAGGGTGAACAGGGTTTGTTTGCATGTATGTGTGCATATTGTATCTTTTATAGCCGAAGCCGGCTATCAAGGAATGGTGCACTGCACTCAGTAGAGTTAACTGGAAAAATACAGCCAGTGCATGAAGATTAGTGGAGAGGAAGCAGGGCTAAACTTTACAATGTTCCAGGTGCAATGGCGGAAAGAGCTGGTAGTTTTCATATCAGTGACAGATGAGGTGCTTATTTAAGGATGAGCTTTCAGCTCCTGTCTAAGGTGAGAAAGTGAAGTAGCAATCCTGATCTGTGATGTGACGGTGTCCAAATGCTGAATGCACAGCTAAAGAAGTATTATCTTCTGGTATTTTCCTTTTGCATTTCTTGAGTTCAAGTCTGCCTATATCACGGATTTGTCTGTTAAATTGACTTTCTGAGATTATGAGTTTTTCTGTTAGTTTGGCTGGTGTTTTATCACTCTATTGCAGGCGAGGCATCACATCTTAAAGATTTACCAGGCCTACATGACTTAATAGCCAGGGCAGGTTCATCATTGTGGAGACATGGAAAACCTACTTTAGGCCTGTTATGAGTTAGTCAGTTGCGTGCGGAATGCCCTTCAGTGGACTTACAGAAGAGTTATGGAATCCATAGTGTAGGGCAATATCACCATTCCGGTGAGAGAGGAACAGGGCTTCGATGGCATCTCCAAAGCTTGGTTTGGGAAGATTATTTTGACTACATTTTTGCGAGAAAGTTCAGTGAAACTTATTTCACTGTATTGTGAAGGTATAAGGTACTGGGCTAAACATAAATCGCTTAACCTTTAACTGTGAGAGGGCCAATCCCTGATGAGCTCCTCCAAAGGCTGTGCACTATGGGGTTTTGGAGACTGGGCTTGGGCTCTGGTCACGGCTGGCTGGCTTTCGACATTGGGCATGATGATGGGTGTATGGGTATCAGTGTCCTGTGGAAAGATATTTTTCATTTTTATTACAGCTTTTGACGAATCTGCACAAACGTTTGGAATCAAAGTAGGTGTTTCCCTTGTAGCATATAAAGTTTAATGGAGATCCGTCCAGAGAAAGCAGCATTATAAAAGATCGGAATAAAAATACCTTAAAAAAAGGAAGTTCTGTTCATGAATAACCTCCGCTAAGGATGGAGCACACTTTATTTGAATTATTTTTCCTGACCATTGAACACAAAATGGAGCAAAGCTATTTTAAATAAAACATAGGGCCCCATTATGATGGCGGTGGGACCACCACCATCAGACCATCGGTGGCGGTCCCACCACCATTGGACCCTGTGGGACCACCCGCCGCATTATGATGGCGGGCAGATGGAGGGCGATTGGAGAGACCGACCGCCACGCATTCGACGGGCTCTGGGAGCCCGTCGGACTGTCGGAGGGACTGCAATGCCTACAACAGTGGCAGTGCCTGCTCAGGCACCGCTGTAGGGATTATAATGTCCCTTTCTGCCTGCCGTTTCATGGTGGTTAACCCGCCATAAAAAAGCAGGCAGAAGGTGACTTGGGGGCCCGTAGCAGGCCCCCCCTTCCACCCTGGCCCTCCGACATGGGACCTGGGGGGCACCAAAGGTGCCCCCCTACATATCCCTGCACCATGTGGCAGGCACCGCATGTTGCCTGCCACATAGTGAAGGGATATGTCAGATGTGTATGTTTTGTACTGCAGCATGTGCTGCAGCCCGCAGCACACACCATAATACAAAGAATACACATTGTGACCGCGTTGAAGGCAGTTGCATTGTAAGGCATACAGCAGTACCGCCGACTACTAGTCGGGCGGTCTTGCTTCCACCATGGTGCCGGTCGGACGTGAGTCCGACCGGCATCGTAATAAGGCCCATAATCCCGTCTTCCTCATTTGAACTATGGAGAAACTATATTTCTTTCTGTCCCTATCGTATTTACCGAAAAAACAGTGCAAAATAAATTTTCATCACATCTTCCGCTGGTGGAAAACTTGTGTCTCAAGCATCTCCTATTTCCCACATGCAAACAGAAACAATAGTTCAAAATGTATTTGCTTCATTTTTACACCACTTAAAAGCTCAAGGAATAGGGCAAATGTAAAAATGAGGAACATTTTAGCATATGAGATGAAATGATCAGCAGCATTTAGGACCACATTTATCAAGAATTTGCGTCGAGTTTCTGTTACTTTTATTAATGCAAACCTGACTCAGAGTCTAATCGTGAGATTTACAATCCAACGCAAATCGAGATTTCCAACGCAAATCGAGCTTTACATTGGATTGTAAGCTAAGATAACACAATGCTCTGCCTTTCATTACATTGCTTCAAGGAGGCATTCCATGGGTGGTCCCTGCACGTTCACATGCAACCACCAATGGGTTTTGATGCAAATCCCTATCTCCAAATAACTGTAGACAGTGATCTGTGCCAAAAGCCTGTGACTCTCTGACACAGGCGTAAAGTTTTCGTTCTCTCCTCATTTTCAACAGCACACATAAAAAAGGAAATGTCTTGAAAAAAAGATTTTGTACCAGAAGGGTCCACTTCTGGTTTAAAACTATACTTACCAGAACGCAGCCATCCTTGCACTGTGGAGCAAGGGTGCCTGCATTGGCGAATGGAAGCCAAAAGTGCACCAGGGCAGGGAGAGAGCAGAACAGTAACCAATGACTAGTTACAAGATGCAAATGAAATAAACTGGAATTTTGTTGACTCTGCAGCAGTTCGATCATGTCTGTATTTAGTAGAATCCATTTGTAACTGGTCAAATGAGGTTTCCACCTGGAACAGACTGAACGCCCTAGTACAATGCAGCTTCCTATAAAAGTAGTCTGTGTCCCATGATTCATGTAATGAATTGCGTCAAGTATAAATGTCCTCTGAGACGTCTTAAAGGCATACTCAGAAAGTAAAGGTCGTGTCAAAAAACGTGTTGTGATTGCCATGTACCAAAAATAATAAACATTAGTGTATTTTATGAATAAGCAACCATTATCGGTGGTCCTTTTTCCACATTTCCTATGAACTTTCCTACAGCAATCTTAGTTGGAAGTGACAGCGGTCTAATTAGAGTCTTTAACTAGACATTGATATCCTACAGAGCAATCACTACCGCTCCCTGGTGAGAAAGAAAGATGAATTATGTTTATTTAAGTATCTCGGTAGAATGTATCTTGGTTATGTGAGCAAAATGGAATGGAATTTTGTATGTGGCGAGAGCTGAGCTTTACTTTCCATTGTAGCAGCGAGGATGGCAGGATTGCTTACGGATAACATCACCACTCCGACTTCCAAGTCTAAACACCTAAATTGTGCAAGTGAGCCCAGATCTTAAGACAGGGACTGTACACTTACTAAACTGTTTTTCTACAAAAAAGTAACGCAATAGCTCGTCCTGTGTTGACCACCAAAGCCCTTTGACAAAGCTGCCCCCAAATACTTCTTTGTGCGAACTGGGACTAGTGTAATGAGACTGATAGTAGGTAAACAGGCCTGACAGTCTCTTCTTATTCTTTGTTCCTGTACTTACAAATGTCAAGGTGTTAGGGATGGGCAACATTTAATGATCACCTCAGCAAGTCTGGCAAAGTTTACCTTTTTTATCACTAATTCAAAGTTCTGATTCTTGCACCCCATATACCCTGCAGCTCGATGTCCTGCCCAAGACGAAAGGGACTTAAGGCTGCTGGGAAAAGTAGTGAGTGCGCGTTTTTCCTGCTGCCCCGGGGAATCACCAGCAGATATGGACATCATGTTAAAAGCTGCCGCAGTCCTCTAATGGAATATCTGGCAGTGAATCGGGACTTCTAGAGTAGATGGTAAGCGTCTGCCAGGTGGCGTCAGCACACTCGTGGGCGTTAGTAGCAGCAAGAGCAATGTCATTGTCAAGCAGGACTGCTTTTCCTCTCTCTTAGTTCCAAAACACTTAACTTTGCGACTTCACGCATCGCTATAGGGTGTGATAAAGCTCTGGACACCAGTATTGACTCTGTCTTCAATCATACGTTATATTAAATGTGCAGCACACGTGAATTTTGGTATTAAAACCGAATCATGCATGTGCTTCATATGCAAGCCACAAGATATATTCCCCATGAAGAAATTGTAGAGCCTAGAGGGCCTCAAAATTCTGGTGAAGAATCCCATTTTCCAGCCACGGCTTCAGGAAAGATGCCCAATGATGACCATAGGGTGACCTGGCAGATGACTTTTGGGAACACTCAGCTGCCAGTGCCAGGTCTCTACAGACAATTTCCACACCAAAAGAAGATTCCTCATAAGAATGTCCAATCACAGCAGAAAAATGAAGGAGTCGTTGCTGGATAACTACGATATGTGGATGATGAAGAAACCAGCACAACATCTTTCAAAGGACAAAAGCTACTGTCAACCAGGCCTATTTTGGCCCTCTCCTTCCTTCTTGAGGCGAGTAAAAAGGGAATGAGATGGAACTGGTGAACTGCGTGAAAAAACTCAATTTGGTCAAGGACATGGAAGGGCATCCATGCCAATTCAGGTGGAATTGGGAGCAAAAACACAGAAGCAAGGCATCTTGCTGGGATGTAAAAAAACATTATCAGTGGACGAAATCCCTGGCACAGCTCAATGAAGATGTGTCTGAATGGATAAAAGTAGTGGGTCAATGTGAATACCCAATTCAAATCATCTAGGACTAAAACCAAATTATTCTCCAGATTGATCAATCACATGTCAACGCTATTCAGAAATTTTTCATCCATATGTGTAAAAATATCCAGCAGTAACATGTTGTACTCATTATTATTGCAACATTAAAGTGACCTACAGTATTATTTGTATCACGCTATGAAATTATATTTCATTCTGCAAAATTCATAATATTTACATATTAAAAAGTCTTAAAATTCATCAGTTTTATTGCAAGGGGATATACAGAAGCTATTACATATATATGCCCATTAAATATTTTGATATAATATTTTTATACTGTCATATTATCACAATATATATATATATATATATATATATATATATATATATATATATATATATATATATATAATGCACCATCTAAAAAAGTGTCCTTTATAGCTTTTCATAGGTAATTTGATTTGATAAGGAACTTTCCTTCCAATAAAACTGCAGAATATGTGTCAACGTTCTGGTCTCTAAATATAAAAGTATATAAGCCCCTTCTCTGGACACTTTAGCATCTCTCCTATTTGTGTCTTTATCAATCAATCAGCATTTGTACAGCGGAGCACTGTCCCCCCGAGGGGTATCTGGATACTGTGGGTACAATGTCTCCAATGAAAAGCCAGGTCTTGAGTTTTTTTCTGAAGTCAGCCAGGGAGGGTGCTTTTTGGAGATGGAGGGGTAGGTCGTTCCAGGACTTGGCTGCAATATAGGAGAAGGAGCGACCCCTGCTGCGGCTGTGACAGATGCAGGGGGTGTGTGCAAGGGCTAGTGAGGAGGAGCACAGGTATCTTAAGGGTAGATGAAAGTTCAGTCAATGGTTGAGGTAAGCCAGTCCTTGATCGTGCCGAGCTTTGTAGGCGTGCATGAGGATCTTGAACTGGCATCTCAACTGGATGGGGATTCAGTGGAGGTTTTTGAGGTGGGGGGGATGTGGGTCAGTATGGGGAGGTTCCGAATTAGTCTGGCTGCAGCTTTCTGTTTGGTCTGGAGTCTACTCAGGAGCTCAGTGGAGATGCCGGTGTATAGAGATTTGGCGTAGTCGAGGCAGCTGGTGACGAGGGCCTGAGTGATGGTCTTTCTGGTGTTGACTGGGATCCATCTGAAAATTCTTTGAAGCTTGTGAAGGGTGTGGAAGCAGGAGGATGCGACTGCGTTGACTGGTCGTTTCATGGTCAGTTCGCTGTTGAGGATGCTGCATAGGTTGCATTCATGGTCTGTTGGTGTGGGTGTTGGTCTGAGTTCTGCTGTGCACCAGCTGTGGTCCCTTATGGGAGTGTGGTGGGGAATGGTGTCAAAAGCAGCCAAGAGGTCGAGGAGGATCAGGGCCACAGTCTCTCTGCAGTTGAGGAGAGCTCTGATGTAATTCGTGGCAGCAATCAGAGTAGTCTCAGTGCAGTGGTTGGCATGAAATTCTGATTGGGAGGCGCCAAGTAGGTGGTTTTGTTCCAGGTATTCAGTGAGCTGGGTATGCAGACAGAATATCAAGTTGGAAATGTCAACCTACACAAATATCAAGACACAGAAATATCGACAACAAGAATATCGTGGTGAAGAATTTCGAATTTAAGGTAAGAAATATCGTTTTCAAAAATATAGAAGTCATTAATATCGTTTGCAAAAACATAGTTGTTTAAAATATCGATTTTTTAATTAGTGTTATGTATTTTAGTTTATATTTTAAATGTATGTGATGTATGTTTTTTTGTATAAGTATTGTTTAATGTTAGAACTGGGGGTCTCTAGTTGGCAATGGTATACACCTTTGTCCAAATAGGGACCCTTGCTTCTAAGTCAGGAAAGGGGATTACACTCCTGGATAACCCCTGCTCACCCCTTGGTAGCTTGGCACGAGCAGACAGGCTTATCTCAGAGGCAGTGTGTTAAGCATTTGTGAACACATACAGTAATACAGTGAAAACACTACAGATGGACACCACACAGGTTTTTATAAAAATAAGTATTCTTTATATAGACTTAACACAAGACCACAAACGACAAAAATCCACAATACTGTACTCAAAATAGACTTAAAGATGGTAGAAGTAACTTAGTTCAAGTTGATGATAAATGCAACACGTTTCTCACAAAAGTACCTTGGATGCGTAACGCAAAACAAACAAAGGGTCCACAGGGAAGACGATGCGGCGAGCAGGCGCCTCGATGCGGTGCGACGACCCGGTATGATGCGATGAGAGTGCGCCCTTGATGCGATGCGACAATGTGAAGATGATGCGTGCACGCCCAACGGCCGTGCAGCGAACTCTGTACCTTTGGAGCCGCGACAGGCCCTGCGACACGCTTCTCCGGTGATGCGACGGCAGGCAGCTGCGACGGCGACACGCTTCTCCGGTGATGCGACGGCGACCCTTGCGGTGGCGACACGCTTCTCCGGTGATGCGACGGCAGGCAGCTGCGACGAAGACACGCTTCTCTGGTGATGCGGCGGCGACCTCTGCGGCGGAAACACCCTTCTCCGGCGATGCGACGGCAGCAGCTGCGACAGCGACACGCTTCTTCTCGTTGAGTCGCGCTTCCAGCTCCCAGCTACACGCAGGCTTCTGCAGACAGAATCCCCAGCAAGGGAATTCAGGAGGGAGCTGGTGGTGAAGTCTTGTAGCCCTGAGACTTCAGCAGGAGGCAAGCTCTAGTTCAAGCCCTTGGAGAAATATTCTGCAAGATGATGAAAGTTCTTTGAAAGTTCCTTCTCCTTTCCTTGGCAATGAAGACCACTGCAGGCCAACCCAGCAAACAGCACACTGGCAGAGGAGCAGTCCAAACTCCTGCAGCTTCCTTGGTTCTTCTCCTTGGCAAAGGTTTGTCTTGTTGTTCCAGAAGTGATCTAAAGTTCTGGGGTCTGGGTCCCCCTTTTTACACCCATAAATCCTTTGTCCTCTGAAAGCAGAGGGTCCTGTACCTAGTCCAAACCAGTTCTGGGTGCATTCTGCCAGTGCACACCTTCTTCCTTTGTCAGAGTGGGCCAGGGTCATCAGACACACCACAGGAGGTGGAGCCAGCATTGTGGAAGGCAGGCACAGCCCTATTCAGGCCCAGGTGCTACTTCTCCCACCACTCCTCATGCAGATAGGTCTATTCAGCCGAGTGCTGACTCACCCTGTCTCCTGGAGTCCGCCAGCCCCTGTCACTCACAAAACCAGACATACAATACACAAGCTAGCAGAGGCAGGCTGGATAGTTAGGCAAGAAAATACCTACTTTCTAAAAGTGGTATTTTCAAACACAGAATGTTAAAACCAACTTCACTAAAAGATGTATTTTATCATTCTGAGTTAAGGCATACTAAACTCGAATTTCTACCATGTTCCCTGGGTCAGTTAGGATTATAAGATGTTATAATCAAACTGCCCATTCTGGCCTATGGGAGCAGGTAGCCTTGCAATAGTGAAAAACGAAAATGGCTGTAATTCACTATCAGGACATGCCACACACATCAGGGCATGTCCTACCTTTCACATGCAATGCACCCTGCCCTAGGGCCTACCTTAGGGGTGTCTGATATGCAGAAAAAGGAAGGTTTAGGGACTGGCAAGTGGGTGCACTTGCCAAGTCGACATGGCAGTCACAGACTGCACACAGGCTCTGCAATGGCAGGCCTGAGACACACTTTGCAAGCTGCTTCTGTGGGTGGCACAACCAGTGCTGCAAGCCCACCAGCAGCATTTGATTTACAGGCCCTGGGCACCCATGGTGCACCATACTAGGGTCTGACAAGTAAATCAAATAATCCAATCATGGAGTCACTAATCAATACATCAATTTAACAATAGGGAGCACTTGCACTGTGGCACTGAATAGCAGTGGCACAGTGCCCAAAACATCTAAACCAGCAGACATATCAAAAACAGAAGAGGCAATCAGTGAAAAAATGGAAGGGAGACTCACGCCAATGGTACCAGGTCTAACATTTATATTTTTTAAAAACTGTGTTAAATTTTTAGTAGTTATCAATTTTATTTTAATTAAATTTTGTGTTTTTTAGTTCTGTAGTGGGTTGTGGGTTTATAGGGGAATAAGGTGAAAAGTAATTTAATTATAATAAATTAATGATTATTTTTTATGTACTAATATTTATTTAAGTAAGATTTTATAGTCTTAATTGTGGGAAGTAATTTATTTGTAATTCATTATTAATTGGTTGTTAATTAATTAATTGATAATTAATTATGGTAATTGTGTAATTTATTTTAGGTGCGGGTTGTGGGGTTTATAGTGGTAAAGGATGGGAAATAATTTTTGATTAATTAATAATTAGTTGTTGATTCATATTAATTACTTTATTGAAAATTAATTATGGAAATTGTGTAATTAATTTTAGGTGCGGGTTGTGGGGTTAATAGGGGTAAAGGGTGGGAAGTAATTTATGTTCAATTAATAATTAGTTGTCAATTAGTATTATTTAATTATTAGAATATTAAATATGGAAATTGCGTAATTAATTTCAGGTGTGGGTTGTGGGGCTTATAGGGGTCAAGGGTGGGAAGTAATTTATGTTTAATCAATTAATAATTAGTTGATCATTATTATTTATTAGTTAGTTGGTATTTAATTAGAGTATTTGTTTATATTTTTTTGTGTGGGGGTTTAACTTTTATAGGGGTAAAGGGAGGTGAGTAAATTAATTTTCCTTACTTTATAATTAGTTGTTAAATACTATTAGTTTTTTAATTGAAAATAAATTTTAATTTTGTAATACATTTTTGTACAGTTTAATTTTAGCTGTGCTTTGCGGGGATTACAGGGGCAAAGTGTGGAAAGTTAATTAATTTTTATCAGTTTTAATTTGTTTTTTAATTAATGATATTTATTTAATTAGTAATTGATTATGTTAATTATGGAAGTACTTTTTTAAATTTAGATGTGGTTTGTGAATTGTGTGGTGTTATAGGGTAGAAAATAAAAAAGTAACTTTATGTAATAATTAATATTTGTGTTTCTAAATAATTTGTAATTAAAATATTTATTTTTTTGAAAAATATTTTTTATTTTATTTATTATAATATGTGTAGGTATTTGTCATATGCATTTAACATTATAATATGTTTTAATTTTTTTAATATTAAATATATTTGTATTTTTAATTTTTAACATATTTATACGTTTTTTAAATTATTTTGTTCTTTAAATATTTCTGTTGTTAATATTTTGTTGTTGTTTATTTTGAACTGACTGTAGTGAGAATATTAATTGTTACCCCTCCACAATACAACACTTTCCCTACTGTTGCACTCATTGGAGTGGGAATAGTACATTTTATCCCGCCACTATCCAACACTTCCCCTACTGTTGCACTCATTGGAGTGGGAATAGTAATTTTTACCGCTCCGCTATCCAACACTTTCCCTACTGTTACAAATATTGGAGTGGAAATAGTAATATTTACCCCTCCATAATCCAACAATTTCCCTACTGTTGCACTGACTGGAGTGGGAATATTAATTTTCACCGCTCCGCTATCCAACACTTTCCATACTGTTGCACTGATTGGAGTGGGAATAGTACATTTTATCCTGCCACTATCCAACACTTTCCCTGCCGTTGCACTCACTGGAGTGGGAATAGTAATTTTTACCCCTCCGCTATCCAACACTTTCCCTACTGTTACAGTCACTGGAGTGGGAATAGTTATGTTTACCTCTCCGCTATCCAACACTTTCCCTACTGTTGCACTTACCGGAGTGGGAATATTAACTTTTACCCCTCCGCTATCCAACACTTTCCCTACTGTTACACTCACTGGAGTGGGAATAGTAAATTTTACCCCTCCGCTATCCAACACTTTCCCTACTGTTACACGCACTGGAGTGGGAATACTAATTTTTACCCCTCCGCTATCCAACACTTTTCCTACTGTTGCACTCACTGGAGCGGGAATAATAATTTTTACCCCTCCGCTATCCAACACGTTCCCTACTGTTACACTCACTGGAGTGGGAATAGTATTTTTACCCCTTTGCTATCCAACACTTTCCCTACTGTTGCACTGACTGGAGTGGGAAATTTATGTTTAAAGATTTTTAAAAAGTTAAATATATTAATTTATAATAAAAAAAATTATTTTTATTAGATTTTATGTTATTGGTATATATACATATATATAATATATATATATATGTATATGTATATGCATATACTTCCAAACTAAGTGGGGGCCCATGAATGAGTGAGTGAATTTAAAAACCATTATAGTTACCAAATAACTTTTAATGTGACTGGCAGCTATATGGTGTTAAAAACAGGTGAATGGTGTGATTGGGATTTTATTGTCCCTCCACCGTATTGTGTATGTTCGACATGTTTCTGCGGTTTGGCCCAATTGGGTCCGTGGCATTCATCAGGACCTATAGAAAGTAGGGGGGCTCCGTTCTTACCAATTTGCGGTGAGAGGGTACCACTTCGCGGGGTGATCTATGTCACTCTCCACTTCAAAAGGGCTCGCGTTCTTTTAAGCCTGAAAGAAAAAATGTCATACATAGAAGATAAAATAAGAAATACCTGGGTCACTTTTTTTATAAAAAGGTTATTGAACCACATGCACGGTCTTTACAGTGAGTGGCTGTATGTGTGACACGTGAATTTCATCTGTGCACACTCTTGGATCATCTTGAATATCTTACCCTAGGGCAGGAAACTAAGTGCCCCATGGGAGGAAGAGAGAGGGAGACCCCTGTAGTCAAACTCTAAAAAAATTGGAAGGAAACAGAAGCAACATATAGCACATAATGAACAGATAGTAATTTTGAAAACAGGGAGCCTATAAGTACTCCCCTTCTTATAACCACATTCAGTCAATCAAACACGCCCATCACCACTCTCTTACTGCTTCAAGGTGCGTCTCCCGTGTTTGCACATAGGTGTGTGCTCCTTTCCTCCCCGTCGATAAATGGGAGTGAGAGGCTCGTGATTTTTATAGCACTCGCACTTGAAAATGAAAGGTAATTAGGCACACTGATTAGGTAAAGTGGCTGGCAGTCTGTGGGATCCGGTGTCCCAATGTGCGCCGCTGTCAGAATGCGCTCGCCCTGCCTGACCTGCTTAATAAAGTTTTCCTCTTATCGAGTTGTTGGATATGGAAATCCGGTGTCCGCGCGATACGGGCTCTTAAGGGGCAGGCTAGTGCCTGACCCTGATAGCGTATTCCATTTGCCCAGAAAGGTTGATTGTGGGCGTGCCTCAGCCCACGTCTGCTTGTGTCCGTGTATGCTGCCAAATGGCAGAGCTGCATGTGGGCGCGGCATCACATTTGTGCCGCCCACACGTTGTAGTGTTCTCCTTGTGTCAAAAAGATTCAAACTTAAACGTCAGAGGGCGTGGCTGAGCCCACGTGTGTAAGTAATCGCGTATGTTGGCGGAAAGAATGTGTTGCTCGGCATTACAATTGTGCAGACCTCGGCATTACAATTATGTAGTCCACATTTACTCACCAGAAAGGAGAAGTCATTTATGATAAAAGTGGCGTTGTCAGCGGTGCAAACCCTGAGTCACCGACTGCCGCCTAACTCGTGTAGCACTCTCCACATACCAAATAGGATTGGAATCTACCGGTAATGGGCGTGGCTAAGCCACATGTACTTGTATTTGTGTATGCTGACCGGATTAAATGTGGTGCACAGCATCATGAGTGTATTACCCTCACCAACTTGCGTGGGAGGGGCTGCCAAAAATATCGGAGCAGAGTTGTATAGGATTGCTCAGAGTAGCTATTAACAAAGTTGGTTCATAATATAAAAAAAGCCTGAAAACAGGGGGCTACAGTCTAAGTGCAGCTGGGGAGTACATTGTCATCACTATCCCATATTGCAGCAAGGTGTACAGACACATACATGGGATAGAAGTACCGGTGCGGTCATATGGTGTAGTTGGTTAACGTCCTAGTTGTAGCCATGGGATCTCATCATTGAGTCCCTTTTCCCATGACCGGAGGCGGTAGACCCAACGCTGTTCCCTAGTATGAAGGGGTTTGGTCAAGTCCGTCTTGCGTTTCTTCATTACCTCAAGGACTACCCATCTCAAATCTGTGTCCTTGTGATTTTGTTCTAAGAAGTGCCTCGTTAGTTTGGTGTTGTTTTTTTTGCATCGAATGGGGCTCCGGTGTTCATTTATGTGGACCTTTATTTTCCTAGTAGTCATGCCCATATACATAAGACCACAGGGGCAGGTGATGAGATATACTACATTCTCTGTGTTGCAGTTGCTGAAACTTTTAAGTTTCCAAGGATTCATAGTGCCTATGTCCACTTCTTTAGTGATAGTAGTTAGTGGGCATGCAACACACCCCCCACATGGGTAGTGTCCTGTTAGTCTCTGTAGATTCCATAGTGTGGGTTGTTCTTCCTTCTCCTGGGTCGGTGTTTTTGCATGCACCAGCTCGTCCCGTAGACTTGTATTTCTTCTGAATGCAAACAGTGGAGGTTCCCATTGTTTTTTTGCACCGTTCAAAATGCGCCAATTCTTTCGGATGATATTTTGTACAGTGTTGGATACTGGAGTATATGTGGTTACACATACAATTCTGTCTGTTTTTTCTTTAGGAGTATTCTCAAGTAGTTCCTCCCGATTGTTGTTTCTGGCTCTTTTATTTGCTCTTTTAACCATCTTTTTTGGATAGTGACGGTTGAGAAGCTTCCTCTCAAGTTGTTCCGCTTGTTTGTTGTAGGTTTCAGTATTTGAACAATTTCTGCGGACCCGGAGGAATTGTCCCACAGGGAGATTCTGTCGTAGAGCCCTCGGGTAGTAGCTCTCGTAGAGAAGTAGACTATTTTTGTCCGCAGTTTTATTGTGTACCTTAGTGCTGATGCCTTCTGTGGTCATAATGATATCAAGGTCCAGGAAGGTGGCGTGATCCTTGCTGATGGAATGAGTGAACTTTAGGTGTTGGTCCTTAGTATTGACCCACTGTACAAATGCTGTTGCTGTCTCTTCATTTCCACGCCACACGATGAACACGTCATCAATGTAACGCTTCCATGTTTTCAGATGTTCAATGTATGGGTTATCCTGGTTGAAGATGTAGTCCTCTTCGAACTGTTGTATGTAGAGGCACGCCATACTTGGGGCACTCACTTCCACTCACACGCATGCACCTAACGACTTGTTTCATCAAAAGATCTCTGAAAAAGAGACCCTTCGGGGGACCCGTAGGGCATTGCAGCGCCGGCCCGACGAGGAGCAAAAAGCCCAATGATTCTCCACTTTGAACTCTCCTCTTAAGGAACAGTGACCCCCCTTTATATACCAGTTACCAATCGGGAGCAAGGGTCACTGGACCTAACAATCAGCTCCCACCGTCCCCCCCTCTCTTTTTGATAAATAGGAGTAAATGTGGACTACATAATTGTAATGCTGAGGTCTGCACAATTGTAATGCCGTGCAACACATTATTTCCGCCAACATACGCGATTACTTACACACGTGGGCTCAGCCACGCCCTCTGACTTTAAGTTTGAATCTTTTTGACACAAGGAGAACACTACAACGTGTGGGCGGCACAAACGTGATGCTGCACCCACATGCAGCTCTGCCATTTGGCAGCATACACGGACACAAGCACACGTGGGCTGAGGCACGCCCACAACCAACCTTTTTGGGCAAATGGAATACGCTATCAGGGTCAGGCACTAGCCTGCCCCTTAAGAGCCCATACCGCGCGGACACCGGATTTCCATATCCAACTACGCGATAAGAGGGAGACTTCATTAAGTAGGTCAGGCAGCGCGAGCGCATTCTGACAGCACATTGGGACACCGGATCCCACAAACTGGCAGCCACTTTACATAATCAGGGCGCCTAATCACCAGTCAGGCAGCGCGTGAGCATTCTTACAGCGGCGTGCTTTGGGACACTGGATCCCACATCCTGGCAGCCACTTTACCTAATCAGGGTGCCTACTTACCTTTTATTTTCAAGTGCGAGTGCTATAAAATTCACGAGCCTCTCACTCCATTTATCGACGGGGAGGAAAGGAGCACACACCTAGGTGCAAACATGGAAGACGCACCTTGAAGCAGTAAGAGAGTGGTAATGGGCGTGTTTGATTGACTGAATGTGGTTATAAGAAGGGGAGTACTTACAGGCTCCCAGTTTTCAAAATTACTGTCTGTTCATTATGTGCTATATGTTGTTTCTGTTTCCTTCCAATTTTTTTAGAGTTTGACTACAGGGGTCTCCCTCTCTCTTCCTCCCATTGTGCACTTAGTTTCCTGCCCTAGGGTAAGATATTCAAGATGATCCAAGAGTGTGTATAGATGAAATTCATGTGTCACACATATAGCCACTCACTGTAAAGACCATGCATGTGGTTCAATAACCTTTTTTTTTTAAAAAGTGACCCAGCTATTTCTTATTTTATCTTCTATGCTTAAAAGGCTTAAAAGAACGCAAGCCCTTTTGAAGTGGAGAGTGACATAGATCACCCCGCGAAGTGGTACCCTCTCACCGCAAATTGGTAAGAACGCAGCCCCCCTACTTTCTATAGGTCCTGATGAATGCCACGGACCCAATTGGGCCAAACGGCAGAAACATGTCGACCATACACAATACGGTGGAGGGACAATAAAATCCCAATCACACCGTTCACCTGATTTTAATACCATATAGCTGCCAGTCACATTAAAAGTTATTTGGTAACTATAATGGTTTTTTAATTCACTCACTCATTCATGGGCCCCCACTTAGTTTAGAAGTGCATCCCTGTCGTCAGGTGTATGCCCGCCCTCTACCAAACCAAGTTTCTAGAGGGCGAGGACTGGCCGATGATGAAGCATGACACCAGGTGGTGTGTGAGGCCAGTTCTTCACTTTTTGTGAGATGTCCCCACTCACTATTTAATTTTTCAAACACCTTGGTCACTATACTGGGAGCGGCCCCGTTTGTGTTAAACATTTGATGTTGGAGGCTGCCTGCTCCCAGCGCCCCGCGCCCCGCACCTCTGGTTCCCTCCCCTAGGATCATCCTGGGGTTAGTGTGATTATATATCCTCAAGAGTGACACGACTATAGATGACTACATAGAAGATAGACCCCGCATCACGTACAGAAAAGGACGCAGCATCAGGGACATGTTGGTCCGCAGTGACATTACCACAGTCACGGGTATCAACAGACATAACTTACAGGGTTTCTTTCCTTGCGGCCACTGTAAGGCACAAAGCAAAAAAGTTAGTCTGGTAAGGCGTGCAAGAACAGCCTGATGCGCAAGGAAATGAGATCTGGGAAAATCACCAAGGTTATCTCACAATTTCTTACATGTAGTACCAACTTTGTAATCTACATCATGGAGTGTCCCTGCAAACTGTGGAATATAGGCAGTACCACCTTGATGGCCAAAAAGAGAATTTTAGAACACATGAGGGCCATCAGTATTCGAGATCCTAAGTACCCGGTTGCTCGACACTTTCAGGATAAACATTTTTCAGATCCAACCCAATTGACATACTGTGCCATTGAGCAGATAAACAATGATCACAGGGGTGGCAACAGGACCCTGAAACTCAGGAAAAGGGAATCCAAATACATTGTGGACATCCAAACTAAAATCCCAGGAGGGCTTAATCAAGATGAGGAATTATCAATTCACCTAAAGAAGAATAGTCTTTTACCCCTATACCTGTCTTCTTCAACCATCTCAACCCTCTTTCCTTCATCTGCAATGAGAATGACACTTATACAGTTTGTTAATATCAACTTACTTTAAGTGGTTTTAACTGTACATATTCAACCTAATATTTTTCTTCTTTTTTTGTGTCTTTTCACAGGAGGAAAGGAAGGGACCTATCACAACCCATTCACCTGCACGGTTTCCCTACCCTTTTCTTCATCTTCACTTCCGGGATTCCATCACAGATAAGATTGATGCATGAATAATACTTTTGTTTATTTATATTCCTTGGAACTTTTGCATTTTGCAATTGTGATTGACTTTAGTCAGGACACTTGTCCAGTACCCATGTTGCACGTTTATTTTGACCCATTCACGCCATAGCAATTGCACGGCAACAATCTGGCACTAGGCCAATACGCCCATGGGGTATGCCGTTTTCTGTGCTTGGGTCTGGGATAGCAATTTTAGATACACACCCCTGGCAGCAGGCCTTAACCATTTTGATTTCATTTTTCTGCATTAAGCAAATTCTTGCATTTTGGCCAACCGCCCTGTGTATTTTTGGGGTTTGCATTATTTGCGTTACGACATGTTATACATGGTATGTACTTCTTATCCTGTGCCAATTACCACGTTCCAAGATGTCCGACTCATTAGACCATCATGTTGTCCATATCTTTATGTCTACTATGCATTCTTAATGGCACCCTATAGGTGATGTTAAACACGTGATCTAGACTGCTGGCCAGTCGAAATCCGTCGTGTGAATTAAACAGCTCTCTGCATACCTGTGACTACTTTCTGCTGCATCCTGAGAGTGCGCCTACCTATTTTCGTTTTTGGATTTCCAGCTGGTATGCTCTGCCGGCATGCGCACCACCTCCCATGGGTCCTTAAGTTCCAGAAGGGGCAATATTGAGAAGGTCCTTTTAGACCTCCTTCCACGTTTGTACCGACAATGCCTCAAGATGCTATTGACATTTTCCACGACAGAGTGATCGATGAATTAAAAACTCTTAATCGCACTATGGCGAAACATAAAAACAGTGCTACACGATCGCATATTAACTACACTAACCTCATGTCTAAACTGAAGAAGCACGCAGCAATTGTAATCAATAAATCTGACAAAGGGGGAAACGTAGTAATATGGAGCGCTGCTGATTACAAAAAAGAGGCATATAGACACTTAAATGATGATCAATGTTATAGAAAATCTAATATGGCATCTGTAAGAAAAATGAGAAAAAATTATAAAGATGAACTTACACTCTGGAAAAGGAATGGTCTTATCACTAAGGATGAGTTTGCCTTTCTCAACAATGAGTTTCCTACCATGCCTACACTGTATTTTATCCCCAAGGTACACAAGAATGAGTCACCAGTACTGGGAAGGCCTATTATATTGCCACAAAGAAGCCTTTTTGAAAATACGTCTAAATATGTGGATTTTTATTTGCAAGAGTTTGTTACAAGCCTCCCTACCTATATTCGCGACACCACAGACTTTCTGCATAGGCTCAATGAACAGACTTGGGCAGACGACTATATATTTTTAACCATGGACATCTCTGCCCTACACACTAGCATTGCACATACAGATGGGCTGAGGGCGGTAAAAACATTTTCTTGAAAAAAGACCGATTGAAATGTATGAGCACAATGAAATGATTTTGAATATGATACATTGGTGCCTACACAACAATGTTTTCTTGTTTGACAACGCAGTTTTCCAACAGTTGAGAGGTGTTGCTATGGGGGCATGCTTTTCCCCCAGCTATGCATGTCTACATGTGGGCTGGTGGGAGGAGCATGTCCTCAAGGTCAGACATAATAGCGACTGGTCAGTCCATGTAGTCAAGCGGTGAAGATACATCGACGATGTGTTTATTATATGGAGGGGGAGTGTGATACAGGCTCAACAATTTGTAGACAACATCAATGTTAATAATTTAAACCTGCATTTTGCAGCTAACATAGATGCGATTACCACCAATTTTCTTGGTGTTAAGGTCTATGTAGAACATGGCAAAATTGAGGCATGCCTCTTCAGAAATCTACGGCAGGAAACTAGGTGCTTCATGCACACAGTTTTCATCCTCATCACACCATCACCAGCATCCCTTATGGGGAATTCCTGCGCATATGTAGGGCATGCAGTACAGAAAAAGATCTAGCACTATATCAAGCCGAGGCGAAACAGAGATTCATTGAAAGAGGATACAAACCCATATTACTAGACAATGCCCTCAGAAAAGCCAACACCAAAGTTATGCTTGTTTCCGGTCCAGGGAGGACCTGGCTTAGCAGTTCGGGCTGGACTGTTCCCATGAGGCACAGGGTCAAGACTGATTTGCATATGGCCATGTCTAAACTGGGGTGGCATGGTGAGCAAAATAATGATGGATTTAACCCAGATCTCTTGACTGGGGGTGAATGTTTTGATTTGTTCTGCATTCTGTCCATCAATTGTGTATCTTTTGCTTTCTTGCCCTAAGTGCGATGTGTATGCCCAAACGTGGGTCCCGGGCTCACTGTGCCACTGGAATCAAGCTATCCTGACTGATGAGGGGTGAAACCCCGAAACCGGTCCTAGGATGCTTGTTTCCGGTCCAGGGAGGACCTGGCTTGGCAGTTCGGGCTGGACTGTTCCCATGAGGCACAGGGTCAAGACTGATTTGCATGTGGCCAGGTCTAAACTCGGGTGGCATGGTGAGCAAAAGAATCATGGATTTAACCCAGATCTCTTGACTGGGGGTGAAGGTTTTGATTTGTTCTGCATTCCGTCCATCAATTGTGTGTCTTTTGCTTTCTTGCCCTAAGTGCACCGGGTATGCCCAGACGTGGGTCCCGGGCTCACTGTGCCACTGGAATCAAGCTATCCTGGCTGATGAGGGGAGAAACCCCGAAACCGGTCCTAGGATGCTTGTTTCCAGTCCAGGGAGGACCTGGCTTGGCAGTTCAGGCTGGACTGTTCCCATGAGGCACAGGGTCAACTGATTTGCATATGGCCAGGTCTAAACTGGGGTGGCATGGTGAGCAAAAGAATGATGGGTTTAACGCAGATCTCTTGACTGGGGGTGAATGTTTTGATTTGTTCTGCATTCCGTCCATCAATTGTGTGTCTTTTGCTTTCTTGCCCTAAGTGCGCCGGGTATACCCAGACGTGGGTCCCGGGCTCACTGTGCCACTGGAATCAAGATATCCTGGCTGATGAGGGGTGAAACCCCAAAACCGGTCCTAGGATGCTTGTTTCCGGTCCAGGGAGCACCTGGCTTGGCAGTTCGGGCTGAACTGTTCCCATGAGGCACAGGGTCAAGACTGATTTGCATATGGGCAGGTCTAAACTTGGGTGGCCTGGTGAGCAAAAGAATGATGGATTTAACCCAGATCTCTTGACGGGGGGTGAAGGTTTTGATTTGTTCTGCATTCCGTCCATCAATTGTGCGTCTTTTGCTTTCTTGTCCTATGTGCGCCGGGTATGCCTAGACGTGGGTCCCGGGCTCACTGTGCCACTGGAATCAAGCTATCCTGGCTGATGAGGGGAGAAACCCCGAAACCGGTCCTAGGATGCTTGTTTCCGGTCCAGGGAGGACCTGGCTTGGCAGTTCGGGCTGGACTGTTCCCATGAGGCACAGGGTCAAGACTGATTTGCATATGGCCAGGTCTAAACTGGGGTGGCATGGTGAGCAAAAGAATGATGGATTTAACCCAGATCTCTTGACTGGGGGTGAATATTTTGATTTGTTCTGCATTCCGTCCATCAATTGTGTGTCTTTTGCTTTCTAACACCAATGATAGGGCCAGACTCCTTGGTTCTAGTAAAGAGTCTAACATGGAATTAACTCCCCTTAGCATGTCCATATCTGATATGAAAAGGGCACCTATGAGAGTAGTGACTACTTACAGCAGACAGGCCACCAAGATCAGTGCCATTGTAAATCAACAATGGCCCATTATTCTTACCGACTCTACATTAAAGCATATACTTCCAGCCAAACCTACATTTGCATTTCGCAAGGCATATTCCATGCGTAATGACCTAGTTCGCACCAGTCCTGAGATCAGTAGGACTACCAGCTGGCTTATACCCAAACGAGGGTTCTACAAATGTAACACATGTAGGGCCTGTAAGTTTGGGGTCAACGTCACTTCCTACACAACAGCTTTTGCAAATGACACTATAGAGCTTACCAGACACTTTACATGTAGAACAGACTATGCGGTGTACGTGTTACAATGCAGCTGTGGATTACGTTATATAGGGAGCACGAAGCTGCAAGTGCATGTTCGCATATTGCAACATTTACGAGCAATCGTCAATTCCGATCCTACGTACCCGGTCGCAAGGCATTTTAAAGCTGTACACGGAAATGACCTGAGCTGCCTACAATATTTTGTTATCGATACAGTTTAGGCACACCCTGGAGGAGGAAACCGTGAGAAATCACTAAGGCAGCTGGAGTCCAAATACATCTTGCAACTAGACACGAAGGCCCCATTAGGTTTAAACACAGGTGAAGACCTTTACAACTACTTGTAGATCCCTACCAGATTTTTCAGTAGGTGTCCTTCTCTCACAGTGCTTTCCTCTTGTATATTTTGTCCACTTGATCATGGGAGAAAAATATGGGCGCCCATACCTAGCACAGCATTTGTAACATATCAATCTGTCAGCAGTTTTAGCATTAGAAGCGTATCATTTTATACACTTTAGGGTTTTAGGGAAAAGGTTTTTACACTAGACGGGAAATAAATTTAAGGTAGATGTTTTTCATGGCGATTTTCTTACTGTCTGGATAATAATGTATTCTTTACATGGTTTTAACTCCTCAAATTTCTATGAATTGGGCATGTAGGCAGGTTATTTTGATTGTTGCACATGATATTTGCAATGTTTGCACATTACAACTGCGTATTTGCACATTTCTATAATTACAAAGTTATATGCCAGCATGTGATCCTTGTAATGGATTTCGTAATTTGATGCCATCTATATTAGCAAGTAGGGTGTTTTGCACACCAAGGCTTCATCTATGGATGTATGCAATGATCACATATTGGCACATTAGAAATGCGAAGTTTGCACAATGTATTTGCGTAGTTGCACATTTCTATTACTATAATGTTATATGCCAGTACGGGATCCTCATAAGGGATTCCGCAATCCAATGCCATATTTACTAGCAAAAAAGGCTGTTTTGTACATTAGGGCTTTACGCGTAGATGCTTGCTAAGTTTGCGTATTAGCACATTTAGGGGCCGATTCCGATCTCGGCAGGTAGGGCACCTAACAGTATTCGTCCGGAAAAAAACCCAGCCGAATGCGTGTTTCCCGACCGATTCGTACACCCGTCCGGACGAACAAGTACGATACGTATAACAACCCATTTCCCGAGCGAGCCGTACTCACCCAATCCAGCTCCTGTTCCCCGCCCGAGCCGGATCCGTAAACGCCGAATCGAGTCGCACGGAACCAAATACACAGCACCTTCCGGCCGGACTAGTACGATGCGCGCTCCGTATGCGCCGAACCAGTCGCTACGTCCGGCTCGTTTCAGCATCTGGGAGAGCCGCACATAAGCTCAGTTTCGCGCCACAAGACGATCCACGGCTACGAGACGAACAAGCCAGCGACGAGTACAAGTCGAAGACACGAGAAACCCGAACGAGATGACCCAACCATGAATCCCATCGCGCAGGTCCTACCTATACTCTACATCTATTACCGGGACCGGTACGGACGCGTACGGCGCAGACGGTAAGTCAAACACCAACAATACAAACAAACTACACGTACCCAAATTATGTCACACACACATAGGGATGCACAAATGACGTACACTAGCAACAGCACAACCATAGGGGTGGGATGGGCATCACCAATGCCATACACACCCATAGGGGGATGGATGCCTACCACTACCACCACCCCTACTCAGTGGGGGCTGGATGCCTACCACTACCACCACCCCTACTCAGGGGGGGATGGATGCCTACCACTACCACCACCCCTACTCAGGGGGGGCTGGATGCCTGCCACTACTACCATCCCCACCCATAGGGGGATGGATGCCTACCACTACCACCACCCCTACTCAGGGGGGGCTGGATGCCTGCCACTACCACCACCCCTACTCAGGGGGGGCTGGATGCCTACCACTACCACCACCCCTACTCAGGGGGGGCTGGATGCCTTCCACTACCACCACCCCTACTCATGGGGGCCTGGATGCCTGTCACTACTACCATCCCCACACATAGGGGGATGGATGCCTACCACTACCACCACCCCTACTCAGGGGGGGCTGGATGCCTGCCACTACCACCACCCCTACTCAGGGGGGGCTAGATGCCTACCACTACCCCTACTCATGGGGGCCTGGATGCCTGTCACTACTACCATCCCCACCCATAGGGGGATGGATGCCTACCACTACCACCACCCCTACTCAGGGGGCTGGATGCCTACTACTACCACCACCCCTACTCAGGGGGGCTGGATGCCTGCCACTACTACCACCCCTACTGAGGGGGATGGATGCCTGCCACTATCACCACCCCTACTCAGGGGGGCTGGATGCCTACCACTACCACCACCCCTACTGAGGGGGCTGGATGCCTGCCACTACCACCACCCCTACTGAGGGGGATGGATGCCTACCACTACCACCACCCCTACTCAGGGGGGCTGGATGCCTGTCACTACCACCACCCCTACTCATGGGGGCCTGGATGCCTGTCACTACTACCATCCCCACCCATAGGGGCTGGATGCCTACTACTACCACCACCCCTACTCATGGGGGCCTGGATGCCTATCACTACTACCATCCCCACCCATAGGGGGATGGATGCCTACCACTACCACCACCCCTACTCAGGGGGTGCTGGATGCCTGCCACTACCACCACCCCTACTGAGGGGGGATGGATGCCTACCACTACCACCACCCCTACTCAGGGGGGGCTGGATGCCTGTCACTACCACCACCCCTACTCATGGGGGCCTGGATGCCTGTCACTACTACCATCCCCACCCATAGGGGCTGGATGCCTACTACTACCACCACCCCTACTCATGGGGGCCTGGATGCCTATCACTACTACCATCCCCACCCATAGGGGGATGGATGCCTACCACTACCACCACCCCTACTCAGGGGGTGCTGGATGCCTGCCACTACCACCACCCCTACTGAGGGGGGATGGATGCCTTCCACTACCACCACCCCTACTCAGGGGGGGCTGGATGCCTGCCACTACCACCACCCCTACTCAGGGGGGGCTGGATGCCTGCCACTACCACCACCCCTACTCATGGGGGCCTGGATGCCTGTCACTACTACCATCCCCACCCATAGGGGGCTGGATGCCTACCACTACCACCACCCCTACTCATGGGGGCCTGGATGCCTATCACTACTACCATCCCCACCCATAGGGGATGGATGCCTACCACTACCACCACCCCTACTCAGGGGGGCTGGATGCCTGCCACTACCACCACCCCTACTGAGGGGGATGGATGCCTACCACTACCACCACCCCTACTCAGGGGGCTGGATGCCTGCCACTACCACCACCCCCACTCAGGGGGATGGATGCCAACCACTACCACCACCCCTACCCAGGGGGCTGGATGCCTACCACTACCACCACCCCTACTCATGGGGGCCTGGATGCCTACCACTACTACCATCCCCACCCATGGGGGATGGATGCCTACCACTACCACCACCCCTACTCAGGGGGCTGGATGCCTACCACTACCACCACCCCTACTCAGGGGGGCTGGATGCCTGTCACTACCACCACCCCTACTCATGGGGGCCTGGATGCCTGTCACTACTACCATCCCCACCCATAGGGGCTGGATGCCTACCACTACCACCACCCCTACTCATGGGGGCCTGGATGCCTATCACTACTACCATCCCCACCCATAGGGGATGGATGCCTACCACTACCACCACCCCTACTCAGGGGGGCTGGATGCCTGCCACTACCACCACCCCTACTGAGGGGGATGGATGCCTACCACTACCACCACCCCTACTCAGGGGGCTGGATGCCTGCCACTACCATCACCCCTACTCAGGGGGGCTGGATGCCTACCACTACCACCACCCCTACTCAGGGGGGCTGGATGCCTGCCACTACCCCCACCCCTACTCAGGGTGGGGCTGGATGCCTACCACTACCACCACCCCTACTTATGGGGGCCTGGATGCCTGTCACTACTACCATCCCCACCCATAGGGGGATGGATGCCTACCACTAACACCACCCCTACTCAGGGGGGGCTGGATGCCTACCACTACCACCATCCCTACTCAGGGGGGCTGGATGCCTGCCACAACCACCACCCCTACTGAGGGGGATGGATGCCTGCCACTACCACCACCCCTACTCAGGGGGCTGGATGCCTACCACTACCACCACCCCTACTCAGGGGGCTGGATGCCTGCCACTACCACCACCCCTACTGAGGGAGGGATGGTTGCCTACCACTACCACCACCCCTACTCTGCGGGACTGGATGCCTGGCACTACCACCACCCCTACTCAGGGGGGGCTGGATGCCTACCACTACCACCACCCCTACTCAGGGGGGCTGGATGCCTGCCACTACCACCACCCCTACTCAGGGGGGGCTGGATGCCTACCACTACCACCACCCCTACTCATGGGGGCCTGGATGCCTGTCACTACTACCATCCCCACCCATAGGGGGATGGATGCCTACCACTACCACCACCCCTACTCAGGGGGGCTGGATGCCTACCACTACCACCACCCCTACTCAGGGGGGGCTGGATGCCTGCCACTACCACCACCCCTACTGAGGGGGATGGATGCCTGCCACTACCACCACCCCTACTCAGGGGGGCTGGATGCCTACCACTACCACCACCCCTACTCAGGGGGGCTGGATGCCTGTCACTACCACCACCCCTACTCATGGGGGCCTGGATGCCTGTCACTACTACCATCCCCACACATAGGGGGATGGATGCCTACCACTACCACCACCCCTACTCAGGGGGGGCTGGATGCCTGCCACTACCACCACCCCTACTCAGGGGGGGCTAGATGCCTACCACTACCCCTACTCATGGGGGCCTGGATGCCTGTCACTACTACCATCCCCACCCATAGGGGGATGGATGCCTACCACTACCACCACCCCTACTCAGGGGGGGCTGGATGCCTACTACTACCACCACCCCTACTCAGGGGGGGCTGGATGCCTGCCACTACTACCACCCCTACTGAGGGGGGATGGATGCCTGCCACTATCACCACCCCTACTCAGGGGGGGCTGGATGCCTACCACTACCACCACCCCTACTGAGGGGGGCTGGATGCCTGCCACTACCACCACCCCTACTGAGGGGGATGGATGCCTACCACTACCACCACCCCTACTCAGGGGGCTGGATGCCTGTCACTACCACCACCCCTACTCATGGGGGCCTGGATGCCTGTCACTACTACCATCCCCACCCATAGGGGCTGGATGCCTACTACTACCACCACCCCTACTCATGGGGGCCTGGATGCCTATCACTACTACCATCCCCACCCATAGGGGGATGGATGCCTACCACTACCACCACCCCTACTCAGGGGTGCTGGATGCCTGCCACTACCACCACCCCTACTGAGGGGGATGGATGCCTACCACTACCACCACCCCTACTCAGGGGGGGCTGGATGCCTGTCACTACCACCACCCCTACTCATGGGGGCCTGGATGCCTGTCACTACTACCATCCCCACCCATAGGGGGCTGGATGCCTACTACTACCACCACCCCTACTCATGGGGGCCTGGATGCCTATCACTACTACCATCCCCACCCATAGGGGATGGATGCCTACCACTACCACCACCCCTACTCAGGGGGTGCTGGATGCCTGCCACTACCACCACCCCTACTGAGGGGGATGGATGCCTTCCACTACCACCACCCCTACTCAGGGGGGCTGGATGCCTGCCACTACCACCACCCCTACTCAGGGGGCTGGATGCCTGCCACTACCACCACCCCTACTCATGGGGGCCTGGATGCCTGTCACTACTACCATCCCCACCCATAGGGGGCTGGATGCCTACCACTACCACCACCCCTACTCATGGGGGCCTGGATGCCTATCACTACTACCATCCCCACCCATAGGGGGATGGATGCCTACCACTACCACCACCCCTACTCAGGGGGGGCTGGATGCCTGCCACTACCACCACCCCTACTGAGGGGGGATGGATGCCTACCACTACCCCCACCCCTACTCAGGGGGGGCTGGATGCCTGCCACTACCACCACCCCCACTCAGGGGGGGATGGATGCCAACCACTACCACCACCCCTACCCAGGGGGGCTGGATGCCTACCACTACCACCACCCCTACTCATGGGGGCCTGGATGCCTACCACTACTACCATCCCCACCCATAGGGGGATGGATGCCTACCACTACCACCACCCCTACTCAGGGGGGGCTGGATGCCTACCACTACCACCACCCCTACTCAGGGGGGGCTGGATGCCTGTCACTACCACCACCCCTACTCATGGGGGCCTGGATGCCTGTCACTACTACCATCCCCACCCATAGGGGGCTGGATGCCTACCACTACCACCACCCCTACTCATGGGGGCCTGGATGCCTATCACTACTACCATCCCCACCCATAGGGGATGGATGCCTACCACTACCACCACCCCTACTCAGGGGGCTGGATGCCTGCCACTACCACCACCCCTACTGAGGGGGGGATGGATGCCTACCACTACCACCACCCCTACTCAGGGGGGCTGGATGCCTGCCACTACCACCACCCCTACTCAGGGGGGGCTGGATGCCTACCACTACCACCACCCCTACTCAGGGGGGGCTGGATGCCTGCCACTACCCCCACCCCTACTCAGGGTGGGGCTGGATGCCTACCACTACCACCACCCCTACTTATGGGGGCCTGGATGCCTGTCACTACTACCATCCCCACCCATAGGGGGATGGATGCCTACCACTAACACCACCCCTACTCAGGGGGGGCTGGATGCCTACCACTACCACCATCCCTACTCAGGGGGGGCTGGATGCCTGCCACAACCACCACCCCTACTGAGGGGGGATGGATGCCTGCCACTACCACCACCCCTACTCAGGGGGGCTGGATGCCTACCACTACCACCACCCCTACTCAGGGGGGCTGGATGCCTGCCACTACCACCACCCCTACTGAGGGAGGGATGGTTGCCTACCACTACCACCACCCCTACTCTGCGGGACTGGATGCCTGGCACTACCACCACCCCTACTCAGGGGGGGCTGGATGCCTACCACTACCACCACCCCTACTCAGGGGGCTGGATGCCTGCCACTACCACCACCCCTACTCAGGGGGGCTGGATGCCTACCACTACCACCACCCCTACTCATGGGGGCCTGGATGCCTGTCACTACTACCATCCCCACCCATAGGGGGATGGATGCCTACCACTACCACCACCCCTACTCAGGGGGGCTGGATGCCTACCACTACCACCACCCCTACTCAGGGGGCTGGATGCCTGCCACTACCACCACCCCTACTGAGGGGGATGGATGCCTGCCACTACCACCACCCCTACTCAGGGGGGCTGGATGCCTACCACTACCACCACCCCTACTCAGGGGGGCTGGATGCCTGTCACTACCACCACCCCTACTCATGGGGGCCTGGATGCCTGTCACTACTACCATCCCCACCCATAGGGGGATGGATGCCTACCACTACCACCACCCCTACTCAGGGGGGGCTGGATGCCTGCCACTACCACCACCCCTACTCATAGGACGGGTAATGCATGACACATCCAGCATACTCCCACATAAGGAATGACAGAAAATTACATCCCCCCCAACACCATGAGAAGCGTGTGTAGTCTGTGTCAAATGCCTACAACACTGAACATGACATTGAACATACAATGTGACCCACTATCACATGTGTAACACATAAATGTGTGTGGCCTCCACAATGCAAGCAGACCATGACCACTGTGGCCATGGGGTCGAACACCCCATCATCACAGTGACCAAAAGGTAAGTGTGGGGTCCATAGCTGATGTACCTCTTGAACAGTGTGGCCATGGGGCCTAAAGCCCCATCACCACAGTGACCAAAAGGTAAGTGTGGGGTCCATAGCTGATGCACCACTTGAACAGTGTGGCCATGGGGCCTAAAGCCCCATCACCACAGTGACCAAAAGGTAAGTGTCGGGTCCATAGCTGATGCACCTCTTGAACAGTGTGTCCATGGGGCCTAAAGCCCCATCACCACAGTGACCAAAAGGTAAGTGTGGGGTCCATAGCTGATGTACCTCTTGAACAGTGTGGCCATGGGGCCTAAAGCCCTATCACCACAGTGACCAAAAGGTAAGTGTGGGGTCCATAGCTGATGCACCTCTTGAACAGTGTGGCCATGGGGCCTAAAGCCCCATCACCACAGTGACCAAAAGGTAAGTGTGGGGTCCATAGCTGATGCACCTCTTGAACAGTGTGGCCATGGGGCCTAAAGCCCCATCACCACAGTGACCAAAAGGTAAGTGTGGGGTCCATAGCTGATGCACCTTTTGAACAGTGTGGCAATGGGGCCAAAAGCACCATCACCACGGTGATCATAAGGTAAGTGTAGTCATGGTAAAAGCTGCGAAAGCCAAACTGTATGGATGAATCCTGGTCACACAACAACAAACACATCAGTGGCATAGTAGTGCTTGTGTCCCATAGCAACATAGATTGGGCGGGGCAAACAGTGCAGTGTCAGAGAAACATCGTTTTGGCCATGTGCATACAAACATCACCCATGGGGGACCACATTGTCAATATTCACAAATAGCACAATGACAGAAGTGACCATCATAATGCTGAGCCACATATCTGCACCAATGGACACACAAATGTAGATATCCTGTGGAGACTGTCGATGTCAGGTGAACAAATACCATACCATGGCATCAATGGGACATACAAACCATGATCATTGTGCTGACTGATGACCTAGGAGTCCCAGGGACAGCTGGGGAAAGCCACCAAACAACATACAGACAATGGCACACTACAGAAATGCCAATGCAGTGGTGCAAATGCACAAACACAAACAGGCAGACTCACACTGCATTTCAAACACAACAGGTGATGGGGGTGTGCCAGTGTCCCCAGGCAACCACACAACACATGAGGAGGCCTGAACTCCAATCACACAGATGTGTATACAGTGCCATACAAAAGTTACTCATGGATCGGATACCCCTATGTGGGCAATCAGGCATCGTCAGCTGAGAGGGAGGCCAAATTACACATGTCACACAAGCTTGTAGGAACAGCAACTAACACAGCAAGAGACAGACCCACCACAGCACTACCCCCAGGGACCCCACATTGTGGTGACACTGGCCTGCATGATAATCCCACTGTGATGACAAAGGTAGATGTCGTTCACACTGTGAACCACAGCCATGTGTCCTGAGCAACAAACTACCATCACACCTACACAAGCTCCAATCAATCAGCACGGCCTGCCAGCCAAGGCCAATATGGAGGTAGGGGTCTAGCCGTGCAACAACTCACATTTGCACACTCAACACCACACACCCTGATCTCCACCAATGTGCAGCAGTGAAGCTCACATGGACTGGTGACAGTGCACATGCACCCATGACAATCCCAGGGGTGGTGGGGGGAACTAAGGTGCAGACACCCATCACACATGGCCAGTCAATAAGACTCGTCAATGTCTGACACACAGCACAGTACGCCGTACATGGGCATGATGTGAAATCCACCACAATCAATGGGATCCTGGCCATAGTCACACACCTACGAAGAAGCCAAGGTGATACACAAAGAACACACGTACACAACTTCCAACATTGCAGCTCTGACCCTGAGGAGTGGCAGCAGTCACACACACACACCGTGTCACAATCACTGAAAGCTACCACAAACTGAAATTCACATGACTTGTGTAAACAACAAGTGCCAAGGGGAATCCTGAATGTGTCCCATCACCATTTGCCCACATCCCCAGCAAAGACAACCTGGGATGACAACTTCATGAACATTAGTTTGCCATGCAACCACATCACAGAGAAACCAGGTCCAAGATGCTGGATGAACACAGACCAACTCTGCAAGCAACACAAACAGGAACATCCCTAGGGACACAGCCTGTGTAGGAAAAGGGAAGGGAACACGCACAGACATGCTTACACAACACGGGCACATGCAATGTCACGGGATTACACACTGTCATGAGGGCACTCCACTCCTGTGGAAGGTCCGCTGTGCCAAACCTTGTCTGTGCACGACTCAAACATGTCAGCAGGACACTCCGTCAGTGAGTCAACAACTACAACACACAGAAGGCTCTGCTCACATCAGCCTGGGTACGGGAGTGTCACGTCAGTCATCTGCACACACACAAAACACGTGTCAAGCCAGTTGCACTGTATACACAGATGAGTCCTTCAACATTGATGTGCAAAACTGCATGTCCAGTGGAGATGGGCACACAGTCAGGGAAATCGGAACATTGAACAGTGGTAGGCCCACCAGATGTGCATCAGTGTAAGACAAAGATGTTCCTTTACAAATGCAAAACGTACATCCCTGTGTCAAATGCTGAACATTACACCCTCAGACTGCAGCAAAGGATGCCATAGATCCAGAGTAGAACAGGACACATATCCCATGGACCACATGGAGTCCATCACAGCAACACTTCATTTTCCTGAACTGAACACTATAACAACTGCAAATGCAGGATGCTACTCATCTACATCATGTACATCAAAAGAAACACCTCAATTAAACAAAAAGAGGCTTTATTCAGCTAATGTAAAATTAAAAGTTGACGTCCAAAAGAAACTAAGGCCAATGGCCAGTCCAAAGTCCATGTCCCAACAGGGTGACAAGTGACAACTGGTCACCCATTGCTTGCCTGCACTGGTACGGACAGGGGACATCCCCCTTGGAGGGGCATACAAGGGGCAGGCCAGGCACCGCAGGGACAGGATCAGGGACAGGATCAGGGGATGGCAGAGTGAGGCAGTGAAGGGGTGGTGGGTGCAGGAGTGTCACCGGCAACTGCAGTGGAGGTGTCTGACTCAGGGGGGCCAGCACCACCATGCTACACAAGTCAGTTGGTGTGGGTGCTGCAACCACTGCAGTGGGCTGGTCTGATATAGTGGACTGGGTCCCCACTGCAGTGCCCAAGTCAGACGGGGTGGTTGTGGACTCCACTGCAGTGCATAACTCCAAGGAAGTGGAAGGGTGGGCAGATGAGGTGGGCAGGACAGAGGGGGGGACCCGGTCCCCACACCAGTGGCACTAACAGGCAGAGCGTCTGGGTTGGGTGTGGAAGAGCAAGTGGCAGGGGGGAGGGCCTAAGCAGTCTGGGGATGCGGTATCGGTGTGTGGGGGAACCTGGGGCAGGGTGTGGCAGGGGAACCTGTGGAGTGGTGGCCTGGGGGATGGAGGAGAGAGACTGTGTGGTGGAGCTGCGTGGTGGTGGTGGTGGGGTCTTGCTCTTCCTGGTCCGGGGGGACTTCCTAATGGGGTCCTGTGTCTGCCTGCGCCTGGGGAGGGTGTCCGGGGGCGAGGGGCACTCCCTCTGTGTGGGTGGACTTCCTCTTCCCCGGTATGCTGGATTAGCAGGATTGGAGGGGAAGAGGCCGAGGTCACACAGGAAGAGCTGCTGTGTATGTGGGGTAGCAGGTGAGGCAAGGGAAGGGGTCTTGGAGGGAGAGGATTTGGAGGACTGCGGAGTGACTGTGGATGCCTGTGTGTGTGTGTGTTCCCCATCCCCTGTGTCTGTGGTATCAGTCCCCTGAGGATGCTTGTGTGCACGTCTTGCCTTTCTCTTGGGTGTGTCTGTGCTGCTCGTGTCTATGTGTTTGTGTGATTGTGCAGGTGTGCATGTGCTTTGGACAGGTAGGGTGGCAGGAAGTGTGGATGGGGCAGAGGTGGGAGGGGTGAGGGACTGTTGGAGGAGGGACACTGCTGCCGTCAGGGAGTAGTCCATGGACCTATTGCTCCTCTGTAGGGCAGACATACCCGTCGAGATGCCCTCCATGAACGACACCAGCTGTGTTAACAGAGTGGTGTGTGCATGGAAGACAGTCAGCATTGCTGTCTGTCCTACATGGAGCTGCCGAAGGAGGTACACAGACTCCTCACTCAGGGCAGCAGGGGACACAGCGGCAGGGGGTGTGGTGCCTGGCATGAAGGAGACACGCTCCCGAGCATGGGAGCCTCCACGGACCTCAGGAATGGGAGCCAATGGGAGGGCGGTGGTGGTGGTGGCGGGGCCAGACAGACTAGCTTGACTTTGGTGGCTGCTGACACCCGCCTCCACAAGGGAGTCATCCTCCGAGCTGCTGTGGTCCTCAGCTGAGGTGGATGGTGCTGAGGACTCCTCGGTGTGGCTCCCTGTCCCCTCGCCCTCCGTGCCACTGGGTCCCTCTGACCACTCGTCGGACGCTGACCCAGTCTGGCTCCGCTGCTCCTCCTGGTCCGTGGAGCTGTCCCCTCCTGTGGCCGTGGATGTATCTGCAAACAATTAGGGAAACAGACAAACATTAGTCACCTGCACTGAACGCACACACCACAGTAAGTACAGCACATCACAGAGCCAGCCCAGGCATCCTTAGTTGAACATTGCCTAAAGTCCTCACACAGATTTGTGGAAGCCAATTGTCAGTCTGATGGTCAACCATGGGATTTACACCCCTCCTGCCCTTGCACCCATCTGTCTGGTGCCTGTCTGATGGTAAGACCCCAGTGTGGACACATGCACCACCTACACAGTTGTTGGACATTGCAGGGAACACGGTGAAGTATGTGAACATGCACACAACACATCTCTTGCCACTAAGTCAGTGCAGGTGTCCGGATGAAGGGATGGCCAGAGTCTAAATAGAAATGCATGTGATGCATACCAGCACCACACACCATGATGCACCCATATCCGGATAGTCAATGCCACAATGGGGTGCATGTTGCACATGTCACTCCCCTGCAGGATCACCTAGGACATGGGGAATGCAAGTTATGTAACTGACAAGTGCACATGTCCATCCCCCAAAAACCACATCATCAGTACTACTTCTTGTCCACGTCATACCAATTGGACATATGGGGGACATGAAACACAACTCTCTGAACATGAGCACCTCACAGTGTGCTGTGAATGAGAAACAGCTGCCTGAAAGTCACAGTCGCATACACCTGTGTGCACAGTCAAGTGATCAGACACCTAAAAATCACAGAAGTTTCGTCTCATCATGGTCACATCTCCGCTGGCATGCTGAGCCCTAACCGATAAACATACCAGTAGTCCTGACAACGAGGACACAGCACAATGACACAGAGGCAGACCCCTGAGGGAACATTTCACTGATCACAACATGCCAGATGGTACACGGGAGTGGGAGTACAGAGTGTATTGTATGCCCTGGAGTAGGCATGACTGTCCAGCTCCACCTGAGTCGACAGTAGGCATGTGGCTAAGCACGTGTGACACACATACTCCTGAGGCCCAAACATTGTTCCCACCGGCAGCATGGGTGTGTGCCAAAATCCCCAGGGACATGTGGTGATTCAGATCAGCAAGTGGACCACATATCAAAGTTACACCCAGATTACATGTCAAAACTTAGGCATTGTGTAAGCAATTGACCCACACATGAATCCCACAACATAGTCACGGGAACAAATGCTGTCCCCCACCTTGAGCGAAGCTAAATGCAATGACACAGTCCCCAAGTGACACAATTTCCTGACTGTAAGGGCCACACATATGCGTATCAGAGGAGAAGTGGGCATGTCACAAATGAGGGACATGGGTCCTGGACCACATGACTGATGTACTGTGAAGTTTAACCAGGCCAGAGGAGGGCACATAGCATGTCAGACAAAGTGCACAGTGCAGTCATGGACTCACCCCTCCTTGCTGCTGTCTGGCCTTCAGCTGCCCATCCAGGTCAGGGAAGACCACCGCCAGGATCCGGAGCATGTGGGGGTCAGGGTCCGGTGTCCGCCCCTCCTGCGAGGAGGCGACAGCTGGACCCTTGCGATCCTCCGGGTCCAGCCACGAAGGTCCTGCCACCTCTTCTGGCAGTTGCGGATCCTGCGCCTGTAGACCCCCACGGATCTTACTTCCCGGGCGATGGTCAGCCAGATTTCCTGCTTCTGGTGGGCATCGACCTGTGAGGATGACAAAGTGAAAAAGGCCATTACTACACATGCAACATATCCGTGCATCACACAGTTGGATATACATGTCTCAATCACAGGGGCATATGATGTACACAGGCAGTGCAACAATGGCTATGAACAGTTTGCCAGCAGTCACTACATGGTGTCATTGCATGGGGAGTAAACCTTTTGGAATGCACTGTTACTGCACTGTACCTGTTCAGTGCATGTAACTACACACTTTGGGGTGTGACAACTACTCAGTGAGCATGCTAGGCAGTGGTGTGCACACTGTAAGTCCTGCTAGTCAGACAACATGCACAATTGGTAAGGCAGTGGACAGCACACTCACCTGCTCCCCTGGTTTCCCATCCAGCTTGCTGTACTGTGGAAGGAGGCTGTCCAGCAGGGCCTGGTTCTCCTCAAGGCTGAAGGCTGGGGCTCTCTCCACAGTACGTGCCATTGCAGTAGCCAGAGGATGCAGAGACAGCAGCAGTGTTGTTGGCAGATGTCGTCCTGGAACATGTAGTGCAGGCAAGTGAGCTCTCAGGGGAACAGCCAGCATTATATGTGTGCTGCAGAGGCAGATACTGTCCCATGTGTCCAAAGTGATTGGTCCAAGTCGTTTGCATCTTCTGAATCTGACCAATCCATGGAATAGCAGCACTAATACACGCCCACAGCATCCTTCAAATCTTCAAATTCATAACATCCATGATTTTGCAACATTGTTGTGGCTGGCCAACTGAATTCACTGCATCAGACTCATGCGCACCGATCGGTCCATTGCTGTACAACGCGTATTTCGGGGTACAACGCGTACCCGCACACATCACATGCAATGGGCCGGCCGGGCACACCGATCGGTCCATTGCTGTTCAACCCGTACCCGCACACAACACATGCAATGGGCCGGCCGGGCACACCGATCGGTCCATTGCTGTACAACGCGTATTTCGGGGTACAACGCGTACCCGCACACAACACATGCAATGGGCCGGCCGGGCACACTGATCGGTCCATTGCTGTACAATGCGTACCCGCACACAACACATGCAATGGTCCGCCTGGGCACACCGATCGGTCCATTGCTGTACAACGCGTATTTCGGGGTACAACGCATACCCGCACACATCACATGCAATGGGCCGGCCGGGCACACCGATCGGTCCATTGCTGTACAACGCGTATTTCGGGGTACAACGCGTACCCGCACACAACACATGCAATGGGCCGGCCGGGCACACCGATCGGTCCATTGCTGTACAACGTGTACCCGCACACAACACATGCAATGGACCTGCCGGGCACACCGATCGGTCCATTGCTGTACAACGCGTATTTCGGGTACAACGCGTACCCGCACACAACACATGCAATGGGCCGGCCGGGCACACCGATCGGTCCATTGCTGTACAAAGCGTACCCGCACACAACACATGCAATGAGCCGGCCGGGCACACCGATCGGTCCATTGCTGTACAACGCGTACCCGCACACAACACATGCAATGGGCCGGCCGGGCACACCGATCGGTCCATTGCTGTACAACGCATACCCGCACACAACACATGCAATGGGCCGGCCGGGCACACCGATCGGTCCATTGCTGTACAACGCGTACCCGCACACAACACATGCAATGGTCCGCCCGGGCACACCGATCGGTCCATTGCTGTACAACGCGTACCTGTACAGGTCAGTCGCATATGTCACCATGCTTGTCACTGGTGAACATATGCCAGCCACATATACCTGCCAGAGACACAGAGGCACACCTACAACACCACACCCACTCCACACTGTTTCCTAAGGCATGTAAGGCTGCATTACCTTTTCTGTGTATGGGGGTTGACATGTGGTTTCTGTGGTGGCACTGGTGGGCATCCACACCCAGGCTGTGCATGTGTTCATGGGGACAGGGTCCTTTGTGTGTTGTGCACATGACCACTGTGATGTGCAACAGTTCATTTCAGAGCATGTGGCATGGTCACATTTCCAGGTTGTGTATGTGTGTGACATGTCACATACCCCCAGGGTCCCATGGGGGAAGGCATGTACGTAACAGGATGACCCATTGCCACAATAGTGATGTCCCTCCACAGTATGTGTGCATGTTGTGTTTCCGATGTCTCTGATTCCATGTGCACGATGGGAGACAGTCTCCACAGCAACGTTGTTTATGCATGGACTTTGATGTTGTGCGTGTGTGTGTCACTGACGTCCATGTCTGTCCTGCGGAGGCAACAGGGGCCACTGCCTGTGGGAGTCATGTTTGTTTTTCTGACGTGTACATGATACGCCATGTCATGCCAGTGTCCATGTGGCAAGGCAGGGTCCCTGGGAATCTACCTGTCAATGTGCTGTGATGCCTGTGGCGGATCTGTCCAGACATTTCGCTGTGGTGTGTGTGTGGAACGTGACAGCAGTAAATGGGTACAATGATACAGCCTAATGGTTTCTCATAGCACAACCTGGTATCTGTTGTGCACACATGTTGTACTGAGAACTTAGATGATGGCCATGTAGGTGCGAGTTATGTCCGAACAGAACGGCACACACATCAAGTAATTGTGTCTCGTAATGATGTATCATGTGAAATTGAGTATGGTGAAAGTCACATCTGTGGGGTGACTGACAATCTTTCTTTCTTCATCCTATGCACTGCAGGGCTCCAGCTGTCCATAGACCAGTCTCTGACCTGGCAACGATGGTGAAACGTGACAGCATCCGATGGTACCGCTTCACGAGGCAGCTGATTGAGGATTTGGCAGTGTGCTTGGCACCACATCTGCAACCGGGCCGGCCGTACCCTACGGCGCTGACACCCAAGGTTAAGGTAATGGCAGCCCTACACTTCTTTGCCACCGGTACCTTCCAACACACTGTGGCGACTGATGGTGGGATGTCACAGACTATGTTCAGCCGTGTGCTACGCAATGTTTTGGTGGCTATGTTGAGGAACCTGAACCAGTTCATCTATTTCCCCAAACGTCGACAACTCACTGACGTCAAGAGTGACTTTTATGCCCTGGGGAGGATGCCACATGTAATTGGCTCCATTGATGGGACACATGTGGCTTTGGTACCACCACAGGCACATGAGCAGGCCTACCGTAACCGCAAACACTACCATTCGATCAATTCGCTGGTGGTATGTCTTGCAGATATGACCATCACACATGTGTGTGCCCATTTCCCCGGTTCTGCTCACGATGCCTACGTGATGAGGAGTAGTCGCATCCCGAGGATGATGTCACAGATGCCGAACAAGCGTGCCTGGCTTGTCGGTGTGTACTGACTTTGTACCATTGTGTGTGTTCTGCTATGTTGTATTCCGCCCACTTTTTGAACTCAGCTAATGTGCAATTGTCTGTCTGTAGGTGACTCTGGATACCCCAACATGCCGTGGTTGCTGACACCCCTCAGGAACCCTGTGACACCAGCCCAGATGCGCTACAATGAGGCACATGGTCGGACCTGGAGAGTGATCGAGCGGACCTTTGGTCTCCTGAAGAGCCGCTTCCGCTGCCTGGACAAGACAGGAGGGGCCCTCCCATATGCCCCAGCAAAGGTGTGCAAGTTTGTCATCGTTTGCTGCATGCTCCACAACCTGGCAGTGCGGAAGGAGTTGCCTCTCATCCTGGATGACGATGACCAACGTCCGCCACCTGTGGAGGATCCTGGCCTGGACCACGATGCCAGTGATGATGATGATGATGGTGGTGATGTCCGCACACAGCTCATCACCAACTTCTTCAGCTGAATGTGAGTATCCAGGGAGATGCAATGTGAATGATGTGAGTTTGCATGATATGTGTGGGTGGTGCCCTGGTGCTGTTTTAGTGTGGCCATGTGCCACTTGACTGGATGCGTGCAGAGATGTGTCCTTACAGGTAGTCTGTACTCCCCAACAGTGTTGACATGCAAACGTGCTTTTGTGTAGGTATCTTGTGACATGTTTAGGGCATGAGTATTGCAGTTCTGTCCGGTTCTTCAGTGGTTTTGACTGTGTGTCATGTCTGTCCTTCACAGGGTGCTTACAGAGTTGTTTGGTCAACTTGGATCGCCCAACACCATGATTCAGCTTTCAGGGTGGCAGCAGTCGTTTCCCTACAGGTGATGTGCCACACACCCCTGGACTTCATATCTTCTGCACTTGTTGACTGTGTGGCCACTGCCACGTGGGATTAACTTGCATTTGTAGTGGTAACAACATGTTACAAATGTGTAATAAACCAGTGCTTCACTTTGGGATGTGCGTTGTCTGTGGTCACACATCTGACTGACATTTGCTTACTGCACCTGTGGGCTAGTTGACACAGACTCTGAATAGGTGTGGTGTCTGTGCATTCCACTGTATTTCCTGCCAACATCACTGTGGGCGATGAGTCCGATGGCCCTGGTGTCTGTGTTGTGTAGCCCTAGTGGTGTGTCTCCCTCATATGTGTCACGTCACCATGACTCACACGACGGTGTTGTACTTGCTGTAGCAGTTAGCATACACAGTGTAATATAGCAGAACATCATCACCATCACAGTATCCACATTTGAATAACAACAGTGGCAAGTATGGTGTACTAGTGATTTTATTTACAGAAATGTGTGTGTGTATAGTGCACAGGATGGTGGGTGCTGTACATTGTGATTGTGATCCAAAGTTCCCAGATGAGTTGGAAGTCTTGGTAGCAGTAATGTCCTGAGTGAAGTCCACAGTCATATGATACATTAGTCCAACTTGAACTCCCCATGTCATGTGGGAAAGTAGTGTTGCATTCGACAGGGTGAAACGTTTGCACACAAAGGAGAATTTCTGGAACAGGTGTTGGCTTCCTGGGGGATGTACGTGGCCATCAACCTTCCTTCCTCGGACAACTCCTCTTCTTTGTGGGGGGACCCTCACGTGCAGGCTGCTGCGGTGCAGAGGACTCTCCGCCAGAGTTCTCCTCCCTCCCTGTGGCAGTTGCAGTTGTTGCAGCACCAGATGTTGTGGGCACACAGGGAGGTGTGGCCATGTTGGTGCTAATCTGGCGGAGGCATGTCAATATGTCCCTATGCACCGCTGTGAGTTCTTGCAATGTATCCCACTTGGACTCCATGCCAGACATGTGTGTCTCCACACAGGCCATGTGTGTCTCCACACGGGCCATGTGGGAGTCCAAGCGGGCATGATGGGCAGCCTGCTGCTGTTGTATGTCCTTGAGGATCCCCACTACCTGTCTGACCTCTCCGGTGCTATCCTGGTACGCATCAGCGATGCGTGCCAGTTGTGGGTCATCATGCAGTCCAGACCCCTCTGCATGCAGCGACCTATGTCTACCACCCCTCCCACCACCCCTGGCGACACGTGCAGGACCTGCGGTGGCACGCACAGGTGACTCGAGGCCCACTTGGGGGTTGTTAGTGGTGTTGTCATCCGTTGCTCCACGGTGGGCCTGGGACCCTGTGCTGTTGTCAGCGGTGGTCCTTGGTCTGTCCGTGTCGGCGTGTGTGGTCTGTATGTTGGCAGTTGTTGGAGGGGTGGGTGCAGGGGGTGCAGATGTTGGTCCAGCTGGTGCTGCATGATGATTCAGACCGGAGATGCCAGGTAGGTCTTCGCCATCCGAGGTGGGCAGAGGCTGTTCCACACCAGTGAGCTCTGTGTCCCCCGGAGCCTGGGACAGGGACTCCTCCTCGCCTGCTGCTGTGTCCCCATCATCGTCACCTGTATTTGGAAGAGACACACATTGTATGTAATGTTTCTTCAGGCATCAATGGTTCACACACCTGACAGTTGTGACTGTACCTCTGGATGCGGGCATGTACATTGCATTGTCCTAAGTTGTCACAGTAAGAGGTTGATATTGGTGTAGCACATTGTCATGCATACCTGGGGCATTTCACTATAAATGTTGAGGTGTGTGCATGGCCAGCATTGGTTGTATTTGGTGGACATCCGGCCATCCTTCTCCACCTGGCCCAGTTATCCCACCATGAAGCATGCCACCCTTGCAGTGGGTTCAGGTTGACTCTCAGGATGTCATTCAGTGGTGTTGTGCTGTTTGTTGGTGCACAGTTCCCAGCAGGGCCTTGTGCTCCCCACAGCAGTAGCCAGTGTCAGCCATCTTGTAAGTCCTTGTCCACTCCCTGTGATGTGAGCATGGTTCAGAGTGGTGTTGATGGGCCAATTGTGAGGCTGAGCAGTATCTGTGACTCCAACTCCCATCATGCTATTGGCTACACCCCCTTCCCAGCATGCCCGTACTTCCTTCCTTTGGACTGTGCTTCCCTGTGGGGTAGTGTGCCTGTGCTGACAGGAAGGCTGACAGTGTTGTCCTTGCGTTTGTTTGGCTACAAGTCCCAGGTGTGTCCCTGTGCGTCACACAGCATTACCCAGGGTGGTGGTTCTTTGTGGGATCTTCATTTGGTATGTGAGGCATTGCATTCTCCCAGGTGGGTTATGTGGAGTTTGTGTTGAGGGGGTGTGTGAGGTGAGCTGCTTGTAACTATGGTCAGTGCTGTGAGTCCTCCTTCCCACCCAGCCAGATATCCCACCATGCTACGTGCTTGCATTGCAGAGAGTGCAAGTTGCCTTTCAGGATGTCAGGCAGTGGTGTTTTGCTGTTTGTTGGTGCACAGTTCCCAGCAGGGTCTTGTGCTCCCCACAGCAGTAGCCAGTGTCAGCCATCTTGTAAGTTCTTTTCCACTCCCTGTGATGTGAGCATGGTTCAGAGTGGTGTTGATGGGCCAATTGTGAGGCTGAGCAATATCTGTGACTCCAACTCCCATCATGCTATTGGCTACACCCCCCTTCCCAGCATGCCCGTACTTCCTTCCTTTGGACTGTGCTTCCCTGTGGGGTAGTGTGCCTGTGCTGACAGGAAGGCTGACAGTGTTGTCCTTGCGTTTGTTTGGCTACAAGTCCCAGGTGTGTCCCTGTGCTTCACACAGCATTACCCAGGGTGGTGGTTCTTTGTGGGATCTTCATTTGGTATGTGAGGCATTGCATTCTCCCAGGTGGGTTATGTGGAGTTTGTGTTGAGGGGTGTGTGAGGTGAGCTGCTTGTAACTATGGTCAGTGCTGTGAGTCCTCCTTCCCACCCAGCCAGATATCCCACCATGCTACGTGCTTGTATTGCAGAGAGTGCAAGTTGCCTTTCAGGATGTCAGGCAGTGGTGTTGTGCTGTTTGTTGGTGCACAGTTCCCAGCAGGGCCTTGTGCTCCCCACAGCAGTAGCCAGTGTCAGCCATCTTGTAAGTTCTTTTCCACTCCCTGTGATGTGAGCATGGTTCAGAGTGGTGTTGATGGGCCAATTGTGAGGCTGAGCAATATCTGTGACTTCAACTCCCATCATGCTATTGCCTACACCCCCCTTCCCAGCATGCCTGTACTTCCTTGCTTTTGAGTGGACTTCACTGTGTGTGAGTGTGACAGCAATGGCAAGATGGCTGACAGTGGTGTTGTGCTGTTTGTTGGTGCACAGTTCCCAGCAGGGGCTTGTGCACCCCACAGCAGTAGCCAGTGTCAGCCATCTTGTCAGTCCTTATCCACTCCCTGTGATGTGAGCATGGTTCGGAGTGGTGTTGATGGGCCAATTGTGAGGGTGACCAATATCTGTGACTACAACTCCCATCATGCTATTGGCTACACTGACTTCACCAGCATACACAGATTTCCTTCCTTTAAGTGAGCTTCCCTGTGAGGTGGTGTTCTAGTGGTGGCAAAATATCAGGCAGTGTTTGTTGGTTATATTTGTACCACTGCCTTGCTCTATTTGTTGTTGTGTTTGTACATGTCATGACACAGTTACATATCACTATGAGATGGCATGTATTGTGTTAATCTAACTGACATACACATCTTGGGATGATTATCTTTTGGTTGCTGTTGATTTGCTAGGGGTGGATGGTTTGACTGTCCCCAATATTGTGTATATTAGTTGTGTACTCACCAGGCTCTTGGATGTCTGTTAATCCATATATGCTCACTGGTGGTAGGATGGCCCGCACCTTCTCCTCCCAGGGCCTGAGGTATAGTGGTTTTGCAGGAGGGCCACTGCCGGTGTGCTGGCTCAGGAGGTAATCCTTCTTGAGTAGGTCTCTGACCCTCCTGCGCACATCATACCACCTGTTCTGGATGTCTTCCTTTGTGCGCAAACATGGTTATTGTGCGTTCACCCTGTCGACGATCCTCGCCCACATCTTGGTTTTCTGCGACATGGGGGTCTGTTGGACCAATGTGCCAAACAACTGTGGCTCTACCCTCAGGATCTCGTCTACCATGACTTCCAATTCACTATCTAGGAACTTTGGATTCTTCTTTAGGGGCATGGTGATGGGTGGTGGTGGTGATTGATGTGTGTGTGTGTTCAAGTGAGGGTGTGTGAGTGTAGGTTTTGCTGTGTGTGTGTGAGGGTGCTATTTGTTGAGGTTCTAATGGTGTGTGGCTTTTGTGTTGGATGAGCTGTGTGTGTGTCTGTGTTTGCTGTGTGATGGTGTTGTGTGCTGGCAGGTCAGTGGAATTTGCAAAGGATCATGGTAGGGATTTGTGGGCTTTATGTAGGTGGATTTGGGGCTGTGTCCTTGTTCCATTTTTTTCTCCCCTGTATTTATTGGCTTTGTCATTGCTTTTTTGGGTATTTTTTCATTAGTGATTATTGTGCATGTAGGAGTCGTTCTTCTGACCGAGTAGGACGTTGCAGTTGTCTCGTGCGCGCCTGTCCGAGTCGTTCCCGCTGTGTTTCAGCTCCGATTCATATGCGGCGTACGCGTGCTGCTCGCGGGGTATTGTGTTTGTTCGGCTGGCTTTTGTATGCGTGTCGGTCGTACGGCTTGGGCTCCGTGCGAGTCGGTCTGATTTTGCACTCATTGCATCGTACTGCGCGGGTCGGAGTTCGCGGGTACGTTTCGTTCGGGTTGTTTCCTGGTGCGTGTCGGTCGGTGCGATTCGCGTGGTTTCCCGGCCGGATAGCTTGTTTCCGGCCGGGTCGGTCGTTCGCCTTGAGTTCCGTGCGAGTCGGTCGTGTTTTCCATGCATTTCATCGTACTTCCCAGGTCGGGCAACGCCGGTACGTGTCGGTCGGACTATACTCCCGTACCGAGTCGGTCGGTATTTTTTCCGGCCCGAATCGGAATCGGCGCCTAAGACTGCGTATATTTTACTGTTATATTTACCCGAGTATTGCATTATGCAATCATTGATTTATGGCATTATATGCATCCATTCATGTATGTGCACGCATTACACTGTTCTCTACACCCCAGCAGCCTAGTACTACAGCAATCACATGGACATACTGGTCATCGTGGTTTATGTATTTCAAACCTGCGTATTTGTACGCCGTATCTGGTTGGATCAACACGTAGGCACAATTATTGCGGCTTAGCACTGTGCCAGTTACACATCAACCAACCCTGCATTTGCGTGTTTGAACATCCTGTTTCAACGCAGCCATTAGAGGTTATGAGTTATTAATGTACAGTATCATTGCGTTTTTTGCACATCTTAGTATCATTTAGCACTTTATGGCATATTATTTGCACTGCATCATTGTACTGTATGAGTGTACGTATTGCGATATTTATAACTGTGCAACAATTATGAACGCATTGAATAAGTAGACATTAAATCTGTATTTACTATGAACATACTGACAATGTAGACATTACATCTGGTTGCTTACATGCCTGTTCTGTTTACAATTCTCGTTGGGAGCTACCATTAAGTTATTGTACCAGCAAAACGGCAGTATGTTTTCCATTGCCATTGTAAAGCATCACGAATCACATGGGGTGTGATGTTCCCTTTAAAATGTTCACACAGACGCAGCGTGGTCATGTGATCAAGGCCACAGGACATGGCCGAAACGCGTCATGGGCAGCACAAGCACAAACATAAAACTGAATTACTAGCACCAGCTATATATTGGAGTCCGTTGCATCTGTTTCAGTGCACGCTTGCACTTGGATGTTTGTCTGGATATATATATATATATATATATATATCCATGCTCTGTCCTCTGCCAGGTGTCACTGCACTTACTAGCGGGTGCTCCGTCTCGCGAGGGCAGACTCACAATATTTTCAGCTACTAGAAAATTAGACAAGCACTAGCGGGAGAGTTAAATCCTTTAGGATTTATTCGTACTTCTGTTCAAACGTGTTTCAGCACTTAGCCTTCGTCAGTTTCGACACCTTTCATGCACAAGCCTCTATTATTTCTATTCCTATCACAATACTCTGGCAGACCGCTGAGAACGTCAGCGCCATTTTTGAGTGGTGTAGTGTACAATTCAATTTACAGTTCAGAACTTATAATTCGTTACATGATTCAGGATATATACATTTCTATTGCTTCTAAATCAGATCGCATTTCATTAATACGGTGCATTGATTATATTGAACATTACATTACAAAAAATAATACTTGACATTTGATATTTTTATAGACCATCAAATCCTCTCCATATTGTTCCACGTATATCACAACTGGGATGGAAAAAATATATAAATCAAGTAAATTCCGAGTTCCAGCTCTTTTGGAATATCAACATTCTAAGATTTTTGCCTTGGATAGGCACACTGTCCCTAATGACACTATCATCTTTCAATTGCAATACTCTCTGGTCTCCAAACTAAATGATCCGCTCAAGTTTCTCAATAGTGTATCCCTTCTGTACTGTACTTATATAATAGGTGCACACCCAACTCCTCCCCACTGTTCAGTCCCAGGGGCACCTTTGTTAACATGTCCACTATGTTACTGGACTCTAGTCTTCGCAACTTCTTTTTTATGTCTCCGCCCCTTACATCTCGCGGTACATGATCTATACAAAAACATTTAAGTAGAGTTCTATTGCTCTGATGATGGCTCGCAAAATGCCTTGCCATCTGATAATTTGCATCTTTATTTGTGATAGCTCTTTGATGTTCTAGGATACGGAGTTTCACAGGATGTATAGTACTCCCCACGTATCTCAGGTTGCATGGGCACACTAAGCAATACACTGTAAATGGTGTATTGCAAATCATGAATTTTCTTATTTTGATAGGATCAAGTAAACCTCTAATCTCATAGGTGGTAACATTTTTGCTTTGTGCACATGCCTTACATCTGCTACATGGGAAAAAAACAGGTAGCTGTTGCAAGCTTGTTGGTGTTCTGACTGGGGGGAGGTTGCTATCCACCAATTGGTCTTTGATGGATCGTGTTTTCCTAAACGTCAAGGAAGGGTGCAATAGTAAATCACATCCTATCACTGGATCTGATTTCAGTATCTGCCAGTTTCTTTGCATAATACCTTTCACATGCCTTGCTGCAATAGAGAAATTGGTGATTAGATGAAAGTGATTCTTTGAGGTTTTACTCTTGGCTTTCAACTCCTCTTTCAAGAGATCTGATCTTTGCTTGCTCTGTACTTTCTTCATAGCCTTGTTCAGAACTCTTTTCTGTTAGCCCCTCATTTCAAATCTGCAGATACTCTCCTGTGCTCCTTGCTGAAAATCCTCCTCTCTCAAGCTATTTTGTTTAATCCTTAACAGTTCTCCATACGGGATGATATTCACCAGATTGTGAGGATGACTACTCCTTGCATGCAGGATAGAATCCCTGACGTAGATTTTCTATATAGTGCTGTGCTGATCTTGCTATCCCTCACGAATACCCTTAGGTCCAGGAATTTGACTTCAGAGGGGCTAATCTCACTTGTGAATTTGAGGTTCAGATCATTGTGATTCAAATAAGAGATGTACTGTTTGGCAAACTCCTCAGTACCCCGCCAAATAATAAATAAATCATCTATATAGCGTCTCCAACTCACAATCTGTTCTACCCATGCGTCGCAGGTATCCAACTATGCCACCTGCTTCTCCCACCAGCCCACAAATAACTTCGCATAGCTGGGGGCGAAGCAGGCACCCATGGCTGTCCCCTTGACCTGTGTGTAAATCCGGTTCTGAAAGATGAAGATTTTATTGTGCAAACAGAAATCAACAAATTCCAATAGCATTTCACTATGCTCAGTATGTTTCAATGGACGGCTTTTCAAAAAGTATCTTACTGAGTCCAATCCCTTCTGATGTACTATACTAGTGTATAAGTTGGCTACATCTAGTACTATCATTAGGAAGTCCTGTTCCCATACTACTCCTTTGATGTGTTTCAGGAAGTCCTTAGTGTCTCTAATATACGATATTAATTCTAATACAAACGGTAACAGGAAGAAATCCACATATCTCTACATGTTTTCCTGGGTGCGCGAATCCGGTAGAAAATAATTGTTTTTAAAAGTGCGGGCTCCCGCGCTTTGTTTTCCTTAAGCCCCTGGGTGGGCCAGGTCCCGGGGCAATCAAAACTCCCTGGGGCACTTATTATTGAAATGCGGGAGTCTGCTGTGGCCCCCCGGCCCCGGGGACCACCACCTCCCGGGGCTATTTTCACATTGGGAGGGGGGCTACACGGCCCCCTTCCTGGAGCCCTCTATGGCACTGGGGACCGCCACCCCCCAGGGCCGGCTCCGGCAATGTACCGGGGTGCCCACACCTGGGACATTGCAGTATGCAATGACAGGGTGGGAGCACAGCTCCTGGAGCGTTCTTGGTTGGTGGATTAAGTCACCTTGAATCTTGAGAGTCCCTGGGGGCCAACTAGCCCACCAGGTAACTCCAGTAAGCCCCACACAGCTGGATTACTGAGAGGTGGTCCGAGACCACGCCCCTTTTTACTCCACTCTGCAAATGTGCCTCTTGGCACACTGCTGGTGGGGCGATGAGGTCCACATGTGTCCTGAGGACCTCAGGACTAAAGTGGACTTCATCCCCAAGCAGCAGTGCGCCAGGAGGAGCGTGTGCAGAGTGGTGTATAAAGGGGGCGTGGCCTTGGTTGCTGCTCGGGGGATGAAGTCCACTTTAGTCCTAGTTGGCCTCCAGGGACTCTCAGGATTCAAGGGGACTTAATCTGCCAACCAAGAACGCGCCAGGAGGCCCGTTTGCAGAGTGGTGGAGAAAGGGGGCGTGGCCTTTGTCCACCTGTCAGCAATCCTACTATCTGAGGCATACTGGAGGTATCAGGTAGGTTAGTTGGTCCCTAAGGACCCCCAGCAGTGAAGGGGACTTTAATCACCATCCAAGAGCATGCCGGGGAGCGCGTTTGCAGACTAGTGGTCAAAGGGGGCGTAGCCTGCTATGAGTACTTACCAATGCTGCTGTGTGGGACTTACTGGAGGTAATAGGAGGGGTAGTTGGCCCCCAATGTTGTCCTTGGGGGCCAACTACCCCTCCTGTTACCTCCAGTAAGTCCCACACAGTGGGATTGCGAAGAGGTCTTCGGAGGCCATGCCCCCCCCTTTCTCCACCACTCTGCAAACGTGCCTCCTGGCTCACTATGGGTTGGGGGATGAAGTCCACTTTACTCCTGAGGGACTTTGGGGGCCAAGGAGCCCTCCTGGTACCTCCTGTAAGTCCTATGCAATGGAATTCCTGAGCGCTGGTTGGAGGCCCAGACCCCTTTCTCCACCACTCTGCAAACACGACTACCAGTTAAAGAAGCATTTGTAGTGTAATAGGTCTTGCATTTGCAAGAGTTAGAGCTATTGGCGTTGTAAATGTAAAAGTTTTGTACTAATGTTTTTTGGAGTGGAGTGGATGTACGTTGTGTGTAGTGGAATTATGTGGTATGTTGTGCAGTGAAATTATGTGGATAGAAAGTATGTGGTATTTAGTGTATAGGAATTATGTAGAGTGGGATTATGTGTTATGGAGAGTATTTATGTGGTATAGTAGTCTGTGTTGTGGAGTGGTAACCTCAGGTTTAGTCTTCCTCGTTTCCTTAGAAGCTAAACTATGAACTCAATGAGACAAAAAAAAGAATCACTGAGGAGCACTTCTGGACCTAGTCAGAGGTATGAGCAGGGTCAGTGGAATTATGCAACTGTTTGGCTGCACCGACTTTCGCACAATTATACATTTTCGAGATTAGCCACATAATCCATCATCTGCTGCCTAATCTGCAGATTTGTACAAAAAAAGCCTTGTTTCTAGCTCAAAGCCTCAAACGTTACCAAAAATGCAGCGACAGGTTTCACAGCACGGTGGAAGGTCCTTTGCAAACCTAGAATGGTCACCTCTTACTTATTGCTAAATGTGCATGTTAAACTAGTACTAATGGTATGCAAGCCACTCTTGCTTCTTTCTGCGCCTCTCTTGCCTCTTTCTGCATTTCTGTTGCTTCTTTCTGCACCTTTATTTTTTTTCTGCACTTCTCTTGCCTCTGTTTGCAAATCTCTTCTACTTTCTGCACCTCTTTTGCCTCTTTCTGCACCTCTGTTGCCTCTTTCTGCACCTCACTTGCTTCTTTCTGCACCCATCTTGCCTCTTTCTGCACCTCGCTTGGCTCTTTCTGCACCCCTCTTCCCTCTTTCTGCACCCCTCCTGCCTCTTTCTGCACCTCTGTTCCTTCTTTCTGCACTTCTTTTGTTTCTTTCTGCACCTCTATTGCTTCTTTCTGCACCCCTCTTGCCTCTTTCTGCACTCCTCTTCCCTCTTGTTGCACCCCTCTTGCCTCTTTCTGCAACTCTGTTGCATCTTTCTGCACTCCTCTTGCTTCTTTCTGCACTCCTTGTGCCTCTTTCACACCCCTCTTCCCTCTTTGTGAACCCCTCTTGCCTCTTTCTGCACCTCTGTTCCTTCTATCTGCACTTCTTTTGTTTCTTTCTACACCTCTCGCTTCTTTCTGCACCCCTTTTGCCTCTTTCTGCACCCCTCTTGCCACTTTCTGCCCCTCTGTTCCTTCTTTCTGCACTTCTTTAGTTTCTTTCTGCATATCTCCTGCTTCTTTCTGCACCCCTCGTGCATCTTTCTGCACCCCTCTTCCCTCCTTTTGTACCCCTCTTGCCTCTTTCTGCACCTCTGTTGCTTCTTTCTGCACTACTCTTGCTTCTTTCTGCACCTCTGCTTCTTTCTGCACCACTCGTGCTTCTTTCTGCACCCCTCTTCTCTCTTTCTGCACCCCTCTTGCCTCTTTCTGCACCTCTCTTGCTTCTTTCTGCACCCCTCTTTCCTCTTTCTCCACTCCTCATCTCTCTTTCTGCACCTCTGTTGCTTCTATCCGCACTTTCTTGCGTCTTTCTGCACCTCTGTCCCTTCTTTCTGCAAACCTTGTGCCTCTTTCTGCACCCCTCTTCCCTCTTTCTGCACCCCTCTTGCCTCTTCCTGCACCTCTATTCCTTCTTTCTGCACTTCTTTTGTTTCTTTCTGCAACTCTCTTGCTTCGTTCTGCACGACTCTTGCTTCTTTCTATACCCCTCGTGCATCTTTAACACCCCTCTTCCCGCACCCCTCTTGCCTCTTTCTGCACCTCTGTTCCTTCTTTCTGCACTTCTTTTGTTTCTTTCTGCACCTCTCTTGTTTCTTTCTGTATCCCTCTTGCCTCTCTCTCCACCCCACTTCCCACTTCCCCCTTTCTGCATCTCTGTTTCTTCTTTTTGCATTTCTCTAGCTTCTTTCTGCTTCTCTCTTGCTTTTTTCTGCACCCCTCGTGCCTCTTTCTGCACCCCTCATCCCTGTTTCTGCACTCCTCTTGCCTCTTTCTGCACCTCTGTTGCTTCTTTCTGTACTTCTTTGGTTTCTTTCTGCAACTCTCTTGCTTCTTTCTGTATCCCTCTTGCCTCTTTCTCCACCCCACTTACCCCTTTCTGCATCTCTGTTGCTTCTTTCTGCACTCCTCATGCTTCTTTCTATACCTCTCTTGCTTCTTTCTGCACCACTCATGCTTCTTTCTGTACCCCTCTTCCTGCACCCCTCTTGCCTCTTTCTGCACCTCTCTTGCTTCTTTCTGCACCCCTCTTGCCACTTTCTCCATCGCTGTTTCCCCTTTTTGCATCTCTTTTATTTTTTTTATATATATTTTTATTGAGAGTTCAGCTCAAAATACAATATGAAAATACAGGGTAAAGTGCATAGTGCAAAGCGTACAGTGTATAGGTGCTCAGATTATCTTACAATTAACAACATTACAATAATATATAGATGTGTCAATTTAAAAACATCCAACTACTATGATTCTTAGCAGTAGAAAAAATCCATAGAGAATGGCAAATTGTACAGATGCGGGAGACACAAAAAAAAACGCATATTAAAGTGCATAAGTGCTCAATATAGGATAAGATTAGTCACATAGTATAACCTGAAAATACATAAAACTTTCCAGAGTTTAACTATTCTGCTTAAAATCCCCAAACCCCCGATTTTATACAATCTACCAACAGTCTTTACCCCCAGAACACGGACTAATTACCTATGGAGCTCCAACGTTCCTCAAACTTCCTAGATGATCCTGATCTTAATGCATATCTTCTCTCGAATTCTTTAACTTTACTAAGTTTCGCTCTCCATGCTTGAAAGGAAGGTATCTTATTACTGCGCCAGTTTTGGAGGATTAAAGATCTTGCTACTAAGGCCGATATAAATAAGCATTCTTCTTGTATATTGCTTAATGTTATATTTGGGGAACGACCCAAGACTGCAATATATTTGTCAATGAAGATAGAGTGGTCTATGGTAATTCTAAAATATTTTACAATTTCTTCCCAAAGATTACCAATTTTGGGACAATCCCAAACAATATGTGACCAGGTGCCTCCTCCTTCTTTAGCGCAGGGAAAGCACCTATCTTCAATTTGTGGATATATATTATGCAAAAAGAATGGTGTCCTGTAGATTAGCCATTTTGTATAGAATTGCATACGTTCAAAATTAGCGCCTCTTATTACTGTAGCATTTAGTTTGTTAATTCTATTCCAAGTTATTCTTGGAAGCTGTAACTCTTCTTTTTTCCACCATCTGTCTCGTATTTTTTCATAGATGGGGAGAGATTTATTATCGTCAAAGATTTTCACCCATGTGCTAACTGACTGTTTTATCGGTGCTTCAAAAGCTTCACTTATGCCTATACTTGTTGTTATACTCCTGGCATCGATATTTTCCAAAAAGTTCCTTATATTAATGAATGACCATTTAAGCACATTTTTAGAGTGAAGGAGCCCAATTTCTATCTCGGGCCATTTTTTCCAGGAGTTGGAATTAACAAAATCTCTAACTTGCGTATATCCGTTCTCTTCCCATTTTCTTAAAATGCCAGCTTCTAGCAATCTCTTCTCCCCAGTGTAAAAATGAGACAGCCTCGTTGAACCATTTATAATGGGGATGCTATAAAATGCTAACAGTTGAGTTTTTTGTTTAAAAATCCATTGGAGAGCCTTATACCATACTTTCTTAGGGTACTTAACTATTCTCGTTGGATCTAAAATGTTATACTCCATTAAGATCTTATTCATAAAAAGATTATCTACCTCCGGAGGGTATGACTGAAAGAAAAATCTGTAGCTGTTGTGTGCAAAATTTGCATGATAGTAATTTCTTATGTTTGGAAGGGACAACCCTCCTCTTCAATAGAGTAATTTAAAGTGCTAAGTGCCAGTCTAGGTGTTTTATTAGCCCATAAAAAGGATGAGAACAAACTGTCTATCTCCTTAAAAAAGACGCTTGTAATGCACATGGAGCAGCTGCAAATAAAAAGTTGAATAGAGGCAGGATAGACATGCATATAAGTGCCACACGGCCTAGTATTAATAGTGGGAGTTGGTTCCATCGTGAAAAAAGGCGTTTAACTTTTTGTATCAACGGGATATAATTCAATTGGAATAGATCCTCTACTTTCTCCGTCACATAGATCCCTAGATATCTCTTTTGGGCGAGAATTATACACTGACCTAAAATTTGGCAATAGCGTATCAGCGGAGCAATTGCATAGCAAGATTTCGGTCTTGGCCTTATTTGTTTTATAGCCTCCTATTGCCTAAAATTCCAAGAAAATCCCTAGGATTTCCTCCTGAGTGTCTTCTTTGGAATTTAGAAAAAGGACAATATCGTCGGCATATAGTTTTATATTAGTCATCCCTTGTAGAGGAACAGTATGTGCCATTTTTTGTCTGATCGCTATTGCCAGGGGTTCTATAAACAAGGCGAATAAAATCGGGGATAAAGGGCAACCTTGCCTAGTACCCCTATTTATTCAACAGGTGCCCACATTTATAGAGTTAATTAAAATTTGCGCCTGTGAATCCTTGTATAAGCATCTTATTAATTGTATGAACCCTTCTGGAAAGCCAAACTTTTCCAAAATTAAAAACAAACATTCCCATGATACCAGGTTGAACGCTTTCTCAGCATCTAAAAACCACACCTGAGCCTCTATCTCATTTTTATTAAAATAATCTAATGCTTCTATTAAAAATTTCGTGTTGGTAGAAAGCTGTCTCCCAGCCACAAATCCGCATTGATCCACATGTATAAGTGAGCCCACGATTCTATTAAGTCTGTTTGTAAGCAACTTTGTAAAAATGTTATAGTCAACATTGAGGAGACTTATGGGTCTGTAAGAGTTGACATTTTCCCTGTATTTATCCTTCTTCAGAACGCTAACCACTACTGCTGTATGAAAAGATGCCGGAGGTTCACCGCCTTTAAGTAAGTGGTTAGCAAGTTTTAAAATTTGTGCGTTGAGAGTTAAGGTGAATCTTTTATAAAATTCGACTGGCAGACCATCTTCTACGGTCGCTTTACAGTTTGCCATAGAACCGATCACCAATTCAAGTTCTTCATTCGTGAATTCATCTAATAGCTCTTCTCTGAATTCCGTATTTAGGTGGGGAATTGGCAAATTATGGAGAAAGCCTATCATATGATCAGAAGACATTTGATGGTCTAATTGATAGATTCCCTTGTAGTGCTTAAAAAAGGCATCACCGATATCCTCGGTTCTAGTTAGTCGTATTTTGCCTACCTCATCCCAAATACTTTCAATTCTATTTCAAACCTGTTTCTCTTTTTCCTGCCATGCTAAGAGCTTCCCTGTATATTCGCTCTCTTCGTACACTGTCTGAAGATAAGTCATACTTGCTACATCTCCTAGTTGATAATAATACTCCTGTATTTGTGTTTTTGCCTGGAGTAACTCTTGTTTTGTATTTAAATTTCTATCCTTAATATACTCCAGATTTGCCTGGGTGAGTCTTACCTCAATCTTTAGTCTTTCCTCTTTTTTTGCCCTTTTGTTGCGGAATTTCTTTCAAAGTAATTATACCTCTTAGCATAGCCTTAAATGCATCCCAAACTATATTAGTTGGAGCAGAGTCTTTATTTGTGGAAAAAAGACGCTAATCTCATTGGCTATTTCTGTACACCAGGACTCATTTTCCAGATTAAATTTATTAAAATACCACCTTCTAGGTGCTTTTCCCTCCCAGCCTCCAAAAACAATTTCTATTTTAATTAAAGCATGGTCAGAAAAGGCATTGAGATATGATCATACTTATTAACAGTAAGGTCGTGTGAAATCAAGAAGAAATCTATTCTAGATGCTGAGTCATATTTTGCCGAAAAGCATGAATAGTCACGCTTTCCCGGATTTTGAAGGCGCCATCTATCTACTATGTCTAGATCATTTTTACAACTAGAGCAATGGAAACCTGAGGTTTATTTTGTTTTCGATCCTTCTGCATCTCTGTTGCTTCTTTCTGCACTTCTCTTGCCTCTTTCTCCATCCCTCATCCCTCTTTCTGCACCTCTGTTGCTTCTTTCTGCACTTCTCTTGCTTCTTTCTGCACCTCTGTCCCTTCTTTCTGCAACACTTGAGCCTCTTTCTGCATACTTCTTGCTTCTTTCTGCACCCCTTGTGCCTCTTTCACACCCCTCTTCCCTCTTTCTGCACCCCTCTTGCCTCTTTCTGCAACTCTGTTCCTTATTTCTGCACTTATTTTGTTTCTTTCTGCACCTCTCTTGTTTCTTTCTGTATCCCTCTTGCCTCTTTCTCCCCCCAACTTCCACCTTGCTGCATCTCTGTTGCTTCTTTATGCATTTCTCTTGCTTATTCTGCATCTCTCTTGCTTCTTTCTGCACCCCTCATGCCTCTTTCTGCACCCCTCATCCCTCTTTCTGCACTCCTCTTGCCTCTTTCTGCACCTCTGTTCCTTCTTTCTTCACTTATTTTGTTTCTTTCTGTACCTCTCGCTTCTTTCTGCACCCCTTTTGCCTCTTTCTGCATCTCTCTTGCCTCTTTCTGCACCTGTGTTCCTTCTTTCTGCACTTCTTTTGTTTGTTTCTGCAGCTCTCTTGTTTCTTTCTGCACCCCCTGCCTCTTTCTCCACTCCTCTTCTCTCTTTCTTCACCCCTGTTGCTTCTTTCTGCACCTCTGTTCCTTCGTTCTGCACTTCTTTTGTGTCTTTCTACACATCTCTTGCTTCTTTCTGCACCCCTCCTGCCTCTTTATGCACCCCTCTTTCCACTTTTTGCACCCCTCTTGCCTCTTTCTGCACCTCTGTTGCTTCTTTCTGCACTACTCTTGCTTCTTTCTGTACCTCTTCGCTTCGTTCTGCACTTCTTTTGTGTCTTTCTACACATCTCTTGCTTCTTTCTGCACCCCTCCTGCCTCTTTCACACCCCTCTTCCCTCTTTCTGCACCCCTCTTGCCTCTTTCTGCACCTCTGTTCCTTCTTGCTGCACTTCTTTTGTTTCTTTCTGCACCTTTCTTGTTTCTTTCTGTTTCCCTCTTGCCTCTTTCTCCACCACACTTCCCCCTTTCTATATCTCTGTTGTTTCTTTATGCACCCCTCGTGCCTCTTTCTGCTCCCCTCATCCCTCTTTCTCCAGTCCTCTTGCCTCTTTCTGCACCTCTGGTGCTTCTTTCTGCACCCCTTTTGCCTCTTTCTGCACCCCTATTGCCTCTTTCTGCACCTGTCTTCCTTCTTTCTGCACTTCTTTTGTTTCTTTCTGCAGCTCTCTTGCTTCTTTCTGCATCCCCTTGCCTCTTTCTCCACCCCTCTTCCCTCTTTCTTCATCCCTGTTGCCTCTTTCTGCAACTCTGTTCCTTCGTTCTGTACTTCTTTTGTGTCTTTCTACATATCTCTTTCTTCTTCCTGCACCCCTCCTGCCTCTTTCTGCACCCCTCTTGCCTCTTTCTGCACCTCTGTTGCTTCTTTATGCACTACTCTTGCTTCTTTCTGCACCTCTTTGCTTCTTTCTGTACCCCTCTTGCTTCTTTCTACACCCCTTGTGCCTCTTTGACACCCCTTTTCCCTCTTTCTGCACCCTTCTTGCCTCTTTCTGCACCTCTGTTCCTTCTTTCTGCTCTTCTTTTGTTTCTTTCTGCACCACTCTTGCTTCTTTCTGAACCCCTCTTGCCACTTTCTCCACCCCTGTTCCTCCTCTGTCCCTTCTTTCTGCAACTCTTGTGCCTCTTTCTGCATCCCTCTTCCCTCTTTCTGCACCCCTCTTGCCTCTTTCTGCACCTCTGTTCCTTCTTTCTGCACTTCTTTTGATTCTTTCTGCAACTCTCTTGCTTCTTTATGCACCCCTCTTGCTTATTTATGCACCCCAAGTGCCTCTTTCACACCTTTTTTCCCTCTTTCTGCACCCTTCTTGCCTCTTTCTGCACCTCTGTTCCTTCTTTCTGCACTTCTTTTGTTTCTTTATGCACCCCTCTTGCCTCTTTCTCCACCCCTCTTTCCTCTTTCTTCACCCCTGTTGCCTCTTTCTGCACCTCTGTTGCTTCTTTCTGCACTACTCTTGCTTCTTTCTGCACCTCTCTTGCTTCTTTCTGTACCACTCATGCTTCTTTCTGCACCATTCTTCCCTCTTTCTGCACCCCTCTTGCCTCTTTCTGCACCTCTGTTCTTTCTTTCTGCTCTTCTTTTGTTTCTTTCTGCACCTCTCTTGTTTCTTTCTGCACCCCTCTTGCCACTTTCTCCACCCGTGTTCCCCGTTTTTGCATCTCTGTTGTTTCTTTCTGCACTTCTCTTGCTTCTTTCTGCACCTCTGTTCCTTCTTTCTGCAACCCTTGTGCCTCTTTCTGCACCCCATTTCCCTCTTTCTGCTCCCCTCTTGCTTCTTTCTGCACCTCTGTTCCTTCTTTCTGTACTTCTTTTGTTTCTTTCTGCAACTCCCTTGCTTCTTTCTGTATCTCTCTTGCCTCTTTCTCCACCCCACCTCCCCCTTTCTGCATCTCTGTTGCTTCTTTATGCACTTCTCTTGCTTCTTTCTGCACCTCTCTTGCTTCTTTCTGCACCGCACATGCCTCTTTCTGCACCCCTCTTCCCTCTTTCTGCACTCCTCTTGCTTCTTTCTGCACCTCTGTTGCTTCTTTCTGCACTTCTTTTATTTCTTTCTGCACCTCTCTTGCTTCTTTCTGCACCCCCTTGCCTCTTTCTCCACCCCTCTTCCCCCTTTTTTCATCTTTGTAGCTTCTTTCTGCACTTCTCTTGCCTCTTTCTCCGCCCCTCATCCTTCTTTCTGCACCTCTGTTGCTTATTTCTTCATCCCTCGTGCCTCTCTCTGCACCCCTCTTCCCTCTTTCTGCACCCCTCTTGCCTCTTTCTGCACCTCTGTTCCTTCTTTCTGTACTTCTCTTGCCTCTTTCTGTACTCAAATGGGAAGTGCAAGCTGTCAAGTTTAAAGGTCTGCGTGCTCTTCTGGCTGATGTATATGTCTACTTGTATATGTATTCTCACACGTTTTGTGCATCTGAAGAGGTAGCTTAAAAAGTGGGTAGCTTCTTCTATAGGTGGTTAAATGTTCTCAGTTCTGCTCTGTCATTCAGTTGCACAGGCAGACATGTCTTATGTATATAGGTGTTATAGAGCCCCTCAAATATACTATTGAATACCCATGTGCCATGTATTATGAGCAGAAAGAAATACATACACCTTTTTGTACACATATTTAGAGTATGCAGTTTGAAACACAGGTATTCAAGTATTTCTATGTTTATTTTTATGTTACATGTCACTCAGTAAAAGCAGAGACACACTTGCATACCTTCACAAACTTGGTCAGACTTAGAACAGTGATATGCTTAGGATTGCTATTTTATATTTGGTAGGTAGGCCTAACATTCTGAGCAGTCGATTAATAGTGAACCTTCAAGAGAAAAGTGAGGTTTAAGACATCTTGGGAGAAGGATTAGTGATTAGGCTACTTTGTATGAGTCTGTTTTAAGGTACCTTCAAAGTAGGCCTCTTTCTGCACCTCTGTTGGTTCTTTCTGCACTTCTCTTGCTTCTTTCTGCACCTTTCTTCCTCCTTTTGTACTTCTGTTGCCTCTTTCTGCACTTCTATTGCTTCTTTCAGTACCTTTCTTCATCTTTCTGCACATGTCCTACCTATGTAGGCATATTTAGAAATTAGCATTTAAAAAACCTTAGAAATTCATTGAAAAAAAACAGAGGTTTCAGGGACGTTATAGTTAGGAATTAGCATTTAAAAAACCTTTGAAATTCACTGAAAAAACCATAGGTTTCAGGGACGTTATAGTTAGAAATTAGCATTTCAAATACTTTAGAAATTCACTGAAAAAAACACAGGCTTCAGGGACGTTATAGTTAGTTAGACATTTCACTAATAAAAAACCAGAGAAATTTGGCTATTATAGTTAGTTGAGCTAACTATCACTCGCGCCCCCGTAATGCACTGCTGATGACGTCACATATTACATCACTCATGACATAGTCAGTAACATCACTGATGACATCTCAAATGACATCACTGATGACATCACTGATGACATCATCCAATTAATATCTGACGCACATCCTCACACCCTAATATAACCTTTCATACACCCACTCTAAAATACAGACTACCATTCTCGAAACCATAGACACACCAATACCAGTTAGTACATACCCACTCACTGATTCATAGGTCTACACACATCCACTCACTCACCGATACAGTCACTCATACACGCAGTCACTCATCAATACAGCCTCAGATATATGTACTCATACACCCATACAGACACTCACATACTGCCACTCAGCCACAGAGATACTCACCCACCTAGTCAGTCACCCAAAGACTCAATCACACTGCCATTTACTCACCTATACAGTTATACACACACCACCTCACTTATTCACACAGATACTAACACATACTTACTCTCTTATATAATCACTGACACAAGCACACACACATCCATACAGCCACTCTCACAATCACTCACTCTCACATATACTCCAACATTCACATATACTGCCTTTCACATATGTAGTTACTCACAGATATACCACTGAGACATCCATTCACTCACCAACACAGCCATACGCACACTCAGTCACCCATACAGCCCCTTGCAGACACACTCATGAACCCATACACCCACTGAATCACCCACTCATACATCCATGGAGGGAGTCACATCCCCCCACCCACCCACACAGTTACTCAGGCTCCCATACAGGTAATCAGACAACCAATCATTAACCCATATAGACACTCATGTAGCTACTCACTAACCCATGCAGCCACTTACAAACCAACTGACAGACTGATACAGACATTCACACAGATTAGTCATTCACCCATGCATTCACTAAGGCGCGTTTAATCTCAGTCAGTCAGTCACGCACCCACTAAATCATCCATTCAGACACTCATACACCTACTCATTCTTCAATACACCTTTGCGTATCTACAATTAACTTTCTTAAACTTTTAAAAATCACCCAGTCCTTGGATGATGTCATCAGTGATGTCATTTGAGATGTCATCAGTGATGTCATCAGTGATGTCACTGTCAATGTCATGAGTGATGTAATATGTGACATCATCAGCAGTACATTGTGGGGGTGCGAGTTATAGTTAGCTCAACTAACTATAACAGCCGAATTTCTCTGGTTTTATACAAGTGAAGTGTCCAACTAACTATAACGTTCCTGAAACCTGTGGTTTTTTCAGTGAATTTCTAAGGTTTTTTAAATGCTAATTTCTAACTATAACGTCTTTGAAACCTATGTTTTTTTCAGTGTGTATATATATATATATATTTGTAAAATTTTATATAATTTTAAAATGATAAAATACATTTTAATTAATTGTTTTAAAGTAAATATATATATTAATTTTTATCTATGTGTGTTTAACTTTTTTTAATTAAGTTTATTTGATATATTTGTTAAAATGTATATTAAATCTACTTTATTTTTTAATATTCATTTTATTATTTAACATATTTAATATTTATCATTTTATTTTATATATAAATAAAAATTGATATTTTGTACAACTATATTTTTTACATGAATAATTTTTTTCAACATTTTTTTACTTACCTGTTTAACCTAAGAAGTAGCCACGGGCCGATCTAATCGGCCCTGTGTTAAAAGTGAAAGTGCTCAGGCCGATCTGATCGGCCCATGAGCTGACATTCATTCGGGAGGGGTTTATTTCCTGCTATGCCTGTTGAAAATAGACACTAACCTCTCATTCCACTCAGGAACACCTCCCTCTTTCTTCACTGAGCATTAGTTCTGCATATTCTGGCCGAGTTGCAGATATTTTACCTGATAAACGTTGCTGATAAATCTTGTTTACAGAATGGAAACCAGGCTGCTCAAAGCTGCACAGGACCTTCTGCACCAGTAGAGGGCGCAGATAGAGACATTGCTCCAATCTGCCGTGAGCCCCAGAGACAGTGCAGCAAGTGTGGGCGCGTGATTTTGACTGGATCGTGACTGAGAGTTTTGGGGTTGAACTGCAGACATACAGAAACTAGCGCAGGTACGGCTCATTTTATTTTACACAAACAATATCTTGGGTGACACTGAGACTCTGTTGTAAACATACTGTCCGTTTTTTGTATTATCCTCTCTTTAGCCCCACCCTCCAAATACTCCCACTCGTATTTCCATTTTTGTTTGAGACAAGCCACCGTTACTAATATGGGGTTATCCCGCTGCTCCATGTGTGCAGTTGCCTGTTTGCCAGTTGCTGCATTCTCCTGCTTGTTTCACCTTCCGGAAGGTAATAAAATAGCATGGAGCCTTTATCTGTGTTAGGGCTGATGAAGTCAAATTTTGCACAGGCCGGCTGACGAGGCCTGCAGTCCCGGTCTCAGCTCACCGCCACTGCAGGAGCACGAGACTGCCTGCCCCACCCCTCTGTAGAGCCTGGGTCACAGTGCTGAGCCTGCTTCCAATTCGAGGGACGCCTGCACAGTGAGTCCGACTACTTCACTACATGCAGCACGGAACAGGCAGGAGAGCATAAATAACATGATCTGCTTTTATTATTTGCAGTTGAACTCTACCCAAAGGTATTGGCGTTTTACATGAGCACCAGTAACATTACACAGGCACGCATTATTTACTTGGTAGGCACGGGGAAATTGTGATTTGCATATGAGCCGAAGCCGAGTCTCAAACCCCAGCTCCAGTCGGCAGAGTTGTAAGGGCAGTGACGTAGTGCAAGAAATTAAATCTACATTGCTGTGTTTTTGTTGCTGGTATGCCACAAAAACACGGCAATGAAGTTTTAATACCTGACACTTGTGTAATATGTCTGTTAGAAAATGGACCAATAATGACGACGCATCTGGTATCTATGAAGTGGTATGCAGAACTACATTTCCTGAGCTTCCCTTATGCCACATGCCTATGTGTCTACACAGATAATGTGAACAGCAGTGCTGTGCCTGTCTTACAGATATGCAGGACTGCTTTTCCCAAGAATCCCACATCCTACGAGTGATACGATAATTGCAGTGTGTAATCTTTGACAAAGTGACTGAAGCACTTTAATTTTCAACGTTTTTCTGAACATTTATTACAATTTTGAAAGACCTCTAGGACCACCATAGACCGAGATGACTTCATTTTCTTGCCAGCTATACCATTTAAAATGCTGGGTTCTGTCGATTCCATTCTCTATCTAGGATTGAGGCATACTGGCCATCATGGTAGGACAAGGAAGGAAATGGCTTGTGATCTTTTGAAACAGGCCAGTGTCATTCAATGCCCCAGTCTCGGACAGCTTAGTGCTGCCAATGGCAGACAGAGGTAAGGCTAACTGAGGCTAAGGTCTATGTTGGTAGATTGAGCTTGATGCAAGGTGAGTGCGGAATCATAACTGTCTTGTGTGTCTAGAGTACAGGTACCACTGAGACCACAATTGCCAAAAGGTACACCAATACTTGAACCGTAAAACAGAAACAAATAATTATGCCGCAATATTCCTAATAAGGTGGTCAAAAACTCCTTTTTTTCCACAACTGAAAACTTTTGTGTTAACATAGTATATTTTACCTCAAGGACTATTTGATTTCGTTATTAGAGTTTTGAGTCATGTGAACACTGCTGGGTAAAACTAGTGAGGTGTGTAGTATAAAAGCAATGAGAACACAAATTAGTACATCGAATTCTGGTAGGGAATTCAGTAAGCCTGGGCGTAGTTCGCGAAGTAGCGCTATGCGAAGCTACGCAAAGTGCAGTTCGCACTACACGAGCTACGCGTAGCACTACGCGAACTGCGTAGTGCACTGTTTGCAATGATTGCACAGTGCCGGATGCTTGACCGCACTGTGCAATCATTGAAAACGGCATCTTGCACAGTGCGAGCTGTCTTTACTGCCGCTCGAGTAGATTTTTACTCGAGCGGCAGCTTCTCAACGCGGACTGGTAGTTTCTCATCGCGAGCGGTCGCGAGCATACGCGACCACTCGCAATGAGAAACCTGACCTCCCCGCGTTGAGAATCTCGCCGGGAGGTTTATTTTCCACGCTCGCGATCGGTAACTTGATGTTGCTGATCGCGAACGAGGAAAAAGTCTCGCCGGGATGTCATTTTGCTTGCTCGCGGTCGCCAACTTGACGTTGAGGACCGCGAGCAAGCAAAAAATGACCGCTGCACTACGCTACGCTACGCTACGCGTGTTTGCACTGTGCTACGTGCAATTCGCGTTGTGCGAAGTAGCGCAAACTTCGCAAACTACGCGAGCGTAGCGTAGTGCTTTGCCCAGGGTTAGAATTCAGCCACTTATAACGCGGTCATTTACACTTATTTTCACAGTCACCTGGCGGCCATCTTGAATTGTGTCATGTGACTTCAGGGTGTTTTATAAATGTATGTTTTATATATAAATTAATAGTACAAGAAGTACTGAAACCAAAAATATATAGTTTCCCAACATTATAATCATAATTACACACATTACAGCATGTTAAATCAAAGCACTCCAAAAAGTCATTAAATGGCTTGGCACTGAAGGATTTTCAATGGGCACTAATAGGGTTAAGTATAGTGAGCTGGATGGACTCTTGAGTACTTTCGCTGGGTAAGTGAGCAAGGGGATCGGTCGATAATGTTTGAGTTAGCTGGGGTTGGCAGAGGGTTTTTTAGGAGGGGTATGACCTCTGCGGGTTTCCATATGTCCGGGAAGGTTGCTGTGGTGATGGAGGTGTTAATGATACTGGTGAGCACCTTGCTGACTGGGTTAGTTCTGACATTGAAAAGATGGTGGGGGCAGGGGGCAGTGGGTGCCCTGTAATGGATGGAAGACATGATGGCTGTGGTGGTCTGAGTGGTGAGTGGAGGACAAGTGGAGATCGTTCAGCAGGTGTGCACTGATTGGTCAAGGCTGCTGAGGCTAAGAGCAGTGGGTTGAGGGTCAAATATGTTATAAATGGTGGCAATCTTGCTGTGGAAGTAGTCTGATAGGGTGCCCCAGAGTTCTTGGGAGGGTGAACTGTGTTCTCTGTGGCTGCTGGGTTGGAGAATTCCTTGACTATTTTGAAGAGTAATTTCATGTAGTTGGCCGATGTACCAATGCGGGCTGTGAGTGCAGCTCTTTTGTCTTCCTTGATGCACCGGTGGTAGTTGCTGAGGGCTTCTTTGTGTGTCAGATGGGTTCCTTGTGGCGCGCCATTGTTTCTCAAGTCGGTAACAGTTGCGCTCTGTGGTTTTGAGCTCTTGTGTTTACCAGCTGGTTTGTTTTGAGGTTTTATTGTTTTTTCTGGCTTCATCGGTGCAACTCTGTCGGGGTATTTGGTGATTCATGAGGAGAAGTTCTGGATGGCCTGGTCAAGGTCTGATGAAGCTTCGGGCTGTGTGGTGCTAAGGGCAGGTGTCCATTGTGTCTCAGTTACCTTGCCCCAGCTGTGAGGGGAGGAGCTGTGATGCATGGGGAATGGTGTGCTGAGTGTCAGAGATGGTGAAGTGAACAATGGCGTGGTCGGTCCAAGTAGGTTCTGTGACATGGATGAATTTGATTCTGCCACTGGAGGTGAAAATGGAGTCAAGTGTGTGTCCGGCTTTGTGCGTGGGTTTGGTGACCAATTGGGTGAAGCGGATGTTGTTTAGGTTCTCCAGGAGAGTGGTGGAGTTGGCTATGCTGGGGTCAGCGACGTGGAAATTGAGTAGGACATAGTGGTAGGATTTGATAGCTAGGGGAGCAATGAGGTTGGAGATGGCATTGCAGAAAGCCGGTAGAGGGTCCCGGGTGTCTGTATTCGAGATGCCTCTAATTGTGGTCTTCACATTGGTCTGTAGTTGGAAGTTGAAGTATTCCATGAAGGGTGTGGGGTCGTCGTTGATGGCGATGCATCGGATGGTTTCCTTGAAGATGATGGCTGTATTTTTTGGTGAGGTCTCAGGGTATCATCTTGTAGCCATCAGGTGTTGCAGTGGTGATGTCAGGGTTTGAAGAGGTTTTGAGCCATGTTTCAGTGATATAGGCAGTGTCAAGGGAGAGAGCGGTGATGGTGTCCCAGATTTCTGTGGCGTGTTTGCGGAAGGATTGGGTGTTGGTCAGGATGTATTGGAGTGGTTCCAGATTGTTCTTGGTTTTGGTTTGGGAAGTGGTGGAGGATCCAGTGAGGGCGGGTGGCCCCGTGTTGCAGTAGAAGCGGAACTGGCGGCAGGTGAGGGGTCCTTTGGTTGATCATGCTGAGGAAGTGCCGCAAATGTTCTTTCGGTGTCTGGGGTCCAGGGCCAGGAGCTCATCGGTGGTGTATCAGCAGGTGGCATGGGGGACAGAGGTCCAGGCACTTGGTGTGGTCCAGGCGTGGATAGCTGCAAAGGTGCTTCCCTTTGGCACGCCGGAGGCACGCCCGATGTGCGCATCGATGCAGCTGCTGTGCTGCAGCCTCCATTAAGTAGGTCCTGGGATGGGGAGGAAGACTAGGGGGTGCAGGAGTGGCAAACTGTGGGAAAAAGAGCGAGGCAGGAACAACCCAACAAAAGAACGCGCTGCTGAGTCAAAAAATCAACAATGTAAAAACAGCCAGTCCAAGCTAAACAGCACAACCAAAACAGCACAAACTGGACAAATTAACAGTGGCAGCTGGCAGGGAACAGGGGTGGCGGGGCAAAGGGACAAAAAATAAATAAAAAAAACACTTACCCTTTGCATTCTGCCTTCTCTCCTCATTTTTGTCCCTACTCTCGCCGCCTTCTCAGTGCCATGGTTTGGCGCTCAGACGGGGAATGGGAGGCTGGGCATGTTCCTCACCAGGCCATGTAATGTAGTCTGGTGGGGAACATGCAAAAGTGCGCATGACTGTTTATCCAGCCCAAGATGGCCGGCCAAACAGTCATGGGCACTTAGAGTGTTCCACCACTCCTCCCCCTAGTCCCACCCCGACCCTGTAGTGAAAAATAAAATGATAATAATGGGGTTATTAACATTTTATTTTTCCTTTCTCCTGCTCTGAGAGCAGTGGGGCGACACTCCTCTGCCTTAGCTGAGGAGCCACCCCTGCACATTAAAAATATTAACCTCCAGAACCAAATTGCCACAAAATGGACAAATTAAACAAATTAAAGAACACAACCAAATCAGCACAAACTGGATAAAAGCTGCCAATTGTCCAAAACAACTTGACCAGCGGTGCGCAGATCAATTCAAGAATGCTGTGCCAACAGTGAAGCTCGCAGTGAAAGTTACTAGGCGGGTGGCAGAGGGCATCAAGGGGTTAAGGCAGCAGCGTCAGAGAGACCTGTGGTGCCTAGTAAGGAGGGGAGTGAGTCTGGGACCTGTTCAATGGAGCCACGCTGCGGCATCCTTTAAGTACGTCCTGAAATGAGGGAGGAGTGGTGGGTGGCGGGAGGTGCAGGAGCGGCAAACCGTGGGAAAAGGAGTGAGGCGGGAACAGCCCAACTAAATGGTGCACGGCCGAGTCAAACAATAAACAATGTATAAACGGTCAGCGTGAGTTAAACAGCACAACCAAATCAGCACAAGCTGGACAAATCAAACAAATTAAACAACACAACCAAATCAGCAAAAACTGAACAAATTAAACAGCACTACCAATTTGGCACAAACTGGACAAATTAATCAAATTAGCCAGCACAACCAAATCAGCACAAACTGAATGGAAGCTGGCAATAATCCAGAACAATTTGACCAGCGGTGTGTGTGTCAATTCAAGAATGCTACGCCAACAGTGGAGCTGGCAGTGAAAGTTACCAGGCAGAGGGCGTCAAGGGGCTAATGCAATAGCGTCAGGGAGACCTGTGGTGCCTAGCAATGAGTGGAGCATGTCTGGGACCATTTTTTAATCTATCATTTACATGAATCCTAACATGGCTCAAAAACAAAAAGTTGAATTTAATTAAAAGTTTGAGTTTAATTAAAAAACAGTGACTCCAAGGGTCAGCTGACTAACCTCCTGTTCTGAGATACAGGGACACAACAAGCTCCAGAGGTCTCCCTGCAATTGCTCAGTTGAACCTGCTGCACCAGACCTGCCTGGACCTGCCTGAGTCCTACTGGCCTCTGCTCGAGTGAGTTCCTGATCCCCAAGATGTGCCTCCCAAATCCTGAACCTTTGGTGTGGCATCAGTTGAGCTCCTTCTTGAAGAAAAGGAGAAATCCTGAAGTTCTGGGCTCTGCACAACCACAAACTGGCCCGTTCTGCCTCCTACGCTGACCACCAATGCAAAGCTCTGGAGACCCGACTCTTTGCTCTATAGCGATCATCAGCGATGAAGGACAACGAAAGATCTGTATTTTCAACAATTCATTTTTTTTAGTGGAAACCATGAGCAATCTACACAAACAAGCCCTTGCTGAATACTACATTTTGTCTACTTTTCACAAATTGATAGTTTTCTGTGTTCACCACCTCTTTTTCCACAAACCACAAGTAGGTAGAAAGCACAAAAAATAGGAAAAATTTAATACAACTTAGAAAAATTACTAAAACTGTGGCAAAAAGGATTTTTATTACAACTTTGCTTGTTCCTGAAAGATTGTCATCGTACCACAGCAAATGTTTGTTGAAGCCACATTTAGAAAAACATACTGGGGCATATGTACAAGGAGTTAACGCCTCCGTAGCATCAATTTTTTGATGTTACGGTGGCTTTTTTTTATCGCCATATTTACAAGTTGCCGCTAACCACAGTTAGCGCAGCTTTCCGGCGTAAATGTGCGTTTTTCGGATCGCCAGTTCTGTTAGCGGGACTTAACGAAAATGAGATGCAAGGTAGGCGTTCCTGTGCAAAAACAGCCACTAACCCCACTTCGCGATATTTGCAAGGAATTCCTTGTATGGTGCAAAACCAAAAAAACTGCCTCTAACTCCAGTTAGAGGCAGTTTTTTAAGACCAGAAAATAGGTGGTCTTAAAAATGGTGCAAACACTTGGGGCCTCATTTCAGAAGGTTTTGGTGCTGGACAGCACTGCAAGGAATGTTGCTGCGCTGCCCTGCAACAAAACTACAGGGCAGGAATGTGCACCATCAATAAGATAGGGCGAATTCCGGGGCCTCATTCATGGAAAGTGTTGCAAAGCTGCGACAAAACAGCGTTGCAACACTTTTCACTACGCCCTTCTTGCGACACCATAGATGAGCAGTGTTAATGTACAGCGCTCCATGTCGTAATTAATACCAGGAATCCTGACGTATTTGTCAGCTCAAAAGTCACGCATTGCTGCAGTTGTATCACAAGCATGACGCAACTCCAGCAATGCAATGGGCCAGCCTATCCCTGTGAAACTCTGTCACCCTTACGCCTGCCATACAGGCGTAAGGTACTGACGCAGTGGCGTCCTACAATTGTTGCAGTGAAATCTGATGGATTTCACTGCGCCACTCCTATGAGGCTTTGTTGCGTGGGAACGCCCACCCTGCATGCATCATACCTGATGCAGGTATAATGTGGCACAGGACTTCACAAGGTCACGCCTGTGCCTAGATGCGTCACTTTGCAAATACGGTGCAAGAATCACGCTGCAAGTACGTCAAGAAAATGACGCACCGAAGGGGCTCATGAATAATCCCCCCTGTGTTTTTCCCCTAAGTTGGTGCACAATGGCTGCCATGCGCCAACTCAGGCACCCTTGCGCCATGGTGCAAGGGTAACTGTGTTGCGGAGTTGATTGATGTTGTGGCTCCATCTCTTCTCGAGATGTCTGTAGGTGGGGCTGGACTAGTGGGGGGGGAGTGAACCAGTTGGCCTACTTGGAGTGTTGTTTGCCTGGTCTTTTCTTGAGGGGTGCCAGGGTGCTGACGCAGTTGGAGAACCATCGGTGGAGGTTGCGTGCTACGATGTTAGCGTCTGTTAGCGTTGGCGGAGTGGTGGTGATGAGGGAGTTGACGGGAAGTTCTTCGGCGGTCTTGATCGTCCCACGACGGGGGGGCAATCATGGCGATGGTGTACGGTGGGCGTGGAGAAGGTGTGATGTAAACAATGATGGTCGGTACAGGAGAGTCTTGGTGTATGACTGTAGTTGAAGTTCCCGCTGGTGGAGAAGACGGGCTCGAGCGTGTGTCAGGCTATGTGAGTTGGTGTGGTGACTAGCTGCTTGAGTCTGATGTTGACGAGGTTCCCCATGAGGAGGGTGGTGTTCTGGTTACTGGGGTTGTCCAAGGGGAACTTGAGGTCTCCGAGTAGGATGTAGTCGGTGGATGGGAGAGCCTGGGGTGCGATGAGGTCTACAATGGCATTGGTGAATGGAGGTTCATGGCCCTGGGGGCCTGTAGATGAGGGTGCCATGGAGGGTGGTGTTGGGGTTGGTCCAGATCTGGAATTGGAGGTGCTCCATGGTCACCGTCGGGTCATTAGAGTGCGTGGTCAGTCGGAGTGTGCCTTTTCCTTGCAATGGCAATGCCTCCTCCTGGCCGTTCGGCTGATCCGTGTGAGTGAATTTGTTGCCATCGTGGATGGTGATGGTGATGTCTGGTCCGGAGCAGAGGTTGGTCCAGGTTTCCGTGAAGAAGGCGATGTCTGAAGAGGTGGCATCAAGGAGGTCCCATATTTCTGTTGCGTGTTTGTGGAGGGACCACACATTGTACGTCCGGTGCGCATGGCCGCACAGCAGCTGCCATTATGTAGTGCTGCATGGGGGACTGGACAGCTGGGAGGCAGGAAATGCGGGAAAGGACCCTGGATGGGGCGGGGACGCTGGGGGAGCGGGGATTGTAAATATATATTCTTTTAATTCTTACCTCGAGGTCGGGTCCCGCGTCTTCTGTGCTCCTGCTCTCCTGAGTCTGCTTCCTGGAACACGAAGCAGGCAGCCAGACTCCCTCCCCTAAGCCAATCAAAAAGCTGCAATGCGACATTGTGATTGTTCTTGAGCGCCGTGCCAAGGCGATCAGCCAGGGGCTGGAGGGGTGGGCATGTTCTCCATGCAGGCTGTAATGCAGCCTTCATTGCTAAAAGGGATGTGCGCATATCTGCTTTGGGTGGCCTGAGAGGGTCGGCAAGTGATTGCACACTTGAGTGGGCATACCACTCTGCCCCTGCCCTGCTCCGTGGGTAGTGCAGCCCCACCCAATCTCCCGCCCGCAAAGGAAACATAGCATGAGTACATCAGTAAGTTATCATCATGTTATGTTTCCTCTTCTTGCACTGCTTGAAAGCAGTGGGGCGACGCTCTTCCGCCACAGCGGATGAGCCGCCATTGGGAGTACGTCACCCTCAGGTGCTAGGCCTGGGCCCGACTCGACCCCCGGGCCTCCTCCGCTACGCGTCCTACCTTCTCCTCACCTGGGCATTGAAACCGTGGCGCAATCCGCTGCACTCTCTCCAAATCTGTGACTCAGCCAGCAGGAGCCTCAGCCAGGCTGGATTTCACAAGCCAGGGTATAGCAGTCGATGCCAAGTTCGCTGGGGAACCTCCGGATGCAGGTGATGCAACAGGGCCCCCTTAGGCGTGAAGTTGCAGCGCTCCCACCACACAAGTTCAGCACAGCTCAGGGGCCTCACCCTCCACAGCGTCCAGCCATCGAAACATCCTCCGGCTTGTGATACAGAGAGGCATGGCCCACCATTGGTAATTTCCTCCGTGCACCCCAGTGTAGTGGTGGCGCGTGGTATGCGATGCAGAACTCCCTATGTTGGTGTGCAGGAGCACCTCTACCATTCACAGCTCCAAGGGGCACCAGGCGGTCTTCTCGCAGGCGGTCTTCTCACACAGGTCAGCAACGTGCCTCCATGCGACCTGGCAGACATCACCACCAGGTAAGGGTGATCGCCAACACCTCAATGTCTACCACCACGTGCCAGCAACTCCACAGCACCCCACATCCCACTCCAGGGCCAAGACACAGGCCCAGCGAGGCCTTTGGGCCCCTATCTGCACTTTCAAGGTTTTGGATGCCATGGTGTTGCAAGGAGTGTGCAATAGTAAGCGATGCATCACTGGTTTTGCCCAGCGATGCTCCTCTTTACATGATTGTAGCCCTGGATTTCCTCTTCCCCTGGGACTCTTGCTGGTCATCCTGGCTGTTGGGGGGCTTGGGGTGGTTGTTGATCTGTGCTGCACTTGGCCCTGGCTACTCCAATCTGCATTCCATTGGTTTTGTTTCCTATTTTTCATTGGGGGTGGAGCTATAGGCTATTTTTTCCTCTAGAGGCAAAAAAAGTCACATTGGGCTGACTAACATGAGTTTTTTGCCCGCAAATTGGCCTTTCGTCAGTTTTCGCCCGCTAACGCCAGAATTTTTATTGCCTTCATGCTAGTGTTAACAGCAGTTTTCGCCGCAGCTACCTGGAACTATCGCTATGTAGCGACGTATTGTAAATACATTGCTAACAGGGCGATAGTTTTTGGTGATAGGCCGCATTAAGAAAACTGCCGCTAACTAGCGTTAGCGTTAGTTAGAAGCAGTTCTTGTACATATCCCCCACACTTTCTTGCACAAGACCTGTTCTCATTTTTTTTAAATGCTATATTTTGGCTATCTTCTTCGTTCCCTCCAGGGCAATCAACAAATCCTGGATATCTTCAGAATCCCCATCATGCAGGAAAAAAAAGAACTCAAGTTTAACCTGGTAGCCTTTCGTTGAGCAAAGGTTATGATGGTTTAAGTGTAAACTGCCATAAACTTAAAAGAAATGGAATAGTGAGGGTCTAGAATGGAATGGGAATGTTGGGAGTGTGAGAGTCTGTGGGCGGCAATTGCTGCCTGAGGTGGATGGCTGACGGCTGAATAAAGAATGTCCTACCTGTATCTGTGTATTGGACATCATTTCAGTGGCGATGAGTGGGCCATCAGCGCATCCATCTCTGCTGTGTCTCTCCCTGACAACGATCCGGCTGTGCTCCTGGTGTTCTGCGTGTCCTGGCGGTCCTGTGAAGCTCCGACCTCCTGAGGTTCATAGAATCATCATATGTGAGTTTCGGCACCCCGTGCCGTGTTCCAGCACATTTCGGCCGTAGAACTGGGGAGTTTTCTGTTTGCTGAAATTGGGGGATAAGTCTTTGGCAGGAGTCTCACGCTGCAACGGCAGACATATTCAGAGCCGTGCGGCAGTGGCAGCAGGTAAGCACGCGATTGGAGCGCATGTCACACTGCGTGTGCAAGCTCTTCTTCTAGTAGAAAGTAAAGTCTACATGGTGCAAAAAGGACGCCACCGCTGTACATGTGGCTGCCATCTTTTAAGTATTGCCATTACGTATTGTTGCTGGCACGATTTCGGTGACAGGCACACCCATTGTTGTTGCCTGTCAATTCTGTGCGCTGCAGTTCAGTGGCACAAGTCGGTGATAGGCATACCTGTTGTTAATGCCTGTTATCCATGGGTGAATCAACATCGGTTATAGGCACACCTACTGATTAGGCAATTCAGTTCATTCTATGCTCTATCTGACGCTGTATGTGTTGAATTCCTTGACAAGCTCACCAATCAATTTTACAAATTCGGTGACAGGCACACCATTACCATTGCCTGTTGGTCTTATTGTTTGCGGTCACTACACAAGATTAAACAGCACAATAGTTCACTTCTCCAAGTGCCAGAGTTATTTATTAATTTGCATTAATTAATTACATCCTACTCGACGTACTCAAGTTCAACATGGACAACCCCAGTGACCAGAACACCACCACCTCCTGGGGAAGGTCCCCTACATCAGACGCAAGCAGCAAGTCACCTCAACAAGTTACAAAGCAGGACACACGGTGGAGCACGTCACCTCCCCCAGCGGGAACTTCGACTACAGCCACAACATCAGACTCTCCTGGACCGACCATCATTGGTAACATCACGTCTTCACCTTGCCCACTGGAGACCACCGCCATCATTGCACCCCCTCGCAGCTGGATCAAGGCCACCGAAGTACATCTCGTCAACTCCCTCCGCACCAACACTCCACCAATGTTTCCAAACGATGACACCGCAGTGCGCAACCACCACCGATGGATCTCCAACAGCGCCGACATTCGGGCACCCCTCATGAACAGCACTGTGTCAGTACCTTCTGCCTGCCTGATGGCAGGCGTGAGGGTGAGGCAGTGCCACAGGGATGGGCTGGCCCCATGCATTGCTGGAGTGGCGTCCTGGTTGTGACACGACTGCAGCAATGCGTGACTATAGCGCAGACAGATACATCAGGATTCCTGACGTATCTGTCATTACTTGCGTCATGGAGTGATGTCCAGTGATTACAGTGCATCCATCCTGTTGCAAGGAGGGCGTAATGAGAAGTGTTGCAACGCTGTCTTGTCTCAGCGCAGCAACATTTTTCATGACTGGGGCACAGGTATGTGCACTATCTTATTGATTGTGCGTATTCCTGCTCTGTAGTTTTGTCGCAGGGCAGCGCTGCAACATTGCTTGCAGCGCTGGCCAGCGCCAAAACCTGCAGAGATATGGGCCCATGTTTTATCACCATTTTTAAGACCAGCTATTTTCTGGTCTTAAGTAACTGGCTCTAACTGCTGTTAGTGCCAGTTTTTTGGCTCTTCAGTATTTCAAGGAGCCCCTTGATAATATGGAGTAGTGGTGTTTGCGTGACTTTTTGCACGGGAACGCCTACTTTGCATGTCATTAGCGATAAATATCGCTGACATGCTTAGCAATAAAAAAAAACGGGCCACTATCACCATAAAACTTGCGCTACGGCCCGTTAGCTGCAGCTTGCTAATACAGTGATATAAATATCACCGCTTTACCCGCAAAAAAGTGCCGCTAAAGCGGCGATAAGCCCTTGATAATATGCCCCTCAATTTCTTGCTTTCCATGGTTAACCTATGTTTATGCGCGCAATTTAACAATTGGTCTGTCAGTGTCTTTTTGTCAATCCTGCAGCAAGAGCTAGGGTCATCAAAAAGATGACACTGCCCCAAGTCATAAGTCAAAAGTTTTCTTTACATGTGCAAGCCATGGGATACTAAGACCCTTATTGCGTGCTAGCCAATCTTCGGTAATAACTTGATTCAGAGCCACTTCCTCATTACACCAAATGGAAATACAGAGATAAATGGGTCTAGTTTTAATGCGTCCTCTATATAAATGAGTCTAAGCTCCTCATGTCATATAAAGAGAGACAGACAGAATTATCTACAGAAGTGATTTTCCTCCACCTGAATAGTGCCACTGTTTACAATACCCCAGATCTCAGCTCCATAGGTTGCAATTGGTGCTCACTGGGTTTTGTACATTTGTAAACATGGTGCAAAGAGCTCCCTCCTGGTAAGTGCTGAATATTAAGAAGGGACCCTACTGCTCAAGAGAGCTTTAGCATTGAAGCACAATACTGGGCACCGAAGGAATCTAAAGTGATCCCCACTACCAGAGAAGAAACATTGATTTGTTTTGGGTCACATGCCATGATATATGATTTTGTGAAATTATTACATAATTCTGGGTTGTACATGAACAGTGAGAAAGCGGTGCTTTTGGGGTGCGAGCCATCAATATAACCTTGTCTGCATAAAACAGGGTTGGAACTGGTGCTCAATTGATCTTAGGAATATCTGTACAAACTTCACTTAGAAAATGGCTTAACTTATTGATGTATAATATAAATAGCAAGGGTGCAGGACACAGCCTTGCCACACACCATGGGAAAATTCAAATCACTGGATAGTTCTCTATTTGCCCTCTATCTAATTCTCACACTTCTATTCTCATGAAGTGATGCTAAAAGGAGCACAAGTGTCTTGTCCAATCCATACCCAAAATAAAAGTCCACATCCTAGACCGGTTGACACAGTCAAAGGCTGTAGACAGATCCATAAATGGAAGGTAAAGTGGATAGCGCTTAGCAATAGGTTACTTACCAATGATTAAGTTTAAATTTAGACATTGCTCTATTGTCCTCAGTTTTTGCCTAAAGCCATATTGGCATCCGTGTAGGATGGAATTCTCAACAGTCCATTTGTGAATCCTGTTTTAAACGACCCTCCTTAAAATTCTAACTGAGGAGTCAATGAGTGAAATAGGATGGTAACAACTAGTATCGGAACAATTACCTTTCTTAAATGTCAGAATGCTAGTCGCGGTGCCCCAAGAGCTGGGTAAAGGCGAGTGAGATAAACTGTTAAAAACAATTGTTATTAATGGCGCCCAAAGATCAGAATTACATTTAACCAGATCAATTGGGATACAATGGGGCCTGGAGTCTTCCCATTTGACTCCACAACCTCACATAATGAGACTGACAGGGACAATTAGATGTTGTAAGAAAAGGATGGCTCATGAGTGTCATAGTGATTCCCAATTTTCACACAGGCAAATTGCCTCTCCCAGACCCCTCCCAATCTCCAAAATATAATCTAGAGAGACTCAGGAGCGCTCCAAGGGAGGAAGGGGGATGGGGAGAGAGAAAGGAGAGACTGCCTTGTCGTAATCTTCTGGATTCTTCTCACTTTGGGGCCCATTAGGATGTAGGGCGGATCGCCACCGCCCGCATGGCAGAGGCAATCCGCCCTACATCCTTCCCCGCCCGCCACCCATTTACCCCCCGCCATATTAGTATGGTGGGGGTACCGCCGGTGGACGGGAAGACCGTCCGCCGCTTTTCCGCCTGGTCGACAAGTCGACCGGGCGGAAAAGGGTTTAACATGGTGGCGGTGTCTGCTAGACACCGCCATCCATATTAGCATGGGGGCGTAAACATGCCTTTCCGTGGTGGCATTGCCGCCACGGAAAGGCATGCGGAATTCTCTTCCGGGGGCCCGTTGCAGGCCCCCAGGGTATTTGGGGTGTGGGGGGTGCACATGGGGGGTACCTATGGTACCCCCCTGCATTGTCATGGACATGCTGGCAGGCACCTCGCGGTGCCTGTCACCTTGTGCATGACAATGCACGCAGTGCATTCCCAGCATTAGGCGGGCGGTGCTGTGAGCACCGCCCGCCACAATGCTGGGAATGGAGGATGCCACCACCAAGGTGGCGGTGGCATCCTAATCGCCGGTGCGGGACCGCCGCACCACTGCCAGCCGGTCCCAGCACCGCTAGGGTGGCGGGCTGACGGAAGTCCACCCGCCATCCTAATGGGCCTCTTTATGTTTAACCTTCACTTCTCTGGTATAGAGATATTATTGGGTTGTTGCAGAACTGTAAATGAAACAGTGTTATTAATTACCTTTATGGTTCTCTCTATTGCTTGTGCACATCATATATCAATAACGCGTAATTTGCCATTTAACAGACCCCATAAGACAATGCTTTTAGCCTCTCTTCTGTAGAATGAGTTAATTATGCTTTATGAACTCTTATTGATAATGACACTTTCTTAAAACATCCTCTGCTTTCAACTTAGCATTTTTAGATGTCATTAACACACTTTCTATGAATTTTCATTTAGCTTTCACTCTTTAGGGTTGTAATGATATTCTATTTCAATTCCTTTGTTTTCTTTCCCTTATATGGATACTTGCATGAGCAGGAATTTTCGGAAGAATGATCCTAGTACTCCGTCGAGCCAATGATACTCAGCTTGCCATATTTAGATTTGTGCTGGCTGAACCACCTCTGCAGTCTCCTCTGCGGTCTCCTCTGCTGGATAACAGTACTCCATCTATTAATGCCGGTGGTATTGCGCCAAGCCTATTTAGATGTTCCCGTTGTGATGTTGGTGTCCTAGGTCAGGTTTGCTGACCAATGAGTCAATACACATTTGTGTCATGTTTGCATCCAAAACATATGTAGGCATTGTGTTATGGCCCCTTGTGTTGCATATTGCATGCCACACACACAACATACACACACTATAGAATGCACACCCACAGGCACCACAAGCACAACACTGACAATCATTACAACAATTATTTTTTTAAGTGTCAATACAGGTGTGTTCAATTTACCTTGATAAGTAGGAAGATGAACACTACTGCATTACACCTAAGAAAAATATTGCATGTAAGAGCAATGCAAAAAATACACGAGGCTACAGCAATTGTCAGCACATGGTTCATTGTAGAAGAATTGTACAAGTAACTTACCTTAGATCCTGATGACAACCGAGTTGTTTGGCGTCATGGTGGGGACGGAGAAGCAAAGGAGGGACCTGGACGATGGGGTTCAAAACAGAAACAGAAGTGAGAAACAGTAAAAAAGGTAAATTCGCACCTCATTTTCTTTGATTCTGCCAACTCAAAGTAGAAGGTGTTCCCACCACGATTGCCTCAACGAAAAGGCACATCATAATTAGCTCAGATGTAATCCTGGTGGGGCTCCATCCAACAGGTAGGTGCTTTTGCCTATGACTCCATCGACACAATCAAACAATCCTGGAAGAGTAAGCGGACTCGGGTGGTCTTTCGTCCACAGACCAGCAAACATCTAAATACGGCAGGCCGACCGCCAAATAGGCGGAATGAGAGACCATTGAAAAAGCGGCTGTATGACCAGATTCGCTAAGATCTAAATCAGGTCCTCTATCTTTTATGTTTTTTGGAATGTAGAATTAATTCTACTTCAAATTCCAAACCTTCTTCCATTTGCAAATGTTTTGGTGGCAGTGTCAATCTCAGGTTTGGTGGTGCTTTCTTAAGCAGGGATACATGAGGAACTGGGTGAACCTTAGCATTCTGGTGTAACTTTAATTGAAAAGTCACTGGGTTTATGATCTTTTCTATAAAATATGGACCTACAAAACAAGATTGGAATTTTTGATTCCCTTTTTGTCTAACATATTTAGAACTTAGCCAAACTTTGTCACCAACCTGAAGAGTAGGACCTGTTTTTCTCTTTTTATCTGCTTAGAACTTATAGCATTCCTTGACTTGCGTTAAATTCTCTGCTGCTGAATTGTGTACTGTGACTAGATGCTTGACAATGTATTTTACTGCCGGGATTGTGATCTCTTTTGAGCTAACTATAGAGTTTTAATGCCTACCATAATTCAGGAAAAAAAAGTGAATAACGTCTGCAAACCTTCTATGCAATATTGTGTTTGAATATTGCAGCCCCAAGAAGATTTGGTCCATCTCCTTCTTGATCCAAAAGGAAAAGTCTCAGATACTGTTCTGATTCGTGATTAGCCCTTTCTGACTGCCCATCTGACTATGGGTGAGGCTAGAAGGGAAGGGTTAAATGTCAGCATAGACATACCATGTCAGCAAATCTGGGACACTGAGATGGATAGGTACACGTGGCTACAAGAGAAGGGGCAACCCCGAATTGTACCGCAACGTACAGTTTATTTTCTTGTGTTTCAGAGGCAAAGGAACGATATCACGAATGAGAATTGTAAAGCAATACTCCAACTCACCAAATATGCAGTAGCGCACCTCCATGTTGATAGATACCTACTAGCAATGCGGGGAGTTTTCCTACACCCAGCTCAACCATGGATTGCGAGGCCTCTGCACCCTCATAACTATACACACTTTGACCCTAATCATTCCTGGAGAAGATCTGTCCGAGTTGTTCCAACATCTGGCACAGAAGACAACAACTCTATTGCATCAGGCTCAAGAAGAAAGAACTGCTGATTACTTTGGTTGGGTTAAGTACAAGGACATTCTGGAAACAATAGACTGTTTTCTGACACTCAAGCACAGTAGTGTCAATACCCTTCTTCACCTTGTAAACAAAAGCAAACGTGCTCTGGTTGCAGATAACTAGGTGAGAAATGCTGAAGATGATCAATGATACTGAGCTTGGCCTAAATGCTATCAAGGAAGAACTAAGGGCCAGATGTATGACCATTTTTAGCAGTCACAAACAGGAAATCGACCCATTTGCAACCGGTATAAAGGGTTGTAGCATGTACCAAACCTACTTTGTGAGTCGATAACCTGTTATCAACTCACAAAATAGGGTTTGCAAGTCGCTATTAGGCAGGGGTGTGCCAAGGGTGTCTCTTCCTAATGCAAATGTGGTTGCAAAACAATTAGATTTACCACCAATTTTAAAGTGGTGGTAAGCCAGTTGCAAACGGGAAGAGGTCACGAGGAGACCACTTCCCCTTTGTGATTGGCAGAGAAAATGTTTTTTAAGAGCAGGCAGTGGTCCCACGGACCTTTGCTTGCTCTTAAAAAATGAAACTGAAACATTTAATTTTTATTTTTTAAATGCATCCCATTTTCTTTTAAAGAAATCGGGCTGCGTTTAAAAAAAAAAACTGCTTTATTGAAAAAGAAGTCACAGATATGGTGGTCTGCCAACCCCAGCAGTCCACCATCCCTGTGAGTGCCAGCCTTTCCCACTGGGTCGCAAAATGTGACCTGCCTCATGAATATTAATGAGGAAGGTCCCTTGCAACCCATTTGGGAATCGCAAACAGTGTCTCAGACACTATTGTACACCAGTGTTTGAGACTCGCAATATGCAAGTCACAAAAAAGGCAAATTATGAGTCCCAATAACTGAGGGTCGTACATCTGGCCCATTGAGCTCTCTGCCTTATGGTGATGCAACATCGGTAAGTGTTGGACTTGATGACCACGATGGAGGGTGGGATGTGTGCCAAAATTGGCGCATCCTGCTGTACTATCATCCCCGGAAGCCAACTAGACAATGGAACGCTAACTCTTGACATCCACCAACTGCATCACCTACAAGCTGACATGAAGAAGGAGGGAGGTGCCCCTGAGCAGAATTGGTTTATAGACTTATTTTCCTGGTTCCTCCAAGGCGTGATCAGACTGTGACTGTCATTGCTTCCAATTGCTCTTCTTGTGCTATTTGTGTGTGGTTTCCTACAAGTGGGGGTTTCCTGCCGTACAAAAGCAGTCCTCAAGTCAGGTAGAATGCAAGTAAATAGGGAACTAGTAATAGACACAACAGAAACACAGCAAACCTTGAATAAATGTGACTGTCATGAGTTATGGGCTAAATGATGTAATTGAAAATTCAACAAGAGGGGAGATGCTAATATTGGAAAATACAATATCAATGCACGTCACGATATATGCAGATATCATAATGAACTTGCATCACCGTTGTTGAATTTACCTAATATGACCTCCCCCTCCACCCCAAGTCAGAAGTATGTGGTCAGGCAGGCCCTGCGACCTAGGCCTGAAGCAACTGATGGACAGATCACAGGTTTGGTGACATGTAACCCTTAGACAAACACGCAAACAGGAAAACCCAGATCAATCCTAAAGATAGGTAGCGACACCACAATGGTCTTAGGAGATTGGCCCGATAAAACATGTCTGGTCGGAGGGGCGCACTTTCCCAAAGCACCATAAAGTCAGATGCCACTTTAAGTTAGGAACACTCAGCCATTCAGAACCCAGCATGCACACTATATGCAGTGATCACGTGCTCCCCATCCTGGACATCTGGACACGTACCAACTGTCCCCACATTAAGTAAGTCCGTTTTTATATAGCGCAGCTACTCACCCTTACGGGTCTCAAGGCGCTGGGGGCCGTCGTGGAAATTAAGTGAGCTATTGCCCAGAGTCACATGGTGCTGAGCTGAGCTGCCGCCAGAGCCGGGGATCGAACCGTGAACCCTGTGCTCCGAAGTCAGCTGCCCTGGCCGCTGCACCACACCTCTCCACCGCATTGGTGTCCACACAAAGTTAAGACCCACCTGTGCTTCTTATCAAATGACCATATTTATGGCCCCGTGACTAGGCCCAGTTTTCTGTCTCCAAAGGAATGTACAAATTACTTTATGACGCTTCATGTAATGTATAAAATGACAGCCGAAATCACTGTGCTTTGAGACAGTCTTAAGACCCCGACTCTGTCGCCTGCGCTCCAGGCCGCTGCATTTAATTAAACCAACTGTTCCTGTTTTGCCAAACGTCTCTTGACTTTTATTTTTTCAAGGTAAATTCACATTCAAGCAACATATTGATGCATGTCCTTGTTCATGCTTGGCCACCAAAATTGACGTCTTATCAGGTCTTCAGTCTTGTGGATTCCTTTATGCCCGGCTAATGGGCTGTCGTGACAATCATACACAACTCTTTATTGCAGTTCTTTGGAAGGTAAATACAGGGCTCCGTTATGGCAATCGGTTTTGAAGTTCTATTTGAGGTTCTTTTTTTACCCACTCCTGTATCTCTTCTGGATTCATCAATTCTTTAATCTGTTCTTTCAAGATTCTCGCTAGATGTGGCACCCACGATCTTTGATTCTAGAATAATCTTCTTGGCCTCTATTGGATTTTTTTATGCTTCTGTGTTGATCTGTGACAAGGAATCTGTCTTTCCATTTTTGCTTCCTGGTTGATAAGTGATCACAAAATTGTAATCTGCAAAATATAGAGACCATTGTAGCTGCCTGGGAGTCAAGGTTCTTGCCGATTTTTAAAATGGCAAATTTGTATGGTCCCTAAATACAATGGGCCCGATTCACAAAGGTAAACTGAGTTGAAAGTCTAACTTTACGACTTTTAGTATTCACAATGAGCATTTACGAGTCATAAAGTTAAACTTTTTTCTAAGTTAAACTTAGGTTTTTGTCTTAAGTTTAACTGAGAACAAAAGTCCTGGTCTCAGTTAAACTTAAGACCAAAACTTCAGTTTAACTGAGACAAAAGGCTAATTTTACAACTCATAAATACCATTTGTAAATACCGAAAGTTGTAAAGTTAGACTTTCGTCTCAGTTTACCTTAGTAAATAGAGCCCAGTGGTTATGTGCTTTGCTCCCATCAGATAATGCCTCCACTCTTTGAAAGCATGTTTGATTGGCAACAATTCTTTTTCAGTAATGCTGTAATTTATCTCGCTGGGGTTAACTTTTGTGATTGGTAGGCTACCGTTTGAAATTGCCCTATATCTTTGTGTCTCTGAGATAGCACTCCTCGAATTGCTTGGTCTGAAGCAACTGTTTCCATATAAAATGATTCTGAAGGGGCCATGTTGGGCAAAACTGGGGCAGTTGTAAAATCTTCCTTTAAGGATCTGAAGGCTACTGTTGCTTCTGTGGACCAAATAAATGAGACTCTTTTTTTAAAGTAATCGAGTGAGAGGAATTAACTTCTAGAAAAATTATTTAACAAATCTTCAATAGAAATTGTTGAATCCTATGAAACCTTGAACCACTTTCACTGAAGTTGGAGATGACCGTTCCATAACCGCCTTTACCTTTTGCAAATCCATTGTCACTCCTTCAGGAGAAAGAATGAATCCCAAGAATTCCACTGATTTGACACTGAAGGTGCACTTTTCCATTTTGGCACATAAACAGTTTTCTTTGATTTTTGCAATTTGCCTCTCATGTGCTTTCCATGCTCTTCTTCTGAAGCTGAGTAATTGAAAATGTTATTGATGTATACAATTGCACATTTGTCAATAAAGTCACTTATCACAGCATGAATAAAGCATTGAAACACAGCTGGAGCATAGCAAAGCCCATTGAGCATGACTTGGTATTCAAAAAGAATGTATTTAATCCTTAAAGCAGTTTTCCATTTGTCACCTTTCCTGTTTCTGATAAGATGGTAAGCCCCTCTCAAGTCTAATTTCATACAAATCTGTGCTCCTTTCACTTGATCTAATGGAACTGAGATCAAAGGTAAGGGATAAAGATTCTTCACAGTAATACGATTAAGATCACTGTAATCAATACATGATCTCAACTCTCCTTCCTTCTTTGGAATGAAGAAAAGGGGTAAGGAAATTGGCAATGAGAGGGCCTGATAAATCCGCCCGCCACCGTAGCGGTGAATGGGACCGTCCGCCATAGGAGCGGCGGTCCCGCCGCGAGTATTAGGATGCCACCGCCACGCTGGCATCCCCTATTCCCAACATTGTGGTGGGCGGTGTTCACAGCACCGCCCGCCACAATGCTGGGAATGCACGTTGTGCATTGGCATGCACAAGGTGACAGGCACCGCGCGGTGCCTGCCACCTTGTCCATGCCAATGCAGGGGGGTACCATAGGTACCCCCCATGTGCACCCCCCCAACACTCTGGGGGCCCGCAACGGGCCCCCAATAGCGAAGACCATATGCCTTTCCATGGCGGTGTTTCCATGGCGGTGTTGCCGCCATGGAAAGGCTGCTCTCCGCATCCATCCTAATATGGATGGCTGTGTCTTGCAGACACCGCCACCATATTAGTGCCCTTTTCCGCCCGGTCACCTGTGTGACCGGCAGAAAACCGGCGGACGGTCTTTTCGTCTGCCGGGCTCCCCCGCCATGTGGCGGGGGGAAATGGCATGCGGGCGGAGGGGAATGGTGGCGATCTGCCGGTCATCGTAATGACCCCCCTAAGTGCTGATTTTCTGTTTCTGTTAATGCATAGATTCGGCTGCACAGCAAATTTGTACCTGGTTCAAGTTCCATTTTATAGTCATAAGAGTGATGAGGAGGGATCTTCTCCACTTCTACTTCAATGAACACATCCATGAAGTCTTCATATTCCAATGGGATTTCATTAGTGCAAATTACACATAAAGAAACTCCTCCATCACATAACATAGTTGCTGGAATTGATTCTTTAAGCCGAGAACATTTCTCGTAGCAATTTTCCGTACAACATTCTAAATTCATGACCATAGTTCTCTTACCCCAATTGATAGTTGGATTATGCTCGGCCAACCAAGGCAATCCTAAAATGATTTGGAACTGGGGGGGCATCAATAAAATTAAATTGAATGATCTCTTGATGACCTTATTGATAAATCAGCTCCACTTGTTCCGTATGGCTGACAATTGGTCTTGATGAGAGGTTGGTTCCATCCACAGCTCTGACTGCTTCGCTCTTGGATTTTCTGATTGCTCTTAAACCAATCTTTGAAGCAAACTTTAAATCACAGAAATTTCCGGTGGCTTCTGAATCTATCATTACTAAAATCTCTGGTAAGGTAACATGTCAAAACCTTAGGGGTCGATTCCGATCTCGTCCGGAAGCGCAGCTAACAGTATTCGTCCGGAAAAAATACAAGCCGAACGCGTGTTTCCTGACCGATTTGAACACTCGTCCGAATGAACAAGTACGATGCGCACAACAGCCCAGATTCTGAGCGAGCCGTACTTACCCATTTCAGCTCCTGTTCCCTGCCCGAGCCGGATCCGTAAACGCCGATTCGAATCGCACGGAAGCAAATACACAGCACCTTCCGGCCGGACTAGTACGATGCGCCTTCCGTACGCGCTGAACCCGTCGCTACGTCCGGCACATTTGAGCATCCGGGAGAGCTGTACATAAGCTCCGATTCATGCCACAAGACGATCCACGGCGACGAGATGGACAAGCCAGCAACGAGTACGAGTCGAAGCCACGAGAAACCCGAACGAGACGACCCAACCATGAATCCCATCTCGCAGGTCCTACCAATACTCTACATCTATTACCGGGACCGGTACGGACGCGTACGGCGCACATGGTAAGTCAAACACCCGCAACACAAACAAACGACACGTACCCGAAATATGTCACACACACATAGGGATGCCCAAATGACGTACACTAGCAACAGCAGAACCATAGGGTCGGGATGGCTATCACCAATGCCATACACACCCATAGGGGGATGGATGCTTACCACTACCACCACCCCTCCTCAGGGGGGCCTGGATGCCTGTCACTACTACCCTCCCCACCCATAGGGGGATGGATGCCTGCCACTACTACCATCCCCACTCATAGGGGGATGGATGCCTACAACTACCACCACCCCTACTCATGGGGGCCTGGATGACTGTCACTACTACCATCCCCACTCATAGGGGATGGATGCCTGCCACAACTACCATCCCCACTCATAGGGGGATGGATGCCTACCACTACCACCACCCCTACTCAGGGGGGCCTGGATGCCTGTCAGTACTACCATCCCCACTGATAGGGGGATGGATGCCTACCACTACCACCACCCCTACTCATGGGGGCCTGGATGCCTGTCACTACTACCATCCCCACTCATAGGGGATGGATGCCTGCCACTAATACCATCCCCACTCATAGGGGGATGGATACCTACCACTACCACCACCCCTACTCATGGGTGCCTGGATGCCTGTCACTACTACCATCCCCACTCATAGGGGGATGGATGCCTACCACTAATACCATCCCCACTCATAGGGGGATGGATGCCTGCCACTAATACCATCCCCACTCATAGGGGATGGATGCCTACCACTACCACCACCCCTACTCAGGGGGCCTGGATGCCTACCACTAACACCACCCCTACTCATGGGGGCCTGGATGCCTATCACTACTACCATCCCCACTCATAGGGGGATGGATGCCTACCACTACCACCACCCCTACTCAGGGGGGCCTGGATGCCTGTCACTACTACCCTCCCCACTCATAGGGGGATGGATGCCTGCCACTACTACCATCCCCACTCATATGGGGATGGATGCCTACAACTACCACCACCCCTACTCATGGGGGCCTGGATGCCTGTCACTACTACCATCCCCACTCATAGGGGGATGGATACCTACCACTACCACCACCCCTACTCATGGGGGCCTGGATGCCTGTCACTACTACCATCCCCACTCATAGGGGTATGGATGCCTACCACTAATACCATCCCCACTCATAGAGGGATGGATGCCTGCCTCTAATACCATCCCCACTCATAGGGGGATGGACGCCTACCACTACCACCACCCCTACTCAGGTGGGCCTGGATGCCTGTCACTACTACCATCCCCACTCATAGGGGGATGGATGCCTACCACTACCACCACCCCTACTCAGGGGGGTCTGGATGCCTGTCACTACTACCCTCCCACACTCATATGGGGATGGATGCCTACCACTACCACCACCCCTACTCATGGGGGCCTGGATGCCTGTCACTACTACCATCCCCACTCATAGGGGGATGGATGCCTACCACTACCACCACCCCTACTCAGGGGGGCCTGGATGCCTGTCACTACTACCCTCCCCACTCATAGGGGGATGGAAGCCTGCCACTACTACCATCCCCACTCATATGGGGATGGATGCCTACCACTACCACCACCCCTACTCATGGGGGCCTGGATGCCTGTCACTACTACCAACCCCACTCATAGGGGGATGGATACCTACCACTACCACCACCCCTACTCATAGGGGCCTGGATGCCTGTCACTACTACCATCCCCACTCATAGGGGGATGGATGCCTGCCACTAATACCATCCCCACTCATAGGGGGATGGATGCCTGCCACTACCACCACCCCTACTCAGGGGGGCCTGGATGCCTGTCACTACTACCATCCCCACTCATAGGGGGATGGATGCCTACCACTACCACCACCCCTACTCAGGGGGCCTGGATGCCTGTCACTACTACCCTCCCCACTCATAGGGGGATGGATGCCTACCACTAATACCATCCCCACTCATAGGGGATGGATTCCTACCACCACCACCACCCCTACTCATGGGGGCCTGGATGCCTACCACCCACACAACCCCTACTCATAGGATGGGTAATGCATGACACAACCAGCATACTCCAACATAAGGAATGTCTGAAAAATACATCCCCCAACACCATGACAAGCGTGTGTGGTCTGTGTCAAATGCCTACAACACTGAACATGACATTGAACATACAATGTGACCCCCTATCACATGTGTCACACATAAATGTGTGTGGCCTCCACAATGCAAGCAGACCATGACCACTGTGGCAATGGGGTCTAAACCCCCATCACCACGGTGACCAAAATGTAAGTGTGGGGTCCATAGCTGAAGCACATTTTGAACATTGTGGCTATGGGGTCTAATGCCCCATCACCACAGTGACCAAAAGGTAAGTGTGGGGTCCATAGCTGAAGCACATTTTGAACATTGTGGCAATGGGGTCTAAAGCCCCATCACCACAGTGACCAAAATGTAAGTGTGGGGTCCATAGCTGAAGCACATTTAGAACACTGTGGCAATGGGGTCTAACGCCCCATCATCACAGTGACCAAAAGGTAAGTGTGGGGTCCATAGCTGAAGCACATTTTGAACACTGTGGCAATGGGGTCTAACACCCCATCATCACAGTGACCAAAAGGTAAGTGTGGGGTCCATAGCTGAAGCACATTTTGAACATTGTGGCAATGGGGTCTAACGCCCCATCATCACAGTGACCAAAAGGTAAGTGTGGGGTCCATAGCTGAAGCACATTTTGAACATTGTGGCAATGGGGTCTAACGCCCCATCACCACAGTGACCAAAATGTAAGTGTGGGGTCCATAGCTGAAGCACATTTTGAACATTGTGGCAATGGGGTCTAACGCCCCATAACCACAGTGACCAAAATGTAAGTGTGGGGTCCATAGCTGAAGCACATTTTGAACATTGTGGCAATGGGGTCTAACGCCCCATCATCACAGTGACCAAAATGTAAGTGTGGGGTCCATAGCTGAAGCACATTTTGAACATTGTGGCAATGGGGTCTAACGCCCCATCACCACAGTGACCAAAATGTAAGTGTGGGGTCCATAGCTGAAGCACATTTTGAACATTGTGGCAATGGGGTCTAAAGCCCCATCACCACAGTGACCAAAATGTAAGTGTTGTCATGTGAAAAGCTGCAAATGCCAAACTGCATGGATGATTCCTGGTCACACAATGTGAGAAGTTGGCCTGGCATATGCTGTCCACTAATTATAGTGGGCACCTTGCACCAGTCCAAATCGACTCTTATGGTAGGTAGGTTAAAGACAACCTTATTGAAAGCTATCCTAGTGGTAGCTATGGAGAGCAGCCTTCAGGCTAAGTCTTGAAGGAATGTAAAGCAGCTTGTTTTACCAGTCTATAATCTCTTGAGTGACCAAATGAAAGAGCACCACACCAGGTATATATTCAAAATATATGTATTTATTACTAAACACACCCCTCTAGTCTCTTTATGAGGCTAGAGTTCGAAGTACATAAGTTATAAGATCTTAAATCACAATAATAGCACAAATACACGTTTGGGCCCTAGGGGCGTACCAAACCATATACCAATAAAGTGGTATGCGAACCACGACTGAACTAGACACTAGGCCTAGAGACTCTAGAAGTGCTTGGACCACAAGGAACCACCCAAGGTAGTGACACAGGGGACCCACGGGAGACGCGTGCAGTGTAAATACACAACCGCGATACGCCGTTAACTTCTATGGAGAAAGTCGGGATCGGGAAAATAGAGGAAAGGGACACTTAACAGAGGACTAGGACAAAACCCTTTGAGATCTAGGACTTTGAAGAGTCTCTACCCACGGGAGCACCGGAGTACTCGTGTTACCTCACCCAGGGAAGCCGGGTGCATAGGTGCCTTTCGGGGTCGGGTTTCGTCGTCGATTCGAATGGCGATCTGCTGCAAAGTGCTGCTGGCGGCCAAGAGAAAAGTGTCCGGGTGGATCCAAGAGTGGATCGGAGTTCTGGTGAACCTGAAAGCAGAGGGGACAGAGTCTGGGTCACTAGCCAGTGACCAGAAGGCGATGGACAGATGCCCACCGATGTCGAGTGCTTCAGGTGCGTTGACAGTCGTCTTGACTCTTCAGCCACGAGGTCCGGGAGGCGTTGTCGGCGACCAGGAGCAGGATTCGGACTGGTGCTTGATGTCTGTCGAGTGCTGAGGTCTCGGCGACCGGATTGGACCCAACAAGCCTTGGCAACGGCAAGTCTTGAGTAAGATGTAGATCGTCGATGGTGCAGACCAGCAAGGTCTGTGGAACTCACCCAGCGAGGGTAAGTGAGGGCAGGCCTGGAGCAACCAGGATTCCAAGTGAGGAAAAGATTGGCCTTCGTTAAGGGCTACTAGCCAACGGGCTAGCGACTGCAAAGGAGCCTCGTGACGCCGCACGTGGAGCTGACTTGCAGGACACTCGTGGAGTGGGGGCCAGTGATCTTCGGTGCAGGTGGTGCTGGAGGCTAGGGCTACTTGGAGCCCAAAGCACGACTTCTTGGGAGACCCAGAAGATGGTGCACTTGCAAATGTGCTCGGTGTCCAGGGGTCACGGTCTCAAGTCACCCACGATAGCCATGGACCTCAGCTTTGCTGGGGACTCAGGGTAGCCTCGGGGAAGTCTGAGAATCCACCTCTGGTGATGCGATTACTTCGGCGTCCGACGGGAGCTTCAGTAATGCGAACCGGACAGATGCTTCTTTGGTGCCTGCCAAGCAGGGGAGTCACTCCTTGACCCCAAGGGAGATTCTTCAGTCCTCTAATCTTGTCGTAGAGCGTCGAAGGTCCAGGATTCAGTATCAGAGTTTCGTCCAGGTATAATCTAAAGTCCTAAGGACTGGGTTCCTACCTTTATTCTAAAAATAGGGGTTGGACTACTCTGTGGCCCCACCTATGGGTGGGTCAGGGCAGAGGGGTGGCTACACCCCTTTCCCTTTGTCCAGTTCGCGCCAAAGCAGGGGCTGGAAGCCCCTGATCCGGTTTGAACTGGGGTATGCACAGGGACACCAAATGTGCCCCCAGTGCAGGACTTCAAAGCACACAGATGGTGCTCCCGCCCAGCCCCAATACACATTATCCTGTCTGGGGAGGTGGTCACACCTCCCTGGGACAGGAAACCTATTGTCCAGGCCTCCCCTGCCGGAGTTTCGTCCAGCAGCAGGAGGCCAGACTCGTGTCTGTGGCAGCAGCATCCATTTTGTGATGCCAGGGCTTTGGAGAGAAGTTACCGGGTTAGTCAGAGTTAACATGTCTTTCCCTCTAGAAGGGTGGAATGCTACCCCCGCCGCCAGAATTGTGTAGTATTCCAAGATGTTTGACACCAAACACGACATGTTTATGTGCAGCCATTCCAAAGTTAGCATTTTACCGCGAGGATATAATGCGCTTAAGAGTATATGGTCAGGCTGCACTACAAACAGCATCAGAGATGGTCTCCGAACGCTGCAGAGGGGCCCTGCTCATGCAGGGGCACCCTCTCACATAGGAACCCCGCACTCTGCCTTTAGGATTGATAAGGCCTGCCTTAAGAGTGACTTATAGGTTTATATGTGTGTATGTATTTCGTGATATAGGTAACCTATATCACAGTAAGGGGTGCATGCACCACCTTACCCAGGCTGCAGTAGCAGACCTGTGGTGTCAGTTTGGATGGCCTTCCAGGGGTGGCATAATACATGCTGCAGCCCCTGGCAGGCCTCTGAGGTACCTATGCCCTTGGTACATAGTATACCATATACTAGGGACTTATAAGGGCACTCCAGATCCCAATCAGAGATGTGCCTAAGGCACATGGAAACCATTTTAGAGAGGAAGCAGCTAGGCTGGGGTTCTGATTAGCAGGGCCCCAGCCAGACTAATGTCGAAAAACAGTGAAGCATCAGCAAAAAGTGGGGGTACCCATGTGAAGCAGATCCTACTCTCCTACACAACCCCCCCAAACGTAGGGACATTAAACTAACCTTGCCCAGTTAAGTCTTCATGTTCTAAGTGGAAATACCTAGAGAGTCCATCTGCATTCGCATGGTTACTCCCAGGCCTATGTTCCACTGTAAAGTCCATCCCCTGTAGGGAAATGGACCACCTAAGCAGTTTGGGGTTTTCACCCTTCATTTGTTTTAGCCATAGGAGGGGCTTATGGTCTGTCTGAACCAGGAAGTGTGTACCAAACAAGTATGGCCTCAACTTCTTCAGAGCCCAGACCACAGCAAAGGCCTCCCTCTCTATGGCTGACCAACGTTTCTCTCTAGGGGTCAGCCTTCTGCTAATGAAAGCTACTGGCTGATCCTGACCTTCTTCATTCAATTGTGACAGTACAGCCCCTACCCCCAATTCAGATGCATCAGTTTGAACAATGAACTTTTTGGAGTAATCAGGACTCTGCAGAATTGGAGCAGTGCACATGGCCTGCTTGAGGTCATCAAATGCCTTTTGACAGCTAACTGTCCACTGAACCTTTTTGGGCATTTTCTTAGAAGTTAAGTCATTCAAGGGTGTCACTATTGATCCATACCCCTTGACAAATCTCCTATAGTACCCAGTCAGGCCTAAGAAGGCTCTCACCTGAGTCTGGGTAGTGGGAGCAGTCCAGTCCATGATGGTCTGGATCTTGCTCTGCAAAGGTTGAACCTGGCCTCCACCCACAAGGTGGCCCAGGTACACAACCTGACTCTGCCCTATCTGGCACTTAGTGGCCTTGATAGTCAGGCCTGCCTTTTGCAGGGCCTGTAAAACATTCCTGAGGTGGACCAGGTGATCCTCCCAGGTGGAGCTAAAGACAGCAATATCATCTAGATAAGCTGCACTATAGGCTTCCAGTCCTGTGAGAACTGTGTTCACCAACCTCTGGAAAGTGGCAGGTGCATTCTTCAGACCAAAGGGCATTACCACAAATTGATAATGCCCACTAGGGGTTGAGAATGCTGTCTTGGGCTTTGCAGTATCAGCTAGTCTGATCTGCCAGTAGCCAGCTGTTAGGTCAAATGTGCTGAGATATTTGGCAGAGGCCAAAGTATCTATGAGCTCATCTGCCCTGGGTATTGGATGGGCATCAGTCCTAGTGACTGCATTGAGACCCCTGTAGTCTACACAAAACCTCATCTCTCTTTTTCCACCACTGGTGTGAGGTTTCGGTACTAGGACTACTGGACTAGCCCAAGGGCTATCTGAGGGCTCAATTACTCCCAATTCCAACATTTTCTGGACTTCAGTCCTGATACAGTCCCTGACATGGTCAGGTTGCCTATAAATCTTGTTTTTAATAGGCAGACTGTCCCCAGTGTCCACTTCATGAGTGCACCAGGTGGTCTGACTGGGTGTCAGTGAAAACATATGTCGAAACTGATTGAGGACTTGCCTGCAATCAGTTTGTTGCTGGGTAGTGAGGCTGCCTGCCAAGGCTGCACCATCAACTGACCCATCGTCAGGGTTCTGTGAGAGCAGGTCAGGGAGTGGGTCACTCTCTTCCTCCTGCCCTTCATCAGTAGCCATGAGCAAGCCCATGTCTGCCCTGTCCACATATGGTTTTAACCTGTTGACATGGAGAACCCTGTGGGGACTCCTGGGTGTTCCTAGGTCTACTAAATAAGTGACCTCACCCTTCTGCTCAACAATAGTGTGGGGTCCACTCCATTTGTCTTGGAGAGCTGCTGGGGCCACTGGCTCCAACACCCACACCTTCTGTCCTGGCTGGTAAACAGTCAGAACAGCCTTTTGGTCATGCCAGGCCTTCTGAAGTTCCTGGCTAGCCTCAAGGTTTTTGGTTGCCTTTTTCATGTACTCAGCCATCCTGGAGCGGAGACCAAGTACATAGTCCACTATATCTTGCTTTGGGGGCTTGAGAGGTAACTCCCATCCTTCCTTCACCAAGCACAGTGGACCCCTCACAGGGTGGCCAAACAGAAGTTCAAAAGGGCTGTAACCAACCCCCTTCTGAGGCACCTCCCTATATGCGAATAAAAGGCAGGGCAAGAGTATGTCCCATCTACGCCTAAGCTTTTCTGGGGGCCCTTTAATCATGCCCTTCAAGGTTTTGTTGAATCTCTCAACTAAACCATTGCATTGTGGGTGATAGGGTGTGGTGAACTTATAAGTCACTCCACACTCCTTCCACATTGCTTTTAAGTACCCAGACATGAAGTTAGCACCCCTGTCTGATACTACCTCCTTAGGAAAGCCCACTCTTGAGAAGATTCCCAGGAGGGCCCTTGCCACCACAGGTGCTGTAGTGGTCCTGAGGGGAATAGCTTCTGGGTACCTGGTGGCATGATCCACTACCACCAGGATAAACCTGTGCCCAGAGGCTGTTTGGGGATCCATGGGACCAACAATGTCAATCCCTACCCTCTCAAAGGGCACCCCCACCACAGGTAGTGGTATCAGGGGGCCTTTGTAGTGCCACCTGCTTTGCCACTGGCTTGGCAGGTTACACAGGAGCGACACAACTCCTTACTGTCTTCAGACATGTGGGGCCAGTGAAAGTGAGGGACAATTCTGTCCCAAGTCTTGTTCTGGCCCAGGTGTCCTGCTAAGGGAATATCATGGGCTAGGGTCAATAGGAAGCCCCTGAACTTCAAAGGTATTACCAACCTCCTGGTAGCACCAGGTTTGGGGTCTCTACTCTCTGAGTACAGGAGTCCATCATCCCAATACACTGTATGGGGACCACTAGCTTTCCCAGCAGCCTCAGCAGCAGCTTGCTGTCTGAGGGGTTCAAGGGAGGGGCAGCTCTGCTGCTCCTGGCTCAGATCTGCCCTAGAAGGTCCCCCTGTCCCCAAGAACTCAACCTGGTCAGGTTCAAGTTCCTCTGGGACAGTTCCTTCTTCAGGGCTGAGATCATCCCCCTCAAGGGACTGATCTTCCTCCTGAGCCAAGGGGAAGGCACTGCCTTAACCCTACTACTCCTCCTCTTGGAAGGCACTTGGTCCATTCTTCCAGAATCCAAGGCCTGTTCAGTGCTAGACATTTTGGCTTGTGACCTGGTCACAGCAAACACATCTGCAGGGATCCCCAGCATTTCTGCATGGGTCCTGAGCTCCACTTCTGCCCAAGCAGAAGTCTCTAAGTCATTGCCAAGCAAGCATTCGACTGGTAGGTTTGCACTTACCACAACCTTCTTAAGGCCAGTTACCCCTCCCCAGGAGAAGTTAACAACTGCCAGAGTATGGTCTGTTCTGACATTGCTAGCATTGGTCACTTGGTACATCTCAACAAGCATAACTTGCCCAGGCAGCACAAGGTCTTGTGTCACCATTGTGACACTTGCCCCTGTGTCCCTAAATGCCAAAGCCTCACGTCCATTAATTAAAGGCTGTTGTCTGTACTTGCCCAGATTACTGGGACTCACAGTGGAGGTCACATCCATGCCTCCATCACAGACTAACACAGCCTGAGTCAGTTCCCTGACTAAGTCAGAGCCCAACTCAGTTCCCAGGGTGAACCCTACTAAACCCTTTGCTGGAGCACTTCCACCAACTGTACTAGGGGAACAGGTGCCTTAGGGGCATTGGTGGGTGCTGGACTGGAGTCTTTGGACTTGGTGCAATCACTGGTCCAGTGGGTCTTTTGCTTACAGACCTTGCACCATGGTTTTCTTTGGCCTTTACCCTTGGTAGACTGGGAATCCCCACCAGAAGAAGATTTTTGGGGGCCTGATGAAGACTTTTGATCTTTACCCTTCTCCCCACCCTTGTCAGAGTTCTTAGCATCTTGCTTCTTGGTTTCCCCACCTTGGTTCTGTACCTTCTGCTTCACCCTGGTTCTGACCCATTTGTCTGCCTTCTTTCCCAATTCTTGGGGAGAGGTCAGATCAGAGTCAACCAGGTATTGATGCAACAGCTGATTTTGACAGTTATTAAGAATCTGCTCCCTCATTATCAGATTATACAATCCTGAGAAGTCACACACCTTACTGCCCATCAACCAGCCTTCCAGAGCCTTGGCAGAACAATCCACATAGTCTACCCAGTCTTGAGTCTGTGCTTTTGGGTGTCTCTGAACTTCAACCTGTACTGTTCAGTGGTTAGGCCAAACCCATCAATAAGAGCACTCTTCAAGACCTTGTAATTGTCAGCATCCTCCTCTCTAACAGTGAGGAGCTTGTCTCTACCTTTGTCAGCAAAGGAGAGCCACAAGATTGCTGCCCACTGCTCCTGAGGGACCTTCTGTACTTTACAGGCCCTCTCTAAAGCAGTTATCCATTTGTGGATATCATCCCCACTCTGGTAGGGAGGGACAATCTTGCTCAGGTTCCTATGGTCAAAGAACCTTTCCCTATCTCTAGGGACATGGCTGCCACCATGGGACTCTAGTCCCAACTTTCTTCTCTCTCTAAGGAGATCTAGGGATTCTCTATCTAAAGCTAATTGCTTTTTTCTGAGTTCCAGCTGAGTTTCCTCATACTGGACTAGCCTCTTTCTTCTCTCATGAGAGGATTCTCTCCTATGAGATGAGACAGAGCTCCCTATAGAGGTGCCAGAGTGGTTAGACTCCTGAGAAGGAGACCTAGACCTTCTGGGCACACTCTTAATCCTTCCTGGGGGGACAAAGAGGGCATCATTTTGATCATCCTCATCATCATCCACAGGAGGGATTGGGTTTTCCAGGTCAGGGTCATTATCACCCTCCTGGCCAGTTTCAGAGGGGGGTCTGGGGGTACTGGTACCCCTAGCGTCCTCCTCTTCTTCTGCCCCACCCTCAGCTCCTACCCCTTCAGTCCCTACAGGCTTACTAAGGTCATAAGCCACCAACAACTCTTTGAGGTGTTGGGTGGTGGGGCTTTGGCCTGTCCTTATTTTTCTCAAGTTACATAAAGCTCTCAATTCCAAGAATGGGAGTGTATCATACTTGGAGGGTGGAAGCTCAATGGCTTCCTGCAAGGATTCTTTGGATCCTGCCCTTAAAGACATTACTAGTGTGGTGTGGTGTATGCACTACCTACTCTAGTGTGGCCTACTAAACTCTCTTGAGTTGTAGAAAGGGTTGTGCTATCCCTTAACACACAACTCTAAGTTCAGTAGAACTTACTGTTATTCTAAGCTTAAATTATATGTACCTTAGGTACCTTTAGTGGTTTTCAGTTGATCAATTCAATTGAGATTATCTGGTAAAACACTAGCAAGCTGGAATCCCACACGCTGCACACCAATGTGAGAAGTTGGCCTGGCATATGCTGTCCACTAATTATAGTGGGCACCTTGCACCAGTCCAAATCGACTCTTATGGTAGGTAGGTTAAAGACAACCTTATTGAAAGCTATCCTAGTGGTAGCTATGGAGAGCAGCCTTTAGGCTAAGTCTTGAAGGAATGTAAAGCAGCTTGTTTTACCAGTCTATAATCTCTTGAGTGACCAAATGAAAGAGCACCACACCAGGTATATATTCAAAATATATGTATTTATTACTAAACACACCCCTCTAGTCTCTTTATGAGGCTAGAGTTCGAAGTACATAAGTTATAAGATCTTAAATCACAATAATAGCACAAATACACGTTTGGGCCCTAGGGGCGTACCAAACCATATACCAATAAAGTGGTATGCGAACCACGACTGAACTAGACACTAGGCCTAGAGCCTCTAGAAGTGCTTGGACCACAAGGAACCACCCAAGGTAGTGACACAGGGGACCCACGGGAGACGCGTGCAGTGTAAATACACAACCGCGATACGCCGTTAACTTCTATGGAGAAAGTCGGGATCGGGAAAATAGAGGAAAGGGACACTTAACAGAGGACTAGGACAAAACCCTTTGAGATCTAGGACTTTGAAGAGTCTCTACCCACAGGAGCACCGGAGTACTCGTGTTACCTCACCCAGGGAAGCCGGGTGCATAGGTGCCTTTCGGGGTCGGGTTTCGTCGTCGATTCGAATGGCGATCTGCTGCAAAGTGCTGCTGGCGGCCAAGAGAAAAGTGTCCGGGTGGATCCAAGAGTGGATCGGAGTTCTGGTGAACCTGAAAGCAGAGGGGACAGAGTCTGGGTCACTAGCCAGTGACCAGGAAGGCGATGGACAGATGCCCACCGATGTCGAGTGCTTCAGGTGCGTTGACGGTCGTCTTGACTCTTCAGCCACGAGGTCCGGGAGGCGTTGTCGGCGACCAGGAGCAGGATTCGGGCTGGTGCTCTATGTCTGTCGAGTGCTGAGGTGTCGGCGACCGGATTGGACCCAACAAGCCTTGGTAACGGCAAGTCTCGAGTAAGATGTAGATCGTCGATGGTGCAGACCAGCAAGGTCTGTGGAACTCACCCAGCGAGGGTAAGTGAGGGCAGGCCTGGAGCAACCAGGATGCCAAGTGAGGAAAAGATTGGCCTTCGTTAAGGGCTACTAGCCAACGGGCTAGCAACCACGAAGGAGCCTCGTGACGCCGCACGTGGAGCTGGCTTGCAGGACACTCGTGGAGTGGGGGCCAGTGATCTTCGGTGCAGGTGGTGCTGGAGGCTAGGGCTACTCGGAGCCCAAAGCACGACTTCTTGGGAGACCCAGAAGATGGTGCACTTGCAAATGTGCTTGGTGTCCAGGGGTCACGGTCTCAAGTCACCCACGATAGCCACGGGCCTCAGCTTTGCTGGGGACTCAGGAGTAGCCTCGGGGAAGTCTGAGAATCCACCTCTGGTGATGCGATGACTTCGGCGTCCGACGGGAGCTTCAGTAATGCGAACCGGACAGATGCTTCTTTGGTGCCTGCCAAGCAGGGGAGTCACTCCTTGACCCCAAGGGAGATTCTTCAGTCCTCTAATCTTGTCGTAGAGCGTCAAAGGTCCAGGATTCAGTGTCAGAGTTTCGTCCAGGTATAATCTAAAGTCCTAAGGACTGGGTTCCTACCTTTATTCTAAAAATAGGGGTTGGACTACTCTGTGGCCCCACCTATGGGTGGGTCAGGGCAGAGGGGTGGCTACACCCCTTTCCCTTTGTCCAGTTCGCGCCAAAGCAGGGGCTGGAAGCCCCTGATCCGGTTTGAACTGGGGTATGCACTAGGGACACCAAATGTGCCCCCAGTGCAGGACTTCAAAGCACACAGATGGTGCTCCCGCCCAGCCCCAATACACATTATCCTGTCTGGGGAGGTGGTCACACCTCCCTGGGACAGGAAACCTGTTGTCCAGGCCTCCCCTGACGGAGTTTCGTCCAGCAGCAGGAGGCCAGACTCGTGTCTGTGGCAGCAGCATCCATTTTGTGATGCCAGGGCTTTGGAGAGAAGTTACCGGGTTAGTCAGAGTTAACATGTCTTTCCCTCTAGAAGGGTGGAATGCTACCCCGCTGCCAGAATTGGCGGGGGGTAGTATTCCAAGATGTTTGACACCAAACACGACATGTTTAGGTGCAGCCATTCCAAAGTTAGCATTTTACCGCGAGGATATAATGCGCTTAAGAGTATATGGTCAGGCTGCACTACAAACAGCATCAGAGATGGTCTCCGAACGCTGCAGAGGGGCCCTGCTCATGCAGGGGCACCCTCTCACATAGGAACCCCGCACTCTGCCTTTAGGATTGATAAGGCCTGCCTTAGGAGTGACTTATAGGTTTATATGTGTGTATGTATTTCGTGATATAGGTAACCTATAACACAGTAAGGGGTGCATGCACCACCTTACCCAGGCTGCAGTAGCAGACCTGTGGTGTCAGTTTGGATGGCCTTCCAGGGTGGCATAATATATGCTGCAGCCCCTGGCAGGCCTCTGAGGTACCTATGCCCTTGGTACATAGTATACCATATACTAGGGACTTATAAGGGCACTCCAGATCCCAATCAGAGATGTGCCTAAGGCACATGGAAACCATTTTAGAGAGGAAGCAGCTAGGCTGGGGTTCTGATTAGCAGGGCCCCAGCCAGACTAATGTCGAAAAACAGTGAAGCATCAGCAAAAAGTGGGGGTGCCCATGTGAAGCAGATCCTACTCTCCTACACACAACAACAAACACATCAGTGGCATAGTAGTGCTTGTGTCCCATAGCAACATAGATTGGGTGAGGCAAACAGTGCAGTGCCAATGAAACATCGCTTTGGCCATGTGCAGACAAACATCACCCATGGGGGCTCACATTGTCAACATTCACGAATTACACAATGACAGAAGTGACCATCATAATGCAGACCCACACATCAGCACCAATGGACACACACATGTAGATATCCTGTGGAGACTGTAGATGTCAGGTGAACAAATACCATTCCATGGTAGCAATAGGACATACAAACCATGATCATTGTGCTGACTGATGACCTAGGAGTCCCAGGGACAGCAGGGACAGCAGGGGAAACCCACCAAACAACATACAGCCAATGGCACACTAAAGAAATGCCAATGCAGTGGTGCAAATGCACAAACACAAACAGGCAGACTCACACTGCATATCAAACACAACAGGTGATGGGGGGGGTGCCAGTGTCCCCAGGCAACCACACAACACATGAGGAGGCCTGAATTCCTATTACACAGATGTCAATACAGTGCCACACAAAAGTAACTCATGGATCGGATTCCCCTATGTGGGCAATCAGGCATTGTTAGATGAGAGGGAGCCCAAATTACAAATGTCACACAAGCTTGTAGGAACAGCAACTAACACAGCAAGAGACAGACCCACCACAGCACTACCCCCAGGGACCCCACATTGTGGTGACACTGGCCTGCATGATAATCCCACTGTGATGACAAAGGTAGATGTTGTACACACTGTGAACCACAGTCAAGTGTCCTGAGCAACTAACTACCATCACACCTACACAAGCAAAAATCAATCAGCACGGCCTGTCAGCCAAGGCCAACATGGAGGTAGGGGTCTAGCCGTGCAACAACTCTCATTTGCACACACTCAACACCACACACCTTGACCTCCACCAATGTGCAGCAGTGAAGCTCACATGGACTGGTGACATTGCACATGCACCCATGACAATCCCAGGGGTGGTGGGGGAACTAAGGTGGAGATACCCATCACACATGGCCAGTCAACAAAACTTGTGAATGTCTGACACACTGCACAGTACGCTGT